>JABSTQ010011466.1:0-600000 GCA_013358835.2 Ixodes persulcatus | reverse complement strand
TGCAAAAAAAAGTCACGCCTTTTAGCAGGATATTACTCGAAAACAGTCATAAGCTTCGAGCAAACGTATGCCGTGTCGCGCAAACACAACTGCGACGGCCACCGATCGAACTATACTTCGTTTCACTTTGGGTCCGAGCGTGGCCGATGTTATGAGCCGAAGGGCCAATCAAACGGCGCAAAAAAACCGCAACGTCATGGCGTGCTCTCTGCGCTTGATAGGGCTAGCCGGCGGAGGAGCACGCACAGAGAGCGGCAAATATGGGCTGGTCCTATTAACTGCAGAGAGCAGGCCATGACGTTGTGCCTCCTTCGCTGTTCGATTGGCCCTTTGGCTCATAACATCGGCTGTGCTCGGACATAAGGTGGAACGAAGTATAGGAGCACTAGGAGCGCATGCAAAGCAAAGGATGCAGATTTCGCCTCTGAAGCGGCAACTAGGTACACGAAGCGGCATCTGGGTACACATTTCGGCGGATCCACTGGATCGGTGATGAGGCTGCGGGTCGTTCCCTCGGAGGCGATGTCCGCGGGTCGAAGGCAAACGGCGAATCGTTCAAATGCTTGTCGTCACTAGACGTGGACGAGCTTGGTGAATCGTAGTCACGCTCTATTTTCACATGCGGGTCAAACAGAATTTGGCTGCACACGTGCTAAATACACCTTCTGGTATCGTTTCCAGGTGGTCTAGCTGTTGGTTTCGGTTTCGCTGCATAATCAAATTGATTGATCCGATTTGGGTGAGGAGTGGATGTCGACGTAGTTTAATATCGTTGGCACAGCATCACACCTCAGCTTACGAGCCTTCTCTCCGCTTAGAGCTCAGCTCGTAGCTCTCTTCTGTGAGATGATTGCTGCATAAGCGGGATCTCGATCTTGAAGGGAACCCAGTCCCTACGCATGGCGACGATCCATTTTGCTCGTCACTGCACGTCTCGCAGAAAAGTGTGGAACGTCATGTCTTGGCTCGCATGTGCTGCCCAGTGGTAGTGGCACCCAACCGCGCAACAAAAATCTCACCTAACCACGAAACAAGTCGAGCACAACAACAAAACAAAGCACGCTGAGGCGTTCACTCGCAGGTAAACGAAGAGACAGAAATGCTCGCTTTGTGTTGTGTGACGTCAGAGCTCCAATGTTGCCACCGAAAGCAGCGTTTACGTTAGAGTGCGATTGGAACAGTATAAATTCCATTACTCATGCAGAGGGGAATATAAAATTCAGATATTGCACGTACGATGCGTCTCGAGGCAATAACAACGATGTTAAATTGTTTTCTTGAATACAAAATTTGACCGGAGAATCCCTTTAACACGTAAAACTCGGTTTTGCCCTGCTCGATCTTTCGAACTGAACGCAGACCCCTGCCGCTTTCAAGTAGGTGAGCGCCGTATCAATGATGATGATGAGGATAATGATGATGATGATGATTATAATAATCATTATATTAATAATAATAACAATAATAATACCAATAATAATTTTACCAATGTACTGTAATGCGGTCGCACTGCACTGGCTGACTTTCACGCCTACAGCACGGACCAGTGTCGTCATACCTCAAGGACAGACGGACCTTACGCTGCCTAAACGTTCCATGTCGATTTTTGTTTTTGTTGTTGTTGTTGCTGCAGCTAGTATTGAAATACACGAAAATAAAACTACTGCGGTAGGGCCACTGCTACAGATGGGGGTCGGGTAGTTATACTCAACGTACTATTTGCAACAAACCGGCATATTTGTAAGCCGTCTCTACTGAAATAATATATGCATCCCACCTTGTACGATTTTCATTCTGAGAGTTTCAACGACATTAAGCCTATTTGGACTGGAAACCTTTAAACATGTGCAATATTGGATAGGTTAGAAAAGAAGACTTCAAGGACACAGTCTAGTCGACTGAGCTATCTTGTTCCATGCTACCTTACATTATTTTCCTCGAAGTTCTGTTTGCGTTCATATATTTTACTATCCAAGATCATAAAAAGACAGTGAGTGTGCAGGCGAGCTGGTGATACTTAATCAAGATGTTTAAAATCCAAGACTGCGGTGATGGAAAAATAGGAAACTTCAAAGTCGATCGTGCTAGCAGATCGTGCTAGCAAAATTTAAATAGCCTTTGATTTATGATCATCTATTTCTTAACGTTGTCTAGAAGTATCCAAACCAATATAGGTAAGAAATCAATATAGATACTGTTCGTATACCCGAGTAGATTACCAACCAGGAAACGAGTGCGATTTCTTTTATAAATACGTGCTTTCTTTGATATGGGCTTTGTCTAAACGCATGGTTCGGCCTCTTACCTTATGGAATCATCGGGTCGGTAAATCAAAATATAGGGGAAAACCTCATGTTCTTAATAAAATATTAAACTATAGAAATCATTCTGGGAAGCGTCTTCGAAAGCTACATGTAGGAAGCAAAACAGACGAAACCCGGACGTAAAGGATCTGTGTTCCATAGAAAGATGTTGAAGTAAAATGGCACAGGTGGCCATTGTTACTCTTATTTTTTTTAATTAATTATTGTTTTGAGGAAGCTGTTTCTAAACCGGCCGTTACAGTGCCAATACATCAAACAAAAGGGCGGTCTGCAGAGCCTCTCTGAGATTTTTGTCTTCTTTGCGTGATGGCCCTGTCAACCTGGTAATAAAAAAAACTACTTGCAGACATGTCCTACCCAAACAAACGTAAAAAGCAGACGTGCTTTGAACCAGTGTTGCACGGAATGGCGTTCCAAGGATCGACGTTCCTTGAAAGCGTTCCCTTTAGGAGGAACAGAGGAACGCCACCATTCCACTTTGCGTCAGTGGAACTGGAGCGGGATCTTGTTACATTTTCGAGGGAACAACAAGAGGAAGGGCGTTTCTTTTTTTCTTTTTTTTTGAAATTTTTCCCGAAATTAGTATAGGTATTGAAGCTTTTTGATTAGCGACTATTTTAACCTCCGATATCAAGGGATGGTGAGAAGTGTCCGAGAGATAGTCGAAAACAAAGAACTATAATAACTGTAACTGTGGCAACTCGACACAATTCAATGTGTTTTTTTTTTATTTATTTATTTTTTTTTTTACGAATTATCGAGCACAATATTTCTTTAAAATACGCGAAGGTAAAGTTAACGTAAGGACCCGCTCCAATCTTAAGAAGGTAAGGGGAACGCGTTCCTTCGGGACCCCTCGATCATCTAACAGGAACTCGTTCCAAGATTAAGGAAGAACGAGGAACGAGCATGTGGGTTCCTGTTTTAGAGGAGCGCATACGACAGTGCCCGCAGAAAATTCTCTAATCATGTCTGCAACGAACACTGCGTATCTTGTGTGATGCCTCGGCAGCGGGGCTGCGGCTTGTGGAAATAGTCAAGGAGCAGGAGAACTCGCGTCTGAGCTTGGAAGTCGTATCCTCCCAAAACGCGAACGTACATACATCACCGATCAATCTTGAAACCTCTACATTTCTAGCGGGCAGTAATCTTGAACAATACCCTCACCGCCAGGATGTCCCCGAAAATAACCTTGTAAACGAGAAATCAAGATGGTGTGAGTTTGCTAAAATAACGTAATGGATACCAAGGCACCTCGCAAAGCCACAAGGCGAAGCCTCGTTTCTTTGAATGACGAATAAAACGAAGCGCCTTAACGATGGCGTCCCTCGATATATGCGCTGGTTTCATTCGACGATCTTAATCGCCTGTCCTTTAACAACTTTTACGAGTTCCGATACCCACGAGGCCATGTTGGCGTCGAAGCGTCGTGTCAGCTAACACGGTCTTTTAAGCGCCGTCCTTCAAAAGCCTCGTCATTGCATCGATGCCGGATTATAGGCCTAGCTCGCAGCAGTGAGCTTTAACGATTTCCCCGAAATCGGACAGACTAGCTAAGCCTATACTTACGAGCGGCCGTGAATAAGAATATCGTAGGGGATGCGCCGAACTTCCCCAAGATGCGCACCGAAGTTATCGGAATCTGGAGATTATGAGGCGGCTTAAGAGAAGACCTTGCCATAGTTCGCCTGGTTGGTTTCTTGTTCAGTGTGGGCAGACCGGTTAACTCTATAATTAAAGCCATTAATGCGTTGCTCGTTTCATTATTTTTCTTTTGCGTGGGTAGATACTGTAACCGGACAACAGAAAGAGGAAGGCGAAGTAGATATTTGTGTTTTTATATCTTAGAGCTCTTGACTGCGCTTTGACTAAAGCCGTGGCCACAGACATATCACTCGAAAGGTATTCTGCGAGTGATTAACATAATTAGTCAATTTTTACCGATTCGAGGGCAGCTCTTCAGAGCCTCAAATACACTAAAAGCAAGAACGTCAATGCACTGCTAGCTCATCAGATTCTGAAACTTTACCAGGAGGCTATCGAAAATGGGCATACTCTGATATTGCAATGCATTCCAAGCCATTGTGGTATTCAAGGCAAAGAGTGTACTGATTTAGCTGCCAAGGATGTTCACCAACGTAATTCTGGTCTAATATTCCCATTCACACGAACAGATGCTAGGGCCAGAACCGGCCATGTTGTTAGGACTATGATAAGTTCCTTCTGGGCAAATCAGCTTTATCATTACAGACACCTGCACAACATTGACCCGTTCCTTGTCTTCCGTTCACCCCGCAGTCTTAAACGTCGGACCGAAAATACTCTCCACCTATTACGACTCAAGGTTGCTTCAGCGGGATTCCATCTCAACCTCATCGGCCAGACTCTCCTCTCTGTGAGAACTGTGCCGTCACAGACACACTCGAACATGACCTGTGCCAGTGTGGTCTATACAGAAGTCAACGAAATTAATTGGCAAACTCTCTCCATCTTCCCAACGGAGAAGATCGTTCCCTGATTCACCTGCTTGGACGATGGGACTCAGCATCGGAAAGGGTCAAATTAACGACCTCCTCCATCCGCTTTCTTCAAAAAACAAAACTAGGCCGAATACTCTAAATCCAGGGCATACTTTTAAATGAACAAACAACAACAACGTTGAAATGTTTCAAATAATATATATATATATATATATATATATATAAAACAAAATTTTTATATCCATATATACATAACATATTTATATACACATTTACATATATGTGTATTTACCCTTTCCCATATATATATATACTGTAAACGAGTAAATTTTCGCGAATTTCGCGAATCGCC
The DNA here is from genome assembly GCA_013358835.2 of Ixodes persulcatus. Classification (NCBI taxonomy): domain Eukaryota; kingdom Metazoa; phylum Arthropoda; class Arachnida; order Ixodida; family Ixodidae; genus Ixodes; species Ixodes persulcatus. The sequence continues at coordinate 594,844 of JABSTQ010011466.1, read as the reverse complement.
TACAAACGCGAAAAATACGTCCCGCGAAAAATTTGGGCAATATGCGAACGCTACGGAAGCTACACTCGATTCGCGAAAATTACAACCCGCGAATAAGTTCAAATTTTCAGCTTTGGCCCGATTCACGAAAATTTGAGCCCACGAAAATTAAGTCGTTTACAGTATATATATTTATATATATATATATATATATATATATATATATATATATATATATATATATATATATATATATATATATATATATATATATATATATATATATATATATATATATATATATATATATATATATATAGGCGTAAATGTGTATATAAGTGTGTATAAGAGGCGTGACTCTTCCTTGTATGAGGGGCACTGTCGTGCTTCGAGCATGCTTGGCGTGTGTCCGCAGATAACTCTGTCGCCATGTTTGCAGCAAACACCGTTTCTTCTGCGCGACGTACGGACAGTGTAGCGGCAGCTTTATACTGAAGAGGACTTGTGCCAAAACAGCCTCCGCTGTTTTTTTTTTTTTTTTTTTTAGGTTTTAAGTTGAACACTCGGTGAGAACGTCGGCGATGTCGCCGATGCTCTCGCCGAGTGTAATGCTTAGAGAGAGAGAAGTGTTGAAAAGAAAGAAAGCCTGGAAGAGTGTAATGCTTAGAGCCCCCATGGAGTGCGCTTGGCCGCACTCCAGGCCGGACACACATGGAGCCACCGAACTTTCGACGCTTGTACCGGAGGTCGGACGTCTGCTGCGCTTCTCTTCGTGCTACATTCCCGTCACGTTTTAATTCGCGCGCTTTTAATGCGTCTTTAAGTGGTTAATAACGGTGTGCCCTTTAGCGTTATCCCGGGGAATAGGACACTCGAACGCGAGTCGTTGAAACTCGATCATCTCGAAATACTCGCACACGAAACGGCTCCTCGGAATATTTCTATGTGAGCTCGTACGGTTTACTGCACAACAAAAACAGTCTTTATTGCGATAAAATGAGAGAGAGAAAAAAAGCCGATACCTCGAACACTGTTTGGGCTAACACTTGGAACATTGGGACAGCTTGCTATAGACCTTTGCATAGCGTATCACCCGGGCGAAAAATGCTAAGTCACTGAGCTGGGGGCGCATGCGCAATGTCCGATATACCACACACCACAGAGCAACATCGCCTGCTCAGAAGTATTGCACTGCCCCAGTGGACAAAGATGGCAGAACGCAGAAGGCGATTTTTTCGGTCTATATATACTCGTGTTTCACTCTTTGACCCCGCCGCAGCCGACATATACGACCCGATTGAGCCAATCAAATAGCGCCCAAAAGTGCATCGTCACGGTGATCGTCGTTTTTGTTGGTTTGCTCTCACAGGCTAAACAAAGGTTACTAGAACAACTCAGTTGGGAAACTGCCATAGAGCCTGCTTTTAAAAAGAGGCTCTGATCCGTACTCAAGAACCGAACTAATAGCGATCGCAACGCCACCATTTCTCCCGCAGCGGCCACTCCGGGAACTGCATGGCTGCACATATTGGTTCAGGTCGAGTTGCGCGAGGGCCTGTCGCACCTTCTCGAAGGGCTATTTCGCAGTAGCTATATAAATCAACTTGTTTTGACTCATCTCTTAAAGGTGGCGCTGTTATCGTATTTAGTTTGGTCTCGGTGGACGCGAGCGGTCCGGGTTTCAAGGGTGAGTTTCCCAACTGAGTGTTTTAGTAACGTTGGGCTAAACCAATTACGCGCAACGACAGAAAAAAAAAAAAAGACGAAGGATCTTGATGCATTCACTGTGCGTGATTGGTTTAGTCGGCGATCGAAAAACACACGAAGACGAAGAGCGGCGTGTCGATGCGCTTTTGGGCGCCACTTGATCGGTTCCAACTGATCGTCACGTCGGCTGCGTTCGGGACTTGAGGGGAATGGAGTGCAGATGCTGACTTCCGGGATAAGTCGCTAACTTCCGGTGGCTTCCTGCCCGCCTGTTTTAGTGGGCCATCTGCAGACCCCTGGTGGAGATCGCTGACCGTCCTCAAACCAAAACCACTCGACGTGACGACCTTCGCCGTCTGTGGACCGTTACAACGATTGCCTTCTGCGTGACGCCATCTTCGTCTACCCGGGCCGTGGGACGTGTTCGGAACGTGCGCAGTCGCTCCTTTCTGTGGATTATCAGACGCCTCGACGTGATTCCACTGCCGGTGATTCGGCATTTGTTTGCTGGGTGATAAGCGATGGAAAGCTGTAAAATATACACTTCTCGAAAGTCCGCCATATTTTGGTGCTTAGAAGGTCGAAAAAATGCATCATAATTTTGCTCTTTTTTTTAGGATAGGTGGCGCGAGCTACCGCCCGTTATAAAGGGTATACAACCGTTAGCATCCGTCCGTCCATCCACGGGCATTTGTTCCCGCGCAAAGCGCGTGACGGGATCCGAGTCCTCGCTGCGAGCGCTGACGCAGCACTCGTGTCGAATACTGTTGGATCCTGGTACCTGCCGAACGCTAACTCAAGAAGTATGCCACACAATATGGCAGCCTCGCGGATAGGCACCAGAAAGGGCGCACTTTTGGTAGGGGGTCTTTCGAGGCCAGTTTCTATCGGCACTGAGTCTTAGAGGAGGACCTCATTCAACCGGTCAGCGTTGTCGACGTGGTTCTCGTTTTGCAGATTCACATCTCTATGAAGGTTTTTTAAGGAAACGTTATTCTTTTTTTGTGACCGTTTCTGTTTCTATACGGCGAACGTTTCTCATCGTCCTTGTCACTTCTCCTTGCCCCTATTGTTCCGGGTCTCAAGATTTCCCATTATGAACGTTTTGAGTCGGTAAGTGTGAAATGATTCGTGTCTTCAAACAGTTCAGCTTGAAAATCATCTTTTTTTTTTAATCATACATACTTTAGAACACGTTTGTCCCTCAAAACAGCACCGAATTCTCAAAGATTACGTAAAACAATTTGTGAACAAGCGCTGGTGGCTACGGCCATCTTCGAAAGACGCCTGCCGCAAGCAAAATTAAACGTATCGAACGACTGAATGTTAGAATGAACCGAATTACAGCTTCGTTGCACTTTTAACTTTTCGTTCGCAATCATGTAAAGTGCACAATCCTTGAGTTAAAAACTATTTCGATAACAGCGAAAATTTGTTCACTTTGGAAGTAAGATATTTTCAGGTATATAAACAAGTTCTAAGCATTTTTAACCATACTTTATCATGAGGTTAATCGATAACGCCACGCGAGCACGAGACTCCTTGCGAAAGTGGCGAAGCCTTAAAGAAAAAAATGCACTGGGCAAGTGAAACCTGTGGCATCTACGCTGTCGGAGCTCTTCATCGGTTGGTTTAGCGACTGGCTTAACCCGTTGGGTGTACACTCGATGGCAGTTCCTGGAATGGAGATACAGTCGCTAACCCGGGCTTTAAAAACCCGTGAAGGGGTGTCAAGTTGCAATCTGCCGGACGCAGAGCGGATGCCCCGCAGAGCTTTCCCACCAAATGGCAACTCAATTCACGGCGATGTGTCGTGCCATGCGGAAAGATGCTCGCTTAATAATCTAGATGGTGTGGGTTCGATTCCCGTCTGGCGCAAATGCTTTTTGCTGCAATGGCCTCTTCCCTTCCCCCCCCCCCCTCTCTCCTCCCCTTTCACTCAAAACCCAACAGCATCGAGGCTCGCGGACATGCTTTTATCAAAGCTTCAAGAACTGCCAAACATCTAGCCTTTCTCACGTTAGAAAAAAAAAAAAAAAACACGAAAAGATTTGCTTTCAACACTTCTTTTTTTTTTTTTAATTGTGTACCGATCACTCTACCAATTGAGACAGTGGGGTTCGGATTCCAGTGCCAATTCTACTTGATTTCGTATTTTGCCAAATTTTATCTACATTAATTCCTCCTGGCTTCCGCCCATTACCGCCACCACGGTCACGAACATATTAAAAAGTGAAATCACCACTTTTGGCGCATCCTTGACTCAAGCAGGCACCATCTTTCGGTCTAGTAGCTACTGTTGTCACCATCGTAGCAACGGTACCTGGCAGCATATAAAAGATAACCCAACATGTTGGCGTATCCTCAGCCTCAAAGAAGCCACCATCCATTCAAAACAAGAGTTGCCGTTCCCGTTGAAACTGTATTGAGCTCCACGATCACGCATTAAAAACAACGAGCACCCTATAAACCGTTTTGGAGGGACGGTTGTCACGTTGAAGTATGGAGCAGGTGGGTTGGGCAACAAAAATGAAGCTACTAGTTTAAGCGTAACTAAAAGACGCAGAGCCCCAAATATTTTGTCGCTCTGCAACCGATGAGATTGTGTTGTTGGCAGAAAAGGATGTCGAAGATCACGAAACAAAACAATCCATGGTGGAGGCAAGTTTGTAGAAACCACAGGGGTGATTATCTACGAATACGATAGCATTTAATGTTGCAAACACGGGCAGGTGTTCGGTTCCCCGCTAAATATAACGGGTAACCTGAATTGGTGCATAGGTCACCTGACGTCAATTCTCTGCTAAATTTAGCGGAAAACCTAAACAAGTCCTGTTGTACGTGTGCCGCTTTGTCCTTGACAAGTTCGCGCTATTTTAATCATTTATAAATTAGGGCATAGGTTCCGTGAAATTAATTTTTCCGCTAAATTTAACAGGGAACCTTATTCCGCTAAATTTAGCGGGGAACCTGAATTAGTGCATAAGTCACGGGACGTCAATTTTTCGATAAATTTAAAGGGGAACTTGATTTGGTGCATAGGTCCCGTGAAGTCACTTTTCCGCTAAATTTGGCGGGGAACCTGAATTGGTCCATAGGTCACGTGAACTCAATTTTTTCGCTAAATTTAGCGGGGAACCTGAATTGGTGCATACGTCCCGTGAAGTCAATTTTCCGCTATATTTAGCGAAGCATTGACCACATTAGAGGCGACATACATAGAGAGAAACCTGTGGTGAGTAGCCTAATAATGCTATCACATTAATAAAAAATAAAAAAGACGTTTACAAATCTCTGTAACTCAAAATTAGAGCGCAGCTCTTGAAGAGGAGAAGGGGAGGGTACGGAGGGGAGGGTATGCCCCTCCTCCTTCTCTGTACCCTCTCCTCCTCTCCTATTCCCGTCTTCCTTTTCTGCTCCTCGTCCTCCCCTCTTTTCCTCTTCCTCCTCCTGCTCCGTGCCTTCCCTTCCTTTTCCGTACCCTCCCCTACTGCGTACCCTCCCTTCCTCCTCCTCCGCACCTTCCCCTTCTCCTCCATCCCCTACCCTCCTCCCACAGTTTCCCCGCTAAATTTAACGGGGAAAATGATGTCATACGACTTGGTGTCACGTCACCTATGAACAAGTTCAGTTTCTTCGCTAGATTTGGCGGGGAAATTGACGTCACATGACCTCAACAGCAATTGAATTCCCCGCTAAATTTAGCGGAGAACTGAATTGCTGTTGAGGTCACCTGACGTCAATTTTCCCGCTAAATTTAGTGGCTAGACATAATTTGTTCATAGGTGAGGTTACACCAAGTCATATGACATCATTTTCCACGCTAAATTTAGTGGGGAAACTGAATTGAAGTTGAGGTTACGTGACAGGCAATATTCCCGCTAAATTTAGCACGGTTACGCCGGCGGCGACGCCGACGCCGACACCGCGATACCCGGAAACGGGCGACTAAGAGCTGCGCTCTATGGTCAAGAAAAATGTACAACTGTTGGCACGAACCAACACCACCTAGATTGATGGTCTAGGTGCTGTTGCACGAGTCCCTCGAATTCTAGCGCCTTCTAATCGGAAAATAAAGTGATTTGCCATTTGACCCCAACCAACATTATATTAGCTTAGTTAGGTTATTTAATAACGTTGGCCCCAACCAACGTTATTAGATTAGCTTAGTTAGATTAGATTACCTTGCTAAAGTCTTATTTGCAGTACCGTCAACAATATGTTTCCGTAAATGTTCATAAGTCATCCTTACTTCATATTTCTGGCGGAGTGCCACTAAGCAGCAATCTGGGACCTGTTTATTCCTTTTTTATATTAACGACATAATTACTATTGACGCCGAAGTCGAATCCATTATTTATGCGGATGATACGGCTATGATAATATCCGGTACAAATTCTGAGACTGTTATTACTAAGACAAGCAATGTTCTGTGCAACTTAAAGTTGTGGTGCGAAAATAATTCTCTTCGACTAAATACTGACAAAAGTAAGGCCGTAATATTTCAACTTCATTCAGCTACTCGGCTTAACTTATACCCTCCTTTAAATTATAACCCTGATGTTATTCATTAGACAGATAACGCTAAAACAATTGGGAGTGTTTTTTTTTCTTATAATATGTCCTGGAATGATCATGTGCAACATATTCGTAATAAATTGTCGAGAGTTGTAGGTGTGCTAAATAAATATAGAAATATTTCCCACCAGTAATAAACTTCAACTTTATAGGTCCCTTTTTTACCCACATTTAACGTACGTCCATCTTGTCTGGGGATCTACTGGTTTGACGAATTCGAACACACTCAGAGTTTTACAAAATAAAAGTATTCGAGCCGTTGCGAATGTCTCTTGGATGTCTCCATCGTTACCTCTTTCTCAAAAATGTTCTATAACTGATGTATCAGATATTTACACTCAGCGTTTGATATTAACATACCAAGCTGCAACTCGTGGTAAGCATGAAACATTCTTCAGATTGACCTTCGTCCATACATCTTATTGTATCATACCCGTCTCATTCATCCTTGGCAAATTCCTCAATCAAGAACAAATTTTGGACGTCAGAAAATGAAGCACTTCCCGAATCGTTAAATCATACCGCATCAATGGGATTCTATACATCGATTCACTAAATAAAAAGGGACATATCCAACATTGTATAAATGTGTGCATATTTATTTTTGTCTTGTGTTTTGCGAAATTCGAGTATATCTAACATTGCATAAAAATTTGCATAGTGTACTTCTAATTATTTGTTATCTGATTTCTTGCCCTTGGAGCCTTTGCTGTCTCCTTTGTAGGGGTGCCGAGGGCTGGTCAAGCTGTGCAAGCAGCTTTCTTTCTTGGCATCACCCATCGTTCAAGGTGGAAATAAAATCAATGTACAATGTTTAATGTTCAACTCTTAGCGTCGGCTGCTGCAGACGAACTTGCTCTCCGCATAGGTTGGCTTCGATAAAGTTATTGCTCAAATTTCCGGCTTCGCGTTTCTCACAAGTTCTGACATAGCCTCCTCTATACTGAAAAAGCCTGGCAGATCGCCACGAGACGCGGCCGCCGAAAGGGAAAAGGTAGAGCGGCAGACAACGGATGAGAAGAGAGGCATGTGACGGGCGCCCTGCTGCGGCGAGACGCCGAGACACACTTCTCCCGAGCGATGGAATGTCCGCTCGTGCTCCTCGCGTTCTTTGCGCTACGGCTTCTTTCCTCGTCGGGTATGAAAACCATGTTTCGGGTCCTCGCCGCTGCAAAAGCTGTGCGCTGAATACCAGAAATGATATCTGCTACCAGATCCTCGCGCTCCAAATCTGCGACCGGGCACTCTATGGCTCCGTCGCCGAACTGCCAGGCTTTCTGAGGATAGTGCAGGCTATGGTACTGACTACCATTGTTGGGCGAACGCACGAAATGGGTGCCTCGAGCGAGGGCCGCGCTGCCAATCACTGCCAAGGGCTGCACGAGGTACGGGCATTCTGCTTTTGGCAGATTTGACGCTACTTGCAAGGTAAACACAAACCCATTCGAAAAGTTATACATCGTACAAAAGATGCTGTGTTCGCTGTATACATGGTGATAGACTTTTCTGTGAAAACACCTCAAGCCTAAGTTCCGAGCGCGTTTGCTTCATAGTCCAGAATTGAATGGCCCTCATTATACAAGTAATCAAATTACTTGTAATCCATTACTTTTTCGTAATAGTTTTGTAATGATTTGCAAAGATTTATTGCGAAGTAACGTACCTCAAGGGTGATCGGATTACTTTTAAACGTATTAAATTTACATGTGGTCGTTGCTATTTTTACCTCCCCTTTCTAATGGTGCCCTTTGTTTCACCAAGCTTTCCAGCAAAGAATCCTCCAACCGAATTTCTGACAGGACGATGGCTAACGAAAACTTGGTGTATTGAGAAGATAAGTAGTGATAATTGGGTCATCCTAATACCTAATAATCGACCTTGCGAAAGATCCGCTTTCCAACCGGCAGAAATATTTGTCGTTTTGAAAATCTTAAGTAATCTGAAAAGTAACTGTTACTTTTGTTTTCAAGTAATGTTTAATTATTTTTCTTCTCAGGTCATCGAATAATCTAATTGAATACTTCTTAAGCGAGAGTAATTGTAATTCTAATCGGTTACTTCTGTCTAGCGTGTACACGATTGCTTCATAGATATATAGTGTTCGGAACAAACAATTGGGTTGTGTGTCTCCCAGCTGTAAATGAGAAATTCAGCCAGTACAGTACAACCGCTATCCTGGGGTCTTCCCAGCTGTAGATGAGCAATTTAACCAGTGCAGTACAACCGCTATCCTGGGTTCTTTAACGTGCACCGCGCCCTAGTGATACACGACCGCACGATGGTACGATGCTTATCCAGATAGAAACTTGCAGGGGTGTGGATAGAACCCAGGATCCCTGGGCCACGACCGGCTTTATAGGGGCGACCTGCTCACTTCGCGTGTCCCTATGGGAGCGCGCGGGTCAAGAAATATCACGTGAACGGCTTGGAGGGACCGAGTGTTTCGGGTGATTTCTGTCGCATTTAATAGGCAGGTGCTAATGCTAGCACATAGTGTGTACAGAATAGGGTATCATATGTCACTACATCATAGTTTTCTCGAGCAGAATAGTTAGTATTGGGAGCTAAGCATCTATAGGGTGTACGAGTGTAAAAAATGGTGCATCCAGTCCGCCTGCTGGAGCCCACTCCCGTGATCGGAATAAAATATCGAGTTAGATGCTACGCAGGTGGGCCGTGACGCTCTTGGTGAATGTTCGAAGTGAGACACTGTCGATTGGTGGTGAACTGGTGACTGGCGGGGGGACCTCCGAAGTGACGAAGAGTGCGGGTTAAAAGGGGCTGCAGTCCACCAGTGCGAGTACGCCGCAGGGAGGAGGCAAAAGGAAGCGAGTAGCAGAAAAGTGGCTAGGAGCCGCGTGGTCGCTACTTAAGGACGATGTTGAAGCGGGTCCCTGCCGACTGAACGGAGGAGGTGCAGTGCTCGATAGGATGGTGTTCGGGGGCCAAGTTGGAGCCATAATAAGGTAGGAGGCGCGACGTTGCACCGACTCGAGGGAGGCAACAAGTGGCCTGGTTGCCGAATCGCACACCGAGCAGCAAAACTCCAGGATGGGCAACACCAGTGTTGTGAACAGCAATCTGGGCACATCGCGACTGGCTCTTCTTGTGGACCGAATGACGAAGGCAAGGAATCACCTTTCCCCGGACACGACGTTTTGGACGTAGCGATGGAAATCGAAATGCTGGTCGATGATGACACCCAGGAGGTGGATATGCGTTGTTCTTAGGATCCCCACTCGGTTCAGGAAAAGTGTTTGGAGGGGTCGAAGGTTGGCGCGAGGCAGTGATGTGCATGGTAGCGCATTTGATTAAAGTTTAGGGGAAGTTTGTAATTTTTTTACCAAAGAAGAATGCGATCTAGATAAACTTGTAGCTCTTTACTGAACGTACAACCGCAATAACGACGAGAAAAGTCCTTAAAATACAGCCGACTATCATCAAAACGTCGCCGGTCGAGGAGCGGACACACACATACACATGCGAAAGCGTCTGCTAGTGTGGTGAGCTATGGCGCCAGTAAACGCGGTGGCGGTTCAGTGAACTAGAGAAAGTACTAAATAAGCAAAAGCAGAAGCGGCGCGCTCGCGATGCCTCGGGTGACGTGGTCGCGTGCCCTGGGCTCTGCAGCGCGAACTTTCGGTCCACGTGCTCCGAGCTGGTGTACGTTAGTGTACGTTAAAGTCACGTGTACGTTAGCCCACTCGACCACCGATTTATTTGTTTTTTTAGAGCGCAGCTCTTAGGCGCCCGTTTCCGGCTTGAGCGGCGTCGGCGTCGCCGTCGGCGTAACCGCGCGGTGCATGATGGGTAAATTTCCCCGCTAAATTTAGCGGAAAATTTTCCCCGCTAAATTTAGCGGAAAACTTTTCCCGCTAAATCTAGTGGAAAATTTTTCCCGCTAAATCTAGCGGAAAATTTTCCCCGCTAAATCTAGCGGAAAATTTTCCCCGCTAAATTTAGCGGAAAATGTTCTCCGCCCCGACCCCTCGAGGTCACGTGACCCCCACCGAGGTCACGTGACCCCCCCCCCCCTGCCTTCCCCTCCTCCTCAAGAGCTGCGCTCTAATTCGGCATTACTGGGAGTTGTAAACGGCTTTCATTTTTTTTATTACCGGTTTCACATGAAACAATCAATACAGACACTGCAGTTTTGTGAACAAGATGAAAGAAATCAACTACACACACACACACACACACACTGGCACACCAATCAACAAAGAGCAATGAGGTTAAGAATACCAGCCAATATTTTCGCTGGGAGCCGCCATGGGGGGGGGGGGGGGGGGGGAGGGTTAAAAAAGGTCTCCAATTTACCAGCGCATCAAGAACTGCCAGCCACTTAATTAATGTCGCTCTTCATTTTTTCCTTAAGGCACGTCACACTTTCAATGAAGTATTCCCGGACACTTCGGATATTGCCATCTGCATGTCGCATCGCACAGCCATTCTGCTTTTCCGAATACTATAGAGCCCCAGGATCATGATTACGTCGTATGGCGCCGGTTCGCTGTCCACCGCTAAATTCCGAATGCCATAAGGAGACAACGGGAGCTATTTTTTAATGGTTCGCTGCAGCACGTCCTAGTAAATAAAGGCGTCCCAGCAATTCAAGACGTGCCCGATGCTTGCCGGCTTTCTACATAAAATACAGCTTACAGTCCAGAACACCGGCATTCCTTTAGCTTCTAGAAATGTATTGACAGGCAAAGTTTCACTGTGCAGTTCCCACTCGGCCACCGATCCCCCTATAATTTTCGGCGATATGGAGACCTAAAGGATAGTGTGTCACAGGCACTACGTACGCGGACAGGCTTAGATAATCCCAGAGGCACGAGGAAGACGCCGAGGCTGAGCACCTATTGGACGTGAGTGAGGTAGCCAATATCAGTGAAGACACGCCGGCCTTCAAAACGACCCCTTCCCCAGACATACACCCGAAGGACACTACACTGTCCCGCGTACGGGATAACCGAAACCTGGGTGAAGACGTTCCTGTTTCGGAACCTGTAGTGAGCTTAATCAAGAACACCGCACAACGTGAAGACTCTCGTGTCTCACTGATCCTACTTTTGCCCCAGTGGCTTTTACTGGAAGTCCAACAGCATCCCAGCTAATCCCGCGCGAGGAAGCGCCTCTACCGGGTGGCAACCAACAAGTCAAGCGACCAGCTCCAATCGACACAGAGGCATCACCTAGTCCCACCAAACTCTCAACAACTCGCAACCGCATTGGCGACGGGGAGAATGCAAAAAGGAGAGCGTCGGGGTCTCGTAACAAGCCGAACGCCAAGCCTGGAACCATCACGAAGGCAGAGGACGTCCAGGGCACCGGCCCGCGGCCAACTTGAAAAGGCATAGCAACGCCAGATCCTCTTAATTTCACAACATTTAACGTCCGAGGCGGCAACTCCGTCGGCTTTTACAACGTGAGCGGCTGGACTTTGTAGCGATTCAGAAAATAAAGCTAGAGTCACAGGAAGACACCACAAATGCGCTAGAGCCCTTCTTATCCGGGTATGAGGTCTGTGTTAGCCACGCCGTCGGAGTATCTGCAAGCTGTTTCTTGTTTCTGCGCAAAGACTTGAAGTACACCTCGCTTTCCTACATGGTTGAAACCGACGGTCGTTTTATTTGTTGTTATTTCTATCTAGATGGAATTTTCCGGCGTCTGATGTGTTCGTATGCCCCAAACGATTGACTCAGCCGATGTTCTTTTTTTTAATTTAGATACTTTTCTTGACACCGATAAATGTATTGTTCTATTTCGCGACTTTAACTGTGTGTGTGAAACCCATGACTGCTCGACGCCCAACAAAAGACACGATAAAAATAGCATCTTATTACATAGCCCTGTACGCCAAAGCTGCTTGAGCGACATGGGTGCCTCCCGTGCGTCTGGTCACGCGCGTCACGATAAGATTTACGTGTCCAGTAGCCTTCTAGAACGTGCATTTGAGTACCTAGTGACACTGGTATCCTTCTCTGACCATTGCGTTGTTTCTGTCAGTCTTGGTGAAAAGCGCAAACGCCAGTTCAGACCTAAATGGTCACTTTGAAAGTTGAACACGAGTCTTCTCAAAAATAATTTTAATAAACGTGTAATTAAATGTTTACGACTATTTGTAATAACACCGAGCTTTCCAGTTTCGCTCAATGGGATAGCTTAAGCAAGAATCTAAGAATACCGCAATCGAATGTGCCTGTACTCAGGCCTATCACCAGAGAGCCGAACAGCGTACACTCAAGCACAGCCTTCACAATTTCTATGAACTCAAATGCGAAAAACCAGGCGTCTTTCATGAGGAGATTGGCCTTCTAAAATCCGCGCTCCAAAGGCACAAGCTTCAACGTTTTCAAGGAACGGCCGCTCGATCGCGATGTAAGCGTTCTATATCTGCTGAACAACCAAGCAAAATAACTTTAGAAGATGAACGCCGGTACACACTAACGAAAGAAATTCCATAACCTCTTTACAACGGCACTTACACAAGGCATCCAGACGATATTTCGACCGCATTCACGCTGCATTATAAAAATCTATTTGAAAATGTACCCTCGTCTTGGGATCGGGAGCTAGATCCCTTACCGCCGAATTCAGAAACCTCACTCAAACTACACTCACACTTAAGGGCCGCTCCACTTCCTCGAGGAAGGCGCGAGGGCCGGCGCTGGCCAATCGCGAGGACGGACCCGCCGTCGCGATTGGCCAGCGCCTGCCCTCGCGCCTTCCTCGAGGAAGTGGAGGGGCCCTTAAGTGTGAGTGTAGTTTGAGTGAGGTTTCTGAATTCGGCGGTTAGTCTTGATGCCTAGTCTTAGCGACGAGGTCCGTTCTCTCTTGAATAGGTACGACAGGCTGTCGAAAGCATTTCTAATTCAAAAACACCTGGACCAGATGGTCTTCCGGCGGAATTTTATAAAGGACATAAATATGATATGTCAATTTCTTCTGGAACTCTTTACGACTGCCTTTGATTATGGCAGCTTGCCCCAATCGTTTTATCTGAGTCACGATGTGCTAATTCAAAAACATTCCGACCCCGATAAATTAAGAACTACTGAGTAGCATCGTCCTCTAGCATTGTGCAATGGCGATTACAAAATATCTGCTAAGATATAAACGAAACGCTTACAATACGCCATTGCACGAATAGTGGGAGACTACCACTAGATATGTGGAATCAAAAGTTGCACAATTCAAATAAACGTTCATGTTGCCCGCTCTATACTACACTGTTGCGACAGCTTACATGACCAGATGGCTATGTTAAAATTGATCTAGCAAAAGCATTCGATCGCGTTAGCCATTCCTTTATACTCGCTCATTTAAAACACGTAAACATAAGAAGGATACTTTTTGAAGAAGTTAAGATGTGTTACTGTAATGCCTTAACTCGTTTAATTGTAAATGGCGCACTTTCCTCGCCAATTCATCTCCGATCATCTGTCAAACAAGGATGTCCACTATCTCCCCTTCTTTTCACCTTGTGTTTAGAGCCTTTGTGTTTAAGTACAATCCAGAGTACAAATGTACGTGGTTGCAAATTATTGTCTGCTGAAGTGAAAGTCCTTGCCTATGCTGACGGTGTGACATTTTTCTATGTACACAAGCAAAGCGTTGATGCTGCTTTACAATTGACACAACGATGTTCTGGGGTAGCTAGGCTCTTGTTAATTCTTCCAAATGTTGTGTACTTTGGTATGAAACTTGGGGGTCAACGCCCTCGGAATATGCAGGTGTCATATGATCCTGCGTGCCGACAACCCACCTGGTTGTGCCAATGGATTTTGTTAGAAATAGCTGTCACTACTGGAGAGATCGTGCTGAAACACTCATAACGACGAGTCGACATGCTGAAACCTTGAAACTTGGTCAGCTATCAATGTTTGGCCGCGTAACTGCCTGTAACAATTTTTTTTTTTTTTTGGTTACCAAACTGTGGTACATGCTTTAAGTTATTCACTGTGCTCGAGCACATCTCCGACGCTTTCCAGAATATTTGCAACCTTTTGTTTGGGGATCCTCGTGGAAACCAATGCGCCGCGACAATTTGTTTTGTTCTATCGAAGCAGGAGGACTGGGCCTAACCCACCTTTTTGTACGGCAGACCGTTTCACGCTTTATGTTCTTCAGACCGTATTCCCAGAAGTTCATAAGGACCTATCTACAAACCCACCTGTCTGATCTTCTCGCTGACTTAGTTCTTTCATCCGTTCATTTGACGATGCCACGCCCATTCGGCTTCCTCAAAGAAGTCGTAGCATCCATCCAGTTTCTGAAGGTGCGTTTTTCTACAAAAACACTTGTACACCGTTTCCAGGAAGGAGCTTTATTACACCTTAGTCGAACCGCTATTCCCCGTACCTTTATACCGCAGCCGATATCCCGAAGGTCCCGACTACGATGTATTCAAAATAGTGCGCAGAATGAATGTCTCACCAACGGCAAAATCATTTTTCTTTAAACTGCACACGGAGACACCACCCCTAAAACCATGGCTGCGTAACAAAGGCATCTGTGTCCCGTGTTCTCTGAACTCTCCTTTATGCATTACTTTGGAAACCATTTAACATTGCTTTATTTTTTGCACAGACGCTTATCTTTTCTGGGACGTCCTCCAAAGAACCCTCAAAAAGGCCTTACATCAATGTGCACTCAATTCGATTTCTTCTCGTAGAAGACCCTGATGGCTTTCCCTCTGGTCTCTTTACCTTCCTGGGTATGCATAGTTTTCGAAAGACGAGCATGATTGATACAAACACTGAGCCACCAAGGACCACAAAGTCAACATGCACTAACGTCAAAAACATGCTCGATGAACTTGGGAAGAAGCCCGAATGGTTTTGGCGCCTTGAAAGATGTTTATCACTTCCCGATGTTTTGAGCGTCGTTACACCCATTTTAAGTGATTAAGCTTCTGCTATTATCAGTTTCGAAGCACGTGGAGCTTTAGCTCCACGTGCTTGGAGCTGATGTTCAGTAGTCCACTCAGCCTTCGATCCCCCTTCAACCCACTTATAAATCATGATTATCTGCACAGATATCGTACAATGGTATTATTGTTCTTGCGTATTTCGAGAGGGTAAATTTATTTGTCAATGCCGCCGTGCACCGACCATGCATGTAGTGCCGGTGCGATGACGTGTGCTTGTCCCGCCGGTGTGTGGATACCAAAATCTCGTCATTCAAGAAATGCTTTTATAGAGCAACCTGTCACCGGGAATTTAGTTTGACTCACCAAGAATCGAGATGTCTAGGAGAAACTGCTCATTCCATTAATCAAAATGGCGACCGTACGGGGAGTTCCACGGTACTTTCCCAGGATCCAGTGACTTTACCAGCGACCTCTTCGGTCCAACACAACTAGGATCGGGGTATCGCAGGGACAGAGATGAATTCAGTCAGCGCGGCCGGAGAACAGCCGACCTCCCCTTCCAAGGGCACACTTGAAACACACCAGAATCCCTGCCGAGAAGCGTGGAGGAATCTCTCCCCTTTAAAACCGCGAACACGAGGAGAGTCTCAAAAAGGTTAATAGATACATCGGGGATTAAGCGATAGGGGACTGTGGAATGTGCTGCATTCCCGGCACGGTCATCCCCGCAAACCGTACTCTGCTGCCATAGCGGAGAGCGATGGCAACGGGCCCGGACACTTACCGGCGTCGCAAAAACAAAAAGCGTCACGGATATGCGCGTCACGTGCGGTTGACAGTCGTAAACGTTGTTCGAGCAGCAGAATCGAAGCGCCATCTCTGCAGCGCTCCGTTGCAACGACCTTTCACCTCGCCAGCATAATAAGCGTCGGTATAAATGCTTCCGTAAGCGGCTAGCCTCAGTGCAGAGACAAGAGGACTTCCGGATTTTGTCGTGCGCGGCATTTAAGACGCATGGAATTGAGGTCTCTGAGTCACTTTCGGTTGTTTTCAAAAATTTTATGTAGGGCCATTCTTGGGGCTAAACTTCAGTGGCCTTACAACCGCACGTTCTCCCGAAAGGACGGTGCATGGAGCGCTTCTACGACTCGTGTTTTCCGCGTTCTCAGGAGTGAGCCCTTGATTTCTGCCTGATAAACCAAATTTGACGTTCGTGTTTACGCAACGCAAGATCGGTCTGCCTTTAAGCTGCGGAGACACTGGTTTACGCTGTATATAAGAAGGTTAACCAGTGTGGAACAACTGCTAGCCTGAGGTTTTTATCGCGCATCACGCCGTAGTGATACACGACCGCATGGCGGTCCACGGGGCTCATCCAAATTGAGACGGGCAGGTGTGGGAATTGAACAGTTTTACGCGTTATTCTAAAAAAATAATCGATTACAATCACAATCGCTCGTGCTTAGACATATACTAAATTAGAATACCAGACTACTTGAGAACAAAAGTAATTGATCATTACTTGTCAAAGTCACCGTTACTTTTACGAATACTTCAAATTTTCAAGAAGGATTTCTCTTTACTTCCGGTTTGAAAACGGGTTATTTTTACTGTCCATTTTTGGAATTTGAATCACCGAATTATAAACTGATATCCTTAATCCACCAATTTTGGTAAACCATCTTTTTGTCGAAGACTTGGTTCAATGATTCATTGGCAGGAAACTTCTATGCTCCGTTCACCGTTAATTAAGCTGAGACCAGAGCCGTGTATACAGAGAGTTAGGTCAATGGGAGGTGTGGGCAGAGCAAGGGTCTGCACCAGACGCAGAAAGAGGGCTTGGCCATAGCCTCCTCTATACTCACAAAACCTGACAGTTCGATGACGGAGCCATAGGGTACCCGGTCGCAGATTTGGAGCGCGAGGACGTGGTAGCAAAGAGCATTTCTCGGAAAGTGGGAAAAGTGGCGCCATTGACCCCATAAGTGATGACGTCACAACAAGGCGTCTGGGTCCAAACAAACCGTTGCTAGGGACGTTGCTATGGACTAATGCATGGAGACTCCACATGAGGCTAGATTTTTGCTTACAAGTAAGTAAATAATTTTTTGTAAGCAACCTAACTTCTTGATATCGAATTATGAAGATGTTCTTGTCGTCTCAGTGTCGTATCGCAACGATGAAAGCCATTTCTGAAGACTTACACTCCGCTTTGCTTTGGTAGCAGACGACACGATAGATTTGCTGGCCTCTGTTGCAGCGGGCGTCTCAATTGAATTGCGTCGGTAAACGAGCGACAAAAACAAGTGCATCACCATGGCCGTAGAGGCCTCCGTAGTGTGCGTTTTTTTTTTTGTTTTTTTTTTCTGTGAAGAACCCAGCTTAGTTACGAGGGGTGAAAATGCAGTAAAATGAAACAGATAAGTTACGACGACGACCTGAAGTGCATTACCGGCGTAGTGCAGGCCAGCATGAGAAACAAATCGTACGCCGTCGAGGTAAGTCGTTTGTTATTATTATTGTTGTGGTTGTCAGGTTATTAAAGAATTGCATGTCTATCGCAATTTCGCAGTATTTTGCTTTTTTATTTTCCCTTGGTATACATAAAATTCCGTGGATGTGCTCTTTTGGGGAAGATCTCCATCGAACCCGCGATGCGAGTACAATCTGTAATGAACTCACCTCATGTTTTTTATCCAGTTCTTTCGCGCTTTGGGGTATTGCGGAAATCTGAAGAAACTGCAAGGGTCTTTCACCACGCGATGGTTACAACCAGGTATACGAAGCACCCTCGCATAGCGCGAGTCCGCAAACAAAATTTGGGATCTCTACCGATCGCCTGAAGTGCTTTTCTCACGGGTGCAATGCGAACTTTTAGCAGACGATCATCTGGATCGACGCCCGGACTTTCGATAAACCATATTTTGCATCGCACCCCACTATGAATTCTTATATGCGTCTGAAACTCATTATATTTCAAACAAATGCGATGTCAGAATATCGTCTTTATTCACACGATTCAAACGACGGCCCCGGTTTGGCCGGCCGGCGTGCGGCAGACGGCACACTTCTTGCATTCGTCGTCTGTTGCAGGCATCTTGAGGACCGGAAGTTGCAGTCGTAAATATTTCAGAAACGAGCGATTACCGGCACACTTCTGTCGAAACATTTATGACATTCAAGCTTTCTACATTTGTGATTTTTAGAAGTTTAAATCCTACTCCTGATTTTTGAACGGTCGAGTTTTCGTAGCGAAACCGAGTCACATGTATTCGTCCATAACAACGACCCTAGCAACGGTTTGTTTGGACCCATGACGTCACACTTACGGAGTCAATTCATTGTTGTGCAAATGCTCGAGACACGTGCCGCGCGCCACTTGGGAAACTGATGGCCTCTGAAATCCAGCTCAGTGCTGCGCTGTGCCGCTATGATCTTCCCAAGGGCTGCACGTTGCACGCGCCTAGTGCATCGACGCACCTTGCACTACTTTTGAAACATGAAGGGGCTTTAGGAAAGTCTGGTATTCAGCGCATATCTTTTGCAGCGGCGAGGACCCGAAACATGGTTTTCAAACCCGACGACAAAAAAAAAAACGGTAGGGCGAGCAACGCGAGGAGCACGAGCGGACATTCCATCGCTCGGGACAAGTGTGTTCCGACATCCCGCCGCAGCGGGGCGCCCGTTACATGACTCTTGTTGACTCTTAACACCTTTTCCAATAGCGCGCAGCCATCTTGAATATCGTCACTTCTGGTATGCGGTAAAACATCTTTTTGATCTCTCCCCGAAGCTAGAAGGTGTTTACAAAAAATGCGTGATTGTCACACATTCCTGATTTGCCTCAGCTATATTTTCTCGCATATTCCAGGTTCAAACGTTTTATTATTTTTTCGCCCCGCATACCAGATATGGAATCCACGTGACTGAGAACGACAGGAAACAGAAAAGGTCTATACCTTTTCCCTTTCGGCGGCCACGTCACGTGACAATCTGCCAGGCTTTATCAGTATAGAGGAGGTTATGGCTTGGTATGCTCTCTTGGCCAACCAGAAGCCAAAAAGAATCCCCTAGCGGTGGTAGCGAGAAACCGTTCTAACCATAGGTATATGTTGGTATATAGTTTTAATAAGCGCGTAGGAGTGAAGTGAAGTAACCCTTCATGGTTGAAAATAGGGTGCACGTGATGTCTCGATCATGATCATGCAGGAAGATGTAAGAAATGAATGTGCCGCTCAACTCCGTTTTGTTCGGACAGAGTGTGACCGCTCGGAAGGTAGTTTCCCGGCCCTCGGCGCTTGGCGTACGGATTATGTCGATCGTTCCGCTAGTCGCACTCTTCCACCATGATTTTAGATGACCGTGAATAAAACATCACGTGCACCATATTTTCAGTCACCGAGAGTTACTCCGACGCACGTATTAAGTTTGTTTCTTCCGACCACCGCCAGGATATTATTTCCGGCTTCTGGTTGGCCACATTTGAATTTGTGAAGACGCCCTTGAACACGCCAGGATCGCTTTCGGCCAATGGCGCCTCCACATTTTTCTCATATATATACTTCCCAATGAATGGCCAAACTCTCTACATATACGGCTCTCGCTGAGACTTGAAGCCATAGCTACAAGTGCGAGCCAGCCCGCACTCCCGACTTTCAGACCTGCCTTTCTAGCGCGAGCGCTCGTTCTGCGGAAGAATGTTTCAAAGCCGTGATCTCGTGCTCTCGTGCTCGTTGCATTGGCTACAGTCTCAGCTTAAGGGTGAATGGATAAAAACCATGGGCGCCCATACAAAGAAGAGGGATAAATAGTAACGGTTACGATTAATTTTAGTACTTCCAAAAGTAATCCATTACTCTCGCAATTACTTTCTAATAAATGTGTCCGAATGATTCCAAATTACTCCATAAACTAATCGATTACAAGTAATTTGATTACATGTAATGAGTAGTGCTCAAGTCTGGCAGAACGCGGCCAACCATGGGCGCTCTCATCGGTAATCCCGAGAGAAAGAACGAGAAAGAGAGAGACAGACGAGCGGAGAAAGTAAGCAGACGAAAAGTTAGGCGCGTTCGTTTTGCCGCGACGAGTTGAAGCTGCTCGACCGCTTGCTAGCTTTATTTGTTTTTGTACAATACTCGATTCCGGTGTTTTCATGCGAACTAAGCTAGAAAATAACTATGTACAGACCTTACAGGTGATGTCTTGCTGCTTATTTCTGCTTATTAAGGCACCGCCAGCGATACGTGCACATCGGGACCACCAACACGAAACCACCGATGATCGCGTCTATGCCCCGTCATTTCGAACCGGCCCCAAATGCACGGGACCTTCCCCTCTAGATTATTGTATTAATTCCCTGGTTCCAAGTATACGTACCGAAATCGTGGACGTTAAAGGGGCACTGAAGTCGATTTTGAGATCGTCCTTTTGTGGTGACAACTCAATCTAGACTCTCTAACCATTCCAACAAACCCGAAACCACAACCGTGCGTAGCTTATTTCCTTGTTCAAAGATTGCGACACGCCCTTTTTGGGAAGAACTTTCTTCCGAGTGAAATGGTCGACGAAGGGCGCTTGTCGCCGAGTTGCAAGCGATGGCTTCGCCCTCGGAAAAAAAGAGGAGCCTTATGCGAATGTGTACCAATCAGACTCTCTTCGAAACAAGTTATAATAAAATAATTCGGAATCTGCGCGTATTGTAGGGCTTTCATTGGTCCACGCAATGTAGTCCGCGAGAAAAAAGAGTCCACATGTTTTTCTATTGCCTTGAGATGACTAGGTGGTTTTGTAATATAGGACTTGGTATATGTGGGAATTAACACATTTTAAACATTATAAGATTAAAAACGCCCTCTTTCAGAAATGACTTCAGTGCCCCTTTAAGAAAGACGTTCTCAAGAGGCCGAAAGCGCCTGAAAGACGCCACTTCTTCCGGGCCACGAAGGCGTGCACGGCGAAAGCCGAAGGCGGTCTTTGTTTAATGGAATTCATTCCGCGCATGCGCAGTATAGCTCTCTTCTTCACAATATCAGACGCCGCGCATGTGACCACAGCCGACACTAGTGCCACTATATAAGCCACGCTTCAGGGCAACGACACTTGGCCATATTGTGGCTTAAAATCATGGTAGCCAGTTATCTTAAAGGGGCTATGCAACAATTTTTTTACTATGCGCAAATACCGCTTAGAACGGATCCCTGACGTTAATGACATATGAAACACGCGTTCGTTTTTCACCCCACGCAATAGAAGTCCCAGAAAAAAATTAAAGATACACGAGCAGCGTTCACGCCCTCAACTCGCAGCCAGAACAAGCGGCCACGTGATCTGGAGCCGATTATATGCCGCCAATGTTGATCATAGCCACGCGCTGGGGTTGGAAAAGCACTGGACACGCGCTGAGTTCCAGACATTGTTATGGCTCGGCAATTGTCGTCGTTGCAGCGATTGGACACGGGCCACTACCCGAATGCTTCTCGAGCTATCAATTATCACGAGCCCAAATCGAGTGCCCACGCAATGCTCGGGTCCAATCTATGAACCGCATTCAAATATCGTCATATGGGTGTACTGCGATCCCCACGTTACGTCATCGAATTTTGCAAAGGAGAGATTGAATGAAAATGATCGCTTTTGTCCTTGAAATTACACCGCAAGAAAGGAGCTTCTTGGCCAGTGGCATTGCATGCGAGTATCCTTGAGTCCCACTAGTGCCAGTAAGCTCGTGTAAAGTGAAAAACATTCCAATTGAATATCGTTGCACAGCTCCTTTAAAGGGATACTGAACCATAGAATTTAGTGTCCATAATAAGTGGCGCACGTTCTTTCCACGAGCCAGCAGCCGCCGGTGTGCGCGAGCACACGCAACAAAAATGACGTCAAAGATCTCCATTCGCGGTTAAGATGGCAGTGAAATGCATGGGCTTCGGGCGAAAGGAGAATAAAGACAAGTTTTTCATCTATACAGTGGTGTCTGGTGTAAAAGGTAAGCGATTAATTGGTCTAAGAAGCATGTAGCTTTCACTTGTAGAGATGAAAAGCCTGTCTTTATTCTCCTTTGGCCCGAAGCCCATGCATTTCACTGTCCTCAAGCGCGAATGGAGGTCTTTGACGTCATTTTTGTTGCGAGTGCTCGCGCACACCGGCGGCTGCTGGCTCGTGGAAAGAACGTGCGCCACTTATTATGGACACTAAATTCTATGGTACAGTATCCCTTTAAGCTTTATCTGAAATCACAGAAAACGCTTTTCCGTCCTCCACAAATGTATAAACAGTTCGCAACAAAGCGAAGGAATATCACATGAGCTTCCTAACACCAAATCTAATGCTGAGGAAGTCGCACCTTTCAATCATTACGATCGGCAATTGCGTCTGCTCTCCACAAGCACCAAAATGGCGGCGCCTACAACAATGTCTAAGCGCAGCTCATTAAGTGGCTCTAGCCGGCATCTCCTAGATAGATTTCAAGCCTGCGTGTCACGTGACATGACATGCGGGAGGCCTGCACGTGACGTGACGTCCGTACAGGCCTTCCGCACGTCACGTCCGGGAGGCCTGCGCAGGCGCTGATTGGATGGGAGTGCCGCGACAGCGTTCGCGTGGGGCTCGTTTCCTATCATAGTCCCACCCGAACGCTGACGCGGCACTCGCATCCAGTCAGCGCCCGTGCCGGCCTCCCGGACGTGACGTCATGTCACGTGACACGTAGGCTTGAACTCTGCCTAAGAGGTACTGCCACAACCCAGCAACAATTCGGCTTTTTTTTTTTTTTTTTTTCGCCAGGGTGATGAGAGTTGCAAAGGTGCACTGTATGCGGTTTTCGTTTTCGCGCATTTTGTAGATAAAGCGTTTCCCGGTTAAACGCCGATTCACACAGGCGTGAGAGGCTGGTTCACGCAGTATTGTTTTCTTACGTTTTTTTTTTTTTTTTTTTTTTTTACTTTACGCCTTTGCCGCGAGAAGTTTGGGTATCACTAGGGTGCCTTCATGTGCGCTTTCCATAGGGTGAAGACATCTGGCCATTTTGTCCCACACGTTTATTTTCCTTTTTTGTTCAGAAGCGCGTGAAAGGGCGTGACCCTGCACGCGTTTGTGGCGCTGACTGTGCTATGGCGACATTTTGTTTTCGTCAATTTCTTTGTATTTTACCCGGGAGCGCGTGCTGTCGGCATCGGGTACTACAAAGGGTGGCATCACCCTAAACAGAAGGACATTGAGGCACCCTAGGTATCACCGCCTGTTGGAAGTTTTTTTTCAGAACCAAGAGTGAGGATACTTCAACGACCTCTGCTGGTGCAAGCACGTGCAAGGCCAAGCTTTTATGAACTATACAAATTTAAACGTGACAGCGTGGCTATAGCACGTGCACTAACCATATTGAGAAAAACAGAAGCGCCCCTAGCGAGCTTCTCACCGCGAATAAGTCACGAAAACACTCCTGTTTTGAATGTCGAGCGCAAGGGTGTACGTATATCTCCTCGAACTAGTGGCCACGCTTAATGGGAAGCACACATGTCTCGTTGACTTGTGCGTGAGCTTTCGTAACGTGTCTACGTTACGTTACGAGTCACCGGTATAAACTGACCTTATCTGAAAGGCGATCCCATCGCCATCTATTGGTCCAGAATAACACTAGTGGTTCTGAGCCAACGTGTAGTGGCCCGTGTCCAATCACTGCAATGACCACAATAGCCTAACTATACCAATGTCTGGAACTCAGCGCTTGTCCTGTGCTTTGCCTACCCGAGCACGTGGCTATGAAAAAAATTGGGGTGTGTGTATGTTTATACAGCCCA
The DNA here is from genome assembly GCA_013358835.2 of Ixodes persulcatus. Classification (NCBI taxonomy): domain Eukaryota; kingdom Metazoa; phylum Arthropoda; class Arachnida; order Ixodida; family Ixodidae; genus Ixodes; species Ixodes persulcatus. The sequence continues at coordinate 570,907 of JABSTQ010011466.1, read as the reverse complement.
GACCTTGGTCTGCCTCAACGGGCGACGAGTCTCCCAGCTGTAGATGAAAAATTTAGCCAGCGCAGTACGGGGTCTTTAACGTGCAGCACGCAGTACTGATATGCTCGAACGTACGCCGGTACGATGCTCAACCAGATCGAAACGGGCAGGGGTGTGGATTGAATATAGAAAATTGCGAGCATGGCGCGTCACTGGTGCCCCATGCGTGCAAGCATGTGCACCGTGCGCGTGAACGTAGCAATGGCAAGCTTGTAAACGCACGCACTTGACCGCACGAGCAAAGAAATGGCGGCGGCCAGAATGCCCTGCTTGCAATTGTCTATAGACCTTTCCAAAAAGAGCGTGTGGCCGGTGTCATTTTGACTGTTCGTGCGTATGGCGCGTGCTTTGCTCGCTTTCCGAAGCGACGAACACGCACGTGCTGGACTGTGAAGATCGCACGCTGGACTGTGATTTTGTAAACATTAGAAAGGTCTACAGACGTTTCCACTTTTTACAAAAATCACAGTCCAGACGTGTTAAATCACAGTCCAGAACGCGCACCTTCGTCGCTTCGGAAAGCGAGCAAATCACGCGCCATACGCACGAACACTGAAAATGGAACCTTCCAAGTGCCCTTTTTTGGAAAGGTGGATAGGATCCCTGGGTTCTGCAGCGCGAGCTTTCGTTCCACGTGCTCCAAGCTGGTGTGCGCTAGCCCACTCGGCCACCGATCCCCTCGTTTTATTTTATTTACGAATGATCCAGCATGCTTTTTTATTAAAATACGCAAAGTTAACGTTAACGTAATGACTCGTTCCAATCTTAGAGTTGTAACGGGAACGCGTTCCGAGATTGACAAGGAACGAGAAGCGAGCTTTCGTTCCTGTTCTGGAGGAACGTGTGCGACACTGGGTTGGTCTGCCTTTGAACTACGCTGACACTGGTTTACGCTAGAGCCACTACATGAGCTACGCTTAGAGTATCGGCACTCTTAAAGCCACTAAATGAGCTGCGCTTCTTTACAGACTTGTACCGTACGCATTACAAGTAATCAAATTACTTGTAATCGATTACTTTTTGGAGTAATTTTGTAATCAGTTGATTACTTTTATTAGGCAGTAATCACAAGAGTAATCTAATTACTTTTTGAAGTAATAAAATTACTTGTAACCGTTACTATTTTTCCACGGGACCCCCCCCCCCCCGGGCACACGCCTTTTTTTTTCTGAAATGACAAAAATAAAATTTGCTTTTTTTTTCGAACGGAAGAAAGAAAGATTTTTGCGGAGCGGTAGGAAACGAGGTCAATCCCTTTCTATGTACAGTTTCTGTGGAATGTCCGTTTTTTTTTGTTTTTTTTCGAGCTGGGACTGGGAGTGGGAAGCCTCAGGGAAGCCACAGTGCGTGACAAAGGACATGCAGGGCGAAGTTCGAGGGAGCAGAATGTAGCTTTGTAAGTCCTTCGTTCAAACTATACTCCGCGACAACTTTTCTTGGCAATGCAGTGGAAGGTACAGGCCTGCGTTCCCTCTCCTCTTTTGAGTGTGCGCGGGCGCGTATATACATTTCGCGGGGAGCACAGAGCCGCGAGGGGGAAAAGAGAGAGAGAGAGGAGGAAAGGAGGAGAGAGGCCGCCGTTGATTGGCCCTTGTAGTCACGTGTTACGCCCGCCCGGCTGTTCCGGCGGCCACCGCCCGCAAGCCGCTCCCGACCGCGAGCAGACGCCGCCGCCGCCGATGTTTTTGTTACGGCACTGGCGCAGCACAACGCGGTGCCGCTAGCTAGTTTGCGTTTCCGAGCTCATGCCGCTCGGGCCAACCTTTTCGAACGGCGCGTGTATCACTGGGGAGCTGTTAACACAGCCCCCCGCCTGCGTTCACGCCGCTTCGCGGCGACAGTATCGGCTGCTAATTACAAAACTTAACCGGTACACGCCGCTTCGCGGCATCCAGCCGGCAACCCAAGCCCCGCAGTCCCCGATCGCACCTCTGGAAAAGTTTCGTCGACAACATTCGGTTGTTTTAGTGTTCATCGCGAAAAAGAAATGTCGTAAGTATCGTCAAATGCCTCGACAAAACAAAATGTTCGAGAAAAAAAGAATAAAAAAAGTAGGCCCACCGAGGATCGAACCCGCGCCCCATTGCGTAGAAAGCGGACACCTTAACCGCTATACTATGCCATCTTTTTTTTCTTTTTTTTTTTTTTTTTTTTTATTTATTACATGGAATAATTACTAAGACAACAGCAAGACAAGAACATGGTAAGGTCATCATGTCCCAATTCCCATTACATACAATTCTCTATCTAATACTCTCAGAGCCTCCTTATCGTAAATAGACACAAGGAACAGAAAGGAATATTAAATAAATACAAAATACACATGCTAAAAGTCAGGTAGATGAATGCATCGATCAAAAAGAACATACCAATCTGGCCGCTCGTCAAGGTAGTTAAATACATTTCGTACATGCGTTACGGTTTCAATAAAATTTGATTTGGTAGATCGGGGAGGGTCCGCATTCCTGTCAATCATTCTTGTTTTCCAGAGGCTATGCAACCCCATTAATGTAAACAGATCGTAAGGAAAACTATCGTTCAATTTTAAGGGCAAAAAACGGATTGTGTAAGAATTTATATTTAAGTCTTTTTTCAGTGTTCTTTGTAGGACATCCCAGAAAAGGTAAGCATCAGTACAGAAGATAAAACAATGCTCTATAGTTTCCGGTTGGTTACAAAGGCGGCAATTGATTGACCACGGCACAAAAATTCCACGTTCACGAAGCCAGGGTTTTACAGGTAACGTAGAAGTATGGAGCTTAAAGAAAAATGACTTTGCGGTAGGCGAGACATGCAGCTTTCGGACACGTCTGAGAACATCTTTTCCTGGGCCTTCACTATATATGCTTCGGTACAAAGGTTCGGGGAACGTTATGTCAATCAGATCAGCATATAAGACTTTTCGAGAAACCGTAAATAAATGCTCCAGAGAAAAACGAGCTGTTAGAAACTCAATCGCGCTCACTACTTCTTTGAGGTACCCCACAGGACGTGATGTGCTTGAGGGTATCGTCGTAACCACCAAATAGGGTAACGCACTCGAGAGTTCCGTCTGTAAGTAAGTACGGAGGAAATGATGAGATGCAGTTTTGAAGAATAAAAATCGAGATATTACTTGCTTTAGAAAGATGTGTATAAGTCCGAGACCGCCAACATCGATGGGGCGAAAGAGGTTATCACGTCTTGTAGGTTCCCAATTTGAACTCCATATAAAAGTAGCAAACACTCTGTGGAATTTTTGAATATGGCTTCTGGCACAGCAAATCACTTGAAGTATATACCAAAGTTTGGCGGCGAGAAACATATTACAGGCCTTAGCTCGCCCGAAAACTGACCAATGGTTGGATTTCATCTTGTCAGCTTGACATTTGATTTTTGACACCCGTTCAGTCCAGTAATGACCATTGTTGCGGACACTGTTAAGGGGAACTCCTAAGTACTGAGGGGCAATGCAGCTCCACGATATTTCAGCATACTCTGAAGGTGTTGTGGCCCATTGCCCACACCAGAAACCTGAGCTTTTTTCCTTATTAACGAGTGCGCCGGTCGCGTCACAGAAGTTTTGTGTTATTGTAAGGACATTGTCGACGCTGCGTTTATCGGCACAAAAGAAAGCTATATCGTCTGCATATGCCAATACTTTCACTTCAGAAGAGTAGAGACGGAAACCTTCCACGATGGGGCTGTTAAGTATACTTAAACAAAGGGGTTCTAAATAAAGCGAAAATAAAAGCGGGGATAACGGACATCCTTGTTTGACGGACGATTCTAGACGAATTCGATTTGAAAGTGAGCCGTTAACTATAAGCCTGGTGGCACAGTTACGGTAGCATAACTTAATACCCTTTAAAAGTGTTGGTCCTGGGTTTACATGACGTAAAATAGCAAACAGGAAAGCATGGGACACGCGATCAAATGCCTTGGCCAAGTCTACTTGAACCATGGCGACTTGACCGGCATGAAGAACGCAGCTTTCTATCACTGAACGCGCAACGTGGATGTTAGTTTGTATACGTCTCCCCCTAATCCCACAGGTTTGGTGGTCTCCAACAACAGATGACGTGACACACTGTAATCGTTTTGTTAAAATTTTAGCAAAAATTTTGTAATCTACGTTGCATAAACTAATTGGTCGATAGCCTTCAATGCGCTGTAGCTTGTCTGGGTCTTGACTTTTAGGGATCAACACGGTATGGCTCTCATAAAATGACGGCGGTAAAGTTCCCATCTCATACGCCGCCAAAAACACCTCAAGTAGAAAAGGACATAGCAAGTCTTTGTACGTCTTGTAAAACTCCGCAGGGAGCCCATCAGGTCCTGGTGTTTTAGAATTTGGCAAGTCGTCTACCGCGCATCGAACTTCTTCCAATGTTACTGGTCCACTAAGGAGATCTCGCTGAAGTTGCTTTACCTCGGGCATTAAAGAAACTAAGTTTTTTGCCAACTGGATGTCCAAATGTTGCGTTTTTCCAAAGAGGTTTTTGTAATGCAACTCAAATGCGTTCATGATGACTTCTTCGTTGTCTGAGGGTGTCCCATTACATTGCAAAACTCTAATTTTCTTTGAAAGGCCGTTACGCCTCTCATCATCGAGTGCCCGACGCGAGGGTTTCTCTGAGGACAAGAAACGCCTACACCGGGACCGTACTAGTGCACCGTGTAAACGAATGAACTCGTATTGCTGTAGCTGACATTTTACGCGAAGAATGTCTTCTTGGAACATACCCGGTGTTTCGCACTCCAGCTCGTGAAGCACATACAGATTTTTCAAAAGTGTAGCTTCTTCCTTCTTTGCATGAAAGGACGCAATGCACGCGCATTCGATTGCTTCATTCTTAACTTCCTGTTTGAAAGAGTCCCACTGAGCAAATATGCCAAATTTCTGATTCGTTGACACGTGATTAAAACATTCGCGGACACGCCTCTGAAAGTCTTGGTTGTCTAGCAGTCTTGTATTTAGTTTCCATAGAGCCCAATTTGGTTGCGCCTTTCGCGGTGCGTCTGTTCCAAATCGGATCTTTACAAGGCAGTGGTCCGAAAAAGAAACTGGTTTTACGTCATAAGCAGTCACATGGGAAATGAGTGAGCTTGAGACGTAAATACGATCGAGTCTCGCATTACTTGAAGCATGAAGGTGAGTGAATCGGAGAGTAGTATTTTGGGAAGCTCCGACGTCAAAAAGGTGGTAGTCGAATGCAAGAGTGTTTAGTATGTCGGAACTTCTATCGGGCCTTGCAGAAGGCACTGACCTGTCTTTTATGCTACACACACAGTTGAAATCTCCAAATAAAACAATTTGTTTGTCAGTGCTGAGAAATGGGATCAGGTTTTCAAAAAAGGAACGACGCTGTCTAACGTCATTATAGGCATATATGCAAATTAATCGCCAGTAGGAGCCGTATAAAAGAAAATCGCAACATATGAACCTTCCCTTATCGTCGACAGTGTGAGAAAGTGATGAATACCCTAAGCTCTTCTTCAAAAACAAAAAACACCCTCCCGACAAACCATCAGCATGACTGACGCATACCTCGTAATGTGAGAGGAAGGGGTCCAGTGCACGAGCAGTATCCTCGTCAGACGATATTTTTGTCTCTTGAACAGCAACAAAGTCAATATGTTCCTTTAAGAGGAGCTTGTACAATTGAGATTGCCGTGCACGTGAACATAGTCCTCTCACGTTGATGGTAGCGAAGCTGAGGGGAGATGTCAGGAAGGTTTTTAGTTAGGGTGGGAGCACATCGTCATCGTTCCTCACGTCCAGAGCTTCAGATTGCGACGTCTCGTTGAGGAGGAACTCTCGCACCGCAGCTGGCTTGCGTTTCACCTCACTTCCCTCGTCGTTCTTGCTCTCGGCAATAATACCTGTGGCCGAGGGCTGGGCATTATGTGTCGTCGTAGGAGCAGGCCGTTTCACCGATGTGCCGCTGGACGTCGTGGCGCGTTCGCGGCGGGCAATTGCTTGCTGGCACGGTAACTCAGGTGGTGCGTTAAGGGATGGATACTCGCTGTCCGACCAATTCCTCTTCGTTTCCGTGACACACTCGGCTGGTGTTGACAGTCCTGGCAGGGTGCTGGCAGACTCAGAATCAGAACTAACTTCTTCTGGTCGCTGTGTAGACGTTTCCGACTCGGTCTTTTTTGTCTTGATAGGGGAAGAGGCGATGTCCCCTGTGGCATCAACGACTTCGCTGATGTCCATAAGATGATCCTGGACAACATCTTCTGTTAGGCTTCTCGACTGCCTTAGCTTGTCTGCGTAGGTGGTGACGCATTCACTCGCGTCGTGTCCGTAGCGTCGGCACTCGCCGCATCTCGGGGTTCTGCACTCACGACGGATGTGACCAATTCTGTTACACCGAAGGCACAGCGGTGGCCGACCGGGGACGAGCACCAGGCTTCGACAGCCGAAGACCGTGAGCTGATGCGGAATATTCGTTGCGTTCATTCCTTCTCTAAGCGTCAGGGTCACCTCTTTGTTGAGCGTTTCCATTTGTTCCATTCCTGAGCACTTCCATTTTTCTCGTACAATGGAACGGACCGTGCCAAAAGGCGCCAGTGCCTCTTCAATTCTCTGGTTTTCCATGTGTACAGGTAACCAGAGAAGCTTCAGTTTCACATCTCTGGTGTCGGGATCAATTATGAGGCATCTGCGTCCCTTCACGGTAAGCTCCGTTTTGTTTACAAGCTTGGTTTTACTTAAGGCGTTTGCGCACGTCACCATCCAGACATGGCTCATCTGAAATTGGCCTATTCCGATGATATCTTGGGCGTCGACTACATCTCGTAAGGCGTCACGGAAGTCTGGGGCACGGTAGGGTCGTGCGGCGAGGTCGCCATGAAGAAAGACGGAGTTCAGGCTCAAGTTACCTGTGGGTAGACGAGGTAGCACGGTCCGGTATTCATTGTTCAGCATATCAGTAGTACTGGCCGAAGCCTCAGCGGTTCCCCGGCCGGTGGCCGGTATATTTTCCTTGGAGAACATCGAAAACACGACCGTTCTCAGCGGCGTCTTCTTCTTTCTCCACTATGCCATCGCTTAGAAAACTGGTTCTGACTTTACCCATTATCAAACGCGGCATCGGCGTGGGCTGCGGGGGGTGACGCTGCAACAGCCGGGCGGGCGTACCACGTGACTACAAAGGCCAATCAACCACGGCCTCTCTCCCCCTTTCCTCTTCTCTCTCTCTTTTTCCCCCTCGCGGCTCTGTGCTCCACGCGAAATGTATATACGCTGCGCGGGCTCTCCTCCTCTCCCGGAAATGGGGAGAGGAGGAGAGCCCGCGCACAGCTTTACTTCGCTCAAAATGAGAGAGGGAACGCGTGCCTGTACCTTCCACTGCATTGCCAAGAAAAGTTGTCGCGGAGTATAGCCCCCTCACGCACACACACACAGAAATAAAAAAAATAAAAAAATCCTGCTTAGGGTACCTACTCGCAGCCCGTAGGAGAACCAGAACCGAAGAATGCCTAAAGCGGATGCAAAATATAACAAAGCCAGTTGAAATATTTCCTCATTTCCCCTACGTGGTCTTTGTGACAAGCAATGTTTCGAGTTGAGAAGTGGTCGGGGCAATCTCTTCCGCTAATGGATACTACACATGATCCGTTTCAAATCCTGGAGCTGCTGCTCTTTTGTGTAACATGCGAGCTCATCCACATGTGAATAATAAAATTAGTGACGCAAACTTTGAGCGACAACCCTTGCTCAAGCTTAACAAGATCTATAACCCCCTCCGCTACCCCCCTCCCCCACACACACACACGCTGGCGAACGCCCAAATCATTAAACTTCTTCAAACGAATTCTGTGCTTGTGTCCGCATTGTGAAGGTGCAACGACCACGAAGAGGGAACCAGTTTTCCTTCTTCAATACTTGTGCAAATGTGAAATATAGGTTGAAAGTAGTTTATTGTTATGAGCGCTAAAGATGTGTCTTCACACAATGAAGTAATCGGAAAAGTAACGGTTACTTCTTTAAGTAATGTCCAATTACTTTTGCCGTTGAGTAATCAAGTAATCTAATCGAATACGTTTTAGCCAAGAGTAATAGTAATTGTAATCAATTACTTTTTTTTAGTAACGTGTACAAGACTGCTTCTTTAAGGGCAGTAGGCACTCTGTTCCCGATATTGTTGTGGGCGACGCCATCTTGGTGCTTGTGCAGAGCAGACGCAACTGCCGATCGCAATTATTCGGAAGTGTGACTTCCTCAGCATTAGATTCGGTGTTAGGAAGCTGACGCAAATAGCTTTGCTCTGTCGCGAACTGTTGAAGCATTCGTGGAGGTTCCTCTGATTTCAGATAAATCTTCAGATAACTGGCCACCATGATTTTAAGTTACAAGATGGGTAAGCTTCGTTACTTCGAAACGGAGCTCATTTAGTGGCACTAGTTTACGCTGGTTGACTGGACACGAGGTACAGCCGAACGCTGAGGCAGCACTCGTGTGTAATCAACGTCTGCGCTCAATCTCACTATGATGGCGTGAAAATGATGGTGCAAGGAATTGGTTTGTTCTAGGTGTTCTAGGTGGCCACAAGGCTCCGTGCTGTCACCGACCCTCTTTAATCTAGTGATATGCAAGCTCCTGGAACAGCTAAAATGCATTCCACACATCAGGCTCTCCCTGTGTGCGGACGACCTGACCATGTGGCCGACCTTGGGCTCGGACGGGGACAAGCAGGGCTCACTGCAGGAAGCCATCAAATTCACTACAACAACATCTCAAGGCAAACAACATCGAGTGTGCCCCAAAACAAAAAAATCCCGACTCCTCCTACGCTCACACAAGTGGGAACGAAAATCGAACCCTCAAACGAAGACGGCGGACATAGAACTTCACTTCGAGAACGGAGAACCCGTACCCCTGGTCGAATGCCCCTTAAATACCCCTGTTGTTATGAACTGGCTAAGTTTCTAAGCTATGGCGGAGATACCAGACCCCCGTTGGGGCTTTCTAACTCCCTCTGCGTAGAACCGCGATCGCACCGCTTATGCATCATACAAAAGACAGTCCGCAGGCACTTTCTGAGGCGTGTTTCTTTCTTGTATGACTGTCCTCCCACGTTGGTCATGAAAAAAGCAATGTGCAAACATGTTTGCTGCATACACATAGTTACAAAGCAGCAAATCCCTGCTTCGAAGATGGTCGAGGCGTGCGCGCAGATCATTTTGTCATCATGTCTGCAACCAACACAGTGTGTTTTGTATCGTGTATGACTAGGTGTGACTGTGGCTTATAAACAATTGCACACTTTTTTTTTAAGTCGGGAAGGTTCGGCGAACTAGTCGAACCTCAGATGTTCGATAAAAGTTCGCGACACCCCTAGAGATAAAAAGCCGGGGAAATACGAAGTGTCCAAACAAGGTCTGGATGCGAAGGCCGAGAGCCGCGGCGGAAACGGAGATATTCCGCGCTTCGTTTTCGAGTTCACGATGCGAGCAACATCCCTTCCTTGTATTTCCTGTCCGGATTTCTTATCCGGGCATCTAGAATACGTATATTAGATTGAAATAAAATTGGAAGGCGGGGGGGGGGGGGGGGGGGGGGGGGCGGGCGAAGGTTGAATGGAAATGTTATTGCTCGATACGAAGGCACTCGTGGAGCAGCCTACGCTATGCTATGAAGCAACAGATCGGAATCGCCGATACGACTCTTTCCAACGGGCAATCATTTAAATTAATGGCCGCTAACGAATCTTTCATTTGGGGTTCTCGATGACTCATGGTCGGCTCAGTTTCGTGGTTCGTTTATACTTCGCTTCGGATTACTTCCGACAGTAGTCAACACTACGATCCACTATAAAAATATTAGCACGAAGGACAAAGGACAAGGGAGGACGGGACAGGGCAAGCACTAAGGTCCTACTTTGTCCTCCTTTGTCCTTTGACGGGCGCTAAAATTTTACGATGGAGCCTCTCGAACGGCGCTATAACGTAAAAAAAGTGCACCGTCACGATGCTCGCCGTCCTCGTACGTTTGCGCCGGCGAAACCGGTCAAGCACAAAAAAAAAACGATAACAGAATCAAGGCGCATTTACTGTGCACGATAACTTTAACCGGCAATGGCAAACGCGCAAAAAGAAGAGGACCGTGACGTTTCACTTTTGTCGCTGATTGATTGGCTCCATCTAACCGTAGAGTCGTCTATAGACCTTTGCATCGCTTATCACCCGGGCGAAGAATGCTGAGTCTGTGAGCTGTGGACGCATGCGCAGCGTCCGATATAGCGCACTGCAGATCAACAGCGCATGCTCAGATGGCGACCACAGACCAGCAGACGAAGATGGCAGTGCGCAGAAGGCGATTTTTGCTGCGAAGGTCTACACGCTTCGGCGCAATCCGAAACTGAATAGATGAAGGACGCTCTTCGTGCATCTTGCAAGCGCGTCGCCCTTTGAAGCGCCGGCTGTGTAACGGTGCGACGGTGCGGGTAGGGAGAATCCAATGGCGGCGGACAGCAGCAAAATCAACTTAAAGATGACATTTTGTTGCACAAAATGTGCTGCGTCATTCGTGTGGTCGTGGTTACTTCTCAGGATAAAAAAAAAAAACTTACAAAGGGTTTCAAATAAGGTTGTTTGATAAGGCGTTCCTGAGTTGCTCGAATGGAAACTTGGGCGAGTTGGTTATTGGTATTCTAAAGGCCCCTACGCACATTCGCGTTTGACAGCGTTTGAGTGCGTTTGACTGCGTTGCGTCGCGAAACGAAAGCGAGTCATCGGCACTTCTGTGCTAGATATGAAGCGTAGAATCCAAATAGAGGAATAGCTTGGCACGCGACATAAGAAGCAGGGATGTCCTGGTTTCTCGCAGCCGCAACGCAGTCAAACGCACTCAAACGCTCTCAAACGTTAATGTGCGTAGGGGCCTTAAGGTTACCAGCGCGTGTGTTTGCCATTTTGTATGTCGGTGTGTGGGATTGATCTTGCGCTGTTAACCTTAGAATTTTAAGTGTACACTTTGTTTCACTCGGAGCCGACAAAACGAGTTGATGGGAGCAATCAAATTGTCTGAAAAGCGCAAGTTATTGGGGTGTTTTCTTTTTTCTGTACTTGATAGTTTCAGTGATGATAGAGCACGTAGGACATTTGGCGAACACCATGACGTTGCACTTTTGACGTTGGTTGGTTGGTCCCTTCGGTTCGTAGAATCGGATGCGTCTTGACTGAAGATGTAACAAAGTATAATACTTTCTTTTTTCACTCCCGTTCCTCCCCCCCCCCTGAAAAACTCCTGAGGTGACATCGAAGCGCGCGAGCGGGAAAGTCATCTACTATCGCGGACAATTTGAGCTGAAACTATCTTTTATGCTTCTTGAGCGCCCCTGCCAGTTCGTAAGAGAGTTGAGGTCAGAAATATAGGAATGTAATGCGAAGTTGAGGTCTCTTACTGGAGACTATTTGGCAAATTGAGATATAATAGAGCTTGTGGGAAACCGCAGACGCAGAGAAAGGCCAGATCGGGTGTTTCAGTTCATGTAGTCCACGGGGGCGTATATGTATAGTTATCTTTTCCTTGTCGCGCCCACGCGCGGGTCGCGGAACGAACAGCTCACTGAGTGTGCTGCAGTGTTCACAATGCCTCGCAAGAGAAAAGAGCACACTGAAGAAGAAATAGCTGAACAGAAGCCACGACGTGCTGCTGAGTATGACCGTGATCGACGTGCCGAGGGACGCCTGATGAGAGAACGCGACAATTGGCTATGGATAAAGAAGCGAAGCACGTTCGACACTCACAGTTCCCGCTACGGTTTATTGCAATTTAATCGGCGGAATTTAGCTTTCACAGACGACAAGCAATGTTCGACGGGGTCTGCAACGAAACACAGCAAAAACACAGCCTCCTTTTTTTTTCATGCGCTTTTTAAGTCGCTTTTTAGTGCTTTCTTACACTCGTGCACACAAAGTTACTCCTGGTTTAAAATATTACAAAAGCGCGAACTAGAATAATAATAATAATAAGAAGAAGAAGAATAATAATAATAATAACTTTATTTCCATCAAATGATGGAAATAAGACGGATAAAGGAAGGAATACACTAATAACACACACGGGTGCCATCCTCCTTTCACCTTAATGGTTCAGACGTCCGACGTCACGAGCTGATGGCATGAATCAGAGAGCGTCAAAAGCCCACCACCAAGGTGTTCGTGGTGTTTCTGTACGTGTTCTATTATCGCTGAGCCAACCAAAGTTTTCATCTTGCTCCTGCTATCATGTTTTGATTACTCCAACCAAACACCTTAAAGTGCGGCCTAAATTTTGAACTTATTTATTAACTAATTGAGTTACGAGTACCATAAATTCGACAGCATGTTGAGCAGCGAATGTTCTCAGCATTAGAAGGCTTTGTTGTTGTTGTTGTTGTTGTGGTGGTGGTTGTGGTTGTGGTTGTGGTTGTTGTGGTGGTTGTGGTTGTGGTTGTGGTTGTGGTTGGTTGGTTGGTTGGTTGGTTGGTTGGTTGGTTGGTTGGTTGGTTTGGTTGGTTGGTTGGTTGGTTGGTTTGTTGTTTGTTTGTTTGTTTGTTTGTTTGTTTGTTTGTTTGTTTGTTTGTTTGTTTGTTTGTTTGTTTGTTTGTTTGTTTGTTCTACTTTAACTTCCAAAAACCAAGCCATGGCTCCTTCCACCTCCATGGCTCCTTTCACCTTCCTTCGTCAAAACTATCGCCACTAAAGAAATGATGTTTAAAGGGTAGGCCATCCACTTCCGGATTTTGTTGTGGACGCCATCCTTTTGGTGTCCAGTGCAGAGCGGCCGAACTTGGCGTCCGTTACGACTAGAAAATGCGACTTGGTCAGCTCTAGACTGGGTTTGAGGAATCTCAAACGATAGCGTTTCACTCTGTCAGGAACTGCTCTCAAATTTCTGGGAAACTGAAAAACGCCTTCTGCCATTTCAAATACAGTTTCAAACAACAGCGGTCACAATTATTAAAACAAAAACAAAAAAGCAAGATGGCTCAATTGTCGTTAATCTGAAGTGCAGATAATTCTGTGCCTCCGTGCTTTATGAATTGAAAACTCAAACGTAGAGTATTTGTTGTCTTTATTGTAAAGTCGTTCTGTACATGACCAAAAGTACATCGAGGCATTTATCGTCGCAACGAAGAGAACTCGCTATACCTCTCTTACACAAACAATGGCCAAAAAACCAACCAACAAAACAAGATGCCACAATGCCCTGGAGGAGACTACGATTAAAAACGAACGTAAACAAAAGCTCGCGAAAGGTAATAGTATTGGCGTGTTTTGATTGATTCGTTTTTGCCCACGGCATGTACAATGCCCAATTCTTGTCGACACCGAGGCACCTCATGGTAAAATGTCATGCACTAAAAGTATACTAATTGTGTACTTTAAAGAGCCACTCTTCCAAGTAAACTTAAAGCATCATTTCAGTTTACATTGTGTACAGGGAACTCCCGCGAAAAGAGAACCCGGCGCGGGTAAATGAACTATGGGTCGCAGTATGCTCAAGTTCCGTAGGTGAGAATGTGACGCTAGCGGTCGGCGTCGAGTGCAAACGTTTGAGAAGAAGACGTTGCCTGGATTAGAAGATAACTGAAAAAAAAAAACGAATTTTCTTTATGAGCCGACGTCCACCTAAGCTTAATTTCGTCAAGACACAAAATGGCATTGTGGGCGCCTGTATAGTATCTATTTCGGTGAAACAAACATGTCAGCAAGAAAGAAAACAATATTCTATTTCTTGGTGACAAGTGTTTTTTCGCTGATATAAATCCCAGGAGCGTTCACAATATAATATTTCATATAATGTCTTGTTTGGGCAATATTAGGCTTAGGTGGATGTCGGCTCATCGGAGAATTTCGTTTTTCTCAATTATCTTTTTGTCCAGGTAACGTCATCTTCTCAAAATATCGCGTTTTGCCCCAGCCGCAGCGTCCCATTCTCACGGAGTTTGAGCACTCTGTGGTGCATGGTATATTTATCCGGGCCGAAAAACACGGTTCTCTTTTTTTCTGGGGAACTTCCTGCGCTTTCAGTGTCCATATCCTAGTTGCACGACTGGGCCGAGGAGCGAAACCTGCTGCTAAAATACGAAGCGCAATAAAAGTACTACATTTCCAATATACTTCAGATATTGAAAGTATCAATGTTAAAAATATACTTTCATTGTACTTTTTTCTTCATAAAGACACAAAATTAGTGTACTATATTCCTGTTTCTTTTTTTACTACGGGACGCGCTATGAAGGGAAACAGGCGGCCACGTATATCAGGTTTAAATTGCGTCACAAATTAAATAGAAAACGCAGCAAGACAGAACATATAACAGCTGAAGGACAGCCATTCAATGATTGGTAACGACAAAGTAAGCACCAACACGACGCCGGCGCATTTTCGTATTTTCTCGAACAGGGCACAGTGATGAGCCTTGATGACTATCGCCTAAATTAGTCTCCACGATTAGCACAATTCATGACACCAAAAGATTAAATGACAGCCTTTCGGGTCTAAGATAAGGAGAAGAAAAACCGGCTTTTTTCTCGTTCGAACTAAACAGTGCCGCACTCTACGCAATACGATTGTACGCATAGCTGTCTGCCTTCAAAAGACAGCTAGTATATGCCAAGAAGGAAATTATCTGCAGAGTGTTCCCGAGCGCTATTCAGGCGTGTAAAAAGAACGCATAAACGAACTAATAAATGGAATCCACTGAAACGTATCACAGCTATGTCTTTTGGTGGTGCATTCATCATGTTCAAATTTCGTAAGTGTAGGTCTTTGAGAAAAGAAAATTCAAGGAAATAAAGAGAGGGGAACCTGGCTTACTCTCAAGATAACAAACGTAAACTTTCGGATTACTTTAAATGCTGCCGTACACTTCGAGCTTCACCGTTTCGCCTGCTTCCATACTTTCCCATTAGCTTTCTTTGTGACCATTCTTCTCCAAACATGTATATGGCCCCCGCCTTGCCGTGCAAAAGACGCCTAAAACCTTGCTCTTTTCTTTCCCCCCTCTTTTGGTTTTTTTATTACCCTTGTCGTTTAGAGAAGGAGATATCAAAAGAATGCGTCATGCAAAAAAAAACCGAGGTCATTCTTTAAACTTAAGCTGACGCAGTTCTATGTTTGCGTAAAAACACTTAAATCGACTATATTTGGCCTCCAGGATCCCGAAAATTGAGATTTATTTTTAATTTGGTACATGGAGGTTGCAGAAGTTTATTTTGAAAGTACGTTGAAGCCCCTCCTTCCCGGAGTGTTAAACAGAGTTTTTGGAATCTCTGCTCTCACGCATCTTCGGCGCCTGTCAAAGCTATGCACGCCCACTCTTGCTATTTTCAAAATGGTCAGAAAGAGACTTCGCGACCGGTGACAGTGCGGGGGAATATACCTGGCTATACTCCGTTTCACCTTATGATGTACCGCAGGAAAGGCTACAAGAGCGAGCTCATAGCGTTGGGAGCTGCTCTTAACTCACGAGAGCTTGCGCCGCCGAGATGTGCCCTAGAGCAAGGAGCTCGCGCTTGTAGCCTCTCCTGCGGTACATCATAAGGTGAAACAGAGTATATATAGTTTGCAATTGTACAGAGCGCGACACTGTTAGCGCGAACAAGCGATCGCCGGTTTTTCCAGTTTTTCTCTTTGAAACCAAGGGATGTCATCCAAGTTATGAACTTTAATTTTGACGGTGTTGGCAGTGTTCCTTTAAGAGCGCAATGATTTCAAGCTTCCACCATGCCATTTACAAACACCACCGAACTTGTTGTTTGCAAGGCAATGACGTAACAAGGGGGAACCATAAGAGGGCGCCACCACAACTTCTCGCCGCTAATTGCTACGGAAAGAGCTCATTTCGTACTATAATGTAAGCGAAAAAATTTTGTGCTCGCTAATACTATTTAGAAGTAAAATGCGAAAATGCGCCAATGTCGTGTTCGCGCTAACAGTGTCGCGATGTGTACGTGCTGCTTTCACGAGCGACACGCGCTTGGCGGCCGAATGATCCTTTTACAGTGATGTCTCGTTAATATGGACGTCTCAGTTTCCCCATGAAATTGTTCATAATGTTAGTTGTCCATATTAACGAGACAAAAATGCATGCATTTTCCTAGTTTGTCCTCCAAAATGGTGTCCATACAGCGGGGTATCCCTATTAACGGGGTTCATATATACGAGACATGACTGTATGACGTAATGAATGGTCGGAGGTGTTTCGTGTTTTCTAGCGTTTAGTGACATTTTTGGGGAAAACGAACACGATATTCAAATTCACGTGATACAAATCCTCTGGAATTCACCTCTACATCGTTTTCTTCAAGAACCTCTTCAGCTTTCTGTTAAGGTTCCCTTCAAGAACCCCGCTAACTAGTGCACTCCAAACACGATGACAACAAAGAGGCATGACTCTCACAGTTTGCATCAATCATAAAACATACTTCAAATATGCTTCATGGAGCAGTACCTTAAAAACGTATCATGAACGTGCAATGTGACATCCAGTCTAAGTTCCAAAAAGTGGGAGGCTTCAGTAAACATTCCGGAAAAATTGTGTGCTCTCTTAGAGGTATACACTATTAGGACTAACTTCCTCGAGTGAGCTCCGTGCTGAAAAATAGTCCTCCTTAACAAGTAGCACAGTCGCGAGTAATATTCTCGATTTTAAGTGTTGTGCTTCTTAACAAGTAGCACAATCATAAGCAACATGAGCCATTGAGCTCTCGGTAAAAGCATGCTGCTCCTTAACAAGTACTACGACCAGGAGCTCAATCTCGAGTGACCGTTCTGCGAAAATTTCGTGCTCCTTAAGAAGTAGCACGATTATGACTAACATGCTCGAGCGAACTCGGTGCTAATGTATGGTGCTCTCTAACAAGGGGCACGACTATACGAGTAATATTCCCGAGCGAACGCTCCGCAAAAAAAAGCGTCGTGCTTCTTTACATGTAGCACGATCAGGAGCAACATGATGACTCAGGGAGGTTTCTGAAAGAGTATGCTGCTCCTTCACAAGTAGCGCAATCACAAGTACGGTGATCCAGTGAGCTCTTCACAATAGCATAGTGCTTCTTAACAAGTAGCACTACCAGAAGTCCAAAATCAAGTGACCTTTCTGCGAAAGCACTGCGCTCGTCACTAAGTAGCACCGTATTGGATGGACGACGTATCAATGTTTGTATGTAGGTGTATCTAGTAGAGTATCTTCTCCTTGATCCAGTCGTGGTAGTTGCTGACTTTGACGTAGTAGCCGTAGTGGTTCTTTCGGCCACAACCCACTCCCCAGCTGACGATGCCGATGATGTACCAGCGATTTTTCCGCTGGACCACGAAAGGACCACCGCTGTCTCCCTTGCAGGCGTCACCGATGATTTCCTGGCTGTAGCCAGCGCAGAACATGTTTCGCGTCACCTGTAAGACAACCATGAGGCAACTTAGGGTATACCCTGCCGCCTTCGGACTAGGGGAGGCTTACGTTCCACACTCTGAACGAAAGCGAAAGCTCGCTGTGTACGTGACAGATCTTTGTTGGATCTACATACAGTATACATCAAGTAGTCATATGAAGCAGTCATATGGTGTTTTAGTGTTTTGTTTTGTTTTTACTTTCGCTATTTATAATGCTTAGAATGACCAGTTCATGCTCACAATGCATGAAACATCATTTAGTTTTACAGCGGAGCTGTTAAGGGCTAGTTTTCCCAGGATCGTGTCCCCCGCAAAGAAATGAAGACACTGAACCCTGGACACCTACCGCCATCTATGAGCGACGGCGGCAGGCCACGTATCTTGTTGCCGCCGTCGCTCATAGATGGCGGCAGCTTTTCCACTCTGGCTTGCCGACTTGCGGCCGTCAATTACCTTCCAACGTACAGCTCCGCTGTTTTTTTTTTCTTTTTTTTTTTACACATGCTGTTTTCTTTTTGTAAAATGCATTTATGAGGCTTGTCTTGTTTTTCCTCTTCAACATCCCAATATGTTCCCCTGATCAGCCAGTACCGTTTCGGGACACGACACATCACACAAAGGATTCTTTGACATTATAACAAGATAACCGCACGCAGGGGAAAAGGCTCATCCGGTTCCTTTGCACCAGTTTACAGCCAGTTTCAAGGGAAACTGAAGCGTTTCTGTATTTGAATCGTCTCCATGTGGCCCCCAGCATTGCGGATATCAGTATTATGTTTCAGTTTGGTGCACGGAGTTCTGCAGAAATTAATTTTCAAAGTACCAAGCCCCTCCTACCTGGGGCGTGACGTCATATTAGGACTCTTCGGAAACATCCGCTCTCGCGCATCTTCAGCGCCTGTCAAAGCTATGCACGCGCACTCCTGCTGTTTTCAAAAAGGTGAGAAAAGGACGTCACGACTGGTGTCAGTGTGGGGGAATATAGACCTTTCCAATGTTTACAAAATCACAGTCCAGCGTGCGATCTTCACAGCCCAGCACGTGCGTGTTCGTCGCTTCGGAAAGCGAGGAAAGCACGCGCCATACGCACGAACACTCAAGATGGCACCGGCCACACGCTCGTTTTTGAAAAGGTCTATAGACCTTTCCAATGTTTACAAAATCACAGCCCCACGTGCGATCTTCACAGCTCACCACGTGCGTGTTCCCCGCTTCGGAAAGCGAGCAAAGCACGCGCCGTACGCACGAACACTCAAAATGGCACCGGTTCCGCTACGCGGCGTCGATTTCGCTGGAGTCGCCAATAGACGTTTTCTGTTTCCTGTCGTTCTCAGTCACGTGGGTTCCGTATCTGGTATGCGGGACGAAAAAATAATAAAACATTTCAACGTGGAATATGCGAGAAAATATAGGTGAGACAAAACAAGAATGTTTGACAATGAGGCATTTTTCGTAAACGCCTTTCAGCGGCGTGGAGAAATCAAAACGATGTTTTACCGCATACCAGAAGTGACGACATTTCAAGATGGCTGTGCCCTGTGGGAGACCTTTCCAAAAAAGGGCACTTGGCAGGTTCCATTTTCAGTGTTCGTGCGTAGGCGCGTGATTTGCTCGCTTCCGAAGTGACGAACGGGCGCGTTCTGGACTGTGATTTAACACGTGTGGACTGTGATTTTTGTAAACAGTGGAAACGTCTATAGACGATTGCAAGCAGGTTATCTGGCTGCCGCCATGTTTCTGCTCGAGCGGGAAAGTGCGTGCAATTACAAGCTTGCCAAAGCTACGTTCACGCGCATGGTGCACATGCTTGCACGCAGGGGCACCAGTGACACGCGATGCTTGCAATTGTCTATACCTGGCAAGCTTGCAATTGCACGCGCTGCCCACATGAGCGGCGCGCGCTAGGCGGCCCATAGATTTGAGTATGACGTCCCGATCGGTCGGAGGTTTTTCGTGTTTTCTGGCATTTAGTTAACATCTTCGGGATGACATAGATGAGCCAATTTGAAATATATGATACGGATGCATTGTCCGAGTGTTCTAGTGGATCGTAATTGGGGGACGTGTACGAAAGCCGCGCTTCAGATCCCAAGAATTTCTAGTTCAGTCCTCATGCCTGGCCGTTTCGATGTACACTCTCAAGAAAAAAGGGTTTAAAATGGTGTATCGTTACACCCTTTGTCCCAAATAATACACCCCAAACTTCAAATCGACGTACAGCGCCCTACAGTCGAACAGACGGCCGGAAATTTTACGAGGGGCTTGATAGCCGTGTGGTACAACTTGTTAAAATAGCTGATGTACGTTTTACTGACTATAAAAAAACATAATCGGGGTTTTTGTAGCCGTACGGTAAAAACTCGGTGTTTTCTTTATGTGGTCTTTGATACGCACTTTAGCTATTTTAAAAAGTTATATCGCACCGTTATCAAGCCCCTCGTAACATTTGGAGCCGTCTGTTCGACTATAGGGCTCTGTACGTCGAAATCAAGTTTTGGGGTGTATTATATGGGACAAAGGGTGTAACGATACACCATTTTACACCCTTTTTTCTTGAGAGTGTATAGATGAGCTACATATTGTAAACACATGACCGCCCGCCAGCGCCCCTGCAGAGTCAATATATAAATTTGTGAAAGGAGCTTTGGAAGCTGTTGGTGCGAGGCATCAGCAGTTCGCTCCAACGTAATTTCCCGCAACTAAAAAAAAATATATAGATATCTTCTTTAAAAAAAAAAAAAAATCTACATCTAACGCGCCTATAAATGCACGGGAATGGTTGGGGGTGTGACCCGTCAATTCATGAGTAAACGCAGAACAACTGTGTGAATTTGACAAATTTTTATTTTTGTTCGTTTATCTTTGTAACACACAACTACTCATTGTACGCTGCAGTTGTCAGTAGTTTACATACACATGCATTCTCAGCCAGTAGGTTTGTGTGTCCCAGACTAGAGCTATAATACTAATATCACGCAGTATGGATTTTTTTTTTTTTTTGCATGTAACATGCACAGTGCTTTTCAGAAGCCCATTTATTTTAACTTGCTCCTGAAAGCACTCCGAAACTCGCGATCCTGTCGAGATAGTTGACGACGTCTTGGTATGTGGGAGCTTGACTTTTGATAAAGGACGAGAACGCAACCATCTCGGCGTGCAGCAGAAGGTTCACACCCGGCTGTACCAATAGCCTGCATCCTGTGTGAATATAACAATAGATCGTTCTACGTCGCTTTCTATTCTTTTAGCGGGAGCGTATTGCACCGCGAACCCGACCACTTCGTCGAAATTTTATTGGTCTCTGGACAACTGGAAGAAGGACAATTCGTCGAATAGGGCAATTCGCCATAGGCCGATTCGCAGAATTGAAATTGGAGCGAAAGTGCCCACTCGTCGAACTGTCGAAAAGAGTTGATTAGGGTAGGGTGCGTAGATAGCCGGGGACGGTGGGGGTCAACAATGAGACCCTCTGTTCAAAAAAGAGAGGATGACAAATGCAGCTCTCAGGATTTACAAGGGTCCGATAGTGAATCGTACCCGGGTCGTTGAAAATTATAAAAGTTCTGTTCTACGTGAATATGCTCACTCGCGACTCAAGCATATAAATAAATCGCGGTCGCACTGTCGCAGCGGCTCTGCGATAGAGTTACAACCAGTTCAAATCCGATCGCATCCTCGGTATGCTACCTGGGCGCGTATCGGTACGATTGCTGCATGCCACTGAGCAGAAAAGGCAGAGCGGAAACGACGGAAGCCAATCCTAAAAAAAAGCATTGTATTAATTATTAAGGTTGCCTACTTGTTGTTTAACACATGGTTCACTGCGACAGCAATCGCTTTGCTGGCCGAAGCATGCCAAACTAATCGTCGCGATAAGCATCAATGTGCCGAATCCTCCAGACAATCACCGGACACAAGCTCACAACTTTAGGATTTCACCTGCACATAGGCTTAATGGAAGAAACGTTGTATTTTATCACTGATTTTGATATGAGGACCGAATATTTGTTTCTGGGGACCGAGAAGTCCAATCAGAAATCTCTAAAACTTTCACCTTCATTTATAAAAAAAAAAAAGAACGCTACAATTTAGTGTAATTACACATACTACACCGACTTGACCTAGCAATATTACTAACACTTTAATCACGCGTTTTTCTCCCATGCGGGGGACATCATCTTTGCGCGACTAGGGACACCAATAAGGAAAGTACAGCAATTCGTACAATACGGAAAGAAGACTGTGGCAGGGGATAAGCACGATTAACGATCCTGAGAACCCTCGTGGACCCCACATTTGCTTCCGCGCCAGAGTTATGACCTTCTAAAAAGCAAACGCGTGACCGATTGTTAATGTTCAACGAGTTCGGTCTTTTATCTTGTAGCATGTGACCTATTCCGCGTCATTTTTTTCTTTATTTATAGAAAATATCTTTCAAATCAAATCAAATCAGTTTATTTTCATTTACATATATAAAACGAACAATAAATGTATTTTTGTTTTAGTTTTATTAAGTCTACAAAATACACGAGCATAATTTTAATCTTATTTGGGAGGCTTCACAGAGGCAACGTCAGCGGGACAAGCTCAGCGGCACACCAAAATAGCCGTGCATCAAAAAGCACGGTACTGAAAAGCCCGGTACCGAAACGACCACGTCCCGAAACGACCGCCTACCGTTACCTCCGCACTGAAACGTCCGGTTCTCTATTCCATCGAACGCATTTTTCACCGCCCTAACTATCAGTAATCCTACTTTTCGAAAAATGAAATATCTTCTAAATTCTATGCAAGGTTCATTCCATATCTGATGGATATTGAGACTCATTGGACATTCAGGCCCGTTGGACATTCCGTCTCGGTTGGATCTTTTGTCTCGTTGGACATTCAGGCACGTTGGACATTCCGTCTCGATTGGACCTGTCGTCTCGTTGGACATTCAGACTCGATGGACATTCCGTCTCAATTGGATCTTTCGTCTCGTTGTACATACCGTCTCGCCTGTCACGTGACCGATTGGACATTCAGGCTTGTTGGACATTCAGTCTCGTTGGACATTGAGGCCATATGACGTTCCGATCGGTCGGAGGTTTTTCGTGTTTTCTGGCATTTAGTTAACATCTTCGGGAAAAACAAACGTGATATCCAGATTCACGGTATAAAATTACGCAAAAATTAACGTCTAACTTTTTTTTTTTTAGAAGTGTTTTAGCTTTTTGATAAAAAAACTGGGTAATGTACACTTAGCGGCACAATTAGCACGAACACGTCATCGGCGCTTTGTCGCATTTTACTTGGACAGCATTATGACCCGTATCATTTCTTTTTTTCGCTTACGTTGGGGAATTAAATTGCACTTTCCACCCGACTTCCAGATTCGATTAAAGTATCTCAATTCCCAGGCAATAACGCCTATTCGTAGTCGTGCAGTGTACTGCATACACAAAAGGAGCTAAATGGCGGCTGCCAGATGCCGTACTTGCTCTCCCGCATGACCATGCAAGAGAGCGCGACTACACACGGCTGTCTCGCTCGTTGTCTTACCGGATACTGTGTGGCCTTCTGGCACGTCTTGTGGTCCACGATGGGAAGCCTGATTTCCTGCAGGAAGCGCGGCAGGGTGTTGGCGCTCTCCGTCAGCTGTCCCCAGCCGGTGACAGTGCCCAGCTGGACCTCCCCGGAGAAGAAGTCCCGCTCCAGGAGCACGCTGTCTCCGAGGCACACGGGCAGGATGTAGTCCGTGAACGAGACCCTGTCCATGAGCTGCACCAACGCGATGTCGTTGTCGAACGTCTGACCGTTGAAGTTGCTGCGGTAGAGAAAGGGGAGTGAAGAGTGAGTGCGCTCGTGTTCGAGACTTTGCGTTGCAATAGACCACCCCACAATCGGCCGCAGCGTAGACCATGGACAAAGATGACGTCGCCCGCGACATCAACCCACGAGTTCCACTCGAACCATCGTCGCCATTTTTCTTTCATCTGTATGCATTGAAAGTGGTCCCGAAATGGCAACAAAATGGCGCCGCAGGAGGTGGCTCGACATGCTATCGGATGTCGAGATCCTATCAGTTGATGCTAGAAGTCCCGGCAAAGAAAAAAACAGTATGAGCGAACGCGAGTGTCGTCGTCGTCGTTCTGGGGTCCCAGCTTCTGTTCGCTGAAGCTTGCGTGAACTGTCAAGCTGAAGAACGAGCTGCAGCAGAACAGGCCACGTCCGTCCACCACAGCAGCAGTGTCACCGCGAGGATCGCGGCCGGCGACAAGATTACACTTCCGGGACGTCGTAAAGCAAAAACCAAAAAACAACTTCCTTTTTTTGTTTGTTTGTTTGTTGTTGTTGTTGTTTTGTTGTTGTTGTTTTTTTTTTTTTTTTTGACGCGGTAAACACACCACTGGGAGACACCTTCCAGGACCCATACAAGCTACTGTGGCTTTCAGACTGTAGGTACCTGGGAGACAGACACATCCTCGAAGCCCTAGCGCCTTTCGACACACTGCGTAACGGAAGCCAGGAGAAAAGTGGCGTTTCCCGGGAGTCAAGCACGCGGGCATCCCAAATAGGGAAGTTAACGTCACCCTATTTACTGCATGATGCACGTTTTGAACGTGCATCACGCAGTAGGGCCATATGACCACATGCTCGCTCAGACCGGAACGGACAGGGAGGGGGGTAGCATTGAACTCGAGATCCCTAGCAATATTTTAGGCATCGCTTCCCGAGCGAAGCCTGTAATTGGATCCACGTTCACACCGAGCGCTGACGCAGAACTCTTGTACAATGCGTGCTCAAGGTGCGTGCCCAATAAATACGGCGGCTTCGGAGCGGCTGATGGAGGTCCCACACTTTTGAAAAAAGGGTCCTAGAACCTCGTCCCTGTTCCCTAAGATTACGGTACGGTGGAAGCTACGTTCTTGTTGGACCGGTCATCTTTGGCCACGTGATCACGCTCCGCGTGTCCGTTCCCACGGTCAGAAAGCAGGCTCAAGTGTTGAAAGGGAGGCGCTTCATTGGTTCCAGCGATAACGTAGCTTCCACAGCACTGTCAGCTTGGGGGAGAACCCGACACTTCTAAAAAAAACAGGCACAAAAAAATAATAAAAAGGGACAACAAAACAGCGTCTCAAAGCTCCCTTCCCCTCTCTAATCCCGCCCCACTTCAGCTTTTTCTTCTTGTTTTTTTTTTTTTTTTTTTAGGGGAGAGAGTAGGAGACCTCCCTTTCCTACCCCCCTTCACCTATCCTCCCATGTCCCGACCCTTCCAACCAGTAAGTCTTTCACCGTAGGCGTAGCTCAGTGGTAGAGCGTCCGCTTCGTCTACGGGAGGTGGTGGGTTCGATCCCCCGCCGGCGGGCACCCACCGTCCCCACAAAATGGGTACAGATGCTTCCCCGACCTGGCGCTCGGTTTGCAGGGGTTTCAAAGCGTCTGGGAGAAGCGCCGTCGACCCCGCTACTTAAGGTTAGCTGTCGTGGTTCCCTGGAAGGAGGATTAGCCTAGTGTCGAGTTGAGAGACGGTCATGGTGGGATGAATTCTCACAGTTTGCGGGGGCTGTGAGTCTGAGGGCGGGCTTCTTTTTGGCCCTCGTAGACGATCCGCCAAAAAACGTATCGTATTTCTTCATGTATGGTCCGCGGACTTTATATGTTTAAATGTTTATATTTTGTCCTGTGTGGACTATAGACTGTTTGTTTATTTCTAAAGGTTGATATTTGGCACTAAACACATTATACACGGCCACTTTTTTTTTATGTCCATATTTTATGTTAAGCGGACTATACACAAGTTGGTAGAGCCCTTCACCTGTAATGGAGAGGTCCGGGTTCGATACCCAGACCAGGCGGATATTTTTCGGTCGCGCTCCAGTCACCTATAGCTGTGTTTGTGTTTGTCCTTTGTCCCTCTTGTTCCCCTTCTGCAGGGATTATTTTCGTCGACACAAGTTCATTGGCTTCCGGGCTTTCCTTTTCTGTTTCAACGTAAGAATGAAATAAAGTCATACTGGCACTGCGTTTCCCTCTCCCTGAGCCGAAACTGGCGCCTGCGGACCGGGTGCGGACTATCTAAGGAAATAGCTTGTTTTTTTTTTTGTATTTTTTTTTTTTAACTGAGGTCGGCTTTGCGGATTATACACAGGGTGTGGACTATTCACTGCATTCGGCGGGATTTGATACCACGAGGGCAACACAGTATTTGGCGCCCCAGTAGACGTCCTGTGGTGTATTTATTTATCGTTTATTTTTTTCAACAACGCACAGCGACCGGGTAAGAAGATTTTCTTGAAGAAGTACCCGTAATATGTTTGTAAAAACCTGCTCGCATTGTAGATTGTAGTACAAATAACAAAAGGATACAAGACAAAAGGAAAAGAACTGCGCAAGCGCGCAGGGGTCCGCCGGTAGCGGGTGGTAGCGAGCTTGTTTGCAAATAAACATCCGTGAATAGTCCGGAAAATACGGTACTCCGTTTATTGCGAATGATTTTTTTTTTTTCAAGGCCTTCAAATCACTATTAGCGCTTAAGAAGCCAGATTCGTCCTCGCCATTCACGTGTGCGGTCGAGAGGACGCGCCCTGACCAAGCTTAACTAAAGAGCTGAACAAGAAGGATGTTGCTGCGCGCTGCCACCTGCGGAACAGTAGACGCCTCGCAGGCGTTCACAGTACAGTGACTCGTCATTTTTCATCCGGATTTTCAGATCTTATCTCCTGGACATAAACTGCATAGTCATTGGGCTGTGAACGTCCACAGAGCGTCTAATGACCAGTGGAAGAAATCTATACTGCGCGTGCTAGGATACGTTTCACGGTCC
Organism: Ixodes persulcatus; assembly: GCA_013358835.2. Classification (NCBI taxonomy): domain Eukaryota; kingdom Metazoa; phylum Arthropoda; class Arachnida; order Ixodida; family Ixodidae; genus Ixodes; species Ixodes persulcatus. The sequence continues at coordinate 544,683 of JABSTQ010011466.1, read as the reverse complement.
CCAATTGAAAAATCTTATTTATATAAAAAAATTTTTGATCCATTAAGCGCATATGGTCAACTAAGATCTATAAGAACATATAAGAACCTCATAAGAAAATATAAGAAGGTATAAGAAACTCATGATACGTCAGTTGTACCTTCTTATATAGTCTTATATTGTTCTTATTTGTTCTTAAAGGTGCCTGAGGAGGTTTTTGAGATCGCCTAAATATGGCGATAACTCACTCTGCTGCTTCTAAGAATCAATCCTAGAAATCCCTAAATCATAATGATACACGACCTATTTCTCTATTAAAAAAGCAATCAAAGATCGCAACACACCGATTTCATCTCCGGCAATGAGAGGAACATGTTCCAAAACCAGGACCTCTGTCAGTCAATAGCAAGCGAAGGATCTTCGCGCCTCCTACCGGTGGAACCGCGGAGTGATATCTCGAATGCTCGCGGCTCGTCGCCCATACAGCCCGGACTACCATTCAACAGCGTTGGATTCAACCCAGCGAGCCCGCGCTCGAGAGCTCGAGAGCTGACGAAACGACCAGACATCACTCCCGCGGAAGGCAAAAAAAAAAAAAATAGTTCGTTGTGTTTTAAATTTAGACGATTATTGCAGTATCATGTTCCCTCTCCGCAAAGAAAAAAATTAACCTTTTTCGACTACTCTTACTTGCTTCTATCATCCACAAAAGCATACACATTTTGTAATAACAGCATTTGCAATCTCAACGAAATGTCGAGTTTCCATTGGTCACATGCCGTCCTGGCTGCCGGAACAATGTTCCTCCAATCGCCGGAGATAATTTCGATCTTTGATTGTTTTTTCAGTAGGCAAAATCGGCAGCGCATCCCTATGATTTATGATTTTCTAGGATACTTAGAGCCCGCAGAGTGAGTTTATTTGGCCGATCTCATAAACCTCCTCAGTGTACCTTTAAAAGGTTCTTAAATGGTCTTATATGTTCTTATCAGGCACGTAGCCAGGATTTCGTCTCGGGGAGGGGGGGGGGGGGGGGGGGGCCCATGACAAAATGCTGTATGAGGGGGAGGGGGGAAAGGACGGCCCCAGCAAAATGGAAGATTTTGGGGGGGAGGGGGGGGGGCGGGCCCCGTGTCCCCCCCCCCCCCCCTGGCTGCGTGCCTGGTTCTTATGCTATCTTGTTTTATAATATGCGCTCATTAGACCAAGAAACTTCTTATACATAAAGGATTTTCAGTAGGGTCGCGTTAACTACTGCAATTACCAAGAGGTTAGTAACATATACGACAAGCAGTTACTAACCTATGGTTAGTAATCGCTACGAACGTTATTCTTCCCTTGTAAAAAATCTTATATATTATAAGAAATTTCTTTCTCTAATAAACGCATATGATCAATTAAGATCACGAAAGAGCATACAAGAACCTTATCAGAGCAAATAAGAACACTATAAGATTATATAAGAAGTTGCTTATAACTTCTTATATAATCTTATATTGTTCTTATATGTACTTATAAAGTTATTGTGTGTTCTTATATGACTTTATATTTGACCATATGCGTTTATTGGACATAAAAATTTCTTATACATATAAGATTTTTACTTGAGTAAGAGTGCGGCGGTTGGACGTAGAAATAGGGAAGTAGAAGGCGAGCGGACCCGAGGATCGCTGTTGTCGCGGCGTACCATTTTGAGTCTGCTTCGGTTCCCGTCGACTGTCCGGCTCAGGATGGAACCTCATCGGAACAGGCGTCAGCTGCAGCTCCCTCCGCTACTCTGACACCATCAGAATCGTGACAGGCAACAACAGCACGACACTCTTATGATGTCATCGGGCGGAAATCCTGGGAGCACTTTCGAGGACGCTGTAGGCACAGCCATTCGATCGACGCGTTCACACTGGTCTGTTTACCCCGTCCTCATTTGTGGCCCTCCCAATTTCCCCCTCGTGACGTCATAGAAGTGTCACCCTCTTTCCTGTCGCGATCCTGGCACTGGCACAGCAACCGCGGAGGCGGATGTGGCAGACGCCTGTCCTGCTGCAGGTCACTCCCCAGCTTTACACGGAGTGCAAGTTCGTCTGCTTCTTTCGCAGGTTGTGGAGACGTCAGAACGCCGAGCTCTGATTGGTTTTAAATGAAAGATAGTGGGTAGACCTCAAGGCAGCTTGCTTTGAGGTCTACCCACTATCCTTCAATCAGAGCCAATCATAGCTCGACGTATTTCTGACGTCACCGCAACTCCTGCGCAAGAAGCAGACGACTTGCTCTCCGCGTAGTCCAAAAAAGTTTGAGCAGCCAGGAACAAGGACGCGGCGACGGCAGCGACGCTCGCGTCCGCTCGTTCCTTTTGCCGAAGCTTTAATGACCAACCGTCAAGATCGCGACATCCGACAGCGTGACACGCCGGTTCCTTTGACGTCTTTGTTGTCACTTCGAGACCACATTTGATGCACGGGTGGTATAGGATGATGAACACACCAATCGGAGACGCGTTCCAGGCATCGCAGCTAAAGTCAGCAATGTTGACCGCTGGTATCGCTAAAGCAGTGCTCGAACTTCAGACTGATAGTATTCGCCAAATAAAAGTAGGGTCTTTGCGAGAAGCCAGTGCAACATCAAGCATGTCCAACTGGAATTATTTCAGCGGAGCTTTTAAGGGCTATAGTTTCCCCAGTTTTGTGTCCATGGACAAATAAATCTCGACACAACCCTATGGACAGCTACCACATTCTATAAACGACGGCGGCAACCAGACAACCGGCTTGCCGGTTGTCTTGTTGTCGCCGTCGCTCATAGATAACGGCACATAGTGCAGCTCTGCTGCTCTTCCTTCTTCAGCAGAGTGGAAAGACTGAGCGATTTGTTTTTGCCTCTTATTCTAGCTTTTTGTAAGACCACGACCGTAATCGAGGATGCCTCCATTCAGAATGGAATTTACGTCACAGTTGAAATGGTACTCGGCAAAAATAACAAAATATATATCCACAGGAATGTTTCCCATAAGTCACTGACTCGTTGCAGATAACCAGCAGAAACAGTGCTTAAGATATGACAACTTCAAGAGTCTGATGAAATGTATCATTTAACCTTACGCTTGCCATGTAACTGCCTAAAATTTTATTTTTGAATGTGCTACCTATTATAGCAATGATCTGAAAGTATCAAAGACGATCTGGGAGCGCCGTCTCCTTTGTAAGGCAGATATGAATAGATCTATGAGTCGTGCGGGCTCATAATCACCTCTCATCGTTGATGCCCAAGCACTAGCACTGTCATCGCCAACCACATCATATAAATTACTCCAAACAACTTAGCGAGTTCGTAAGTTTAAGATTTTGCTTGGTCCTCTCTAGAGAAGCCTATAGATTTAAGAGTGGGAGCGATTCAAACCAAGGAGACGGTTTGCAATTTATTTGTGGACACCCGCTCAGATTGATCGCCCGTGCGGATGCGTGCGTTGCAACGCACGCATCCGCACGGGCGATCAATCTGAGCCTCCGCTATCCCCCTTGCCCCGTGAAATGTCATGGGGCAAGGGGGATAGCGGTTGAAGACGCTAAGCAAAGGCTGATCGTCCCCAAGAGTCTCCAAAAACTCTTGCGGACAATCAACATTTTTTTTTGTCAGCTCCTCGCAGCTTGTGTCGTGAACGCGTCTTATGAGCAACGTAATCCCGATCGACCAGTTGGAAACATCCTTAATTCTAGGCACTGTAGTCCTGTAGTCGTCTCCTGCAGTGCCAACGGTCTCTGACTCTGACGTATTTCAGAAAACGCTAAAAACCCTACGGGCAACATCACTCACGGATGGAAGTGGATGTCGGCAATCTTGGACACAAACTGCTGCGGTTCCTCTTCCATCTGGTCGTACTTGCCGAGCCGCAACTCCACCTCCTCGACGCGAATGTCGTTCCTCTTGAAGCAATGCGCCGCCGTGAGAACCCACTGGTCGTTGAGGAGACTGCCACCGCAGAACGCTTTGCGCAGGTCAGTCCAGAACATCACCTGGATTCCCAACAGACCCTTTTCAAAACTAAGTCAAGCAACACTGGCGGTCGCCATTTCTCGGGCGCTGACGTCACACTCGTCTTTCGATACGAGCTGAGCCGAATTCACGCCGAAAGCTGATGCAGCCCTCGTGTCCCAGTGAATACTCCCTATTGCAGACAGCCCAATTCAGGGACTCAAAAAACGAGTTCGTTTTTTCAATCTGGAGATTCCCCGTCGTTCAGAGTCTTCAGATTGGTACTTTAGTGACTGCAGCAGACGAGAGGGTGTGGCTCATTACGTTCAGGTTCTTGCTTCCCGATTGGTTCCTCGGCTTTCTTATCGGCTGATGAAGCACTCTGACTGGCTGCTGAGAGCGATAATAAGATGCTCGGTATGCTGGAGCCAATCAGGCAGCGCCGAAAGTCCATCGTCATGGCGCCCATCGTCTTTGTGCGTTTTGTATTACCGGTTAAACAATCGCGCACGATGGTTGCGCCGCGATTCATGCTCTTTCTTTCTGTGCGTGACTGCGTATAGCCCGTGATGTCCGTCGGACCTAAAGGAAAACGGATGGTAGTGTCTAGAGTCCATAGCGGTTGAGGAGACGATAGTGTAAAAGACCTTACCTGCCAGGGATAGGCACCCTTCGTGGAGTCCATCCCGCCCACGATCTTTCCGTGTTCGACGTGGGGCTTGCTCATGTTGGGTCTCCCAGCGAACGGGATGCCGCAGACTGAAAAAGAGTATAATCAAGCGGAGATTATAGGAGCCGAAAGGCGTGAAAACTTAATGGAATAAGGCAGTATTTTTTTTTTTTTTTCCGTTCCCGTGAAGAGTACCCTGTTACTTAAATTCGGGATCAAGAGGGGAAGAAATAGTTTCAGGATTTTAAATGCTGCTTCATGTTCACCCTCTGCTGCGGATTTCGCGGAAATCAAATATTAATATTTAATCTCTAACTTAAAAAAAAAATAATAGAACATTGATTACGCTGACAAAGACGGGGCAGCACGGAATCTGTTTCGCTACGCAGAACATCACGGGACTTGAGGTCACATGACGGTCACGTGCCACGTCAAGTTTCTCGCTAAGTTTAGTGGGAAAATTGACGTCACGTAGCATCAATTTCTCCACAAAATTAAGCTGGGAAATTGACGTGACAGCCCTTCACGACGGTCCTTCGGGACGGTCATTCATGACGGTTCTTCGTGGCGTTTTCTCATAAAAGTCGGCTGATAAAACACATTTTCTGCTCAAAAAGAGAGGCTGATTCAAGGGTGATTTCTTTCTTGCTTAGCCGTTATTATGCACTTTACGTTACGATGTACTGCAATGGAAGTTGCGAGCCATAAATGAGCCGATCGAGCGCTCCACGGATATCACGTGCCTTCACGTTTCAGGCATTGCTCCGCCCAATCAAAAAATCACGTGACACGCTCCGAGCTATGTATTGGCCCCGGTGGCTCGTGCCGTCAAGTGCGGTACATCGTAAGATGAACCGTACTGTAAAATCCCGAATGAACGCCCACCCTATACGAGATGGCAAAAGGGGAGAATATGAGGTGATTAACCTTTTGGGGGTGGGCGTTCATTCGAAATTCTACGGTAGCGTAAAATTCCTGTAAAACTTGCGGTGTAAGATTTTCTTGGATACACTTGTCTTTGTGCTTCCGTCGGCTTTTCACATGTGGGTCATGGTCGGGGAGTACATATGGCTTTCACTTTTTCAACTAAACTTATCTGAGTAGTCGACAAGATGTTTCGGTCGAGTCATCTCGTGGTTCCTACCCGCGACTTCACGGTCAGGAAAATCATTTGTGAATGGGTAAGCAAAAAAAAAAAAAAAAACATGGTAAAAGCTTGCAACTGACACGTTCTTAAAACATTGTCGAAGTTGCCAGTCTGACACTACATTTATTTCCGTCAGTGAAAGCTGAATTAATCCAACAAACGACGGCCTTGTGAGGGTTTGGTCAATCGTGGAAGGCCAACATACAGCTTCGCTCTTGGTCGCGCACCTCGCCAGTCACATTAATTACATAAATTTTGAGGTTCTAATAAGCGGCTCAGTCAACACATATAAAAGAAATCCGTAGTACTGAATTCTCGGCGTCACCTAAAGAAGGACGACGCGGTGTACGCATTGAACACGAGGGCTGCATAAACGTTTGTTTGAAACTCGTGTCCTCATTGATTGAACATGGACCTGAGCGGAACGCTGGGGCAACAGAACGCATTAAGTTTGCGCTTCGTGTTTGCCTCGTTTGGGTGACGCCGGAAATTCAGCCAGACTTGGACGTAGTTCAACTACTCTACTCAAACTACTGTAGTTTAACTACTTTTCCGAGTAACTTGGTAACTTTCAATTACAACTTTATTTGGGTAATTAGTAGTTTAACTTATCTACTTTTTTCAGGTAACTTCTACTCAAATTACTAACTACTTTCGAGATCTAGTGCTAATTTTGCTCACCACAAAAGTTTGAGTGCTGAAATAAATAAGACGCCGGCAGATGAAGTGGTCTTCCCGAACAAGGGTCCCCCTCACATTCCGTTCCCACGCACTCGGCAGCCGTAGGAACTGCATCACAGGCGTCCTTGGGAAAAGGTGGCGACGAGCAGCCAAACCACCGGCGCACACAAACCCAGGAAGAGATGCTTAACAAGCCTTGTTTGAGTATTGACCTAATCCGGTAATGCACGCAGCCGCCTCGCCTCCAGCTGCAACCGTGAAAGACGGGGACACTCCCGGGGTTGTTGTTGTTTTCACGTTGTCTGCCTTTAGTGAGTTCTGCCTCAAGCGGTTTGGGGGTTCCTGGGTAGGCGCCACTGGAATGACCTCGCAGCTGGACGCCTGTTCCCATGGTCGCCTCGTCGTCAGCGCATACTCCCTTGCAAAGCCGGGTTCCCCCGTGCACAAACGCAGACACGGGTAATCCGTTCATGGGAGCACGTTCCCGCTTCCACGTAATCCTTCGCGTCCTTCCGACCTACCACGCCAGGGAGACCTCCTTTTTGTTGAAAACGATTTACTTGTCGGGCGTGTCAGGCGCGTCAGGATACTCTAGGCGCCGGCGAGAATTGCGAGTCACCCTTGGGAGATTCTTTTGTTGGACCCGGCGTCAGCGGCGAAGTACTTATACCGTATTTACTCGAGTAATAGCCGCACTGTTTATGAAAAAACCCTGAGGGTTCGCTTTTCCGCGGAGCACGCAGATTGCCAATCACCGCGACCGACAGCATGATTTCAGCTGTTTACAGGACAGAGATAACGTCTTCGCTCCAAGATACCATTTGTGAAGATTGCATTTGTATGAAGAATCGTGTTCTCGATCTGGTCATTCCCTATGTTATTTATGCGCAACGCAATGATTGGCTGTATATGTGTTCTGTGGGAAAGTAGACGCAAGGGCCTTGTTCATAAATGGTGCGGCTATTACTCGAGTAAATACGGTACTTAGTTTCCTCTTCTGTTAAGCCAAAACAATTTTTTTTTCAGTGCGTAGCACTAGCACTGCAACGAGACGCGCAGTCATCCGCATGATCTCAAAAAATTCTGCGATAAGAACTTTGAAAGTCCATTGCTTCTGCGAGCGAATAAACTATTTTGGTGAAAACGCAAGCCATAAAATGAATGGATTTATTTTAGGCTCGCAGGGTTTTTCGCGAATCAAAACTGCTGTTCATTTTGCTACCACAAAAATATGAAAAAAGTAACTTCGAAAGTAACTTGAAAGTAACTCGCTACTTTGTTACAGTAGTTAGTAGTTTACTCAATTACTATTACAAATGCGTAATTTCTACTCTACTCCAATTACTTTTGGCGTCGCTACTCAGTAACTTAACTTAACTACCTTTTTTGAGTAATTTGTACATATCTGAATTCAGCCCTACGGCTTTGTTATCTGGAAGGTAATGTCTCAGCGCGGAGCCGCACTCACTCTCCTCGATGTTAACCCTGGGCATGACCCTGAGCAGCGCCGATTCCTCCACGCTGCAGTTGAACCGCTTGTCCGTGGCCACGCAGGTGTAGACGGCCGAGTCCTTGGGCATGGCGTCGCTGATGTAGACAAGGCCGTTGCCCAGGTCCCGGTACCTGGGACTGGTCGGGAAGGGCAGGCCGTTGCGCAGCCACGAGATGCTCACGTCGGATGAGGGCCGCTTGGGCGCCTGTGCCGTGCAGTGCATGATGGCCGTCTCGCCGTGGGACAGGTGCTGGTCCTTGGGGCTCTTCTTGAAGACTGCGCCATATAGGAGGCACTGTGCTTAGTACGCCTGTACGCAAACCTGTCTCCAGCATCACGCCACGAGTGGAACTGCTGGCAGGCAAATTGCGCGCGCTCGGAAACCCTTCGGAAGAGCTGGTTCCCACTCGCGCGGTGTTTGCCGCGAATGTGGGTCCACGCTCATGTTTATGAACAGTAATGCCGTGTACATACTACAATCGCGGGACTCCTACCCCGCTTCGACCTGCTGAGTGAAAGATAGCTTACAAAGAGTGGCCCCATAAGGAGCTTTGGGAGTCACCTCTAAGTTGTGCCAAAAAAAGACGAGGACGCGGTATTTAGGCTCGCTGAAGATCTTCCACGAGGCTATTTTTTCTGTCAAGCATCGACACGTGGTGAAGACAAGTAGGAAAGGTCCACTGCACGATCCGTGATGAACAGTCGGAAGAATATCTCCACTCCGTATGCACTTCCTAAAAGAAACCTACTCCACAGAGGGCAACTCTTTCTGACCGCCATTGTCCTGGTGCCTCAAGAAAGTTCATTAGAAGTGCTAAATACTCCACATGCCACATTGTCAATACTCTTGGATAAAAAGCGTGGTGTTAGGTCACCTTTGAACGTACTTTCTTTGCCAAATGCTATCGGAGTTGAAACTCCCAGTCGTGTGAGCGATGATAACACTAATCATCAGGGACACTGAAACATTCCGTGATCTGTTTAAAAAGGATAAACAACGTGACTCCGAGACATAAGTTTTCTGCAAACTGAGCAGCCGAGTGCCCAGTTCGTCAGGCAACCGTGTCGTAGCCATGACGCTTGCAGGGATTGGCAGTTAGCGTAGGTAGAGCAGAATAAACGGACGGGTTTAAAAAAAAGTGCTACATGTCAGTGCGATTGACGGAAGCGCTAAAAGACACTCTTTATGATGCACGCGGCAATCGTTTTTGTTCGTTTTTAAGCTAGAAACTAAACACGTGCATAATTTCAACGTTCATGAACACGCGAATGAGTTTATAAATGATGACAACAAAGTGGCCACACAAATGTCTAACTACCTTGTCGAACTTGGTACTGATTTGACTTCACTGAATGTCACCTACATCTGACATGAAATAACATTCCTACAATCGTCGTTTCTTGCGCGTACGCGGGTTGAGTGGTATATTGTGCTGCCCTTGTAACAAAAAAAAAACGTCTGCTTGTTCGGCGAGCTTAAGTTTTGTATAGTGTTTGTATTACAGTGGAATCTATGAGTGCTCAGTGAATCACTGCACAATGCTGTGCATTCAACCGCGCACCATTCTTATATCTGTATTTTTTTATATGTACATTGAAGTCTCTACGCCCACAAGTTGTGCCTTCTGACTTTTATATTTTGCGCCATAGCGCGCCACTTTTTTATTCTTCCTTTCCCGTAACCGACCACCGAAGTTCACTGGCTAGCCTGTACTATAGCTGTAAAGGTGGGCGAACGGCGGTTCGAATTTAATAGCACGGCATCATTAATATCCTTCACAGTGCTGGGGAAACCGACGACATAGGGGCTCTCTTTGCAGTGTTGAAGCTAAGAATGACGCTGTGCTGTTCGATTCGAACCCCTACCCGCCCACCACTACCGAAGTCCTTACAAATAAACAAACCAACATGCGCGTGCCTTGTGGTCGGAATGTAGCTTTTTCTCCTCACTTTTTGCGCGTTTCTTTTTTGTGTTCTGTGACGATGATGAACGTGATAGGTTTGTACTCCAAAACAAATTATTACTAATCTCACGTACTGCCTGGGCGGCACCTCCCAGACCTCCCGAAACCACTGGCCTCCTAAAGAAAGCAACCACGGGACACAAATTCGACATGACGGCTGCGTCAACGTTCGGCTGGGACCCGTGCTCTCAATGATTGGACACGAGACACGACCGAACGCTGACGCGGCCTTCGTATCCAATCCGCGCCCCACTTCGGGCGACGCCAGAAATCCAGCACTACGGATTCTTTATCTATAGTCCCTGACAGCTCAAGAAAGGCAGGGCAGGGTTTATTACGTTAACGATTCTTGCCTCGTGATCGGCTATTTGGAGTTCGTATCGGCTAATGCCGTCACCTCATTGGCTATGGGGCGATCACGAGATGCTCAGAGGAGCTAAGCCTGCTGTCGCGCCGCTGAGATGGTGCTGGTGTCAGCGCGCGGCGCACACGCAAAAACGCTTCACTTCATACGAATCTGGTGTTCGCGCTTGCGCGGTGCACGCACCTGGTGTAGACGAAAGCGCGCTTGTTTTGCAGATAGCGTGTTGGTCGATGGAATGTGTCTGCATGGGTATCTGGTGAGATCGAGGCAGCGGGTCCAGAAAGGGTCAACTCACAGACGTTGCACTTGCTCTGGGGCTTGGTGCCCACCATGATGACCTGCGCCGTGGCCACGGCCTCGCGGTCTTCGGTGGTCACGATGCAGGTGTACGTGCCGGCAAGGCCCGAGTGCATCTTGCGGATCCAGAGTGTGGTCGCCGACACCATGTACAGGTTGGGCAGTGGCATGCTTCCGTTCAGCACGGCGGTGTCGTCCTTCTTCCTGATCGTCGAGGAAAGCGACCAAACGATTGGCAATGACCTTTCCCTCCAGAAATTTTATAATGCACAGAATGCAGTATTTAATGAGCAATCGCTTAAATTTGTTTAGAACACATCTAAAGAGTGGTTTGGGGGAGTAAACAAAAATATATTGTTTATCGGTTTCCCTGCTGAATTCGGCTTACAGATTCGAACGTCACGTGACCTGAGGTCACGTGACGTCAATTTTTTAATCAAATTTAATGGGTAAATAAGTTGGGGTGGAAGTCACACGGCGTCAATTTCCCCACTAGATTCAACAGGGAAATTAAATCAGTATAAAGTTCACGTGACGTCAATTTCCTTGTTGAATTTAGTGGATAAACACATGAACGGTCGAACGGACGGGCGCAGTAATTCTTTGAATTCAACGGTTTTGTTAAAAAGCATTTTATGCTTTAAAAAGTCTCCAGTTGTTCAGCGTGCTTCATCTTCGCGCAAGGTTGCTCTGGTAAAGAGAGAAGCTGAACGCCATCCGCCATCACAGACATAGGCGCCGCTGGTTGACATACAAGATCTACACTTACTGTCAAAAGATATCAAATTATGCTCTTTCACTTAAGGTCACCGTCCAACATAACTACAAGTTCTGTGTATACCCTTATCAGCCAGAACATTATGACCACCTACCTAATACCATGTTCGTTCGCCTTTCGCACGCAAAACAGTCGCAAGGGTCATTTACCGCGGAGTGCCATATTCGACAAAGTCCAATCAACGGTCTGCTCAGAACCACGTGTACCTTGACCTGCATTGTATCTTGCTGTCAGTTGAGCCACAGGTGGCCGCCTATTTTGCTTCGGAGGCTTTCCCAGCGGGAAAGACTCCGACGTTCCCATTCTGTGATGAGGCTTGGACGTGCAACGCCTCGGGACCTTCTAACAGCTTCACCGTCCTTCTTGTACTTTTGATAAGTACTAACGATGGCAGCTCGCAAACATCCGACGACCTTTACAGTTTTCAAGGTACTTGTTCCGCGCCATCGGGTCATTGCGGTCTGCCTTTTGTAAAAGTATTTTTAATAAGCACCCTTTCCCAATACTTGCCCACAGAGTTGACAATCTTAATCTTCAGAATCCCCGGCAGCCGTTGGTCAGCATCCGCATCAGGAGTTGGTAGATAACGCGGATGGTGCGTCAGCTAGGCGCGCTCATTCACTCAGTGTAGAGGTGGCCAAAATGTTTTGGCTGATCAGCGTAGATCCGGAAATATGACCAACAACTGCAGCCATGTTACCAGTTTCTGTTTACACGTTTTCGCATACCGTTCCATCATTCAAAGAACAAAAATCTAGTAAAATGTATCCAATATTTGACTATACCTGAAAGGTATCAATCTGTTCAGCCTAGCAAATAAATATGTTAAATAAAATTGTTAATTGTAGCATCAAATTTGTAGTATGCATTGTTCGATATATTGGCAGTTATTTCATATTTACGAAAACAGAAATGGGCCTATTTTAAAAAAAAGCATACGAAATGTCTATAAATTCAAAAAGGCAGAACAGCTATGCACGTCATAACAATTTTCAGAAGTTCACAAAATATTTTTTTGCGGTCAATATTGAGAAAATCCGAATGAGAAATTCTTATAAGGGCTCAGGTACGACGATTCAAGAAATCGCCCTGTCTCAAGAGCTAGGCTGCGGAACAGGTATTACCAAGCTCTTCTTGTGCCCTCGCTCGAAAAATTAATTACAAGCGCTCATACGCGAAGGAGTATCAACCAGAACGGTTGCAACAGCATGCCATTTTCTAGTGTTCCGTTTGTCTTCTTTCTACTCCTTGTTTCCTGGTACTTTTAGTATTCTTGCGACGTACCCACTAGCCCATCTTTCCACCTTACTGCATGTCCTATCCCCGTTTCTCCTGTTCTTTTAGATATATAGTTCCTTCAGACGCGGGTACTCTTCATAGACAATTGTACGGTTAGCGCGAACGCGACATCGGCCTTTTTCTAGATTTTACTCAAGCAAGGGCACCAAAATATAAAACTCCAATTAATGCCCTAAAAATTTTTTTGTTACTTTTTGTTTGTTTTAATGTCATCTGTTTAATTGTGGGAAAAAAAACAGCAAAAATTGGGGATTGCTTGTTCGCGCTACCAGTGTCGCGCTATGTACTGCTCGCGAGTCTGTTTATATTCGGGTGGATGCTGCAAGTAACTCACCAAGTGACTTTGGCTCCAGGAACTTTTGGAAGGCACTTGAGAATTCGGCTGTCGTCGGAGGGGACGGTCTCTTCGCCCGAGATTTCGTCGATGAGTTCGCTCGAAGGAACCAGGTTGTGCTTGGGCATGGTCACCGTCTGGGCATCGTCCACCTCTGCTTCATCTGCGCACGCAACAGACGTTTCTCAACTGAAACGCGGAGTCCTCTCAATACTAACTTCGCATAACGTTTTCTAAGCTGAGAGTGAATGCCTGTTCGCAGAGCAAGATTTTTCACACAAACCACACAGTCATCATCATCATTGACGTTGGTGAAAGGAAAAATAGATGGATGAATGAATCTATGGATGATAGTGGCTATGCTTTTTATAGAGCATTCCAATGATCGCCTCTGTGCTTCCATCTTTGTCATCTGGTATGTAGAACACGATCTGAGTATGCGCAGTCGCGCTCTTCAGGGAAATATCAGGTGCCGTGCATCCGTCCATAGCCCAGTGACTCGGCATTTTCACCTAAGTGATAAACCCTGGAAAAATATATCGGGCGACAGCTTTCGCCACCTATGGATGGATGGATGAATGCCAACGGCTGTGCCCTTAGAATGGCGGTAGTTTGCGCCACCTAGCTTAACCAACGATGACGATGATGATTATGCGGAACAACACCCATACTAATTCGAGTAGCACATTATAAAGGAGATTCAGCATGTCAGTTAAAGCTGAGCCAAACAACTGTAGAACTTGTATCACATGAGTGCAATCTCTGATACTCCAAACGAGTACAAAGTACTGTTACGTAGAGCAAGGCTTGCGGTTGGTTAATGCAGCAGACACACAGCATTCGCTACCGTTGGCTTGGCAGCGAACAAAATATAAAAGACAATCTGAACACGACGTACGGGTAGCTTGACGGTCCAGGCCACAGAAGGTCAAGAAACGTCACGCATAATATTTTTTCTTTGTTCTCACCGTCGCCTGTGACGAGGTTGTAGGAAGCCATAAAGCCCCTGAACTCGGAGAAGTTGTCACTGTAGAACTTGAGCCGCATCCGAGTTTGCGTCGAGAGGAGTTCCTGCATCTCCCCCTTGTCGCCGCACATGCGCCCCAGCGACTTCCAGCCTGCGTCAAAGTGGCATTTATTATCAATCTCACTAGTGGGCATCATCCTCAATCAAATCGAAGTTTCCCGAAAATTGTTTAAACAAACGAGTTCAAAAATTGTAAGTAACATGCCAAAACCTTTTTTTTTTTTTTTCGGGACGCAGAAAGAATCATGGGATCCTTCATCTTAAAAACGGTATTTTTTTTTTAATTTAGTTTATTACACGACAGTTGCACCTAGAAAGGACTCTTCACATGAAGAGTTGCGATTCCAAACACCATTCCTAAAGCAAAATTTAAAAAAAGACATATCAGTGACATTTTTCGTGGACTAGGGTGAGGGATCGCGGTTCAAAACGTTATATCTGTAAATCACTATTATTGAAATTCGGGGGTTTTGAAGACGTCTACACGGAATTCAACCTTGGCAGCACACATGGTTCTAGAAAGGCCCTCGGGTTGTACCGATATTAAATAGTGTCCCGTAGACATGCATATGGGACATATGTGCCGCCTGATTTCTATGTCCTTTGAAACGACCCATTTACATTGGATACGTTCAGAGTGCTCAAGAACATGGAAAGATTTTACTCCTAAATAACAGGAAGATCTCAAGATAGAACTTGAACAAAGACTCTTGTGAGTGATCTTAGAAATATGACATTTTGTCTCTCTGTGTACTCAGCATTAAAAAAACAAAACAGATAGCACACAATATTGGATCTCCGTGGGTGGACAATTTGTGACTCAGTGGGCATTCCCATCGAGACCCTAGGCGCCCACTGTATGCCCCTCGCAAAGCCTCTTGGCTAAACTTTATTACCTTCGTTTGCATCGTTATATCAGTATTATAACCCTCCACGGGCATCTCTTACTCGCGTGGGTCTAACTACATGACGTCAGAATGTCGCGTTGCGTCATGGTGTCACGTAACATTAATTTTCCCGCTAAATTTAGAGAAAAAAATGACTTCACAGTTTTAATCGGGGTGTCACGTGATACCACGACATTACGTGACGTCATCTTCTTTCAACGAAGTAGAGGGCCTTAGAGCGATTAACTGGCAGCGGAAAGTGACCTGCAACTGGCCGCCGCACGTTGCACATTTTTTACCAATAGACAAGCGACCTTAAAGTTTTATGTCTAAATTTAAACAAAGAACCGCGCAAAAATACTTGCGTTTTGATCTTTAATAACAGTACCGACGGGATAAGTTACGTTTCGTTTGTTTTAAGAACAAAATGTGCTTTTACGACAAAACTTCGGGCAGCTTCGCAATGGCTCCGCTAGATACTGTCAGCCGCGGCACTGTATTTTGCGTTTTTATCTGAGCTAGACACTGATCTCTGGGCTAACATTATCGAAAAAATAGTTTATCGTGTTTGCGATCGCAATACAAATCTCGGCTCAATTTTGTGTAAAAGCCTCAGGATTTGGTACGGTCATGTGTATAGTGGTCAAAATTGTACAACATGGAGGCAGCCAAGTAGGGGTCACTTAAATCCGGTGAACGGGATACCAGTTTATCGCTCTAAGCCCATCTACCTCGTTGGCTTTCTTGCTAAGTTTAGTCAGAAAATTGACGTCGCGTGACCGGAGGTCACGTGATGTCCTAACACGTGACAATAATTTCTCAGTTAAGTTTAATGGGAAAATCCTTATGGTGTCGTGTAAAGTCCTGGTGTCCCATGATGTGATGGCGTAACGTGACGCCGCCATGTCACATGACACCGCAGTGTCATGCGAAATGACGTGACAATTGTTCCGCTAAATTTCGATAGCAAGTGCTGATCGTTAAAAAACCCCATCAAGTGCTATTGGATCTTGATTGCATTTGACGGAATGTCTAAAATATACAATTATTTCCACATGCTGAAGGACTGAAAGCCTGCCGTCCCAGAAGAACGCTCCTCCTAAGCTTTGCATACCGCCTTCGTCTGCTAAGGGGCCTTTTTCGTCCGCGCAGAAGGACCGGAAGCCTACCGTCTGGGAGTCCGTCAAAGACCTCGACGTAGTCGAAGGTGCAGTTCTCGTCCGGCTCGAGCGAGAAGTCGTCGAAGCGAAGGGCGACCCTGTTGCCCTGCGGAGCCTCCAGGTCGACCTGGCAGTTGGAGCTGGCCGGGTACCTGTTGGGGTAGTTGGGCGTGGCGACGGTGCCGTTCTCTGAGTCTGACGTCAAGCCACAGGCTTCAGATGGAAGGCAGAGCGTGCGCCGCCCACACAAGCAGCGTGTCAGTCAACAGAGCTCGACCCCAAAACACACACACACGCGTCATCTCGCTCATAAAACATCTCACAAGCACTAAGATAGCAAATTGTGCCAGTTAGTAAACGTTGTACGGGGTGGCCAAAAACAAATTTGCAGGGTTTTCGTCACCGCTAAATAAACTACGCATCGCCAGAACGCTCATTCTTCGGTTCGAACCAGATGCTAAAGTTTCAGAGCTGTCATCTCATTCAAATGTTTTAAGTGATTTTCGAAACTTTTCGATGGGAAAACTGCAAATGACCGAGCCCTCTAATAAATGGAGCTGTATGGCGCCAGTTCCCGAGAACGGCCCCTAATTTCCTACTGAAAATTTCAGAGTAGCATTTATAACTTTTGATAGATATAACGGTTAGATCTTAAACTTGGCATCTGGTTCAGACTCTTAGCGCTACATCTGTTGGCGGAGCATGAGCGTTCGGCGGTGACTACTTATTTTTACAGTAAAAAAAAAATGAAAGCCATTTACAACTCCCTGTAACGCCGATTAGAGAGCAGCTCTTGAGGAGTGGGAGGGGAAGGTACTGAGAGGAGGCTAAGCCCCTCCTCCTCTCCTGCTCGCCAATCATTTAGGGGAAATTTTTTTCACTAAATTTAACGGGAAAATTTTTCCGCTAAATTTTGCGTGGAAATTTTTTTCCGCTAGATTTAGCGGGGAAACGCTTCCGCTAAATATAGCGGGAAAGTTTTTCCGCTAGATTTAGCGGGGAAACTTTTCCGCTAAATTTAGCGGGGAAATTTTCCCGCTTGATTTAGCGGGGAAGTTTTTCGGCTAAATATAGCGAAGAAATTTTCCCGCTAGATTTAGCGGGGAAATTTTTCCGCTAAATATAGCGGGGAAATTTTTTTCCGCTAGATTAAGCGGAGAAATTTTTTGCTAAATTTAGCGGGGAAATTTTTCCCGCTAGATTTAGCGGGGAAAATTTTCCGCTAAATTTAGGGGGAAAATTTACCCATAATGCACCGCCCGGTTACGCCGACGCCGCTCAGGCCGGAAATGGGCGCCTAAAAGCTGCGCTCTAAAACACGATTTTTTTTTTTTTTTTGGGGGGGGGATTTTTTAAGACAAATGAACAGCTCAGTTGACGTACATGAAGAAAAAACAACCGCAACAGGACAACATTGTACACACACCTAGAGTTTAAGAGACTAAATAAGGCACAGAGAAAGCAAGCACAGTTGGCGAGTCCTTTGATGTGTGTCTCAAATCTGGTGAAGTTACTTCACTTTCTTTTTCTGTGCCCTTATCGTCTATTATACTTCAGTTGGGAGTACACAGCTGCGTCTTGTCGTGGTTCTGTCTTTTTTTTTTCCGCCTACTGACCTGTATATTCCCATCGTGTACGAAACTTTCAAATCACTGAATGATTTTAAAATACCCAAGACTCCCAAGCTTCGTTTCAGAAGCGCGGCGTAGTACTCTAATCGATTACTTCAAAATGGCGGCCATGTGCAATATAATGAAAACCGGGCCATCAAACCTTGCTAAACTCGCCGACAAACAAACGGACCGCCATTATCTTTTTTTTTTTCGAACTAGATGAGGAGCTTCTTCACAAAAAATCCCTATAAAAAAATAACACACAATACTGAAAAAAATTAGTAAACATACACCGTACATCCACTAGTACCCTAAGAAATAAAAATAATTAAAAGTAAATACTTTTGTCAAAAAACTTTACTACGTTAAATTTAAGTTTTAAAAAAACCTTCCTTGGCTTATACAAGTATTATACACACAAAACACGGAAAATAGTGTCTGTGCTGCGCGTGAAAGCTTTTTAAAAGAGCTGTGCAACGTTTTTAACGTTGAAAGAATTCGCATCTTCTACTTTTGACATTGCTCATCTTGTCACAAATGACAGAAAATACACCTCCTTTCATCGAAATGTTGCGATTCCGCCGCGTAACAGCGAGGCAAAAATTTGAATATTCCCCGACCTGCAGCCGCGAGCGGCGACCATGAGAAACACGCGGCATGACGTCAATGGGGGTCTTGTAGACAGATAGCAAGTTGTCCGAATACCTGCTCGATAACAGGTAACTTTTCTATAAATCTTGTCGTTCCAACATAAATATAAATGCGTCAAAAACCTGGTATCATCGACAAAACTTTTATTATACGGAGTTTTATTGGCACCATCTCTTCTAGATCCACAAAACCGTCAGCTCTATCTGCTACCGCGAACAGCCGCCAGAAGCCGGAGGGGGAGGGGGACAGGGCCGGACGGGTATAGCCGGACCCGGATGAGCCTTTCCTCCTTTCACCATATTGTTCGCGCTGCGCTGGCCAGCACGTGGTCACGCGGTCGCGAGCGGATGAGTTCTCGCTGCTCACTGATGGCGCTAGAGAGAGAGCTTCACCGGAGCTCCGCGCCTACCCCATCCACGTCACTGCGCACGTGACCCGGAAGACGATGCACGAGTTGAGAGATGGCAAAAACCTGAATCTTTTTCATTTTTTTTTTAAATAAAAACTAGGGTATCCAGACAAAATCGGTTTTCTGTAGTTCACTTCAGAAGTCTCAGGCATCAACTCCCACAATTATTTAAGCAAAGCCCTGAAATTGTTGCACTGAAAAATCCCAAATTATAACTTTCTGAAATGCGGGTGAGAGAAAACAAGGCAATTTACTGTGACAAGTAAAATGTCGTAGACAACCACGGCTATATTTATGTAAGGACGATTACTAACTTTATTACTAACTATTACTAATTACAATAACTGATTACTAACTAATAGTTACAATTGTGTAACTATTGAGTTATAGTTCAAGAGAGTAGCAATACAGTACAGCCCACTTATATAGTGAAGTCAGTTTTCTCGGGAATAAACTTCGCTATAGCAATATAATTAAATAAAATAGGCTTACTAGTCCTACTTGCGCTTAAATTTGCCTTCGATATATCTGAACTTTTTCTATGTCCGAATCTTCGTTATAACCATGTTTTCGCTATATCAGTACCTTCGCTATATCCGTGTCTTCGATATATCCGTATCGTGATCCCTATATCCGTCTTTTCGCTATTTTTTTTTTCCTTCGCTATATCCGTATATTTGCTATATCAGTCTTCTAAAGAGGTTCTAGTGTTCTTAGTTACCTTTTATGATGATGTGAACATAGCTAATAGATCGCGGTAAATGCGTGAACTCACCTCCCACGTGGGTCGCCTTAACGCCTCCCGTGTTGGTTTCGTACTGCAGAAAGAAGCCGCGGTTGTTGAGCAAGTCGTCAGACTTGAAGTGGACTAGAACGGTATTGCTCGTCGAGCGCAGCACCCGCTTCTGCGAGTCGCCGCAGAAGCGACCCAAAGACGGGGAATCTGCAGATCGAAAAAAAGCCACGGTTTGAGTTCCTGCAGGCTGAACTGTGCAATTTTGGGACGACAGCAGTATAAGATCGCCATCAATCGATTGTTATGTACCCAGACGTGTACGGTACTATTTGCAAGTAATCAAGTTACTTGTAATCGGTTACTTTTTGAGTATTTTTGAAATCATCTAAATAAACTTTAAGAAGTAATTGCAAGAGTAATTTGATTTCTTTTGAAATTACTAAAATTAATTGTAAACCTTACTATTTTTTCCTCCCCCTTCTAATGGCGCCATTTATTTATACAATTGTCCTACAAAAAATTCTCGAATCAAGTCTCCCAGAGGAGATATGGTTCAGTAAATTTGGTGAATTATCCTATTATTCGGTGATTTTAATCCAATATTACGAAGTTCAAAAAAAAAACATTTTTGAAGCCGTCAAAAAACCTGTCGTTTTAAAAATCTGAAGTAATGGGAAATATAACTTTTACACTTTCAAGTAATGACCAATCAATTTTCTTCTTGAGTAATCGAGTAAACTAATTGAATATTTTTTAAGCAAGAGTAACTGTAATTCATAATCTTTTTCGTGTAACTTTTACATGACTTTATGTAATTTTACAACCAACAACGAGACTTCGAAAGAATCGCCTGAATTAAACATTATGTCAGATGAATAAGAGCCCAGGCGAAAATTTCTAACTGGGACCAGTTGGCACCTCAACTGGTTTCAACTTGGACTAACTGTTACCAACTGGGAATCAATTGGGACCAATAGGAGTCCAACTGGGACGAGTTGAGGGGTCCACTGGTTTGAACCATTCCCAGTTGGGAGTCAACTGGTTTGACTCCCATTTGGGAATGGAGTGAACTGGGACCAGTTAGGGAAGTAACTGGTTGAAGCGATTCCCAGTCGGACTTCAAATGGTTTTCCCGTTCCCAGTTCACACGGGGCAACAATTTTGACAAGTTGGGGATGTATTGACCTTTGCTAGTGAAGAAAACTAAGAATACTTACATTTTTAGATGTATACAAATAGGGAAATTCTTAATTAGTGGGTACATTTATATATTTATAAAAATAATAATAAAACTTTATATTTAACTAAATAATTTCTTTTAATTGGAAAATATAATTAGTGACAAAAAGTGTTTACCTAAATGAACATTTAGTGCGTTATTAAAATATAATAAAACATTTATTTAAATACCTACAGTATTTGCTTTTTCTTATAATAAATAAATTTATCTTTTGGCCAATCATAGCTAGCCGGCCGCCCTGGCACGCGGGTGCGGATTAGTGGTACGCGCTGTCGACAGATGGCGCTGCCTATGCGACGCTTACAGTAAGCTAGGCCAAAAAAATTCAGCAATCCTTACCGGGACTGATGTATGCGGATGATATCGTACTAATGGCTAACAACAGAATAGAGTTGCAGGAATTAATGAGCATCTGTGGTAGGGAAGGAGAGGAATTAGGTTTAGAATTCAGTAGTGAAAAATCAGCAGTCATGATTTTTAACAATGATGAAGTTGAGAGGCTGAAGATACAGAATATTACAGTTGAGAGAGCTAGTAAATACAAGTATCTAGGAGTATGGATATGAGATGGTGCAGAATATCCCAGTGAGCATGAAAAGTGTATAATAGGTAAGGGCAACAGAAATGCAGCTGTGATGAAAAATAAAGCACTTTGGAATTACAACAGGGATGATGTGGTGAGAGAGATTTGGAAAGGGGTCATGGTGCCTGGCTTGACTTTTGAAAACGCAGTGCTATGCATGAAATCCGAAGTGCATGCAAGACTAGAAATAAAACAGCGCGGTGTAGGTAGGCTGGCTATGGAGGCACATTGCAAAACGCCAAACCAGGGGGTACAAGGAGACATGGGATGGGCGTCATTTGAGGGCAGGGAAGCTGTGAGCAAGATAGAATTTGAGGATCGGTTGAAGCAAATGGATGGGGAGCAATGGGCACGAAAGGTTTCCAGCTATTTATACATGAGGAGTATAGACACAAAGTGGAGACAGCGCACTAGGAAATTAAGATGAAAGTTTTTAGGCTATAGTGGAGTTACGGAAGAGCAGGTATCGGTTAAGAAGAAAGTTAAGGCCACAGAAAGAGATCGGTGGCTAGAGGGAATGCAGACAAAGACGGCTCTGGAAAGCTATAGATTAAACAAAACAGTTATTGTCAAAGAAAGCATTTATGACAATTCTAGGGGAAGCTCATTGTTGTTTGAGGCAAGGACAGGTGTTTTGCGAGCCAGAACATACAGAGCGAAGTGCCAGGAAATGGATACAGTGTGCACTGCTTGTGGAGAGGAGGACGAGACGGCTGAGCACTTGATACTCTACTGTAAAGGGCTTCACCCTATGCCTACCAAAGACAACATAGATTTAATAAAGTCATTGGGTTTTAGAGACAGCGAAGGAAAAGTGGATTTCAAAACAGTAGAGATTACCAAGCAAAGTTTAAGTGAATGGTGGCAGAAAGCGAGAAAAAACTAGGTATTTTCTTGTTAACTAATGGCAAGGGGTTTTTTATAGCCTCACTTTCTTTTCAGTGCGGAGTGAATATAGTTTTCACATTTAAATATTCTAAGCTTAAATGGTAAAACAAAATGGCAAGGTGGCGTAAGCTACCGCCCAATCCAAAGGGCTCAGCCGGATTCATCCATCCGTCCATCCATCCGGAGTCGGACTTTCGGACGGACGCGGTAGAAGACGCGACGCGGTAGAGAAGGGTTGCCATCACCAAAGTTGGCGTCGTTATGAAAATGTCAGAGCTACAGCTGCGCTTCTTTACCCCCAACTGTACACACCACGGTGGCAGCGGTGAACTTCGAGGATGGAAAGGTGCAGTTCAGCGATCGGAGGGCACCCAGGAAAGACCGGACGGAAGAGAAAACCGCCGCCGAGAGCACAATGGCGAAAATGGAGGGAGGTCTACCTCGAAAATGTTCGACTGTTGTGACAGAGGCAATTGCAAATGTTGGATTGCAAGATGGGAGCGCTACCGCATCGTATCAGGACTTCACCTGCGCAACGCGGGAACACGGGTGAGCACCTTTCTTCACGCGATGGGCAGAGAACCTGAGGACGTCTTCACTAACAGACGCCAGCGGCCGATCTTCCTTCATCTCACGAATACTACCTCTGAAAAAGCGATTCAATCGTCACAAGCAAGTGGCTAAACCCGGAGCGTGTACGTCACCGAACCTATTATTTAGTTTTATTCTCCACGTTTTTGACTTGTCAACCTTCCATTTTGTGCCTGTGTTTCATTGTTGCTGGCGTTGGCACCAGCGGTAACTGGGACCAACTCCAACCGAAACCAATTCCAGCTTGGACCAACTCCAACTGGGACCAGTTGCAACTGAGAATTGTTCCATAAACCAATTGCAACAACTGGGACCAGTTGGTGCCAGTTGAAAATCTCCGTCTAGGAGGTGTGATACCGCTAATACGTAGTTCCAACCTTACTACACAGCCCTCGTTCCCACGCAACGAAGAAGGGTGAGGGAACTGTAAGCGCACCGATTAACCCTTTCCCTTCTCCGCGCGGAGACCAACAGGACAACCTAGCAAGGTCCATGGAGAGTTTCTATATATACAGATGTATCTCTTCAAAAACATGCGTGGCCACCGTGGGTAGATAGCACGAGTGGTCTAATCCAGTGCGTTAGAATTCCACGATACAAGGGGGACGGGCCCCAAATTCAATCCAATCTAATCCCATTCAATCCGCACTGACGCCAATCTGAGAACCGCCAGAGGTCTTTAGCAAAGTTATGAGATGCCGGGCGATGTCGTGCATTTCACGACACAGCAGAAACACGATATGCCCGTTTTATTTTTATTTCACTGATATCGTTTAATGTATAGAACTTATTTACTCTTCCACTGGTTTCAGTCACAGTCGCCCAGCAGTTAAAAAAAAAATGACGCGTTGATTTCACGTTCTTCATACTAACTTTATTGCGCTCTGGACGCAACAAAATGGCAACGCCCAGAGGCTAGGAGCTAGGAGCTAGGGGCTAGGAGAAGGCTAGGAGCTGAAGCACAGTGCCTTGCGAGCTGTTTTGTATACAGAGCCAGGAGTATACGGACTGCGTTCTATTTTATACATAATATGCGACGTTGCCACAGCTATTGGCCTGACCACCCGGCTTTACCAAACGTCTCATTTGCACAAGAGCGCGCAATTAACAACCTATAGGTTAGGTTACATGCTCGCCCTAACAGCTGAGGCAGCGTACATTATGTATGAAACGGCGTTTAGCCCCTCTGAAGGCTTTGACCTTTTGCCAGTAGTTCTCGTTGTGCTCCGGCATTAAGACAACATGGAATGTGGCTCTTCGAAGAAGTGCCTGTGAGAATTAATTCTCACGGTTGGATGACGCAAGTTGCCGCCCAAATCGAGGAGTTCGTCCGTATTCACCCATTCAGCTGCAGGTAAGCTATTTCCCTGTCCTCACCCTCTGAGCTCCCGTCGAAGACTTCGACGTAGTCGAAGGCGCACGACTCATCAAACTCGAGGGCGATGACCTTGAAGCGCATGACGAGGATCTTGCCCGGTTCGACGTTGATGAGTGTCCAGCAGCTGCTGTTTTCCGGGTACTGGTACGGGTAGTTGGGACTCGTCACGTTGCCCTCGTTGTCCGTCAGGGTGTCACCGCACTCTTCTTCCTCTCTTTCTAACGCTGCCAGTTGAAAAAAAAACGGAACAAAATTGAGTGATCTTGACTACCTACAGTGTGCAGCAGAGTAGATAAATGGGCTCGTTCGTGCATCGAAAGATGCACCAACTAGCGCTCGGTAGCGCTCGGTGTCGCCTTGTTTTTTGTCCCCCTTTTGAGGCGCTTACTCTTCTCGGCTATAGACGTTTGCCAGTACGGCCTCTGGGCGCCGCCATATCTTGCTGCTGGTATGGGTATAGATCCTCTGAAAGTCAAGTACTGCTGAGGCCGTGGGTACGCCTCAGCAATGTTTGACAATCAGACGATCTACCCATACCAACAACAACATGGCGACGCCCAGAGCCCGTACTTGCAAACGTCTATAGTCTGATGCGGGTTAAGAAAACTAGGACGAGATCCTTTCACCAAGCCCTCTGCCTTCTCTACTTCAGAAGAGCGAACCAAGTACCTAATTATGGGATACATGATTAATCTTACTCCGCGAAAATTCAATGACATTGGCGCTGATCGCTTTTGCGTAATATGAACCGCTGTACGCGCGCACACTCGTGGTTTTCCTCATTGAATTGGAAGGGGCGATTGCTGCCATCTATCGTCGTGGACAGTCTTTGAGGCAGCGGAGACAGCCGTCTATGCTGTCTTGGCGAATCCGGCATCCCGGTGCATCGAGGGCAGCCTCCTTCCTCAGTGCAGCGCGACTGCCTGTACAGCGCCATGCGCATGCGCCGGAGTGTCCACACTCTTAGGGGACGGTTTGGTGCTGTGGTCGGGTTGTTTAATGCCAATGATCAAAGTAGTATGCATTTTCTAGTAAGGTATTTAGCGAACGCTGCAGAGAATGCGAGGGGAGAGGAGAAAACCACCAATCATGGTGATCATAGAGCTTTGTGGAATGGGCTTTTCCTGCACAGACTGTACACTAGCACACTGTTTATAAAACACACCAGAGTTTGCCCACGCCGGGTGTATGCAGTGAGCGTGCGCAGAAACAAGATTCGCGTCAAGTGAATCGTCTGCGCATGAGCAGGGCCGACAGCAGCGCCACCACTGTGGTGTGCCGTCAGAGAGTTGAGTTGATCTATAGAGACGTAGGACAAACTATACTCGTTTTCACCTCAACAAAAATGACCGCATATCCACGTGGTGAATGATGTTGATTGGGGCGACGCTATGGTGGTGCTGATGCTACTGATTTTATTGTTCATAGGTAGTGTTGATGGTGCTGATTTTTTTTTTTATTGGTCATAGGTAGTCCTGAGCTCCGGGTTGCGTTTCGACTTCATTATTACTGCTTTATGGTCGGTGAAATGCAGAGCCAGTGGTTCTTCTAGCGGATCAGCTTGGATCCGCTAGAAGCCGTGGGAACGCATCTCCACCGCTTAAGTCAACGGTTCATGTCAGAAAGAGAATGTGTGGTATGGAAGTTGGAACGTGGTTATATACGCATTTGAGCATTTGACCGCAGCGCCCTCTCGTCTATAAACGTTGAGCCAATGCATGGAAAGTTTAACGCGATTATATACGCATTTGACCGCAGCGCCCTCTCTTGTGTAGACGTTGAGCGGCTACATGCAACGCTTCCGCCATGACATCCCCAGCTCTTGAATTACTACCACATCTCAGAGCCCCCTACTCGTCCCGCAGTCGTGGACGAGTGGTTAAGGCGATGGACTAGAAGTCCATTGGGGTCTCCCCGCACAGGTTCGAATCCTGTCGACTGCGCAAACATTTTTTTTTTTTTTTTTAAGAAGACAGATGGGATGGCAATCGATGTGAGCACGGACGGACGGACGGACGGACGGACGGACGGACAAGGCTAGACCCTAAGGAGCTTTACCCCTAAAAAGGAAGTTTTGCGTATAGTTCATACCGGCATACGCCGCGCGAAGTATACTTCGTTTCACCCTACGATGGCCTAAAGGCTAGCTACGGACCCCCCGATCTAATAACGAGACACTTAGAAATTGCATGGTATTTCCTTCGATGCACGTGTCGGTGCCCGCGTCTCGAATCACTGTTGGGAATGTGCGGACAGTGTCTCGAATCGAATAGCACTGAGTGACTCATTCATTTTACATTGCAAAGAAAGCCACCACGTACAAGCTCTTTGCAGTGTCAAAGATATAAAAATGATTCGGCGCTTTTTTTTTATTTAGAATATTATTCGTCTACCCCTAATCAATGTTAAGCATGTCTCAGGTTAGCGGTACGTGATTGCACCTGGCGGCCCGTGGCTTTCACCTTGCGTCCATCGTAGGATGAGACAAAGTATCGTTTTTGCAAGATCTAGTTGTCGGAGGAAGAAGCGACGCTTTTGCCGTTTGAAACACGTACGTCTTGATAAGATAAGATATAGCTAGTCGAAAATTCACCTACATATACCTTGATTTTCCAAGTAAAGTGGAGAATTCGGTAATGCTCCGCGAGGAGCCAGCCTTTCTTTAATAAGGTACTTAAGGTGAAAACGAGTAGACTCGATAAGCTCCACCTTGAGTTCTGCGCCCCATTCGCAGATGTTCTTGCGGGAGCCGCCATCTTGACGCTTACTGCAGAGCAGGCGCAACATGGCAATCGTTACTATTCGACTTCCTGAGATTCAGATACGGCGTCGCACTTACAGTAGTAGGGGGTGTAGTATGTACACCCCTTGTCACATATATGTAACACCCAAAAAATAATTTAGACGTTCAGTCCACTGACGTCCAACTGACGATACCAAGTTTCACAAGCGGCTTCATAGCTATGTGATATAACACAAAATAGCTAATGCACGTACCAAGGACTACAGAAGAAAAAAACACTGGAGTTTTTTTGCAGCAGGGCCAACAAAACCTTGAGTGTTTTCCTGTCTTTAATGCACGGCCCAGCGTAAAATTTTCATAGCACAACACTTACATGTTCGTCGCTTCGGAAAGTAAGCTAAGCATTGGCGAGACTCGTTGTTGGGCTTAGTTGGGGCATGATGCTAAGCACGAGCTAAGCATGCAGAATACGCACCAACTCTGAATATACACCTGCCAAAAGCGTCTTATTAAAGAAAGTCTGCCTTATGCACTAACACTGAAAAGAGCCGCGGTCAGAAGGACCTTCATTCAAATGCATGGTCTATAGACCATGCCGGTTAACTTGTTTCATTCTATTACTGTTCCTGTCGTCAATATCCCTCACTAAACTGAAAAAAGCAGTACTACTTCCATAAATAATTTACAAAATGATAAATATAAAACCTGACGTGTAAGGTGGCATGAGATGACCTGACGCAGAAATATTAAATTCCTGTCATTTGACTTTCCAAGAAAGAGGCTTCGTACGATTGCGCGTGAGCATTTGACGCTTGTAATGTTCGCCCGTCAAAACCTTGAGTTTGTACATTGATGTAGGTGGCACAAGTCGCCGCCCAACTCGGGGCTCTGCCGTGTTAGCTCATCCAGCGTCGAATTCGCGGCAGTTGTTTGTTGTTGTCGTTGCTTTTTACAGTCTTGGGTTTTACTCAAGTCTCTATGTACAGAGGTTCATACCTGTGATTCCTGTATCTGCAAAGAATTCTAGGTGAAACCCTTTCTCCTCGTAGGACTCGTCCGATTTGAAGACCACCGTTGCTGTAGTCGCGTTAGTCTGGATGGTCTTGTTGAAGCTCGTGCCGCATAGCTTCCCCAAAGACGTCTGCTTCTGACCAACCAGGACATCGATGTTGTCGTATCTGTAGAAGACACAGAAGGATTAGCTGTCGAAGGAAGGGACTTCATCGCTCACAATGACAGGAATGAAACATCAAAATGTCAAATTATGATTCTAACTGCGCACGGGTATCTCTCTTTCCTAACGATAGGGCCACATGGCTTACAGTCATCGCACTGGTACCAGTACGATGACTGCTAGCTCTATTTATCACTTCCAAGCTACATTCTAACTAATTAAAATAGGCACTTTGAATACTACAAAAATTATATGCTCAGTAGTGCCTAGACAACTCTGGTATTGCGCGAGTTTTCTGTCACAAATTCCTTATACCTTTTCTTAATCACGACATTAAATGCAGCGCCAGATTTGAAAGCTTCCGGTTGTAAATATTGCCCTAACTACTAATAGAACTGAGTGGTTCAAAAAGCAGTCTTTTTTTTTTTTTTGCTTGAGTCTTGTTTTACCAAGAGGAAACCAAAACGTTGGGGCATAAGCAAAACCAACATACTTTGAACTTGAGCCTTCTCTTTGCGCTTGGTTAGCCCTGGTAACTGGGACACTTATGCAAACATGTGTTTTTTGGTTCCCATCATACTTGGGGAAATCCATTAAAGTAATTATTGTTTCTTCATGAAATCCAAACTATGCATTCGTTACTATGCAGAGTTTGTTGAAAAAACGGATGAATTACCCGTTAGGTACATAAAAAAAACTGCTTTAAGGCATGGCGCCCTTGTAAGTCATCACGCAACTCTGGGCTGAAGAAGACTTAGAAAAGGGCAAAATCAATTTTCAAAAAAGTATTAAACCTACAAAATGAAAAATAACAAAAAAAAAACTTCAAAGCCTGCCTTTTTTATTTTTTTATTTTTTTACAAAACTAAAAGTTTTAATGATCATACATTGTGCATAAGTACTCTATTAAAACAAACACTTTGATCAAGACTGACAGCCACTCCGGAACGGTTGAGGGAGCCATACAAATATGGCGCTGCCTCTGATTCAAGAGTCAAATAATGGATATTGTCAGGCCGAGTTTGGGCGCATTCAAAGCGGGCCCTCAGAGGCTCGGTTAACGTCTACCGAAAACGGCCATCTTGATGATATGGCACACGTTGCATATTCACAAAGTTTGCTGTCTGCACACAACAGCAGAAACAGATTCAGCTATGCATTTGCCGTTATACATGGGTCCCTTCATTTCAAAATCAAACCCAAAATTTTCCAATATTTTCACCCAAAACACTTTTTTTATATATAATCGGGTTAAACTGAATTTTACCCGAATTTAGAAAATGCATTACACCATTTTACAAATTACTCTGATCCCAATATATTTTCTATGAAACAAAAAGTTGGTAGGAACACGTACGCTAGCTCCATAGCTTGGAATAGATGCTAGATTCTGTTGACTTCATTGAACTAGTGGGGATTCCTGTGGTCTCCCTTCCCCGATGGCTGCGATAACGGCCACGGGTCGGAACACTCGGCCTCCTTCGCCGTGTGCTCCGACCTGTTCGTGAGGCGGAGGGTCCCCTGTCTTGGAGGGCCCTCCTCTCACTCTCTAACTCGGGGGGACCGATTTCCGTTCCCCCGCTCGGGTACGGATCACTGCTGACAGGCGAGGAGGTTTTGCCTCTTGTCTTCCCGCTTTCGGGTAAGGGACTCGTCCGGTGACCGCGAAAGAGGTAGGACGTGTATCGACGACTTTTCCGAAGCTTCCCCGATCTTGTCTCTTCGGAACCTCGCGTCTGGCAGGTAAGGACCTTTGTAGATGATTATCTCATTGTCCTTAGACCCAGCCTTGACAACGACTGTGTTCAAGTGGTTAAAGAGATTGTGGACATTTTTATTGAATGTTCCCAGGGCCTAAGTTTTAAGGTCGAAGTCCCGACAGAAGGGGCTTTGCAATTTTTGGACATCAATCTCCGCCTTGGGACGTCACACGTGTGCTGGGCCTATGATCCCAGATCGAAGAAGGGATTACTTCCTTATGAATCGGCACACTCAAAATTGTTGAAAAGGCCCATTGCTGGGTCGTGCCTCAGAGCGTCTTTGTTAAAATCCTGTCACCATATGTGTGGGTTAAGTTTTGTGACTCAGGTTGAAAGGCTTGCCTCTGCGTGCTTCCCTTCGGCGGATGTGGTGGGTGTTGCTGAGTCCCTTGTTAGGATGTTTAGGGGGCACACTAGTCCTAGGAAAAAACAAAGGCCATCCACCAGACCTGTCGTCCTCCCGTACATCCATGCCTTGTCCCACCGAATTAAGCGCGTTGCCGGTAGGTTTGAGGTGCCTGTCGTCTTCTCGGCGCCATCTAAGCTGTCCCACCTTTGTGCTTCTGTGAGTAGAGAGGGACGCCCTTCCGTTCAGTGCGACGTCAAACATCGCACCCCGTACGTCGCTTGTGCAAACGGGGTCGTGTACCAGATCCCCCTGTCCTGCGACAGGGTGTATATTGGTCAGACTGGGCGTTGTGTAAACGTAAGGGCAAGGGGACATTCGCTTTCTTTGCGTTCTTCGCCCTCAGGGAACTTAGCGGTCCATTGTGATAGGTGTGGCTGCACGCCGTCATTTCATGATATAAAGATTTTGTCTCGTCACAAAAACAAGACTGCGAGGGAGATAGACGAAGCGTATTTTATGGCGTCTATCGGAGCTGACACGTGTGTGAGCGCTCCTTCTGTTGCCCTTGCAAATGACGAGGTAGACTTTGAAAGAAAGTGTGGAAAGGTTCGTGTGACGGCGCGTGGGTGTGGGCGATGCCGTATGTTATTTGTTTGATTTGTTTGTTCTCTCCCCTTCCTCCTTTCTGTGTTTATTTCTCATTTTGCACAGCAATAAACTTTCAGTTGTAAGTCAGCGCCCTGTCTGTGTGTTTCTTCGACCTCGTCCTACGTCTTTTTTGCGCTGTTCCCACCAAACAGTATGTGCCACCAACTATCCCAACTACATGCCTTGCTACCTTTTCTTACCATGCCAACGCGGGGGGAATTTTGGATGGGGACATTGTAGTTCTTTTAGAAGAGTGTTCTAATAAATGCTCTTGGACTCTGTCCTTACTCTGGTACGTGTGTCTTCTCTTCCGCTATATTCGAGAGAGTGAGACAAGGTAGACGATCATTGGCACCGACGGAGGTAATTTTGAGATCGCCGCCGCTGTTGAGATAACCCTTTGGTTACTCTATCGGTACCTTTGTTGATAGCAATATCCCGCAAACTGCAGGAACAAATCGAGCACCAAAATGTTGTCTTTTAGACCATTTTGAATTATCGTTTGCCCTATTTGCCTTTCCATTTAAAATAGCACAAAAGAAAAAGAAAATAATAAGCAATTTTGATTTGACACGAGCGCTCATTCGAATGGCAGTGTTGTGCAGAGTAAAAGCTTTGATGTTGAAAGGACGTTTTCTCATTCCAGATATGTCCAAGAACCGGACAAGTCTAGCATAGAGACAGAAATGCCACCGATGCAGATAATTATGTAAGCAACAAGGTTTTATAAAGAAAAAAAAAATTGAAAATACCAAGTTTCTCTCATGCCATGTTAGAGTGCTATCTTGTGTATTTTAATGACCTGGTTGCGAAACATAAATTAATATCACTTAAAGTTATCAATACCCTAATATTAATCATAGATATTTACTTCTGAATATAACTTGAAAAACTCAAAATAGGGAACAATTGACTTATGACTCGAAAACCCGATTTCTCCCTGATTACAAACTTAGAGCGAAGCGCCTGATTTTTAAACCCAGATTTATTTTTAAATACAAAACCGGAAAATGAAGGACTCTATTTATACACAATGCAACATAATTGGAAATGTGTTGGGCAATGTGGATCCGCCTGGAAGAAGCGAGATAAGATGCTTTGAGAAGATTCAAATAAAACCGTCTCGGATTAAATGATCCCGAATAAAATGGCCCCGGATGAAATGGCCCCGGTAAAAGTAATTCCAGTCAAAATGCTTCTCTTTAAAATGGCTCGGGACAAAAAGTTCCCGTGCAAAATAGTCCCCGTGAAAATGATACCTGGAAAAACGGTCCCGGTCAAAATGATTCCGTTCAAAAGTTCCCAGTCAAAATGGTCCCGGAAAATAATCGTTCCAGGCAAAACGATCCCGGACATAATGGCCCCGGGAAAAATCGTCCCACTTGAATATTGCTGCATTTTTTTTTGTGCACCTAACGGATTTGTTAATTGCCATTTTGTCCGGAACCAATGCTTTTTTAGGACATTTTGATTAGATACATTTTTTCTACAGCCCGCTTTGGTTGCTTACTCGCAGCCGGGAGACTCTTCGATCTCTATGGCGACGAAGCGTAGCGTGATGCTGCCGTCCGCCTTGATGATCCACTTGCAGAACTTGTTCGACTCGTACGACTGCGGGTAACCCGGGCTGAACAACCGGGCCGCCTTCGACAGGGCCGTGATGTTGCCGCCGCAATCTGAAGAAAAAGAAGGAAACAAAACCGACTTAGGCACTTACAACTTAATGAGATGCTAATGAGATGCCCGAGCATCTTATTAGCATCTCATTATCGCTCCTCAGACAATGAGATGGCGGCATTGGCCGATGAGGACGTCGAAGGACCAATCACGAAGCAAGAAATGTGAACGTGTGAAGTTACGACCTGCCCTCCTAAAGCTGTCATTGACAATAGTAATGTGTATCCGCACCTCTTTCTAACGATGCATTCTTTGTGAGGAATCTGCAATTCGCGTGCATCACCTTGGAACAGTATGCGCATTCCGTTCCGTTGTCCTTCGTGGGAAACGAAGCAGGTTGCAATGGCGATCTTGTTTTTTGGGGAGAAAGTTTCCTTATTGCCTGAATAGTTATGTTTTAGAGAATATACTGCGTGACACGTGCTAAAACCCAGGTTAGTAGTCGTGTTGTTCTGGCCAAATGGCCCATTAGAGATATCAAGCGCCATGCTCCTTCGTTGTTTGTTTTTTCGTCATTATTTACATGAAGCAAAACTGACGAGAACTGGCCGGTGTATTCGAAAGCTATGTGATTAGCACATCTGAAGTGCAACCCTTGGCTGCGATGCACTCCTAGATACAAAATTTGAGAAGCAAGACAAATACAAAAAGATAAGACGATTTGAAGGCTACAGCACAGAACTCTTTACAAGAGTAGTGTCCACATGAACACGTGTTTGAGCTGTTTCGTCTCCGCAGTCAATGACTGGCGCAATTTTATGAACTCGTTCCAGCGAGTGAGCGGACAACGCAAACTTCTCGCATACAATACATATTAAATGCAGCCTGTTTTCAACCTCTGACCGTTGGAAAAATTCGGAAACAAAGTTGCCAGCAGACAACCTTCTAGGATCGCGGCCTCAGATAATCTTACATTTGTAGTGTACTTGTAATTATACTATTGTAGTTTTGCAAGTCAGAAGAAAGCACGAAAATGGTCGCAGCTGGTACGAACAGCTTGAAGAGGATGCTCCTTGAAAACTCAAAATGGAAATCAAATTTTCCCTAAAGCCAGTCACACGGCTCAAACGTCATACAAAAAACACGATGTTCGATACAGACACGATGACAACATTATGTATTGACAGGCCTCACGCTTGTTCGTAGCATGTTTGCTTGATAGATAGGGTGTTCAAAATAACGAGGTTCGATCTCAAATGGGCCGTAAACCTCGGAGCATGCGTGTATAAATCTAAACTTTTCGTCAAAGGTGTATTCCACAGGTCGGTTTTATCTTGTAAAATTACAAAGCGTAGCTCCCTTTCTGTAAAACATAGGGCCAAAACACTTGCCAGGGTCAACGGCGGACGGCGACGCAGACGACCGATTCCAGTAATGGGGCGCGTTCGGCGCACGTATTGATAGATGGCGCTACCTCGTTATCGAGACTCCTCGCGATGACCGTAATCTATAAAAATGAACATAATATTTTTGTAATGCACCTTTGGTTTAAAACTAAATGCGGACGATAAAAACAAATGTCGAAGTAAGAACAAATAAAAAAAACGTGATTGCATAACGACGGCGCTCTTGCTGCCGACAGATTTCGTCTGCTTTCTTTTGCTGGTCGGCTACACCTCCCCACGCTGCTCATGAGTTGCACTGACGTCAAATCACATACTTTTGACCACCATCTAAGAGGAGGAGAGGAAAGCTGCTTTTGTAAGAATTTTGAGTGGCGGGTTAATCTTCTATAATCTTCTGGGAGGAGAATAGCGACGTCTGTGCAAATCCGGGAAGCACAAAAGAAGATCCTGATAAGAGGAGAGCTACCTCTTCCGCTCGTCTCTGGTGGTCATCGGAGCGCTCTTTGAATGACGTCACGTGCAAGGGGCGGATGCAGGAATTTCCTGAGGGGGGGTCAGGTGTTGGTCAGCGTACCATAGGTTTAGGGTCCCCCTCCCCCTCTCCTTCGTTTTACGCCCTAAATTTTACACATGCAGAAATCAAGAGGGGGGTCAGGACATCCGGACCCCCCCCCCCCCCCCCCTCTAAATCCGCCCCTGCGCAACCCATGCATACGTTCGCCAACGCACCCCGCCGCTCGACTAGCTCGTCTGCCTGGCCTCCGCCGTTAACCCTAAAAAGTTTCTTCGTCCTATTTTTCTTTTTTTTTTTTTTACAGGAAGGGAGCTGCGCTTTACAGTTTTACAAGATAAAACCGACCTGTTAAGTACACATTTTTACGAAAAGTTTAGATGGCTACGTGCAGGCGCCGATTTTTACGGCCCATTTTAGATTGGGCCTCGTTATTTCAAACAGTCAATAAATGTATGCTTCAAACATGTCTGTACACAATTTGTGTGTGTGTGTGTGTGTGTGTGTGTGTGTGTGTGTGTATGACTAATATGACAGTATAGACGCAAGATAGAATCACGTCTGAGACATTGTCTCCTGGCTGTCTATTGTACGGTGTATTCGCAGTGTGACCTCAGCTTTAGACTAGGATTCTTCGGGGTTCTTCTTATAGTCTAGAACCCACGCGTCACACTGAGGCTCACAGGAGGGTTACCTCTGAAGTCGTGTTGCTCGGTGTCAGGCAACTAGCCTTCCCGCCTACATTCATGCCCCACAGGCACCATTCCACTCAATACACTCGTAGTTTAAAGCCGGGGTCACACAGCTTATACATCATACAAGAGACAGTCTGCTTACACATTCGAACGGGAGTCACCGCTAGATCCGTGCCACGAACGCCACATGGAGAAAAACTTGGCAGGCGGCAGTTTCGAACCACGGACATTGCGGTGGCTCGTGGTTGCAGACTGCCTTTTGTCATGATGCATGAGCAGTGTGACCCCGGCTTCAAGCTGCGGTCACGCTGCCAATACATCATATATATAAGACAGCCTGTAGACACTGTCCCTGAGTCGTGTTAACTTTCTCGTGTGACGGTCCTTTCACACCGGTCGTACAAAAAAAACTGTCTGCAAACGTGTTCTAAACACGCACATGTATGAAGCAAACATGCTTGGAACATGCATCAGGCGTGTCCGCAGTTAACTGTCATCATGCTGACACACCGTGTCTTTTGTATGGTGTGTTAGCGGTGTGACTGAGGCTATAATTTATTACACCCTTCAAGTGTGAAAGAAAAGTGAGAACAAAAAAAAAAAAGACGTCAACGCGCGTTCGCGTTAACGGTGCCTTCGTCTGCACTTTTAGACTGACGCGCAGCTTTGACACGTCACGCCGCTTGCGGTGGCGCTGTTGTTGGCACGGCGCATGCGCAGAAGCCTCTTTTCGGACGAATCTGATTTCTGCGCACCAGTAGTGCCCACGCCAGACGCGGGCTTATTTGTAAACGACGCGCTGACGTACACATCGTCTTTCCGCCATTTTGTTTGATCGAAACACTGCGCGAACCGAAATTCGTCTCATATTTTGTATAGAAAGAATGTGATTGTTGCCTCTTGAAACTCGCTGCGAGCTGTAAGGTTGAGAAACGAATTTCCGCTTGTGGGAAAAGCTGCGGCATTCTCTTCTTTCCGGGCTCAAAATAAGCGAACGTATTCCGTGTATAGTTGAACTTTCGCGAACGGAAGCGGCGCATATAGTTACAAGGTCAAGATAATGCGCGACGTAGCGTGCTCGTTTCTGCACTTAGAGGAAGGAAGTTTTCGCGCCTCAAAGGTCGTTAGGGTTGTTTCGCTTTTTCTTTAGTGTTGTTTTGACGTCAAGACTGCGCGAGCGAATGTATCGCGGCAAAGTGGTTAGTTGAACCAGTTGGCTTGTCTTGAAGTTCGGTAGACAAAAAAGACATGGACAAAGACATGCTATACGACACAAGGCGCATTCGAAAGTTTATTTAAAATAAACGTCAGCTGCAATATAGGTGCCACCGCCAGCTGAAAAAAACAATTACTCTATAGCTTGGTCATGCTGACAAAGACCGGGGGACCAAGAATGTGGTCCCCCGGAATGTGGTAGCTTAATAAATGACATTGTGAAGGCAGTTGGCATTTATATCAGTGAACAACACTTGGCAGAAAGAAAGATATCATTGTTTTCTTTCTTCCTCGCAACTTTTGTCGTTATTGTTGTTGTTGTTGTTGTTGTTGTTGTTGTTGTTGTTGTTGTTGTTGTTGTTGTTGTTTTAGAGCGCAGCTCTTAGGCGCCCGTTTTCGGGTTGAGCGGCGTCAGCGTCGCCGTCGGTGTCGGCGTAACCGCGCGCGTTGCGTTATGGAACGTCACAATTTCCCCGCTAAATTTAGCGGGGACAGTGAATTCGTGCTAAGGCCACGTGACGGCAGTTTTACCGCTGAATTTAGCGGGGAAATTGACGTCACGTGACCTCAAGACCAATTCAGTTCCCCCCTAAATTTAGCGGGGAAAATTACGTCACGACTTCATGTCACGTCACCGATGAACAAATTCAGCGTCAGGAGGAGAGGAGGAGAGGAAAGATAGGAGGTGGAGGAGGAGGATAAGGGGTGAAGAGGAGGAGGAGGAGGGGCATGCCCTCCCCTCCGTACCCTCCCCTCCTCCTCCTCCTCAAGAGCTGCGTTCTAGTTTCGCATTACAGAGGTTTGTAAACGTCTTTCATTTTTCATTTAAATAAATGCTACAGGTAACGACACTGTCTTTTTCTTGTTTTGACCAATTAGGCTTAAGATGGACGTCGGCCGGGCGCATTAAAAATGGTCGTCTTTCTCTTCAATTCCTTGGTCCAGGTAGCGTCATGTTCTCAAACTTCTGCATTTATATCGCCGCCGCTGGCGTCAAACTTTCACGGAGTTTCTGCTTTCCGCGATGCGTAGTTTACTTACACTGACCGAAAAACACAGCTATATTTTTTTCTCCCAAAAACTTGATACTAATTTTACCGTTCGGTACAATCAAGATTGCCAAAACGAATTCAATCAAACTTAACCCCCACCACAAATTGAACTGGACGCACGATCAATGGAATCCATGCATACCCATCAGCTCACATCACGTATATTGTTCCACGCAAACTTGCCCCCAGCGAGAAAACTAATACGATCAACCGCAATTGCTCTTCACAACTCGTTTTCATTCCGATGGCCTTATACAGGGACTGCACTTTTAATGGGTTCCTGGGAAGGCGTTAGGTGTAATAGAATCACTTCTCATTCGACCTTCCCTTCTGTGCGTATTTACCTCGTTCTAACCGTGACCTTTTGCACCGTATTGCAAGTTTGCGGTGAAAGAGCCTCTCCTTCCGGTGAAATACCTCCTGGCAATTCAACCCGGAGAACCTATCTCACGTACACGCTGTCCTGTCGACATAGCAGCGCGTTTCGCCTATGGGATTTGTGCGATGAAAGCACGCTCGACTGGAACTGACGCGTTGTACGATACAACATGTTTTTGAGTCGGTACATCTATACATCACCTGTATACGCTCAGTGCTTAAAGTCTGGGAGGTCTTGGGGGGTCTCGGACTCCTCCACAGATTGGTTAAAATGCAATCATAAAAACGCAATCATAATCTGGTAATCAGAAATGTTGAGATTTTCCCCATTCAAGCTTTGTTGAGTATGCCATCTCAAGAGTGAGAAAAACTATGTTGCGAGTAGCCATGTCGCTTTCGTGTGGAACAAAATGGCGGATGTTTTAGGAACACTATTAATTCTCGGCGAGAAAAAATTCTCGGCGAGAAAAATAATCAAAAACCACGTTGTCGGTTGTTTTTTTTTGTGTGTGTATTTTTTTCTGAGAAACATGCCGGATTACGCATACGTTTTAATCAAGTCGGTTTTGTGTGCATCTAATATGAGCCCCATCTTTACCAGCGACACCCTGGAACTTACGGGAAACTTTAAACACTCCATACGCGTATTCACATCAAGAACCGCAGTGAAAAAAGTCCGGCTCCACGCGGAGCATTACTGATTTCCTCTTTTATATGATCAATTAAGATATCTAGGCGCAATTTAAATTACTTGCGTGTTATTTTACCGGTACGTACACGGTTCAAGCGCTATGGGCCTCGTTTGCTCCCCCTACAACCAAATCATGTCGGAACTACTTGGCGCCTGCAGCGTAGGAAGAATGCGCAAAACACTTTTCTTTTTCTTTCTTTTTTTTTTTTTTGGTGCGATTGGAAGTATGGAATAATCAAAACCCCTGCGCTAACATTTCGAAGTAACAGAGAGATCGAGCGCAGACGCTGATTATGGACGAGTGCCGCGTCAGCGTCTGGCTGCTGCCTCGTGTCCAGTCAATACGTCGAAGGACGCTTTCGACGTCGGGGATCCAATTGCCTAGATGGCGCCATCGAGTGTGATGACGGTACCTGGAGGAGGTATACAAGTAGGCTGTTCATAAGCCCTGATTGCTCCAGGTTGTGTTGGTAAATTTCGGTGCAATCGTTTTTGTACCAAGACTCATGATGCGACTACCGACGAGATCGACATTGGTTGAACTGTTATTGTCACACAATCGCTTTTTCCAGCCAATGATAGTGAAGAGGAGCCCGGCCACCAAAGTTCGAGATGTGTACATAGCCGACTCGATCCGCAAAATTTGGCGGTTGAGACATCGGCCGCCAGAATTTAACGAATGCCGGTCACGTGTAGGCATCAGCGTGACGATGATCCGGTGGCGTCGTCAGCCGGACAGTGGTCACGCTGATGACGTCAGATTGATCGGATCAGCGGATCTGGTCACGTGAACATCATCTACTACAATTGGCGGTCGAGTCACGCTTTCTTGTAAGGCTGGAAAGTGCCTAATCTAAGCCTATAACGTATTCAACGTTAAAAAAAAAATGACGGAGAGCCGACAGAGAAAAATGAGTACCTACAATCGCTCCGACTTTTTTTTCTTTTCTCGGCACCTCTTTTATCTTTCGAAGTCAGCTGAGCCATTAGAGTGCGCTATAATCAATAAGAAGATGAAGACGGCGGGGTGTCTCTTTCAGAAGCCCGGACTCCAGCACGCGCTCGACGCCCCTCTTCCGTGCCTCGGCTGCGAGTTCAGGCTCCAAGCTCACGAAACATCGAACTGTTATCAAAGGTAGGAAGCTGGCGCTGGAGGTGGAACAACCGAAAAGACCTCCCTGCCGTTTCAATCTTGTCACTGACCATAGACGTTTGCAGGGACGACCCCTGGGCACCACCATCTTGATGCTGGTATGTGCAGAGGGCCTAATAGTCAAGCCTTATAAATAGGGAGGGCCTTATCACCGAGCTCAAGTTGTTCCAAGTTCCTCGGAGGGCGTGAAGCTGCGTTTACTGTCAAAACAAAACTTGCGTCACTAATTAATGCGAAGGGTGCAGACGAGCTCGATTCGTATCTGGATTCGTATACAACACTCTTGTAAGTGTGTTGGACGACCGTTTCCTAAAGCCGTACTCAAACTACTCGTACTCATGGAAAAGACATGATGTTCACTGCAGACATAACAGAGAGCTTTAGGGAACCGTTTTTGCACATTCGATACGGTACGATGGGCGAACTGCGCGCATGCTGCCGCAGAAGACTCGCACATGCGCAGTTGGTACCGGAGGGCTCATCGGATGTGTAAAAACGGTTCCCTAAAACTCTCTATTGTCTGCAGACTGACTTTTGTATGACTTCTGGGCTGTGATACCGCGGGTTAAGAAACGCTTACGTAGCCCCTAAGCTGCACAGATATTTAGATCACAATTCTGGCGCGCTTAACTGCCTTTATAACCTTCAAGTTCAAATCTGAAGTTCGACCTTTGCTTTCGAATCGTACAGGTGTGAATTCCGCGAGCACGGAAGACAACTTTCAGATCACACTTAGCTCCATCTTTTTTTTTTTTTTTAGGTCATTGTAGCTTAGTAGTACTTACTGAAACTTATTAGTCGCGAAATCCGCAATTAATACCATCGAAACAAACGTAGTCAGTTGGTAATATGATGAATAAGTGACCTCATCGCATGACGCCTTTCCTATTGACCAATCAAGACGTGTCATGCTCCCTTTCTGCGCGAGTCGCTTTACGTTCTGTTTTCGCCAACCCTCTTAAACGTGCCTTGGGAGATGTTGGATGCGTCACGCCGAAAGCAATTCGTGTTGCTGCAATCCTGGAATTTCCATCCAGTGTCAAGTATATCCCAAGACAGCAGCAATACACTCATTCTTGAGAGTTCTTCAGCGACGTCGGGATGAAGTCGCTAAGGCACCAGGACGTCAATTTGGAAATCCTCCTTCGACCCCGCCTGGCACTGTGGCCAATTTAGTGGTTTTGCCGTCTAAATATATATATATATATATATATATATATATATATATATATATATATATATATATATATATATATATATATATATATATATATATATATAGATATATATTTTATTTGTTTAGAGGAAGAAATTTCCGTTTTGCGGTTTGCGGGATTCTTAAGCCGGGGTCGCACTGCTTATGCTTCATCCAAAAGAGAGTCTGCATACAGATTCGAAGGCGAGTCACCGCGAGATCCCTGCTTCGAATGCCGCATGGTAATGAGCTCAAGCAAAAAACTTGGCACGCGACATTCAAACTACGGATATTGAGGTGGTTTGTGTTTGCAGACTGCATTTTGCATGATGTATGATTAGTGTGACCCGGGCTTTGACGGGTTTGAAGTTCTGTTAGCGTTTCATTTTTGATGGTGTAAAATGTTACCCAGTTACACTTATCAAGCGTAAAAAGCTTAATGTCCCTGGTAAGTGAGAGTCATGTGTCCGTAATTTTTGCTTACTCTCAACAAAATTGCTGTCAGTGACAATAACGTTTGTGACGCCGTTCAGATATTGGGGTGGCCAACATTAAAACATGCTTTAAAAGGATGTGTATGTGAATGTATGAATTCGTTTTTCAAGTCTGCGTATCGCATATAACCCAGTGAACTATATACACTACAATAAAAAAAAATAAGGACTATAGGATTTTCAACTTTGAGACTGCAGGTTACTGGAAATTCCAAGTGACATCAAGCAAGTCAGAAACATCTACTGAAAAATATAACTTTTTTGCAAATCATGTCAGTCTAGTCACTGAGGCTTTGAACTGCCAACAAATGTTGCACGATAGATTGGAACTATAAATCTGTATGTCGGCAGGTAAGATTAGACAACAAGGCTGGTAACAACTGGTCCAGAAAGATCATGCAGTATGCATCGTTTTGTGCGTGGAAGTTTTCTGAGTGAAACAAGGCGTGTCTTTCCTAAGGGTTATTTTATTTAATTGGCTGTTTTAGACTATGTATATCAGCAAATAGTGTTTAAAATGCATTCTTGCCCAAATTAAATGTAGCGTTTTTTAGCGGTTTCTCATGGCTTCGTTAGTGGGTTTATTTTTTCTGGGGGTTGGTAACACTGCGCCCTGGATAAACGTGACATCTGAATGATGTCCACGAAATATGCCTCCAGAAATTCACACTATAAAATAAGTTGCGCCTTGGTACTGGCAAGATGGACGCCTCGGTGTATTTTATGTTAGAAACAAGACAGAGCGTTCGAAGTGCTTTCCAGAATGAAATTAGAGACCAGGGGCGTCACTATCAAGAAATACTTATGGTTATGTAGCGCACTTAGTTTTTACTGTCTTAAGTTGCTTGTTTGTTGCTATAACGGAGCAGCCGGCACTGCATAGACAGTGACATCTTCATAATGTCTTCATTCATCAATGAATATGGCGCTCCTCAAGAGAGATGTTGAAATTCAACAAATTTGTATATTTCTCTGGAGTTTGTTGATTAGAGATACGAGTAGAATTAATTGAACATCCTCGATGATGTGTGCACTGAACATAACCGACTATAATGACTATGGTATAGTATTTTCTGAGTCCGTGCATTATTTGTCTTTCTGCTGACAAGCAACCTGCAGAATCGACCCTTTTCAAAAGTGCGGGCCCTTCAGTAGCTGCTCTGAGGCCGCCACGTTTCGGGCACGCACATTGAGCAAGCATTGCACAGGTGGTGGTGCGTCGGCCTTCGGCGCGTACTCGGGTGCAAATTTATTCGGCACGAGTGCTGGGTCATCGCTCGCCGTGAACTCGGGTCTAATCACTCGCTTCACGGGAGATGCGATAAGCAATGGATGGATGAGCGGTAGCTTGCGCCCTCTAACCTAAGTCTAAAAAGACATAGGTTGCCGCCAGTGCTGCTTGATGAACTTTTGGAAAGAATATATTTTCACATGCATGGGAACCCGTTTTTAGAAACGTTGTGTCTAAAGTTACGTCGGGCGTATCCGGGCCCAGGAGCCTTAAGATACATGTCGGACGTGCGCGGAACCGGAAGATGCGTCGGACGTAGCCGCGATGGGCAAGGGTCGTATCCCAGCGGGTCATAGCGTACCTTACTGAGACCCCACTGGCAATTTTCATTCCATCTTTATTTCACATTGCTACCGTAATCAGTCCATTTTAAGCACTCCTTTCTTTTCACACCCGCGATGTTCATGGAGGGGGGGAGTTCGGGTGTTTACAATCGGGAATTTGCTCCGAAATTACCCAATTTGTGCAAGAAAAATAAATTTATATTAGAAAATTCATAAGATAAATGCCACAGAAGAAATAAAACCAACCCTGGAGAGAATTAGTCCTCTCGCCGTCAATTCGCACCGCGCACAACGGTCAACCAGTTCCTCTCACTACGACTCGACGAGTCCTCGGTGGCTCCATCCAGTTAGCTGAATACAAACTCACGGATTTTCTTCTCGAGTTCCGGATGTCGACTTTTGCACTATTGCGCGGTCCCGTACACTTTTCACGGGTTGTGGCGCCCTTGAATACCTCTCCCGCTGTCTTCTCCACCGTATCACACGGTATCGCAGATGCTCTGCAGTGCCGTGGTTCCCGTTGTCTTTCGCGTACGTGATCACCGTTCTCTCTATCTTCACTGTGTACAAAGTCTTCTCACTCATGGTGGACAGCAAAGTTCTGAACGCCTGAACAAATGGCCTGAACCACATAAAGAAAAAAAGAGGCGCGCTTGCAAATCAGACGACGGAGTCAAACGAACGGCGACGAAGCAGAAACAGAACACGCAACGCCTTACATGCGCCTATATTCTAACGCGCCTGCGCGGTAGCGCAAATGCCCTTGTGTGCCGCCATCTGCCAACTGATGACGAAACCAAGTGCTAGGGACCAAAAGCTGGTGTGCTGCCGGCACGCATATGTGGACACAAAACTATAAGCGTGGATAAGACGTGCAAAGAGAAGGGAAGGGAAACAAGCGACGTTTTGGACGCTCAGCCTTGATGGAAAGCAGACATCGCATGTCTCCTATGTCTAGCTTTTTGTAAAGGATTGGGGTGCTTAAACTATGTCCGACGTATCTTTAGACTTGACTTTCCGGATATCTCCGACGTACCTTAATTGGACACCTCGTTCCGGATACGTCCGACGTACCTTTAGAATCCTCGTTTCGGACACGTCCGACGTACGTACCATTAGACTCCTCGTTCCGGGTACGTCCGACGTACATTTAGACTCCGCGTTCCGGATACGTCCGACGTACCTTTAGACACAGCGTTTTAGAAAAGCGAGGCACCTGCGCACGCTGCATTCGACAGCCGGCATCACCACCTAAACGTGACGTCAGGAACATGAGTTGGTCTATAGCCAATTTTGTTTCTCAACTATACAAAGAGTGCGTATCCCACAACGCTCTTGTTTTTTCCTCTCGGTTGCATTGCACACTTTCGTCGTCGATTATCTTAACGACTTTGCTTCACTATACCGACAGTGCCCGACTCAATAGCATCCCTGGAGCACAGTCGTTTTGCCGCTTACATCCTGTCCGCCCCCCGGAGGGCCCACATGAGTGCCCTTGCATCC
This sequence comes from Ixodes persulcatus, assembly GCA_013358835.2. Taxonomy (NCBI): domain Eukaryota; kingdom Metazoa; phylum Arthropoda; class Arachnida; order Ixodida; family Ixodidae; genus Ixodes; species Ixodes persulcatus. Next base: position 500,390 of record JABSTQ010011466.1, on the reverse strand, counting down.
CATCCTCATGCCGAATGGTGTGCGTGCACCTCTATGCGAGCTTTTGATGCCGTGTTCGTTGGAACCGCTTGAGCGAGTTTGAGGTCTTCCTTCACGCCGTCAACACCTACTGCGACACCGGACGACGGAAGGTTGTATTCAGAGAGACGGCACACGCGTGTGGGCATGTAAAGGGTAATCCTAAATTCCCAATGCCACTGGAAAAATATTCGAAAGACCTTGTTTATGGACATATGAAGCCTGGTTAACATGGTAGGAATTTTCTTGCGATTTCGCAGCTCCGGCGTTGAGCGCTGCAGCCTCCACCGCGCATTTTGGCCGCATGCGTGACGTCGCAACCGCGAACACCCAAGTAAAATCGCACCATGTGAATCGGGCATCAAACACAACCTGTTCAGTGTTCGCAAAGTTGGTGATCTGCCAGACACAACTTGTTCACAAAGTTGGTGGCATGCCAGGTGTACCTTGTTCGCAAAGTTGGTGATCTGCGAGACAACCTTGTTCGTAAAGTTGGTGACTTCCCAGATACACGCTGTTCGCAAAATGGGCGGCTTACCACTGTCAGATATACTGTATTCGCAAGGTTGGTGACATGCCAGACATAACTTGTTTGAAGACATGTCAGGTGTGCCTTGTTCGCAAAGTTCATGAACTGCAAGACACACCTTGTTCGTCGGTGACTTGCCAAATTCACGCTGTTCGCAAAATTGGTGGTTTGCTACTTTCAGATACACTTCATTCGCAAGCTGGTGACATGCCAAACATAACTTGTTCGAACAGCTGGTGACTTCCCAGGCGCACTTTCTTCGCGAAGTTGATGACATACACTTTGTTCGCAAGGTTGATGACATGCAAGGCACAATTAGTTTTCAAAGTTGGTGACGTGCCAGACACAACTTGTTCATAAAGTTGTTTACTCCTCGGACACACCCTGTTCACGAAGTTGGTGACTTGCCAGGCACACCCTGTTCGCAATGTTTGGGACTTGCCAGATACAACCTTTTAGCAAAATTGGTGACTTGCCAGGCATACCCAATTCGATAAGTTGGTGACATGCCAGAGGCGCCCTATCCACAAAGTTGATGACTTGCCAGATACACCTTATTCGCAAGGTTGGTGACATGTCAAGCACACCTTGTTCTCAAAGTTGGTGACCTGCCAGACGCACCTTGTTCGTAAGGTTGGTGATGCCTACCAACAGTGAGCTGAAAATAATTTGTCTGTGAGCAAGAGACACTGCTCAAGACTATCCGGCTGTCCATATATATTTTAAAATATCGACCAGGGAGGTTGCCTACTTTCTCATGTAAAAGGACCGAGTCATGAAACTAACAACTAAAGACTGCTGTCCGACACGTTAGGCACACCTTGTTAGTAACACATCCTACGCTTCGGCATTACGAGCAGGCTCCAATTGGCCGCAGTCACTAAAGTAGCAGGTTGAGCCAGTTCGTAAACAGTGTACATAATGGAGACAAGCAGCTCAGTAAACGCCGACGAAAAAAGGCAGCCAAGACAATACACAGCTTTCACTGATAACTTAAAAAGTGCAGGGCAAGGTGAGTCCTAAGCATCTCTTTATCGCTCCGCGGTCAATGAGATTGTTGCGGAATCACGAAGCATAAAGAGTGTACATACAAGGTGTCTCGCAAAAAAATATACAGGGTTTTTGCCATCGCAAAAGTGAACTATGCATCGCCGAACGCTCCTTCTCCGCCCAAATGTAGCGCTAGAGGTCCGAACCACGATGAGAAGGTTTCAAAACTAACCGTTATCTCAGTCAAAACTTATAAGTCATTATCTGAAATTTTCAATGGGGAAAATGGCGACCAACGAAAACGGGCGAAAACGGGCCCCCATTTTTTTTTTTCATTGAAATTTTCAGAAAATTAATTATAACTTTTGAATTAGATAACGGTTAGTTCTAAAATTTTGGCATATGGGATCGGATCGGTAGCGCTACATTTCGGCAAAGAATGAGCATTCGGTAACGCGTAGTTTATTTTTAAATAAAAAACATAATTTTCTTTCTTTTTTTTTTTGGCGGGGCACCTTGTAGTAGGTCACACCCTGCGTTTATTAAAATGGCACTGCAAAGGGATGAAGAAAACCAAATGCTGCCTCGAACGGCGTGCCTGTCAGTGTCAAACATGAGCGTTTATTGGCTACATTGGTCTTAAAGCGGCCGATAAATGACGACATAACATTCTAGAGGTGGGACTGCCTAAATAGGTGCACGTGACCCCTTCTGGTCCTTTCAAGTTCGTGATTCTTTGCTTGAAACACCCGTAAATCGGTGGGACGTTCACATCTCCATAGCTGGATGTCAATTCCAACAATTAGGAAGATCGCGCATAGTTGTTGCAGGCTCTTCTCGTTCCGGTTCTCCATCGGTTCAAACCAAGGACGTCATCAACAATATAAATTGTGCTAAAAAATCTTAACATCTTTCACTTATGGTGTTCAAAATACATAAAATTTATTTTTAATTTTATTTTTAATATGTTTCTAGAGTCCCACTCACTAGTTTGAGCGAACACGATGTAAATAAAAAAATGGTCAGAAACGCTTTGCAGGGCCCCTTTAGTTGTCGATGGCTATAGCAGGTTTTACCAGTCTTCTGACTTGTTGCAGAACGGTCAAATATGTCGCGTTTTCCAGATAATGAGGACAGTTTGTCGAATTGAATTAACAATGCTCCTTGAAGCCACTGAAAGGCTGAATTAGCGGGTGGGTTTGTACTGAACAAACAAACGACATAGCTTTCTGTAAATAGCCTAATGTAAACGTTTCTGAAGTTCTTTTACATTTTATAGAACCCCTTTTCATATACTGTTCTCGGTTCAGTTCAAACACACTTTGAAGGTCATATACTGTTCTCGGTTCAATTCAAAACAACTTTGAAAACGAAATCTCATGTTAGTAAGTAAAACAAAAAGCACCCTATTTTTATCTTATTTTATTTTTGATTGCAACAAGAAAAGAATCAATCAGAGAAAAGTCGGCTGCCATATTTGCCGACCTTTATTAAAAGTGAAACGCAAACGGCATCCCCACATATCGAATGGACTTTTCCAGTAGCGGCTTGTGGCCCACTATTTGCAAACAAGTTTTTTTTTTTTTTACGCTCCTACTTGCAATGGCTGACCGGGCAGGTAGCCGGTAGCCACCAGAAGCCTATGAGCAGACGCCTTTGCCACCGGAGGCCATAACCATCGCAACCTTCGCCTGCTTTCTGTCATTTCTGGCTCAGAGCCACTTTAAAGACTAGACAATTTCTATGTGTGAAGGTATGCGCGGGCCTCATTACGGTATTCGTTATCTTGATTTCTAATCGGCCAGTCCAACACGTGGAAATAATGTCTTTCTTTTTTTTCTGTGCCTCGCAAGAAGGTGAGAGATAGGGCTCACCTCTGAATTCCCTGAGGGGCTCTGGTGCAGACGGCGTCCTCCGTCGGTCTCTGAGAATGCGAACCGCTCCGTTCTTGTCGATGGAGAACCGTAAACACCTGCGCAAAATGTCAATGGACACGGAGAATAATCGTCAGTAAAGAACGACAAAAGTATCCCCTCAATCGCAGTCGGCAAGAAACAAGTATTGGCGATTTTCATTGACGTGTTTTGGGGACCTATTTTAAGGGCTTCGTCTTCAGACCGCCAGGCGCTGTGAATATCTATCTGATTCGCCCGAGAAGGCTGGCGAGCGAACCCGCAGCCATCACTTTCTGCTCTGTGTGTGTTCCTTTTCTTAGTCTTCGTTGTTACGAGCTGTTACACCTACATCATGTTATACAACGAATGTTCGACTTTCAACCATTGAGCTAGAGTTGGTACGCTTCGCGCTAACATTAGTGCGTGTCAGGACAAAATAGTTGAGCTCTAAGCGAACGTAAGAACCACTGTAAAAAAAAAAAAACTCGATGACTTTGAAAACCGAAGTAGAAGGTCAAACCTAATAGTATACGGAATTAAAGAACAGGACCAAGAAAACAGTGAAACGCTCGAAAAAATAGTTGTGGACGATATTCTCGAGCAAATTTTAAACGTATATATATCGGGCATTGAAAGAATTCCCCGGGTTGGAAGGAAGATTGAAAACAAAATCAGACCGGTCATTTTTAAACTGCTGAACAACGGAGATAAGCCAACGATACTAAAGAACTACGTCGAGCTGAAGGCGACAGACTTCTCTATCGGCGAGAATTTCTCACGCCCCGTGCAAGAGATACGAAAGAAACTGTGGATCAGCACAAAAGTTAACCGAGATAAGCAAGAACAGGTATATCTTACTTAAGATAAGGTCAGAATAGACGGGCGTTTGTATGCGTGGGATGAAGAAAAAAATTTATAAGGTACCGGGATTAACACGTACCTTATAGGTACCTTTTAAAGGGTACCGGTTAAAAAAACGCGGTTGTCGAAGAAAACGCGGTTACAAACCAAGTTTAGCAAATTAGCCATCCGCCACCAGGTAAAATTACGATTATCAACATTGACGCGACGAGTCTTCACAATAAAAGGGAGGCACTAGAATAAATTATTGTATAATTTGAACTGCATGTAGTTACAATTACAGAAACGTGGTAGCATCCTCTTATACTTGACAGCGAAACTGTACCCCCAATTACGTTATCCTAAGGAAAGACAGAACATCAAGGGGCGGTGGTGTAGCAATCATTTTAAAACGAGGCAACCATTTGTACATTTGCCTGATGTAAAAGATGTTGAATCTCTTTGGTTTAAAGTTTCTTTCGAAAAATATTCTTTGTGAGCGTGGTTTACCGGCCTCCTACCTCGGATGTTAAATATCTACAAAACTTGTATGACTATATATGCACCAACGTGTTAAGGGCGAGAAAATTATTATGATGGGTGATTTTAATGTTCTGAAGATAAGCTGGGATTCGCTGCAACCTGGCATAGCTACTGCCTCTGGTGTTCTTATAGACATTTTATTTACATTTAACCTTACACAAATCATCAGGGAGCCAACACAGATGCAAGGATCTTCTTGTAGTCTGCTAGACACGATAATTCTTCGTGAACATTTTCCCCCAAAAAATACTAATGTAGAAGTGCTAGAGGGCATCTCTGACCACAAAACAGTCTTTGAAACAATACCTGCACGCACCTCTGTGCCCTCCCACGGATATACCACTTTCATGCTTGGTTTCAATATTGCTAATGATTCATGTGTACAAACTTACCTTGCTCATGAGTTCTGGAGTTTTCGCAAGGTTTGTGACTGCACCGCTTTTGGAATAGATGATATATGGTACAAGTTTAAATCAACTGTAAATCATTGCATTGCCCAGTTTGTCCCTAAGAAACGTAAAGTGATAAAAAAGCACAGCCCATGGATAACAAGTGAGGTTATTCAACTCAAGCGTAGAATCCAGCTGCTGAGAAAGTTATCTAAGAAGTACTCAGTTACAGACTGCAGAACTACAGATTACAAAACAAGGCTTTCCAAAAAATCAAGTGTCTTCAAACTTCAAATTAAAGAAGCAAAAAGAAAGTACTGCAATGTTACCCTTCACGGGTTTATGAAAACATCGCCCACTAAATTTTGGAACTATATTAATCCAAGAGAGTCAAAAACGGCTAGTTTGCAAGGGGCTGTTTAGAGAAACAAAAAATGACAGATAAATTTAGCGCATAAAGTTGTTCCGTTTTTACGGTTAACAATGGCAAAACAACAACGTCTTAGACTATTAATGACAACAGTAGAGTGTTGGAAGGATTAATAGCAATTGAGTCAGGTGTACTTGCATTACTGCTTGAATCAGACGGTAAAAAAGGCAGCGGCCAGGATGAAATTCCAAATATGCTCATAAAATGGTATGCTGAATGGGTTAGTAAGTATTTAGTATTCATTTACAACAAATGTCTCGACCAATCGTCTGTGCCAACTAAATGGAAGATCGCAAAAGTTGTCCCGACCCACAAATCTGACGAACACTCACTAGCCTCAAATTATGGGCCAATATCGCTAACATGTACATGCTGCAAACTCCTTGAGCACATTATTCTTAAATTTATGGCAGCATTTATTGAGGAAAAACAATATTTGATGTACACATCTGCATGGCTTCAGGCGCGGATTATCAACAGTTGCGCTGCTAGCTGAAACTCTCCATGACTTCTCGTCAGGTATAAATAACAGAAGTCAGATAGATGTACTTTTTTTAAACCTATCCAAATCGTTTGACACCGTTTCTCATACCAAGCTCCTAAAAAAATGGCATGCCTATTAGGAGAAAGTCAGATAGTATCCTGGGCCGAAAAGTATGAAGAAAATCGCTTTCGGTGTGTTTGTTACGAGGGGCACACCTCGTGACCAGTTGAAGTACTTTCTGGTGTCCCGCAAGGTTCTCTTCTGGCGCCACTTCTATTCCTGCTGTTTATAAATGATATCGCAGATGGCATCGAAGCAAGTATAAAACAATTTGCTGATGATTGTGTTATTTATCGCGAGATTAAAGGCCAACATGATTAACTTTTGCTAAATGATGCTTTAAATAAGGTGGCCGACTGGTGTGACAACTGGCAGATGGCGTTAAATTTAGACAAAACCGTATCTATGTGCTTGACGAAGAAGAAAAATAATGTTCTTGAGTTTCCTTACAGTGTTAATGGTGTGAATTTGCGCAGAGTCTTTACATATAAGTACCTTGGCGTCATGATAACATCTCATATGAACTGGAACGCACATGCTAAATATGTAACAAACAAAGCCCGTGAAAAAAAAATTTTTTTTTTTTTTAAGGAGAACGTTAAAATATTCGGTTCGTGATATCAAGCTTTTAGCATACACTTCTCTCGTGCGCCCTGTATTAAAATATGCAAATATAACCTGGTTTCCTCATACACAAAATAATGTAAGTATTATTGAAAATGTTCAGAGAAAAGCTACAAGATTTATTTTTCACAAATACGGTCGTTACGATTCGCCAACAGAGCTCCTAAGAAAAAAAGTCGGACTATTTGTTTATTGCTGATCGAGCAAAAACTTGGTCGATTGAAATTGTTGCCCCTCCTTTTAAATGACCCAAATAAGATTGACAAAACGAAGTATGTAAAGCGTTCAGAAGTAGGAAACCACCAGAAACAAGCACAGCAATACACTCGTTGAGTGTTCCTTTTATAATAGCAGTTTCAGATACTCACTTTTTGATTCAACTATAAAAGACTGGAACAAACTAGACACACAGTGTTTTAGTTATAAAAATGTTGACTTGTTTATTGGTACCACTGACAACCAACTTATTTGTCAATCTAAGATTTCATATGTTATTTATTTTTCAAGAAAGTCGCGCGACTTTTTTTTCTGTTTAATCTTGGTTACCTCAAATTGTATAGTTGTGTTTCTCTTGTACCCCGATGACTTCTATAATCCCTGCAGGGATTGGCAGTATTCTGAAATAAATAAACAAAATAAAATAAAATGCGGAGGCTAGCAAGAGTAGGCCCCCAGGAGTGGTCTTGCATGTCTACCAAGATATATCGGGTTAATCGCTGCTAGATGGAACTTGGAAGACATCGCGAGCACGCCCAGAACCCGTCCTGCATACTGTTCATCTTGTACAATTTTTCTTTCCTTTGCTGGCGTTACGAATTCCGATGCCTGCAACCTGGTAGGCGTGGCAGTCATTCTTAGTAAATAAATCAATCCCAAAACGTATTCGCGTGCTTGCAGGGATGAAAGTATACGGGCACTGCTACCGGAAACCGATTCGAAGAATCGGTGTCCGGTGGCAGTGTCCGTATAAACTGAAGGTATTTTGTTTATACGGGCACGCGTTCCCGTGCATACGAAAGTTCTTTCGTTTATACGGGAAGTTCTTTCGTTTGTACGGGCCGAAAACGGAAGTTCTTTCGTAGAAAGAACTTCCGATTTCGTAACTTTCGCGTTTCGTAACTCGACGAATGAGAAGGAGGCGCCCTCATTGTGATGTCACGTAAGCGTTGGGTTTGCATCGTCTGCGGAAGTCGCGTCGTCTGCTCTCTATACATAGTTCTCACGCGACATCACATCCTCTACTACCGCCTGCCGGCCGCCATTGCCAGGTATACTGAGAAGCAGGCGCGGACGCTGCCGCCGCCGCATGTGCGTCGCTCGATTGCGACTTCCCTGCGGAATTTGTATCGCCCGTACAGCGCGAACGGCAGAAGCCATTTGCCATGAGTTCTGCCCTTCCTATTTCGAAGGGCTTGTGGGCCCCACGAGGGCTCGGTATGAGTCTAAAGTGAAGATGTGCGACGGCGTCGATCCGTACACGCTACGCGTCGGCGCGGACACCACTCCACATGCGGACGTGGAGCCAGCCACGACGCACCTGGACATATTAACTATACCTGGTTTTGTCGACGAACTACGTGTCGCTGCAACCGATGAAGGCCTTCAAGGCCCTGGATGCCCATAACTATTTCGCGAGTGGATGGGTGAAGAGCCTGACAGCGAGGCGTCTCCCATCGAAGCGTATCGTCGTGCTGAGATAGGTGAGTTGACAGGCAATAAAACAAGCGTCTTTATGAGAGCCGAAGAGCCGAAGAGCCTGCCAACGAAGAGATGTGCCCGTACTTGCCGCATTAGAATTCGCAGCATCTTAGCTGGGTAAACTCAGCGCTGCCGCCTCAACACCATCGAAACAAGTGTGCTACAAACACTACACAATTACAGAAAAGCTGCGAGAAAGGTAAAGGCAAAACCCTGCAGCGTGACGCTGCCAGACACCCAACACTGCCTCGGCCGCTATGGCTATGCGCACAGGGTGCGAACAGGAGCATTCAGCAGTCCACGTACAGTAGAGCAACGTATTTCTTAACAGTAGTGAAGCGACGACCGCAGACACGGACGTTTTCCACGTTCTTAAGATCCTTCCGATGTACGCGAGCAACCCAGAGGCTTCGACGTTTCTCTGACAGAAGCTTTGTACTCTCACACTGTCACGTTATCACCTTTGGCAAACGGTGCAGACCTACATTTGGCTCTGTGTTACTCTACTGTGGAGAGGACTTGCGTCTGCTTCGGCAGCCGAACATCGCGCACATCGGCATGACTGCACCCCTGCGACCATGACCGTACACCAGAAGAAAGAAACGTGCACTGTGTGCGCCGCAAACGCCATAGCGACGCAGCCAACGCAGCAGCAGCTATCGTTGCCGGCGCCGAACCCGAAACCGAAACTATGTCAGTACCATGGTAATGACGCTGACATATCCCATAAGCCCCGGCTGTGACGTCCGTGAGAACTATGTCTGCCTAAACGTTTAAAAATCTTTTTTTTTCTCTCTCTCTCTCTCTTTTTCCCCAACACGTATTAAGGTACGTTTACACTTGCGGATCCGCCAGCGAATTTGCCCAGCTTCTGCCTCTGGGGCGAAACGCTGGGCGGAAAACGCGGCGGCGAGCCGTATTGGTCCGGGACCTTTTTCTGCCGCCGAACGAGGCGTTTCGCTGACCGGAAGTGACATTCTTGCGCAGCGCGACGCTGTCGTATACGTCATGAGTAGGCGTTCTTCCGGGAGCAGCAACGTCCGGGAGAGACAGTCGAGGTGGTCGAGGTGGAAACTCTCGCGACTTCTCGTCATATTTGAAGGGATGTTACGAGAACAGCTGTCGCAGCCGGCGCAGCCGCCGCCGCTCGAAGGAAATAGATATAAACGCAACCCGCCCGTCGCCGCCGCCGCCGGGAGCGGATCCGCTCCCGCGGGAGTGGATTTCTTCTCAGGTGTAAACGTACCGGCAAAGTTTGCAGGAACAAATGACCGCGGGTGTTTTTGTTTTGTTTGTATTTTGCCTCTTATGAAGCGTTTACACTTGCAGATTTGCGGGTGAATTCGCGCGGGCGGAAAGCGGATCTTGGAGCCAGGTGACTAAATCGACTCCTCGTTAGCGGAAAATCTGCATCAGTTCAGGAATTTTCCGCCAGCGACGAGTCGATTTCCCAACCCGGCTCCAAAAATCCGCTTTCCACTTGCGCGGATTCGCCCGCGAATCCGCCCGCGAATCCACCCGCGAATCCGCAAGTGTAAACCCGCAGTAAGAGTCACCGGCGGCCTAAGAAACTCACGACGTGGTGGGTCCCTAGCATCTCATTGGCATCTCATTATCGCCCCCCAGCCAATCAGATTGCGCCATAAGCAAAATAAGAACTCCGAGGAACCAATCACGAAGCGAGAATCGTGAATATAATAAGCCCCCGGGTTTCTAGAGCTGTCGGCGTCCATACTTCGTTTCAGCTTAAGTGTTCAGACGCAGCCGACGGTACGATGCAATAGGACCAATCAAGCAGTGTCAAAAGAAGCGCAAGTCACTAGGCCTTTTAACGTGAAACGTTTTTAGGTTAGGTTTTCAGATTAAGTGAAGTCACAAAAAGCGTAACCGCGAGTTAGTGGAGTTAGCTCCACTAACTCTAACTAACGCTGACTAACTCGAACTCAAACTCAAGCTCTAACTCTAACTAACTTTAACTAACTCTAACTCACCACTAACTCCACTAAACACTTGGTTTAGAGCTAGTGGTTTAGCACCACTGGCGCCAAACAGAGAACGTTTCACGTAGAAGTACAATTGCAGGGCAGTTTTTGTTACATTTTCTGTTTGGGATGGGTTCAACGATAATGGACCTTTTTCGAGAAGCGTTCTGCGCACGCGCGAGCACTCGATGCCAAGCGGCGGAAGTCGGCACTAGAAATCGAGGAAATTCGGAAGGAGGCTGTGGATCACCAAGTAGAACACGTAATTGCAACATATATATAATTGTGTTACACAAAAAAAAGAAAGTGGACGGAAAGAAAAACATGACGTTTGGGTGGACGCCACAGATCCCCCTCTTTAGAGTCGCCTTGGGCACGCGCCGCTGCTCGGAGAGCGAAGAAACTGGTAGCGTAGCTCCCATTATCGATTGGTAGCGCAGGTAGGTCACTTCCTCGATTTTTAGTTCGTGCAGCCACCGCCTGGTGCCGTCGGTATGTGAAAAAGGTCCATAGAACACGTACAGAAAAACGACAAACACCACGACTTTGTGCTTTGTGACGCTGTTTGATTATTTCCATCAGCTCGTAGCGTGGGCTGCGTCTGGACTTGAGGTGAAACTAGGTATAAAGTGTACTCAAATGTTTCTATAACAAAACGAATCGTCTGGGATTAGATCATTTCAGACACCAACGTGCACAGTAAAATGTTTCGTCTGTCGCTATAGACTGCCAGAGTTAACATCATAAAACGCGACGTCAAGGTCGGGTTCGCGCTAGCCCTGTCTCGCAGTGAAAGCGCGCGCTACTCTATAGAGGGAGTCATGCGCAAATCTCCAAATGTGAATGCGCCTCTTTACACTAGAAATAACGCGTCACTTTTCAAGACAGAATAGCTGGCGACCGACGAAAAGACAAAAATGCAATAGGTATGTAAAAAAAAAAAAAATCCCAGGTCAGCCAACCAACCCTCGTCAAATCCACTTGTCTTCGATATTGCGAGGAGCAATCATTTTTGAGATGGTGAAGCGTGGCTCTAACATATATCTCCGTCTGCATACCCAACTATTTCATTTTTGCTGCTTGTCCGTTTACGACTAGCGCGAATCGGGGTGAAGACTAGAGATTACTGTTGTACACATTCGTTCGAGAAAGTAACTGAAAACCGCTCCCTGTTACATGGTCCAAGAGTAGCCTAAATACACGGTTCGATCTCGTTCGTAAAAAGAAGCCGAAGCGTGGCTTCGTTGTCGAAATAAAGTAACGAATTAGCGGCAGCGATGTTGCCTGTAACAGTTTACGTACGCAAGTGTGTTGGTGTGCACGTCTACGTGTCTTCTGAACACGTAGGCCTCCACCAAAACCTCCCAGACGTGGTCGGTATCGTCTGACACGTTGTGACGGCACCGGCAGGAAACCGAAGGGCGTCTGTGCGCTATGCAAATTGTAAATCCGGTTCGTTGAGTTTCTCGAGCGTACGAAACGCATTCAGTGACTGCCGGCGTGTGGTCTCCTGAGAACCTCACCTACTGAAAGAGCGCTGATACGTCTGTCTGTTTTGTGTATTCTGCGACTTATTCGCTTTAAGCCTGTACGTCTACCTGTAACGTCGTTATCCCACATATTTGAAAAGAAACCTTTTTTGTACTTCGTAAAGTATTAGTGTAAGCAAGCACTAACACTTCACAAATTACTTTACAAAATACCCTGTGAACTACACTTGACAAATTCTGACGGCTCCAGTAGGTGTGCCGTCGAACTGTAGGCTATAGAAGCACGTGAAGCAAAAGCTTGCACCACGCAACCATGTAGAGATCCTGGAGTTGTCATCTTCCGTGCCGTGTTCTTATGTGTTTATTTTTTGGGGAACTCAGAATTATGTCTTCTAAAGTTTGCTGCAGGTCAAGAATAGTGATACAGGCTCCTCCCACAAAGCCCTCCACTCTTTCCACCTTAGCAGAGTGAAGGCTGGAGAGGAGGCGAGTGGAGAGGACCAGGCGAGTTAAGAATAGGAGAGGGCGAGGCAGCCTTGTCCTCCTATTCTTAACCTGCAACAGACTATATGCGGAGCGCAAGTTCGTCTGCTTCTTGAGCAGGGGTTGCAGTGTTGTTAGAATCTCGAATTCTCATTGGCTACTGACTGGAGGATAGTGGGTAGACCTCGATGCTGGCTGCCTTGAGCTCTACCCACTATCCTTCCGATCAGAGCCAATCAGAGCTCGGTGTTCTGACGTCACTGCAGCCCCCGCGCAAGTTCGTCTGCTCCTTGCACAGGGGCTGCAGTGACGTCAGAATGCCGAGCTCTGATTGGCTCCGATCCGAGCCAATCAGAGGAGCAAACGACGCATAGCCTGCTCGTTCCCGTTCCTGTCCGTTTTCATCTGAATAAGCATCGTACCCGCGTGAGGTTGTAAATCCCCCTGTCACTTATACGTGGTGAGCGTTAAAGGCGCCAGGCCAGCCGTGATACTGGAGCGGGTAAGTTTCTCGTCTACAGAGGGCGCACACCGGGGCTAACTTACAGCTGTCTAGACATTCATACAATAAACTATTTTTACCCGCGCTCTTGCACACTTTCTTTGTTTTTATATCGCTTCTTCTTTTTGTTTATTTGAGGTACAGGGGACAAAACATTTGCGGCAGTACTTTTGTCATACATGACAAAAACTCCTCACACGCAGAATACGTTTCATTGAGTCGGTAAATCGTGGCGCAAACATTTATGGCCCAGAGACACGTACCGCGACTTTCGATGAAAACGCCATGAGTCGTCGCTATATCGTCAAGCGATCACTTACACCAGGCAGTGGAATTGAGGCACGTGCACTCGCTATAGCTGTGGCGGTGACACTATACACTATGCGGCGAGCAAGTGGTCCGAAATGTGTGTTTGGCGCATCGCGAACGAGAAGACGTTCACGCCAAACAAAAGGGCAACATAGAGAATGCGCAGTGAACGCGCATAGTTCGTTGCGCAGTGAACGCGCAACGAACTTAGGCTCCTAGTGCCTAAGAAGGAACCCCTCGAAATACGAAACGTCGGCTTTCAATCTGAGCCTTCCAAGACGATTCCGCCCCAAACCAGAATACAGTTAGCACGAGCCAGCAATAGGCAGTTTCATCCGGTATATATATATATATATTTTTTTTCGCAACCCAGACGCAGACGTTAAAATTAATTGATCGAATATGCCCATCCTGGATACTATCTCCCTCGGTAAACTTTGTTGTTTGTCGATTCCATCTCCAAGCGAGATCCGCGAAAGCGCCGATGTCCTATTACAGCTAACTGTGTCTCGCAGTTCACGCTACCGGAATACAAATTCAAGTTCGACGACCCAGAAATTATCCTCCCGCGTCAGCTAGGTCAGTGATTCAGTAACAGGACGTCATCGTTTACTCCGCTTTCTCTTCCACGAACGAACGACGATTGTTCGACGACCCCGCCGCTGAATAAACGAGCCGCGACGACGCCTCGTCTGACGCAACCGGTCAACCAAAAACTGTTTGCGCAACTGGCCGTTTCGAGGAGAACCGGTTTCGGGGGAACAGTTTTCGTGTTCCGGTTGTCGAAACCTCTGATGCGCATTCATCGCGGGGAAAGGTCTCTGTTCTCTTAACGTGCAATACGCGTACTCGAGGGCGACCAGGAAAGGGATGTGACGTCACGGTTGAGACGCGACCACACGGTCAACACCCCTCATGCATCGTACAAAATACAGGGAGTTACCTGCGGACATGACGACAGAATTATCTGCGGAAACGCCTCAAGAATGTTCGAAGCATGTTTTCTTCATACATGCTTCCATCATGTCTGCAGACACCATTCGTATGCTCAATGTGACGGGAGCGTCATACAATAGAGAGTTTTCGGGAACCGTTTATGCACACCTGATACGGTTCGATGGGCCCTCCGCGGTTCGAACTGCGCATGCGCGAGTCTTCTGCGGTGGCGCATGCGCAGTTCGCATCGGAGGGCCCATCGCACCGTATCGGAGGTACAAAAATGGTTCCCTAAAACTCCCTACTTACGAAACACGCCTCGGACGTTGCGTGCAGATTAGGGAGTTTTCGTAGATCGTTTTCGCCGTCCCGAAACGCTATCCGCAACCCGCTACGATAACCGGAGCTCTGCAGTCAAGGACATGGGCGCGCGGGCGCAGTAGCGGCTTCTTCGTTGCGAAGGGCTTAGCGGAGGGGGAAACGCGGTCTACCAAAACTCCCTATTAGGGAGTTTTCGAAGACGACGTTTCCCCCTCCGCTAAGCCCTCCGCAACGAAGAAGCCGCTACTGCGCCTGCGCGCCCATGGCCTTGACTGTAGAGGTCCGGGTATCGTAGAGGGTTGCGGAGAGCGTTGCGGGACGGCGAAAATCATCTACGAAAACTCCCTAATGTCTTTCATTCGCAGCGCGACCGCGGCTTCACAAGTAGACACGGATAGACGCGACGTCACGGACATAGTTTTCCCGTTAAATTTTGGGCTGAAGTGCTTCTGCGCTAAACTTAGCGGTGTAGTTTCCCCGCTATATAGCTTTAGCGGGGAAGTTGACCCCGTCAAGTGATGTGACCACGTGACACCTGGGAACGTGTTCCGCGTTCACCGACAGCAAGTCTCCAATGGCTGGAGCCGAACCATTTGATGTTAATTTTTCTCTCTTTTTTTTAACTTCGAAATCGTTTATTTATCTGCACAAGATAGACCATTCCAGAAATGGGCTTCTGATCTGTGCCATTTTCAGAGCTCGTGCGTATGGCGCGTGTTTCGCTCGCTTTCCGAAGCGATGACCACATGCGTATGCTGAACTGTAAGGGCCTGTTCACACATGCAGCGAAACGCTGATGTAGCGCTCCTCACGTGCCGTCAGCTACTTATCGTCTGCCATGAGCAACAGTTTTGACGGTGCGATACAAAGCTGGTGAACGCTCCCGTCAGCACGCGCTTAGCGCGAGGTAAGCGCTACGCTTGTAGCGCTCCGCTGCATGTGTGAACAGGCCTTAAAGGCCGGTTCTCACATGGAGCGAAGCGCTGATGTAGCGCTCCTCACGTGCCGTCAGCTACTTATCGCCTGCCACGAGCAACAGTTTTGGCGATGCGATTCTAAGCTGGTGAACGCTCCGGTCAGCACCCGCTTAGCGCGAGGTTAGCGCTATGCTTGTAGCGCTCTGCTGCATGTGTGAACAGGCCTTAATGTTCCCACGCTGGGCTGTGATTGTGCGTGTATACATTGGAACGGCGTTTAAACCTTTCGAAGAAAGGGCTTCTGGCGGGTTTCATTTGCAGTGTTCGTGCGTATGGCGCGTGATTTGCTCGCTCTACGAAGCGACGAACATGCGCGTGCTGGGCTGAGGAGATCGCACGCTGGGCTGAGGACTTGCAAATATTGGAGAGGTTATATTGGCAACTCCACCGTGTGGCTCCATACTCCATTTCACAAGTTGAGCTGCATCGAAGGCACAAGCTCTTACTGTTTGCGCGTGAGCACACTATATTGTTGCAAACTCTTCCGACAGAGTGTGTACCGTCATGGGCGTCCGCAAAACATTCTTCGGGATTTTTTTTTTTTTTTTTTAACGGTGGAGGGGGGGGGAGGTCAGGTTCCCCTTGCCTTTTGCAAGTTGCAACCCCTCCCCCCTCGAACGCCCGTGGGTACAGTATCATCACGGCTAAATGAAGAAGCGATCAGTTCTTTTTAGATCGTAAAGGAACGAAACATACAAGTCCTGTGGTGAAACATACAAGTCCTCTGCAGCCATGAAGTTGCTCATGTTTTTCGTCCTCCCGCAGTTCCTGAGCGTGTCGGCGCGTGGGTCCCCAACTAACTGGAGTCACGATGACGGCGCGGTTTTCTTCCGGCATCCGGATGACAATCTTCATCCTGCCAATCACTGGTCGACAGCACCGTCCTGTCCTGGTATCAAGTTCATCGAGAACATCGTTCTCACCACGTCATCAGCAGGGACATCGACAGCGGCAGCTATAAAGGAGCTCCACTTGCGACAGCGCGCCAGTGGGCATGGAGGCTCTGCAGCCATGAAGTTGCTCATGTTTTTCGTCCTCCCGCAGTTCCTGAGCGTGTCGGCGCGTGGGTCCCCAACTAACTGGAGTCACGATGACGGCGCGGTTTTCTTCCGGCATCCGGACGACAATCTTCATCCTGCCAATCACTGGTCGACAGCACCGTCCTGTCCTGGTATCAAGTTCATCGAGAACATCGTTCACACCACGTCATCAGCAGGGACATCGACAGCGGCAGCTATAAAGGAGCTCCCCTTGCGACAGCGCGCCAGTGGGCATGGAGGCTCTGCAGCCATGAAGTTGCTCATGTTTTTCGTCCTCCCGCAGGTTAGTAAACAAAAACCTTGCCATTGTTTTAAATCGAACAATGTTTGCCTTGTTATGCTTCCATGCCCCGAAGCTTGTATTGAGTCTTTTAGAGTTCTGCTGCTGTTGTTGTCTGGTGATGTTGAACGGAACCCAGGTCCCATGTCAAAACAACAAGAAGAACAATTACTTAGCTTACAAGAAACAGTCGATAAACTTAAAAACAGTCATGCTATACTTCAACAAGAAGTAAACCTTCTAAAAGAAAAACAAAAACAAAGTGAACAGACAGTTTCAACACTTGAAGAGCGACTTAACAAACTCGCGAGTGAACTCGACGCACTAAAGCAGAAGGATACTAGTAGCGCCGCGACTACTGAACCCCAGCTTACTGCAGCCTTAAACGAACTATCTCAGCTAAAAACACGTTGCGATGATGCAGAGGGCAGATCCCGTCGCTGTAATCTTTTATTTTTTGGCATCACCGACGCAGACAAGGAAACGTGGGCTCAGTCAGAGTGCTTGGTCACTAGCTTGTGCTCCGAAAAACTAAACGTGCAAGTTGAATCATCTAGGATTGAAAGGGCGCATCGCCTAGAAGCATTCGACCCTCAGAAATGTCGCCCAATAATAGTAAAGTTTTCTTCGTTTAAAGATAAAGATAGCGTTCTTTCATCAGCCCACAAGCTTAAAGGAACTCGCGTAGCCATCAGCGAAGACTTCCCAATTTCTGTCCGGCTCGCACGCCGTCACCTTCTTGATTTTGCAAGGCCAAAAGGCACCCCCTACAGACTGCGTCATGATAAACTTTTTATAAATGATAAGTGCTACGTATTCGATGCCGCTCTTGGCGCCGTTAAAGAAAAAGACGCATAGCCACGCCAGCGCTTCTTCTCGTCGCCCTCTAGGAGTCGACCGGCAAAGCACCATGTTATCACTATAACAAATCTTCAAGTCATTCTATCCTATTTACTAACATTAGAAGCCTAATACCAAAGAGAAACGAAATAATTTCAGTAATTGAAGCGTGTAATGCCGCTTTTGTTGTACTTACAGAGACGTGGCTAAGCCCTGATATATCTGACGTTGAGCTATTTCCCTCGCACCTAAACTTTCGAGTGTATAGGTCTTGATAGAAAAACTACAAAAGGAGGGGGCGTACTTTTGGCCATAAAAGACCATATACCATCTCGGCTAATACCGCTTACCACTGACCTAGAAGTTGTATTGAACTGTATAAATGCCTTTCTGAGCTCGCATGTAAATATCCTAACGCTTTAGTTACCCTTTTTGGTGATTTCAATTACCCAAATATTGACTGGTCTACTATTTGTTCTATCTGTGCATTTTCTCAAGAGTTTGTTGACCTTTGTTTAGATTTTAGCCTATCTAATGTTATCACTCAACCCACTAGAATTACCAATCGCTGCAGCAACGTACTCGACCTATGTTTAAGCAATGGCCTTTCACTCTTCAGCAACGTCACATACTTACCCAGCATTAGCGATCATCTCGTCATTGAGCTAACATTCTCCATCACTACTCCTAAGAAATCACGTTATTGCAAATTCATTCACGATTACGCGAGAGCCGACTACGCATCTATCAACACCAACCTCGAAGAATTTTATCACATATTCTCAGTTAACTTCGCAGAAAGGACGGTCAATGAAAACTGGATTTTTTTCAGATAGACTAACATCCCTAATCAAACGTTTCGTTCCACTCACTCGAATTATATCCGATAACACTAACCCTTGGTACGATAAAACAGTTCATTGTCACTCCAACAGGAAAAAAAGAGCTTATACGAGGGCAAAGGCTCTTAACTCTAACGCATCTTGGAACGCCTATCGCGAATGCGCTAGGGCCTACAAATCCGCGATTCATGATGCCAAATCCAAATTTTATACTCATGACCTCCCCAACATTTTAACCAATAAACCTAAAAAGTTTTGGAAAGTAATTAACCCAGCACTCTCTCTTCCATTACAATTCGTTGACGAGTACGGCCTTCCACTTTCTGACGAACATAGTGCTCTTGAAACTAACAACTTTTTTAGCTCGATCTTTACCAATGAAGACTTGTCAAGTATGCCCAACTTGTGCCAACCCCTTCATCCTCCTATGAATCCTATCATGATCGACCACTCTGGTGTACTAAAGGCCATTGATCAGCTGAAGGTGTCTTCTAGCTCTGGCGACGACCAAATAAACTCCAAAATATTGATAAATACTTGGGACCGGACATTTCATCGAACGCCGTTTCGTCGAACGCCGTTTCATCGAAGCCGTTTCATCGAATGCCGTTTCATCGAATGCCGTTTCATCGAACGCCGTTTCATCGAACACCGTTTCATCGAAGCCGTTTCGTCGAACGCCGTTTTATCGAACACCGCCTTATCGAACGCCAGGGTGGCATTCCCGCTTCCTGAAGCTGGTCGGAGGTGCCCATCCCGGGTTCTGGAAGTTTTTGACTTGCATCGCCGCAGACCATCAACTGACGGAAGACAAGCTAGAGGCGATGCTGAGTTCCCAAGAGCCTCCTCGCCAGAAGAAGGCCATAGCGGCAAGAAATGAGAAGGTCCGCCTTTTTTATGAGAACCGACGGAGCATGGCTGTGGGGCACTTTTTGAGAGCAATTGCTCATCATTTCAAACGGTGAATGGCTGTGGCACGAACACATGAACCACCAAAGCTTTCAAATAAAATTTGAAGTGACGTACTTACTTTTAACTTCATTGAGTCTTAGAACTAAAAAAAAAACAATGTTTCGTTGTAGTTTCATAAATAGCACCTCAGCTTTAGCTACTGCAAGCTTCGGACAGTAAAAAAGTATCAATAGAAAGACATGAGAGGCTAGGAGGCTCACATGGCTAAAGTTGTTGCGCCTGCGCAAAACCTAAGTCGCCTTCTGGCCTCCATGAGTTGGAGTGCGCTCTTACCGGGAGTGCGACTTTTTATTTTTTTTGTTACAATACCCTCAAGGCCCATCGGGTAATACAGAGGGAGTGAACAGATAAGCAAAATATGCAAGACAAACATAAAAATCGCTACAAATATCCTCATGGGTTACTTGCATCAAAATAAATTGTAACAGCTATAAGTTTGGACATAAAAAAACTGGACGATGAAATGGGTGACTGACACGAAAATGCACTCGATTCGTGCATAAAAGAGCATCTTTCACTCTTTTTATATAAAAGACATTCGATTAAACGGCCGTCAGAGATTCGATGAAACGGCGTTCGATGAAACTGCGTTCGATGAAACGTCCATTTTTTCGATGAAACGGCGTTCGACGAAACGGCGTTCGATGAATTGTCCGGGAACCATAAATACTAAACACGTCTCTTCAACTTTCCTCTGCGACATTTTCTCGCAGTCTCTTCAAATTTCTGAAATTCCATGCGATTGTAAAATCGCTAACGTCATCCCCGTTTACAAAGCAGGTGATCGCCAACTAATCAACAACTATCGCCCCATCTCGCTCACCAGTGTGTCGTCTAAACTCTTAGAGCATATACTCTATTCTAACATAATAAACTTTCTAGACTCCCACAACCATCTTTTCGAGCATCAGCACGGCTTTCGCAAGTCATACTCATGCGAAACGCAACTAACAGCTTTTCTTACTGACGTTTACTCAAACTTTGATTCTAATAAGCAAACTGACGCCATATTTATTGATTTCTCCAAGGCATTTGACAGGGTCCCTCATCAACGTCTCTTACTGAAACTTAGAAATATTAATATCCATCCCCGAGTCAGTCGTCAAATGGATCTCCAAATTCCTCACAAATCGCACCCAGTACTCATCTATTAACAACACCAAATCTACCACCTGCACTGTAACCTCCGGCGTCCCCCAGGGAACCGTTCTTGGCCCCCTTCTATTTTTAATATACATTAATGATCTCTACCTCAACATCTCCTCTTCAATACGTCTGTTCGCCGACGACTGTGTAATTTATAGACCTATTAATTCAAACCACGATAATCAAATTTTGCAGAATGACCTCGCACTTATAACTCAGTGGTGCCACAAATAGCAAATGACTTTAAAATTTAATAAATGTAAATCTCTATCATTCACCCGCAGTTCACATGTTTCATCCTTTTCTTATCACCTTTCCACTATCCCAGTAGCTACCTGTTCCTCATATAAATACCTAGGCGTTCACCTGACCTCTGATCTGTCATGGACTACTCACATAAATGCTGTCACTGCCGATGCTAACCGTACTCTCGGATTTCTTCGCCGTAACCTCAGACTAGCTACACCTTCAGTTAAACTACTAGCTTATACAACCTTGGTCAGATCTAAACTTGAATTTGCTTCATCCATATGGTCACCATGGCAATCATATCTAACAACCTTGAATCCGTTCAAAACAGAGGTCTTCGTTTTATTTACTCTGACTATCCCCCTAAACTAGCATATCAGGATTACGCAAAACAGCTAACCTTGACTTACTTTCTTTACGTCGAAGGGTGTCACGTCTCACTCTTCTTCACAAAATCTTTTACCACAACAACCATCTAAAAGATTCTCTTCTATCACCTCCCTACCGTATTTTCCCTCGTTTTGACCACTCATGTAAACTGCGCTCAATTACTTCGTCATCTGTCTCTTATAAAATGTCGACTCTACCATCTGCTATTGACGATTGGAACTCATTACCTGACCTCATTGTAAACATGACTGACACTAACAAGTTTGCTGCAGCCGTTAACCTCTTTCTTTCTGGAATACAAGTATAGGTTACAGCGTGTTTTTTATTAACCATTTTTGTTGATGTTTTTATTGTGTTCACTCCCTCGTATAATGCCCCCTGGGGCCCTCAAGGAAAATAAATGATGATGATGAAATGATGATGATATCATCATCATCTCCGATCCGAAGACGATCATATCGACCATTCCAATGATCGCATTCTGCACCCTGCCATCTTTGTCTGCTACACTGTGGAACGCGTTCTGGGCATGCGTATGTATACCTTACCAGACGCCGCGCATCCGTCCACAGCACAATAACGCGACTTTTTTTCTTTTCTTTTTCTTTTTTTTTTTTTTTTTTGGGGGGGGGGGGGGGCGGGGTGATAAGCTTTGAAAACTGTGGAAAGGTTTGTTTGTGTACCCTGTTCCCCAGCCACGACCTTCACATACACCGTATTCGGGATGAAAAAGGCGATATTACAACCTAGATGAAGCAAGAAAAAATACAGAAGCGACAAAAGAAGAATGAGTGACAGTTGTGCTTTAGGGGGGACACTGCCTGGGAATGTCAACTTTTGAACCGCTCACTCAATCGGCGTGATATTTTCAGGTGGTGTTTGCAGCCATATAGAAGGGGGGCGTGCAAAGCTTCAGCCCTGTGAACCAGTTTTATACCCCCAGAACGAAGTAAATCGTAGCTTTGAATGTAATCTGCTCAATAAATCTATCGTTGAGAAATAGTGTTGATAACCAGATATTTTTCTGGTGGAATGCATACTGGAATACCTGTTGCTAGTTACTATGAAAAGAAATTTCAGAATATGCATTTTTAGGTAAAACCAATGTATGAAAAAAACATTTTTTTTTTCACATTTACCAAGTTTTGCAAATTACAATTTTGCATAAAAAAGGAACATGAAAAGGCAAAATTAAAGTTCATAGTAACCGGCTCCATAATTTTATTAACGTATGCTTTATGCTAAAAAGTGGATTGGAGAAAAATGCATTCAAAGTGCCCAAACCTCAACCTTTTCTTTATCATTGGTGGACTGAAAATAATTTATAAAAAAATAACTATGCATTGTGTACGAATAAAACTTTCTGTGAAAACTCTCGATGCTGGCGGATGTAAATAAGGCTATTTTCAAAATCAACTTTTTACATAATTTGTTTCTTTAAGCTTCTAGTGGCGTGGCGAGAGCAAAACGCTGTTTACCCTCATACCACAAGTTCCGTCGTTCAAGATGGCGACGCCCGCGCAGAAAACGTCTGTGGCAGGAGTCCAAGTTTTACATGTGGTCCGAGGAGCACCTATAGAAGCTCCGCCTTCAGCACGAGCTCGCTGGCTTCCGCAGTGCTTTGGTTGCGCGTGCCTGCGCGTTCACACTTGCGTAAGCAAAGGCAGAAAGCTCGTGCTGAAGGCAGACCTTCTAGGAATATAGCGCCCACCGCACCGTCATGGTATGCATGGGTGACCGGAGTATTGGGGATTCCAGCGAAATCGACGCCGCATAGCGGCAACGCCGAGAAGCTCAAGAGAGGACGTCGTTTCGACTCTTTCGTCTGCTATCGCTGCTTGGTTGTCGTAAACAGCATAAAAGCAAACATCGTTTCCAGTAATTATTTTCTTGCTTCCGCCGTCTCATTCCTACGCACAGACTAGAAGAATGTTTCTACCATAAAAAAATAGCTTTGCTTTCATATGTAACATCGATTTTACGCTGGAGTGCAAGAAATGTATGGTGGTCAGCGTGCTGAACGACGAAAGCGACATTTTTTTGTCCGCCATTTTGCCAGTCCAGTGCGCCCCCTATTCGCCCCGAGATTCGATCGACATGGCTCATGTGGTGAAAAGCAGAACTACGCTTTGTTTTACACGTACCTGGAGCAAGACAAATGCTACGCACGTGAGGACAAAGCCATGGGAGGCGCCAAAGCAGCGCTCGCGCACAGGAATCTACTGCAAAGAGCTCGTGCTCTGTACCCTTGCCCGTGCTCTGTGTCGACTCGTTAGTGTGGATGCTTTGTCTTCACCCGCATCGTGGACAGATGGCATCACCACGTGCCTCTTAGAGAACCACGGATAAACACAAGCACGCTTCCACACAATTTAATCTGGGTCTCGAGGCCAATAGTTCGCTGGAGTCGCGAATATCTTCATGGGGTCTCTTGATGTAGTCATAACAAAAAAATGAAAGACATTTACAAATCTCTGTAATGCGAAATTACAGCACAGCCCTTGAGGAGGAGGAGGGGAGGGGACGGTATGCCTCTCCTCCTCCTCCGTACCCTCTCCTCCTCTCCTCCTCCCCTCCTCCTCCAATTCAGTTTCCCCACTAAATTTAGCGGGGAAAATGACGTCCCATGACTAGGTGTCACGTCAACTATGAACAAATTCAGTTTCTCCGCTAGATTTAGCGGGAAAATTGACGTTACGTGACCTCAACACCAATGTAGTTTCTCCGCTAGATTTAGCGGGAAATTTGACGTTACGTGACTTCAACACCAATTCAATTCTCCGCTAAACTTAGCGGGGAATTGAATTGGTGTTGAGGTCACGTAACGTCAAATTTCCCGCTAAATTTAGCGCGGTAACGCCGACGTCGGACGCCGCGAAACACAGAAAGGGGCGCCTAAGTGCTGCTCTCTCGAACCTCAGTTCACACATTATATCGCAGCGCTAAATTAACTCTATAGAACAGCGCTGACTTAAACGTAACTTAACAGTGACGCAGCGCTGTATCACTAATACAGCGCAAGGTCAACGCTGTGTCGGCAAGATCTGGGCTATTTTCAGCGTTTTCTCGTAGCGCTGAGGTAGCGCTGTGGTGCATGAGGGAACAAACCGTAAGTCAAAGCAATGTGCTAATTGTCCATAAGCTCCCCGAAAAGGAGCACACGACCCGAACAAAGATCGAGTCATTGATCCTCTAATTCATATCGATCGCGGTTTTGCCATTCACGCACAGGTCTCGAAACGATGCACGATCAAGTCCTCCTGGACCTTCTCTCCAGACCGCCTGACAGCACAAGCAAGGAATCTCGGGGTTCAAAGCATTGCAACAGATGAGGAAGTCTCGAATATGTTTCGACTCTCGAAAACTTGAGGACTAGGTCTCGGGTTTCGAGATAACTATCCCGAGGAGAAATGTGCCGTCTCGGACTGCAAAACTACGAACTTAGCTGTCTTCAGCCCTTCTCGAACGAATCCTTGAAAACATGTTATATATATATATATATATATATATTACTCTTTTCTTCCTAGAACTCCGAGACTGGAATGGCCTGCCTCGCAACATTACAGCAGGCAGTGCCACCTTCGACTCGTTTGTCAGCACCTTAGATGGAGTTTTGAATCCACTTGTCTAATCATTGCCAAGTGTTACCCCTGTTTACTGGGAAGCGTCTGTTGTATATGCCTTCCCCTGTCTCAACTGTTTTTTGAAGCCATGTATAACTAGAGCTCTGGTGTTGTATATGCCACATATGTGCTCACATGCCTTGGCCCACAAAAGTAGGCCGGCATTATTATTCAAATAAATAAATAAATAATGTAGACCTCAAAGCAAGCTGCCCTGAGGTCCACCCACTATCCTTCAACCGGAGCCAATCAGAGCTCGGCGTTCTGACGTCACCACAACAACTGCAAAAGAAGCAGACGAACTTGCGCTCCGCATACAAAATACATGGTGCACTCGCTGCCGACATGATGGCATGACACGTCTCAAGCATCTCTACGAAGCATGTTTTCTTCACGCATGCTTCCAACATCTGTGCAGAGAGTTTTCTTCTCTTTTTAACTTGATTAATGTAACAGTTAGGACCGACATGCAAAGGAAGAAACACGCCTCGGAAAATGTCTGCAGGTTGTCCTTCGTATACGAAGGACAGCCACTCTCACTAACGGTGTGGGATCGCACCATTAGGGAGGCGGATTTCACAACCTATAGGGGCGTAAAAGATAGCGCTAACACGAATGCAGAACGGTTAACGCCCAAAGGGGTGTGAATGTTAAAAAAAGAGCGCCGCGACGATGCTTTTTTGGCCCTGTTAGACTGGCTCCATCGGATTAAAAGCGTCGGCCGCGCTCGGACTTAGTGTTGAACCAGACTTGCATGTCGCGCGTTCCTTGTGTCTGGTTACTTTCTTTCGGTAACGAAGTAACGACGTATACTACGTTTCAGCTTAAAGACCGACGACCTGTTCGCGCTTACCACTTTTCCCCCGCTTTCTCCTCTCCCCCCTCCTACCCTGTCCACCGTTGCCTGTTTCCTCCTCCCCCAGGGTGAGGAGGTTATTCTGCCGTGCAGAATCTCGTGTCTGGTCGTCGTTAAGTTCAGACGCAGCCGACGCTGCAAGGCACCACACGCGCGATTCTAGGCCTTTTTCTGTTTATGATCGGTTTAGAGGTGATAGTGACACGTGTAAAAACATGGCGAACACCACTATGGCGCGCATTTTGGCGCTGTCTGCACCATCAGGTCGTAGAGTCGGCCGCGGGCTTGGGGCAGTGAACGAGCCCCCGTTTGCCCACACCGGGAGAATCGAAGCGTTTGCGCAAGCGCAGTGTTGACAGCAGCGCCATTTCGGTGGCGTGATGTCAGAGGGTTTAGTTGGTCCACGGTAGCTTTTTAAGGGAAAGAACGAGTAAGGTATTTTCATCCCTTTTATCGTTTAAAGAGCGAGTAATGGTATCAGAGTTACTTCTGGACGGGAACGTGCGCAACACAGGTACCCAATCTCAAGCCCAGCTCGCGTTGTAATTTGCACGACGAGAAACCGCTAGATAGACAGTAAAACGATGGGCGCATGGTATACGTCAGTGTAGCCGCAGTTATCCGTGAATTAACGCGTCAAGATAGCGGGGAATAATTAACGACGACAAATATTGGAAGCGGCTGTTGTTTCATAAAAATTACATGTCTAGAATATTTTGACTAAAACCCTGAGGCTGGGAAGAGAAGGGAAGGACAAGCACGAGGTTTCAAACACAGCTGTTTGAGACCTTGTGTGTTTGTGCGTGCCTCAAACATAGCTGTGTCTCAAACACGGGTCTCAAACACGTGTCTAAAACACCGCTGTGTTTGAGACCTCGTGTTTGTCCGTCCCTTCTCTTCCCAGACTAAGGGTTCTTAGTCAAAATGTTTAACCACCCCCAGCTCGTTTGCGCACTAACCTTTTGTCGACGTCAAGAATGACGAGAAAATGACGCGTTACTTTCAGGCTGACGTAACGGGTTCCTTCTGAATCGCAGTAACGCGTAAGGTACTTAGTTACTTTGTGGGTGAGGAGCGAGCAACGGTAATTAGTTACTCTATTTCAGTAACCTGTACATGACTGTCTAGAACGAGGTACACTCTGTTGTTTCCAGCAGGAGGTCCCCCGCGGTTTCTTCAATTACATCCTCGTTTCACTCTGCGAGGAAGGTAGATAACGCCTGCTCGGGAGAACGTCATCGCATGGCCACGGCGTAACTTCCCAGGTACGCGTACAAATTGCAACCACCTTCCTTTTCTTTTTTTTTTTTTTTTTCTTTTTTTTCCCCTCTGAGATGACGTTTCTGGCGGCTGAATCCAGTTGCGACACTTTGAAAGCAAAAGCGACACAGCGACGACGCAGTTCGACGCGCGCGCCCTGAACGCTTGTCACCGGGCGACATTCCCCGAGTTTGCAACGACAGCTCGGATTACTTACTGCATGTTGGACCTTCTAGTTTGACCGCGTTAGCGAAGTGAGTGCTTGTGACAGCGTTAGTGAAGTAAGTGTTCGCTGGCTTCCGCGGTGCTTTGCTTACGCGTGCCTGCGCGTTCACATTCGTGTTAGCAAGGGCAGAAAGCTCGCGCTGAAGGCGGAGCTTCGAACTACAGGAGTGATGCTCCAGACGACGCTACCATGGAACCACCTCACAGCGTCTGTGGTATCTTTCTCTTACGGCGTCGCGCCTCTGAAACAGTGTTAACAATATCGCGGATTTTTAGAATTTTATTAACGTGTAATTATTTGCATCCTTATAATGCTTCCAATACTTTGCAACCCGTTCCCCCCTGCAGTGATCTCGGGACTTGAGGGTATTTGCATTGAATGAATAAATAAATAGCCCAGTTCAAGTTAAATAAGTGTTGGCTGCCATTTAGTCCTGCAAGAGGTTCTGCATTCTTCCTCGTTTGGGCTTGTCCCGCTGAACGAACAAAGAACCAACGCTACTCGTCGACATTACACTTGTACGACACCCTCGGTGCAGTGAATGTCAACGTATTCAACTCAAATTTTTTAGCAGCATTGAAGTTGCTCTTGATCAATTTCATTTTTCCCTGATGTGCATCATTACCAAGACACCAAATGTTCATGAGCACGTAAAATCAACAAATAAATGAATAAATGAATGAATGAATGAATGAATGAATGAAAAAAACAGATAGTTGAGATTCGATGAATCTCCAGCAAAACCAGTTGCTCCCAAACGTGTTTTAACTAAACATATGCTGTACAAATATGTTTAAACAAATAATATATTTTAAGTATACTTTCCTAGGGGTCTTATAAATAGAAATTCAATATAGACGCTTTTAGGCAACTGTCAATGGGTGCAACCATGACTGATATTTACTTCCGTATTTCCTATCATTTCGTTTGCTTCATTTTCATATTATGATCACACGACAGGTGATGGCTTTGCTACGGTCACTCTCGGGATTAGAACATCAAGGAAGCCTCTACACTGCCTCACGCCCTGCCATTCTCATCCTTTCAGTGACTATAGAAGCTACAGTGTTCGTGCCACCAACGTAGGCTTCGTAGGAGTTTATCGTCGCATGTATCAGCGACTTTGGATCTCAACGAGTAAACAAAAAATAGGTACAGCGTGTCCTAAAAAAAAATAAAGTCTTTTCCTTTCTTCGCATAAATAACCCAGGCATCACCGAACGCTTATTCTCCGCCCACATGTAGGCCTACCGGTCCATACCAGGTACCAAAATTTAAGCGCTAGCCGTTACTTTTTTTAAAAGTGATTTTCTGAAATTTTTAATATGAAAATGGGGCCCAGTTTCGCCAGTTTTTGGTAAATGACGAGAACTCCATCTATTCGAGACTGTGTTGGACAAAATACTCGATAAAAATATTTCAATTAAGTTACTAAGCATCTGCTTCATAAAGCATTTAAAATACTACTCAGGTTACTTTCATTGTAAACTATCTTGAGTTGAGTCCAAATACTTAGAGATGTAATTCAATTACTTTTGAAGATACTTCCGCATTGCGTAATTTGTATCGACGTCAGTGACAAACCCAATTATACAGTTGCGCCAATCTGGTTTGCCAGAATGGTTTATTAGCACGCAACAGCGCAAAATTGCAACAAAAAAAAAAAAAGAACATCGTAGGGTTATTTTATGTAGTACAACTATAACGAGCAGGACATCACTGATACATGTTAGAAAACATTTCTGCGACAAAAAAAAAAGAAAGTCATTTCAGTTATTGTAATGACATCGTTGAATATCACGTCCTGCGGCGCACCTTAGACGCATCGTTTAACTACAATCCATATTCCCTATATGAGGATTTCACTATAAACGAGCTTGCGATACAGAGATGAGTAAATGGATAACAAAGAGAGGCCACATAATAGCCACAGCACTGGTCGCACCCTCTTCAAGTAGGTTGCGTTCAGTAAGGCAGTCAACGTTGGTGGACGCTTTGTTTGCATTTTGAGACGTCATCCCGCCTGTAGTTCGTTTCTTGTCCTGTTCTCTGCGTTTCAATGTTCGCTTACAGACAGTGTTCGCGAGAGCAATAAGTGCCGGACTGACGACAAAAAGAAAAGAAAAGAAAAAAAACCTCGACGTTTTGCCGTAGCGGGGTCAATTATACAACAAGCAAACAAAAAGTGTCTTCTTTTTGTGTCCACTCCTCATTTTCTTCTATTTGTTATTTTCTTGACACTGAAGTCTGCATTGTTGTCGTAGGTAGTTTCCCGTTCTGTGTTGTGCCACAGTGTGCCAATCTTTACTTCCGTAAAACCACCCCTCTTGTTTGAGGACTTTTTGGGAGAAACTTTGAGAAACTAAAGGCGCTTTTGGGAAGGCGAGGGGAAAACCTTCATTCTACGAACTTTGGGGTGAAATATGACTCATAATCGGGACAAAAGCGATCTTTTCACGATCTCAATCTACAGGGTGTCACAAAATAAAATTTACACGGTCTTTTTTACCGCAAAAATAAAGTAGGCATCGCCGAACGCTCATTCTCCGCCCAAAGGTAGAGCTAGAGGTCACAACCAGATGCCAAAGTTTCAGCCCGATCCAATAACTTAATCAAAAGTTATAACTGATTTTCTGAAAATTTCAATGGGAAAATGGCGGCCGACGGAGTTTTCGAACACATGGGGCTCTATGGCACCAGAAACCGAAAACGGGCAAAAATGGGCTCCATTTTCCCATTGAAAGTTTTAGAAAATCACTTATAACTTTTGATTAAGTTATCGGATCGGGCTGAAACTTTGGCCTCTGGTTGTGACCTCTAGCGCTACCTTTGGGCAGAGAATGAGCGTTCGGCGATGCCTAGTTTATTTTTGCGGTAAAAAGGACCGTGTAAATTGTCTTTTGTGACACCCTGTAACTCACCCTAGCCTATCTGAGTTAGCAACAGGATTTGGTTGCTCGAAACAATGTTCACGTTTGCTCGTGCCGCGCCCACGCCACTTCATACCGAAAACTCGGAAAATGACGGAATGACAAAAATGTATTTGAGATAATGAGTAGAAGATACTCAGAAATGTAATTAAAATACAGTATCAGATACTCCCGATCAAAAAAAAATTGCAAGATACCAAGATACTTCAAAAGGTATGTAGGTTACAGGTAAAGAGTTAAGGGAAACTCCTCCCAACTCTTTCATTTTTAGCGAAGCGAACGCTGAAGAGCAGGTCGCCTCTTCTTTAGCATTTGCTTTGCTAGAGTGAAAAGAGGTGGGAGGTTGCTTCCCCTAAACGAATAACCTGTCAACGGCTATAGGTGGCGCAAACCAACGCCCGATTAAAAGGGTTCAGCCGTATCCAAACATCCATTGCGAATAGCTCACCCACGTCGCAAACTCATGCGTCTATTTCCAATATTGCAGGCGTTAAAAAAAAAGTGTTTTAAATTTTAGCAACAACTCTAGGGGAGGAAGCGCCACTCAGCGGGAAGACGTGAAGGTAAAAATCGGAGAGCTACCACCTATCCATGCGTGCAGCGAAAACCAGCGTGGGCCAGCGGCCAAACTGTGAGACAGATGAAAGGGGAAATAAATGCGCACAATTTAATTTGAGAATAGGGGTGCACGACCTGACAGCTTCTACTCTCTAAACAGGCTTCAACCGGAACTTTTCTCCTTTTATTTTCTTTGTTTCCTGCAAACTGGTCTGGTTCTGCGAGGTTCGACGCACCAGAAAGAGCCGAAGGGCTCGATCGTGCAGGGCCGTAAGAACAAGAGCAAGGTCGCTTCATCTTACTTGACGCCACGACCATTTAAATTGTTCTTCCCCGACATTGCTAACACGCGCGTTTGCAAGAGAGCGCGCCTCGTAAATTATTTTGGTCACAGCGAACGACGAAATGTTCTGCATGTCGGCAATTGCGAAAGGGACGTCGCGACCCTGCCGACGGTCGGGTCCGACTACGTTTGTCTATTTCGAACTCTCAACTCAAAAGTTCGGCAAGAGTTCGACACAAGGTCGCCAATTATGTGCATGCGCGTAGATTGAAGGCTAGATGGCGCCCCCTGGTGGAGGAGGGGTGCAATATTTGAACAACCCAACTTTAGCATTAAAATTCACTTCCGGTGCTCGTGACTATAGTCAAACTCCGGGGCTCCATCCTCGGACTCGGTGCTCGGGGAAGGGTGACGCAGTTCCGTCTGGTACCACCGAGAGCAGAAGCCGACCGCGGGCGGCTCAGGCTTGTTTTGGCAGCCATTTCGCTACTTTCGGTTTTTCCGGCAAAGGTATATCCGGCGAACCGACGGACCTCACGATGGATGTGTCATCGCAGAAGCAACGAAATGTGATTCGCATCGTTGTCCGGGGCCTTGCGACGAACTGGGAATGTGGTGGTATAGACCCTTTTGCTGTTTACAAACATGAACTGCCTCCTGCGTCCCAAGGAACGTCCGGTCGCTCCGTCTTTGCAAGTCTGTCGAGCTTGCCTATGTCGCCAGTGCTAGTAAGCATAAACGCTACACGCACATCAAAGTTGGAGATTTAACGAGGGCCCTCGGCTGGTCAATTTAACGTCTTGGAGGAGGCAAGTTGGTTTACAAGAGTATTCAAAAATATTTAACATATCTCGGGCTTCTTCGTTCTTTTGGCGTTCACCTGGAGAATTGGTGGTTAAACGTTTCATCGACATTTCAAACAGCGGTGTTAGGGTGGACTTTGTTCATACTTTTTATGAACCGGAAGTTCTCTGGGACGTCAAAGACTAGAACACCTCCTGGTGGCGTTTGCCATGAAAAGGGTCTATAGTCTCGTGTAGTGCGTTAAAGGGGCCATGAAACGAATTTTGGGCTGGGATGAATGATTTTAAATTGGGACTTTACTAGTCGCATATCGTTTAGTTGGCCAAAAGGAAGAGGGTAGAAAGTCAAAAGCCAGCTTTTCGGTACGAACATTTGAAAATATAGCGGACTATTTTGTACCTTCTTTCCTTCGAAAGCTCTCCGCCTTTTCACTATGATACATCCGCGGTTCCCAAAGCGCTTCAGCGGCGCCAACCTGACGTCAGCCGAGCCCAGCTCACGCATTGGACACGAGAACTGCGTCACTCGGACGTATGCGCTCGTCAACAATCAATCCGTCGACGAATATTTGGATTCGCTTTCGTGGCCAATGAGTGCCCTGACGGAACTTATCGTCACTGGCGAATGACAAGTTCTATGGTGTGCATAAAAAGCACGGTGGAAGCTGGGAGTCATCGCACCGGTGCCGAAGAATGTCACGACGACGTGATTTCACAATTTGCATTTGAGTTGAGGATTAAAGCTAAGGAGGAAGAAGTAGGAAAATCGTTTCATGACCCCTTTAAATTAATCGTCCGGGTCTCTGTGCCAATCTTTTCGTTGGAGTTGCTACGCGCAGGCACGTGTAGCTTTGTAAACGCTGATTGTTACTTCCCCTTCCTGGTGACCGCCAGATGTTTCTTGTGTTCTTTCAATCTCATTCGTGTGATGCGAGTTAATGGCAACACACAACCTTAAGAACGCAGCAGTTCTCGTTTGCGTCGTACATCGCGGCCATCCTTTTGTTGCAGAGGCAGCTTCACTAAATGATTCCAAAGCCGCTTTGCTAAAAAAAAGCAGCGCAGCTTCTGTATTCCGATACGGTGCGCACTACATGCACAAAACTTCACAATGAAACTTTGTTTACGTTGTTTTTTTTTATTGATGACGATTAAGCAAAATAAATCTCACACCGTTACCTTTATTGACAATAGACAGAGTCAATTGAATTCCGGAGTGCTTATAAGAAGTTATATACTTTCGCTTCAGTCCCAATTTCAGGATCAAACAATGACACAAGCTTACGCTTAAGCGGCTGCAGCGTCAGATTAGCGTCTTCTGTGTTCGGCTTTGTCGGCGTGCCTGCCATCTTGCAATGTTCTCCGAGAAAAGCGAAACGAAAGAAAACGACCGGAAATTCACACAGAGGGCGCAAACTACATCCGGAGGTGTTCTGAAAGCCCGTTTAGTGAAGACTCCGACGGAGGGACTATTGAGTCGAAGTCATGGAGTCTAGACTTAACTCACTCATAAAAGGAACAAACACGCCTCAAACATCGTCTGCAGAATGTTCTTTTTTTATGATGTATTAAAGTAGTGTGACCGAATCTTTATGATGTAAAAAAGACGACTTTATAGATGCTTGTTTTCCACGAATTTCCCAGTGTTTTGTAGAATTCCGTTATTTGTCTAAGAAGCTAAATAACATTCCCATTGCTCAGGCTGATGGTTACAAGTACCTCGGAGTGACCATAAATAACAGCCTGAATCGGGCGACACATATAAAAAATGAATCCTCGGCAGCCTTCAAGAAGCTGGGTTTTTTTTAGGCACAAGCTAAAATACGTACTCTACTCCGAATGGGAAATTATTGGCTTTCAAATCACTCGTTATGGACCTAAACTAGAATACGGTAACATAACTTGGGACCCTCGTACCAAATCAAATTTTGAAATGTTGGAACGAGTTCGAAGACTTACTGTGAGGTTTAGTTATCAAAAATTTAAAAGAACTGATTCGCCTTCACTGTTGATGGAAACCGACAAAATACGAACTCTAGAGCATCATAAAAGACTAGCCCGGCTAAAATTTTCGCGCTCTCTTTAAAAAAAAAAAAAGAAAAAAAAAGCTGTTTTTGAATTTTTATTATTATATAAAGCCGCTTTCCACAAGACGAACAAGGCACCATCATGAGCCTAACTTAACACAGTACTCCGCACGCACAAATCTGTTTAAATTTTCGTTTTTCGATCGCACGATTGAGGATTGGAATTCTCTTCCATATTCGGTTATTTCATCTTCGGATTTTGCTTTATCATGAGATCATTCATTTTAGAATCGTGAGAGGTGTCGTTTTAGATTTATTTTTGCACTCCGAAGTGTTTCGGTGTTGATAAATTTGGTGTTCATATACTTCGGTATTGTGCTTCTTGACTGGAGATTGTATCGCCTTTCTTGGATTATCTGTTGACTAGCTTATCTCGCTTCCTGTTTTGTTTTTCTTTTATTTTTATACGGGTATTTTATGTTTGCACTTTGCTCATCCTGCTTGGACCAATCGTGGTATGCAGTATCAAATAAATAAAATAAATGTCTAACTTGGTCAAATTTTGCAAAAAGGTCGAATGTTCGCCTAACGAGTCGGCGAACTTGCACAAAATTTCACGACATTCCCAATTTTAAGATTAGGTCACTTGTCCACACATCAACGTTGAAATGGTGGTACCCAGGTACCGCCCTCGCTAACGTGTATCCGAAACGTCTTTATTTTAGCAAGTTCGATATATTTCGCGAATTCCGCAAAGTGTGGGTTTCGATAATATTTCGCGGGGCTCAAAAGCTCGCGATTGGAAGTGGCGTGGAATGGTACTTATTACTATGGGGGGGGGGGGGGGGGGGGGGGGATATATTTGTGCGATCAATATTTCTCGAGTCGCAAAACCACAAACATTATTCTTTCGCGAAAATTAGGTCATTTGTAGTAGACGGCGTTGTCACGTCATGTCATTCCGACATTTTGTAGGACGCTTTCGCTGCTGCCCTTGCTGTGACGTTATTATCTCTTTAGACTCGTAGTGTTCATGGCCGCCATCGAAGATACGCTGGAACGTCACTGTTCTAGCGTCTTCTAGCCGCATTTAAGAATGGGCAAGTCTGCTTCCTTGCTTGCTTTGACAATGACGGATTAGACCTAAAAGCTTCTTCAAGGCAATATGGTATACGAGTGATATGACTGAAAGCAGCTCGCTCCTATACCTTGTTTCACTTTAAAGGGGTACTCCGGCGTTCTCTTGGTAGTCTCCGATTTGCCTGAAAATTTGCTAAAAACACTAACAAATATCGGTGAAATAGTAACCCAAATATTAGGCCTAACTATTTTTTTTCGCGATGTTATTGCACCTGCAATTTTGGTCCTCACCATTTTTCTCGAAGTGAAAGTCTCTACTGACAACAACGAAAAAGTGACGTTCTAAAAAAGCAAGAGTTCACTCTTTGGACTGTAGACTTTGTTCCCAACTGATTACAAGCAGTTTCATGGCGTCAAATGAATGTTTTGAAAGCTCGCCCAAGCACTCGCGCAGCAGCACGAAACGAATGTTCGGCATAGTCCATTTTTAGACTGCTCGCTCGACCTGCAAGCCTGCCTTCCTCTGAACGTCACGGCACTTAAAAGCGCGGGTATATTTGAATGTTGGTTTTGCCATCATTTTCATTTGCCGATTTTGCAATAACTATTCTGAATTTCGCGATACTAAATAGCATACCGGAAAGGGTAATTTACGGATATTGTGGATCATATTCGACGAATATAATTTAAATATTTTGTTGAAGTGCCCGTTTAAATCCAGACGCAGCCGACAGTATAGACCTTTCCAATGTTTACAAAATCACAGTCCAGCGTGCGATCTTCACAGCCCAGCACGTGCGTGTTCGTCGCTTCGGAAAGCGAGCATAGCACGCGCCATACGCACGAACGCTCAAAATGGCACCGGCCACAAGCTCGTTTTTGGAAAGGTCTATACGAGCTGATGGGACCCAATCAGACGGCATCAAGCGCACCATCATGGTGTTCGTGGTGTTTCTGTGCGTGTTCTATCATTTCTGAACCAATCATAAACAGAAAAGGCCTAGTGACTTGCGCTTTTTACGCTGCTTGATTGGTTCAGCGTTGGCTGCGTCTAGACTTAAGCTAAATTGCCAAGTATAGGAAGTGCTACGTTGATCGACGACAGCGTCAAGAAGACCTTGGAGATGGCGTGTCGTCAATAAAGATCATACATCTCTGGAAAAGTTCCCTCTGTAGCTTGGTTTGTTCAAATTATAGGTCTCTGTTTTGCTTTGCACTATTTCACAATTATGTGTTTTCGCGCGTCTCTATGGTGACAAGCTTTCATTTTCTTTTTTTTTTTTTTTGTGGCCACCTTTCGACAAGGGCTCGTCTTCGGATCACTATCCAGTTACTCCAATCTGGCCTCTAACCTCTGCTGTATTCTCTTGAAGTTAAAATCAATTCTGCCTTCTATCATAAGATACCTTGCATTCATCAACTTACGCTCCTGAATACGTCACACCCTAGAACGAGTCTACGCGCGCGCTATGTCAGCAAACCTGCTTGTTCATGTGTACATTTCGCTCAATCCCTCGCTCTTACACAGTAAAACCACGGTTGCGAGCTAGAGTTACACTGAATGAATGCCAATTAAACATAAGTATATTCTCAATTTTTCAATAGTCTGCCATTTAGTATGTACCGTTCAAACGAAAGGACCCTAAACGTGGTCATCTTGCGTGTTCGTACGTCAAGGGCATGTGTTGGAAAATTATATGACCACCTCGTGGCCCAAGTCGATTTCGATATGAACTCAAAGTGTTCCGGTCTGTGGTCATGTAATCGCTATACGTATATACGTGATGCGCGTTAAATACCACGATCACTGACGGAACAAGTAGTGCGGGGCGTCTCGTCGGATGCCCAGCTCCCAGCCAGACACCCTGGTTGCCGTTGTGCGCTGGCTGTAGGTGCATGCTAGAAGATCGCTAGACGCCGAACTGCCACCAAGGGTTGAAAGCTCGCTCTGGAAGCGGGACAGCTGGAAGACATCCATCCCTTTTTGGTCTGTGTAGTACTTACCAGTTGTACTGCACTGTTCAATTTGATTATCGGCAGCGTTGAGCCAGTCTGTCCCAATGGCAATGTCCGATCGACCTCTCGTTGTGCAGATATTCACAACGTCCTTTGCATTCTTTTTTAAATCTTCCACCTGTTCAGTTGTGATGTTGTAAGTATTAGAACTGCCTATGGAATAACACCGATACGCTAGAAGCACCGATATCCTTCTACTCAAATACCAAAATCCGAAACTCCCTAACCTTTCTGTTTTCTTTTTGCTTTGGACATTTCTGATTTAGCGATTGCTGTCAGACAATGTTAGATCAGTTTTGACCCCCTCGCTAAAAATATATTACCGGGCTGCATCTCCTGGCATCAATTTGATTGCTGCGCCTGAGCTCGATTGACATGCTCCGGCTAGTGACGACAGTCACCATTGTGCAGAGGCATACAAGCAGAATAGCTTACGATTGGATGACCTGAGAAATATGTCAAGTTGAAGGTCGTCACGGTCGGGGACAATCCCTAATCTCAGGAAAAGTGTAGATTTTACAAGAGATCCGCAAGACGACGTAATACAACCATTTTCATCGCTAGCGAACCTGACGCAAAACTTAGGAAAATCGAATGGGAGGCAGAAAATAAACGATGTTGTGGGAGATGAAACTTCAGTTGACAAGGTCTTGCTGAGATATCGTTGTTTTTGAAGAACACTGTGTACGTGATTTTCTTTTTCATCGGGTACTAAGCACATGATACTAGATGCAGAAAAAACGTTCACGAGGACAGCTTGACGAAGTCGGAGCCCCCGCAACGCGTTCCTGTTTTTTGTCGTATTTCTCTTTTCTTTAGCTTAGGGCTTTTCTATTTATATATCAATATATTTCTTTCCCACCCGTATTTCAATGACCCAAAGAAAAGTATCTCAAGGTTAACCGCGACGTTGTTTTCCCGGTCGAGTCGCCACACGACAGCACACAGACACACGGTTTCTCTGGACTTTCTCGGGACGTGGCAACGTCCCGCGAACGTCTTAAAGACGTCGCTCATAGGCCCGTATGCTGTCCGAAAACACGTAGAATTCTTCGCGGGGCAGGTTCAACCAACGACGCGATAAATAAACACCGAAATCGAAAAAGGAACTCACGTCACTTGCTCCAGGACGACGAAAGCGACAACCACCGTCGCCAAGACTTCGAACCACGGTCCCACACATCGCCGCCGTCTTCCATGATTCCGCACACCACCACAACCATCACCAACAACAACAACAGTCATCATCTAAAGTTCACGCACGAATCAAGATTCAGAACGACGTCCTGGCAGCTTTCGGCGTCGCCGGTCGACTAGGGGATGGGAGACGGCACCCGTGGAATTCCGTCTGCCGGTGGTGACCCGACCCTAAGAGCGAGCATTTAGTATTGCAAATCGCGCGGACGGATACCGCATGAGCACGCCGGCGTGTGGGGGGGTAGACGAACGTCGACGAGCCAACTATACTTGAAGCGGCAGAAAACAGCGGCGATAGTAACCTGATGCGAGCAGGAATCGCGACTGCGAAGAGTGGTGTCCTCCTCGACCACGAGCTACAGGAATCTCCTCTTTTTTTCTTTCCTTTCCAGAACGAACGACATTACGGTGAGGAGGAAAGAAATAGAGATGAAGAGAGTGTGGGGAAAGAGTGAGTTGTCAGACTACTTTTTTTTTCGTTTTGTTTTTCTTTATCTGGGGAGCGTTTGCATTTTTTTTTTGTCGGTGATTTTTTTCGTTTTGTTTTTAATCCGTCTTTGTGACGTTACAGGTGTGGAAGGGAAAAGCCCGCGAACGTGCGTGCTTACGTTCGTTTTTGTTTTCCTCTTGCGGAGAGAAGACATTTAATTTCATAACGACCCAACGCCGCATCACCCTAATCTACCGTAACCAGTTTCCGTAGCAGCGTGCCAGCGCACTTGATCATGCGGCGCAATCGGGTGTAATCGAGTTTTGACCAATCACAAGGAACCGGTTCTCCTTACCCGCCTTCGGTGAACCAATCCTACACTCTAAGAAATGCCTACGCGTCTACTTACCCGCAAAACACTCAAAGAACCAATCTCTGCGATCTACGAAATCAGCTCAGCGAATGATGAGGCTGGACATCCGTTTAGACCTGCGCTGTGGCATTACGCAATGCGAAGCTTCATGCTTGCATTGCGTAAGGCCACAGCGCAGACCTAATTTTGAGGTCTAATCGAAACTTCGTAACCAAAAATGCAACGAGGATCTCGCCATATGTTTCCATGCCTTTCTAGCGGCAAGTTGAATTGACCAATGAGCCTGTCTTCTTTCTGGTAGGGCGGGGTCACGTGGCACAAGACGAACTACTGATTGGTTCACCCTGTCTGTAACCGCGATAGAAAATAAAATTAAGAAAAACTTTAATAAATCGTATTTATATAATTTAAATCGGATGAATTTCATGTAAATCACTGTAGCCATAAAATAGTATTTTTAATAACTGTATGTATTTTTAAATATGAGCGATTGATTGATCAATCCGTCCGATAACTAAAAACAATGCGGAAGCAAGAATTACTGTAACTTTAAGGTACAGTTTAATTATAACAACTCTTAATTATATTGAGTACACACCGCCATAGTAAGAAAAAAGAAACAGTTTGATAGTTTTAGATTTGTGAAAAGGTTTTATTTGCTCATCTGCGTTCTGATTTTCTTGCAATAAAGCATTATTTTTCTACTTCTTGTTTTTTGTGTTTTTATTTAATTGGAGTAGGGCGTGACGTAACGGACGAACGAAGTGAACGGTAGAAAGGAAGCTCAACGTTCTGAATTTTTCAGAAGACGACAGCTTTGTGCGCGTGTTCAACCCGATATAAATCTTTCTTGCTTGATGATTTATTGATTTAAATACAAAGCAACTACACATAGAAAAAATCAAATGCAAAACCAACAGTAAAAAACAAAAATCGGGATTATTTTTGCGGGAAAAGTTTGATTTCAATCATCATTGTAGAACCGGTCTGATCTAAATCACGATTTAAATCGCGATTTAAAACGTAAGTTATCGCTCTGTTTTTTTTTATACTTCACTTTGGCTAAAACAGCAATATTATTGGCAGCGCAGCGATGCATAAGATGCACAGGGCTTGCCACCCACTGCTTTAGGTTGCCTATCCATTCCTTTTATTATTTGGTTACAAAGTAATCTGTGTTTTTCGGTGTTCACCGAAAACCACATGCAAGCGCAAGCCGAATCGTCTTTCGACGGATCGGTGGAAAGAAATAAGCCGCAAATATGTTATCGATCCCTTGGCGTTTACTTTCATCATTCTATCACCGAAACCTTCGTGATTATTGATGCATGACTTGTCCGAAATGTCGACACCGGTTAACGCTGCCTTTTCGCAGGTATGCGATCTGAAAGACTTACTGGGCAGTCAAGATCTAACTCGTAACGTTATAGTAGGAAACATTTGCTCTTCACAGAAATGTGTTGAATGAGGAGCACCGCAATGAACTGCGCTTGAGCTTCTACTATGTTTAATATTCATAAGCGACATCCGATACTTAAGTCAACTCCTCACGTCAGCCGGCATTGTTCCGTACCATGTTCCTGTGCCCGTACGTTATGCAGCATATATCATCATCGAATCTGTTCTTATTCGCAAGGCCTGCCAACAAAAACAAAATAGATTTTGCGAAATGTATGCTGCTGCCGAATTGGTACTGGGACAGGAGCATGGTACGGAGCAATGACGGCTGGTAAGGTGCCATATGACGTTGCCTGCAATGTGATTACTAGAAAATTAACAGATGTATCCGACTGTGCCTTTCGGCAGACTGATTTGTTTCATGATGAATCGTGGTATCCGAAATGGCAGATGCAAATCAACCTTAACAAAACCAAATTCCTTAACTTAATGACAAAAAAGTACCGCCCAGATTGATTATTCACTTTCTAACATGCAAATTGAAGTTGCACTACAACGTACAAACACCTCGACATCAACTGTAATACAAAATTATTATAAGAACCTCATATCAGCCACATCTCTGCCATGTCTAACCGAAATTTTCAAAATTTAGGGCAACAAGGGTTGTTGATTTGCATAAACAAACACTAATCCAGAAAAATATTAAAAAATTCCTTATCATAATAATATATCATTTCTTAATATGTTATTCCTTGTTCAGAAACCCCGTGTTTTATCATATACGTCGAGTATTGGAGAGTGTCGCATTTGAGAACAAATTACGGATTGTAAATGCATCGGCATGACAACTCATCAAACACAATATTTGCATAAAACATATGTCTAAAAATCAAATAAAACAAAAACATATTCTAGAGAATTAGAGTGACAATCCTTGATTTTATCAAATTCATTATCTATTATGCGTATGTATATGTTATTGTTGCGTTCTGTTTGTTATTTTCTTCATGTTATATATTTTTGACTCGTGTGTGGGTTGTCAATTCTGTCAAAGTCTGTATGGGAGTCAGGAGCGTTTCAAGCTACATTGAGTAGCTCTTTTTCCTGTTTCCCTCTTCATGAATTTGAGTAATTGAATTGAATTGAAGTTTCAGACTTCTAAAGTGTCATCTCCATCAGGCAACTCAGCAAACGAAACACATCACATATAGTACTCTCATCCGTCATCAGCTCGAATACGCCTCACTTGTCTGGAACCTCCATCAGCTATAGTATTGTTGGAGACAGGTTAATCACTCCCTTTTACATCAATAGAGTGAACGCCGGAGAGGATGTCGCCTCCTCTCCGGCCTTCGCTCTGCTAAAGTGGAAAGGGGTGGGAGGAGCATCCCCTTAACTCTTAACATTTCACCGAGTATAAAAAGAAGACTGGAAGCTGTTCTAAACCGGGCCACTAGCTCCATCTTTCGTAATTATGAGCCTACTAGCACACCCCTGTAAGCTGAACTAATCCACCTTCTTTTGAAACACCGAAGAAATATATATATATCTGTCACACACCTATACGCATAATGTTTTACTACTTTCCTTTAAAAAGGATCCTACTGCTCGTCCGCTTTGTATATCTCCCCTCGCACATATCAGTCAGTCAGAAGCCAACCGGTTATGCCTGATTCAAGTATTATCTTCTACAGTTGGCCATCTCTGACTGGGTTCGTATCTACCCGAGCACATTGGTCGGATGCCACAAGTTTATACTTTCCAATCTGCCATTCCCCCTATCCACGCCATTTAACATCACGTGTGTCCGTAGTGCCAGAGTGTTTATTCTATATTGTATCAATTTATTGTTCAATCCCCCCCTCCTTGCATGCAAAGGCATTTAAGGACCAAATAAATTAAATTATATTAAATTAAATTTACACCGCTGCAAATTTGTGTCGCTTTCGTGCGCCGCAGCCTGCTTATTTTACTCGTTTTTTTTTTTTTTTTTTTTTTTTCACACGTTTGAGACGCGCCCGTTAGAATAAACACAGATAAACGCCGATCTTTTCTGATTTCTTCGTGAGGCGCCCCGTAAATTCTGGCGATACGTTATCCCATCCTCAAAAAAAAAACAAAAAAAAAAACAGCACGTTGGTGAAGAGATGCTCTAACCAGGACACGTACTGCTGAAAAGTATAATTCTTTTTTTTTTTTTTCGTCTGTGTTTACGCCTGACAACGGAATTTGGCCAACCTTTAATGGTTTCCCAGATAACCCTCCCATTGAAGATTTATAATTAGAAATAAGTGACCAAGGCGTCTGTAATCTCTTACTTAATATTGACACAAAGAAAAATCCAGGGCCAGACAAAATTCCCAATGAGTTTTTAAAAAGGTATGCAGAGTGGGTATCTAAATATATTACCATAATATTTCAGTCATCTCTAAATACCGGCACTTTTCCCAGCGCATGGAAACGAGCGAAGACAATACCTATTGATAAAAGTGCAGTGTTTCAGACGTCAGCAACTATCGACCGATTTCCCTTGCAAGTTCCTATTCCAAAATTTTTGAACATACTATGTCTAAACATACGTTAGCATATCTTGACGATTATGCTGTCTTATCACAATATCACCATGGTTTCTGCATATGGCTTTCCACAACAACACGATTAATTGAAACTGTACACGATCTTGCGCACACGATAAATCACCGCGGTCAAACTGATACAGTATTCCTGTACTTCGCGAAAAGCATTTGATAAGGTATCGCACTCAAAAATGTTACAAAAAATTGACGTCATTTTTAGAAATTCAAATGTGACGAAGTGGTTTTCTTCATATCCTTTTTTTTTAGAGAGCAATACGTGGAGATAGGAGAGTATCGATCTAGCCCCTCACCAGTTTCGTCAAAAGTGCCGCAGGGAAGTGTTTTGGGTCCCCTTTTATTTTGATTTTTATAAACGATTTGCCCAATGACATTACAGTACCTATTAGACTCTTTGCAGACGACTGCGTGATGCACAGTAAGATAAACACAGCGGAAGATCAGGTGGAGTTAAACAATAACTTACAAAAAATAAATAACTGGTGTGAAACGTGGCAAATTGTGTTAAACCTGAGAAAATCTGTTTTTATGACAATAACTAGAAAGAAACATATTTTAAATTATGACTATACCATAGATAATCAAAAACTTTCTAGAGTTACGGGATATAAGTATCTAGGTTTGACATTCACCTCTGACCTACGATCGAATAGACACTGACAATGTGTGCGCCAAAGCCAATCGAGCACTATGGAGCCTCAGACGAAACCTCTCTAGTGCTGCACCCTAAATAAAAGCTCTTTCATACAAGACCCTCATAAGTCCCATTATCGAGTATGTGAAAATCGTATGGGACCCACATACCCTGGCAATTTCTGCTAAGTTGGAGAAAATTCAGCG
Organism: Ixodes persulcatus; assembly: GCA_013358835.2. Lineage (NCBI taxonomy): Eukaryota > Metazoa > Arthropoda > Arachnida > Ixodida > Ixodidae > Ixodes > Ixodes persulcatus. The sequence continues at coordinate 456,634 of JABSTQ010011466.1, read as the reverse complement.
ACTAGCCTCCAGGTTCATATTTAACAATTATAGCCGTGCTTGTTCTCCCACTGAAGTATGTGAACTCGCAAAGCTCTCAACTTTTTAATCTAAAACAAAATATTACCGCATGACTTTTTTGTTTAGATTATTCATAATCAAGTAAAAATAAATTATTCAGACTACTTCGAAATTCGCTCCAATGAATCATCAAGGCACCGCCTCACCATGTACATTCCAAGTCCGTCTGAACGAAACGATTGTTTTAAATTCAGTTTTTTTCTAGAGCCATACACTAATGGAACATGCTAACGAATTCCACTGTTTCATCAGCGTCACTAAGTTCATTTCTTAAAAATATTGAAACGACTGCTTTATGTGCTACTCATTACATTTAACATATTTAACTACACTTAGTATCATATCAACTTCTGGACATGAATTCCTTTGATTCTTCCTGATCTTTGAGCTATAATATTAATAATAATAATAATAATAATAATAATCTTTATTTGTACATTTAGAGTGTAATTTATGTATCCTTCTTTTTGTTTCTTGTCCGTATTATATTATATTGTATTTGTTGTAACGGGAAAATTCTTATCTTGTACCAGCGACCTGTATGTGTTCGTTATGAATTTTTATTTCATCCTGTAAGAACCCTGTGTGGGCTGACAGTATGAATGAAATGAATGAAGTGTGAATAAAGGCCTGTTTACTGAGAAACTCGCTTCGAAAATACAAGCACAAACCGAACTATGCTTCGTTTTCTGAATACGACATGTACGAAAATGTCGGTGGGCCTTTGTTTACACAGTCTGCAAACGGATATGTGCACGTGCCAGTATCATACTTGGGTAGTAATATAAATATATAATTTAAATAATTTTGTTTTACTTCTAATTGTAATTTGCTTTTGACTGAACGCAAACGTAGTTGTGATTTAACTATTTTTCGGCCTCTGTAATTGCAAAGAATGAAGTACAACTACAACTACTTTTCTATGATTTTGTCATTACATCATGTTAATCACATTCGAACCAAGCTTAAAAGAGCAAATGGTTTGTTGAACGAGTGTACACATACTTTGCCGACTAACTTTAAAAAAAAAAAAAAGATTGCACAATGCATTTATATTACCCAGCTTAACATATTGTATTTCAATATGGGGTATAATAACTCACTGTAACACCTTTCATACCCTGATGCCCCGCTCGAAAGAGGGCCATACCTACAATCGCAAATGCTCTATCGTACGCCCAGATTAGCGCTTAATTTACAGACTTAATAATTCTAAAAATAAAACGCTTTATAAATACAGACTTAGGCCATTGAAATCGGCCATTAAAAATAGGCCATTAAAACTAATCCTCTAAATATACCTGATTTATTAAAACGAAGACATTGTCCACAGCAAGACACCACATGACACACGGAGAGGTGGAACATCCCAATTTGTAGATCATTTTATGGTAATCATTCCATTGCGTATAACCTCCGAGGTCTAAGCAAACTAACAGGACATAACATAACACCAGAATTACTTTTCAATAAGTCACGTGTATGTCGCATTTCTTCCAGTGCATGAATAACTATGATCTTAGTATGTGCTTAATCGATACCTAAACCGCTTTCTTTTCTTCATCTTTATCAAGTGTCATCATTATTTCGACATTATGTAAACTCTTTAGTGCATTTGTTTTGTATTTTTAAATTTTATTTTGAGTTTTCCGTGCTCTCACTTTGAGATCATTTACAGGTCTATTTTGTGTTCGTTTTTTAGTGTTTTTATTGTGACTTCCAGACTCGCAATATTAGTGCATGTTGGACCACAAAAATACACTCGTATTTTTGCTGTCTAATATGTTTATTGTTGATAATTGATCGCTTATGTGGAGGGTTTTGTCTTTCCGGATAAATCCTCAGAGCTGCGAAAAACACTAGCCGGTGGAGTTTTTGTCAATTCTGATTTATCCGAAAAACACGATGGCAAAATAGAAGCCAAAAATACGGTATTTTATGAATAAGGTTTCCAGAAAGTGGTCCGGAAATAAGACCACTTTAGTTGTTGTTGTTGCTGTTGGTGTTCTTGTTGTGTTGTTGTTTTGGTGGGGGGAACTTGGAAGGGGGGGAAGGGGGGGGGGGGGGTGTCAATTCACGAAAGTGAGTTCTCCGTTTACCTCGTCAAGGTTCATTCAGTACAACGGGTCAATGTACTACTGGGCCACGACAAAAACCAATGTTCCGGTTTCCAATTTGAACCATACTTTTTTTTTTTTTTAAAGAAACATGCCGATGTGCAATTTCGGTTTGCTGCAGGGAAGATAATCCTCTTAGAACCCCCGTCCTCTCTCCTTTCCTAAGCTGCGAGGAGAGCATGAGAGGGAGAAAGGTAAAAAGTGTCGAGGATATAGCAAAGGAGGAGGTGGGCAAAAGTGGAAAGCGCGAAGTGTACATCGGCCTTTAAGAAGTGGTAGCTCCTCCCTTCTCTTCCCCCTATACGTGGCTCTCACATGACGTCATTATTGATGCCCTCCAGAGAAAAGGGGAAGAAGGAGCTCCCCTCTTATCAAGATCCTCCTTTGTGCCTCTCGGATTTGCACAGGCGTCGCTATTCTCCTCCCAGAAGATTATAGAAGATTAACCTGTCACTCAAAATTCTTACAAAAGCAGCTTCCCTCTCCTCTTTTTACATGGTGTTCAAAAGTATGCGATGTGACGTCAGTGCGAGGAGCCTATAGACCGACACGCGGAGCGACTCTGTTTACCAACACGTCCGGAAGGCCGCGCATGCGCGGTAGCTATGTGGGCAAAAGCAGCCCGGCTCTCCGTGTTTTCGCCATTGCGTTCTATGGCGTGCGCTCGTTGTTGACGTTGTAGGGACGCTTGTATATTTATTTGTGCGTCGTATTTTCTGCATACGTATGTCGTATGCTATGCCCGACTATTTGAGCTCACTGCCCGAGCCTGAACGGCAGCGGTATCGAAACAAACTGTGCGTGGACGGCGTTGCCTACGAGGATTCCGTACGCCGTAAACAAGGCCTGCTGGACTTCCGACGTAAAGTTGCTGCCACCGAGGTTGACGGCTCACGTCGTCGTTTATTTAGTTTTTTCGCCAAGCCAGTTCACGGCCGACACGGTGCAGGCGTACAAGTCTCTCGAGGCCTACGATTACTTCGAGTCGGTTTCCGCACTGCCGGCGGGATCAGTAGACTGTGGGTCTGCGGAAGTGTATTCATTAATTGATTAAATACACACAGCGTCTTCAAGTCAAGATGTGACATTTTCCCTACCCTCATGACCACAAGGCATGACAAGCAGTAACTCTTTGTCCGTTCTGCAGTCTTGGCGGTAACACGTTACAAGTAACGGCGTTGCCGGTAACGCGTTACTTTTTTCAGTAACGTAGTAACCTACTCGTTACGTTTTCGACACAGTAACGGGTAACGTACTTACGTTACTATTTCAAGTAACGTAGTTGCGTTACTCGCTACTACTTCCCAAGTCTTAAAGAAATTACACTTCAGTTTTTTCCGTGTTTTAGGCGTCAAGCCATGTTTTTCCTTGCGTTTTTCTCATGAGTATTTAGGTGAAACCGTAAAAAGAGATAAAGTAATTATGTTCAGTTTCTGTATGAACATAATGTTTCTTGATATATGACTTGTATCGTCAAAACCGTAAAATGTGTTAAATCATAATTTAAAAAAAGCAACGCAGAAGTAACGTGCGTTACTTCTTATCGGTAGCGGTAACGCCTTCCTTTTATTTTTAGGTAACGTAGCACAGTAACGCGTACCTTTTATTTGCAAGTATCGAGTAACGTATTTTGTTACTTTTTTTTTTCAGTAACGCCTACAACACTGCCGTTCTGTCGCCGATCCCCTTCTGCTGGGTAGCACGGGCGTAGCGAGCCTCCGACGTGCGCTTGGCCGATGCTTTGTGCGCGAACACCATGGGAACAAAATCCGGGTGGTCTCGATTAGACAACGGTTTCCCTGCACATAAGCAAGCCTCGGAACGGAGATTGAAATGGAAGCCGCACTTGCCTTCAAGAAAGTGTTTGCCGCACAAACGGTCGTTCGAGCGAGGCGACCATTTTTTTCGATCCACGGATATTATCCACCTTCTATGCCTTTCAGAGTCTGCCGGGAACTCGTGCAAACTCAGTCCGCTGCTTTTCTTGTACATTTCGGTGCAATTAACGGCAACACAGCTTCGCGGCATGCTGAAATGCTATGACGCCCATGCGAAACGTGCGCGCTTTTGCCCACACCACCCGGCTCCGGCGCGATCGCAGCGCCGCCGCAGCTCCGTGACGTCAAGCCCGCGTGTCGGTGTATACACGTTTGCAAGTCCGGCCTCAGGGCACCGCCATCCTGCTGAGTTGGGGTGCGCTTGGGCGCGTCATAATCTGATTACGACGCCTTGCTAAGGCGTCGTGATCTGATTATGGCCGCGCCCAGCCCACCCCAATTGAGGAAGATGGCGGCGCCCTGAGGCCGGACTTGCAAACAAGTATAGCAGAGAGACCGCTATAGAGAGGAGGCGACCTTTTCTCCAGCGTTCGCTCTACTAAGGCGGAGAAAGGTGGGAGGAGCTTCCACTTTGCTGTCACCGACTAGTTGTGCTTTAGAAAAGGGGTTGTGCTTTTATAAAAGTTAAAGATATGAACGTATACATTTCATGGGGGGGGGGGGGGGGGGGGGGGGGGGGGGTTGTTCTTCTTTCCAACGAACGTCAGGAGTAGTGATCACACGAACGTACTGTTTAGCGATACTCATCCAGTTCGAAACGGCCACAGGGCAGGTGGTTGAGGCCCAGAAAAACCTTGAAGCGATCTGGCAAACTGCCTCCCTACCCCCTTGCAGGCTGGTAGTAATCCGATCGAACCCCGCCCGAGAGTTTGTACATGATGCAAAATCCTGAGACTGGGAATGAAATTTGAAAGAAAAAGTGTAAGAAGACAGAAAAAAGGGGACAGGACAATGTCTCAAACTCAGCTCAGGACGACGTCTCAAACTCAACTCAGCTGAGTTTGAGACGTTGTCCTGTCCCCTTTTTTCTGTCTTCTTACACTTTTTCTTTCAAATTTCATTCCCAGTCTCAGGATTTTGCATCATGATCAACATTCACCAGCTCGCCTGCACCGTGACATTTTTTTTAGTTTGTAATTGCTTTGGAGGTTTATTTTCCGGGACAGAAGAAACGCCGAGCAAAAAGCACAGAAGCCGACACAACTTGAGATCGAGGAGCGTTCTACCATACCAGTCGCGTCGGAAGAGGAAAATCGGGGGGGGGGGGGGGGGGGGGGGGGGGGGACTCCAGTCTCTCCTCTCCCCCCCCCCCCCCCCCTAGATATTTCGGACTGTTAAAGAAAACAATACGGGGAAAGAGGGCATGGTCGAGCTTATTTTAATCTGAAATTATTTATGCATATGTATAGCTACTGTCGCTCTTCACTGCATAAAAGATCGCGTAGATGGTCATTGTTAGAAACTCGTTGTCAGAAGGCACTACTCGTCACATGCTCGGTGGTTCGAAAGTTCAAAGCTATGTCCTTTCGACCTAAATAACTGGCCATTGGTCAAAAAATAATAAATAAATAAACATAACAATAAATGCAAAAATGAAAAGCTGGAGAGAAAAAAAAAACTATCAAGAACCCGCCGGAAGTGTCGTATTCTTGCATATTCAGAGGCCCAGAACTACGAAACAAGTTTCTCCTACCAAAATGTGTACAGGCTAAAAGAAACACGTCCCAGGAACGTGAAATAAAAAAAAAAAAATTAAAAATGTTTTTTTTTTTTTTTTTTTTTTTTATGACGTGCTGAACTTGAACAATTTTAGAAATCTTCCCCCATGAGTTCATTTATACCTCAACGTGAAAAAACAATAAATACATTATTTTGTAGTCTGCAGATGGTAATGATATGTACTGTCTGTGGTGTTAATTTAAATGCGATACCTCAAACTAGACGAAAAAAATTTCCAAGTTTAGGGCATAATTGCCCGTAGATACATGTTTGGATATTTCTTCGAAACTCGTCTTCAACAACAATAATCATATCTTCAGACGACACTTACCTAGGCTACACATAGATCATTCTTAAAAAGTTTAACATCTATAACATAAACAGCAGACGACAATTGTCAAAAACGCGTCGTCCTTCCTCGCTCCTTCGGGAATCTCCAAGCATGCCAGATGATTGAAATAAACGGCATTGTCTTTCGCAAGGAATGCAACACCGCATGTAAAAATGCGAATAAAAAATTACGGATGTACCTCACTGCTTGAATCCAAATGAAACTGCCCGCCGGTCTTTCGAAGTTCGACGAACTTCGAACTTTTACCCTATACGTTTGAAGTTCGTCGAACTTTTGACTTTTCAGGAATCGAAAGTTCGACAATTTTCTATTTCTTTAGATTAATAGGTTCGAAAGTTCGAAAATTATCGAATTTCTTAGCGTAGAAAGTTCGAAAGTTCGAAAAGCTTCGACCTTTTTAGTGCAAGAAAAATCGAAAGTTCGAAAATCATCGATTTTTTAGTCTATCAAGGTCAAAAGTTCGACAAGCATCGAATTTTGGAGCGCAATAAGCTCGAAATTTCGAAAAGCGTCGGACTTCTTAGTATAACAAGTTCGAAAATTCGACTTTGTCGAATTTCTCGATAGGGAAAGGTCGAGAATTCGAAATCTTTCGAACCTTTTGAACCGCCTGATTCGATCATCGAACCTTCGGTTGGAAAAAGTTCGCGGCATCCCTACTTTTTATCAATACGGCACACTCTGATCACAAACGTGTCCTTCTTGGCGCAGGTTGGAGACTTTTGTGGGCATTAAAAAAAAACGCCGTCAACAGCGCGCGAGAGAAAAATGTCCGTAACCAGTGATTCCGCAACCAGTGAATGTCCTTTGTCCGTCGAATGCGATGAAACGAGCAAAATACGAATCGCAATGACGAACGCCTCCTCAGGTTAGTGTGCTATCTTGAACAACGAGGTTTCCAGTTGCAGTCGTGGCCGAGTGGTTAAGGCGATGGACTCGAAATCCATTGGGGTTTCCCCGCACAGGTTCGAATCCTGTCGGCTGCGTATTTTTTTTTCTTTTTTTTTACCTTGTTTTTTTGTTTTTTGTTTACAGACATCTTCTATTATTTTTACATTGTTTTCCGACTACTTTCTCATTTGATTTCACACGTTTTCCGCCTTTTCTCAAAACAGACCAGCACTCACTACTCCTTCAAGGTGATCAAAACAATGTTTCAGATTTCAGCTTTCGCTTGACAGTAGGGAGGATGCCTATGAAAATAGAAACTTACCGGATGATGCGTATGAGTACGTTACCCCATCAACCTACTAAGAAAATGTTTATTTTCCAAATAATAAAAGAAAAATAATTTTCAGCTCCAGTCAGAGTTTTTCAAGTTCGTATGTCGAACATTTGACTCTATTTCCCAATTGGACCAGAAGTTTGCATATCCATTCGTTCGCAGCTCTGGTATTTGTTCCCGCTCAGCTTTGACGAACACCGACGAACTTCGGGTTCTTGAGATAAAACAGTATAATCTCAAAGGCACTGCTCTCCGATTACAGAAGTAGAAACGTGATTCTTCCAGTCTGCTATGTGTTGCGACGTGAGCCGTCGTACGTTCGTTGGTTATCTCTTCTGTCTTATTTTCAGTTTGTCCATTTCCTTCTAGCAAAGATTAAAAAAATTAAAACCTTTTAGCGGTGGTGAAAGAATTGGCTGGTAACTAGCGCCACCTATCCCCAGAATGAGAAACTAGAAGCAACAACAGGGTTGCTTATGGGTATACGGCAAAACGGTTTTGTGAGCACATTAAAGTGCAGGGGATAAATACGGAGGGTTTCCAACACTTAATGACCACATAGGAGGGGAGGAGAGTAGAGGGGGAAGAGGTACGGGAATATATTAGGCAGACAATCGAAGAGGCTTTCTCCCAGCTTGGGCAGAGTGGGACAGTGGATAGCACTAACAGTGGAAGTGTATAGGAGGAGCAGAATTGTGTAACAATGAAGACGACCACAAGAGAATGGGATAAGGCAGAAAGTAAGGTTCCAGCAAGTACAGCGACAGGCCCAGACGACCTACCCACAGAACTCATAAAGACGCTAGGAAAAACAAGCAAATTGAAGTTACTGCATGTGGTTAGTCAAAATATTATGAGAGGAGAGGCACCCAATGATCGGAAACTAAATAAAATGAGAGTAATATATGAAGGCAGAGGAAACAAAGACAACATTAAGTCATATCGCCCAATAACGGTCACTTCAGTTCTATACAGATTAGCCATGCAGATAGTAAAGCGGAGAATAGAGGAATGGGCAGGAGATATGCAAATACTGGGTGAGCTCCAAAATGGATTCCGAAGAGATAGAAGACTCGAAGATAACTTATTCGACACCCCATAATGTATAGAAATAGCAATTCGGACATCGAGGAAGCGTACGATAATGTGAGCCAGGAAAAACTCGGGGGTCAGCTCAAAGAGTATAATTTAGATGCAAATTTGGTTAGGTTTCTTCAGCAGGTATACACAGACAATAAGGTAGTTATATATGGGAAGCATAAACTTCACAAACTGCAGCAATAAAAAGAGGGCTCAGGCAGGGCTGTCCACTGTCACTTCTACGTTTCATGATATATCTCAGCGAAATGGAAAAGAAATTAGAGCAGAGCAACTTAGGTTTTGATGTGAGAAGGAGGGAGAAATGTAATACAGGTAATACCAGGACTGATGCATGCGGACGACATAGTACTTATGGCAGACAACCAGGACACATTACAGGAACTAGCTGGAATATGTGGAGAGGAAGGGGAAACCTTGAGCATGAGTTTTAGTAATAACAATTCTGGAGTAATGGCGAAGGGAAGCCCTGAGGATTCAAGACATTGTAATAGACCATGTAGGAAAATACAAATATCTAGGAGTCTGGCCTTTACAGGTGAATCTTCGATAAGGTCATTAACAAAAACCAAAAGCAGCAGGGGACCCGGAACCGAACCCTGTGGGACACCCGAGTTCACGTCACATTCATCCGAGCTAACCGCTTCAATACTTACAAACTGTTGACGATTATTTAGAAGGCCTCAATCCACCGAACAATCGTCTTAATTAAGAGTTTTCTATGATTAACTTTGTTGAATGTCTTATTAAAGTCTAAAAATATGATGTCTGTTTGTCCCTTACGATCCGATACCTCACAAAAATCATGACCGTTGACCATTGTTGTGAACGTAGGTACATGCGCTGCACGTGCTCGCCTTCCCTAGGCTGCTTTCACGTCTGCTTCATGTGTGCAAAGCGCACATGAGGGCACCCTTCGCTATTGAAAAGATTCGAAGTAAGTGCGAAGTGCCATTTGTTTTAGATGCTTGCTTTCGAACAGCTAGAGCTGAAGACGCCAGCACGCGTAGCACGTACGTGTACCTACGTTCCCGGCATTCTGTTTTATGCTTGGGTAATGCGGCAGAAGCTAAGGCCCCAGCGGGCCAATCAGCGCATCGGATAGAGTCGCCTGACAATGCGCATCGGCGGAGTGCCCTCCTCCTGTGGCGATCCAAGTTATGGCAATGCAAAATAGCAAACGTTTGAATAAAAAAAAAAAAGGATTGTATTTTTTGTACCGCAAACATAACCGAAAGCACAGTCTCTTCTTGAATCTAGCGCTAGAGGTTCGGACCAAATCTCAAAGTTTCGGAACTTACTGAATTTCATTCAAAACTTACTAAGCGATTCTGGGAAATTAGATTAGAAAATGGCGACCAACAGAGCCTGCAAATCCGTGGAGATGAACAGCGAACGCTGTTCACCTTCATGTTCGCGCGCCCCATTTTCTCATTGAAACTTTCCGAAAATCGCAGATGACTGCTGAATCCGATAAGGCTAAGTGCTAAAACTTTGGGGATTGGTTCGGACCGATAGCAGTGCTATACATTTGAGCAGAGACTGGGCGTACAACAACAAATAAATTAATTTTGGAGTAAAATTTGTTTTAATCATTTGATAGTATTTGCTTACCCCAATCTGTACAGAATAAACAGTCGACGCCATCTCTAGAAATATCCGGTTTTCGATCCCCCCCCCCCCCCCCTTTCCTGTCATGTAACGTAAGAGGGGCGCAGCTACGCCGTTTCCGCTTCCCTGTTCCTTTCCTTCTCTTTCAACGTTCAAACGTTCGCACCTGGGAACTTCACGATTGCTCGAGATGAATTGCAGACTTCGCGTACAACCAATGCCGTATCCTCCGCGCGCCGTAACGGACATCAGTGACGTCGCTGACATCCCAAAGCACCCTATCCCACGGTCGGAAGACGTGGGATAGGAAGTCGGCTGCGGTTGAGCTTGCTAAATCTGATCGAAATACAATTTGCGCCTCTGCTTCTTTCTGCGGGCGGATGAACATGATAAAGCGATAGCAGGAGGTGACCGTGAATAGGTTTAATGCTGCTGTCTGACAAATCAAATAAGAAAAAAAATACTATAAAATATGTTGCGTTTTTTTTTTATTATTATAATTATGTTTATTTCAGTGTGTGTGTGTGTGTGTGTGTGGGGGGGGGGGGGGGGGGGGCTTGTATTTATAATGGTCTCTGTGATCGACGCATACATTTTTTTATATATATCTTTGTTGTTGCTGTTTTTTTTACTTATTTTTTTTTTCTTGGATTGCAATGTGGCCAAGCCTGATAGCGCACATCCTGCGGTCTAGTTTAACTACCTTGTGCATCAATTGTTGCTCTAGCGCCACTAAAACCCAATCACTCAATCAATGTGTTTATAGGGACGTGTTTGTGTTTTACCGATGTGCACTTGAGTGGCGCTTCAGCGTGTTTGTTCTCTTATAGAGACTGCGCCCTCGCTATTCTGGAAACCTAGTTCCCACCGTACGCGGTGTTGGGAAGTACTTTTGGTACATCTTGCTTAATGTACTACGAAGTTGGTTAAGAAAATTGTACTTTACATGAAATACATACTCTGAGTGTGTACTTGTACTTTACATCAAGTGTGTGTTTGTGTGTGTGTGTGTTGTTTTCCTCATATTTTTCGAGGATATTACAACTCTCGATTTCAAAATATCAGCCCTTCAGCGAGAGTAAAACAATTACTGTTTGGCAACTTGACTTTATCCAATATTGGATAACTTGCACTTGTATTTTGTACCTGTACTTTTATTTTTACTTTGAAAGTACATCTTATCTATAGTAGTACTTTACTTCGAGTACATTGCGCACGGTGTACTTAATACGTTTTTTGAAGTACATAACCTCTAATTTACTTTGTACATTTTAAATGTACTTTACCCAACACTGACCATACTTGCGTGCGCGCTCGCTCGGAGTGCTATCCCCAACCCTGCCCGTTTCGATCTGGTTGAGCATCGTACCAGCCTGCGGCTGTGCATCAATGTTAGACTGGCTGGCTATACCTCTTATCGTGTCTCTCATCTGCATAGTGTAGCAGTTTCGCCAACCCTGGCAGGCCAACGTCACGCTGTCTAAAAACTAACTATATGTTAAAAAAAAACATCATTCTATATTTTTTTTTCTATTTGATTTTTCCATTTTAAATAGAGCAAAACAGGCGAACGACCAGGCACTGCCAGTGAGGAAGGATGGAGCTTGGGATGTAAACAGGTTTGCGCTGAGCAAGGTTGTTTGTAGTTCGAATAAACCGCTGGCTTGCTGTGGATGAATAATGAGTGGAGTTTTAACGGCTGGATGTACACATCAACTTCAGAGCCGTATATGTAGAGAGTTTGGTCAATGGGAGGCGCGGGCAGTGCCAGGGCGTGCGGCAGACTCGGAAAGAGGGCTTGGCACGCTCTCTTGACCAACCAGAAGCCGAAAAGAATCCCCTAGCGGTGGTAGCGAGAAACAGTTCTGATCAAAGGTCTATGTTCGTAAATGGTTTTAATAAGCGCGTAAGAGTGAAGTGTAGTAACTCTTTGTGGTTGAAAATAGGGTGCACATGTTGTTTTGATTATGATCATCAGAAAGATGTAAGCAACGAATGCGCCGCTCAACTCTGTTTTGCTCGGACAGAGTGTGACCGCTTGGACGGCAGATTCCCGGCCCTCGGCGCTTGGTGTACGGTTTATGTCGATCGTTCCGCTAGTCGCACTCTTCCACCATCATTTTGGATGAGCGTGATTGAAAAATCACGTGTACCATATTTTCAGTCATCGAGAGTTACTCCAATGCAGTTATCAGGTTTGTTTCTCGCGACCACCGCCAGGGTATTATTTCCGGCTTCTGGTTGGTCACATTCGAATTTCTGAAGACGCCCTGGAACACGCCCAGCCCGCTTTCGGCCAATGGCGCCTCCTCATTTGTCTCCTATACTTCCCAAACTCTCTACATATACGGCTCTGATCAACTTAAGCAAGTGTTGATCCATAGTTGGTTGTAGCTAACGCCACCTAGTAAGGAAGGTTTATAATAATGTTTGCAACATTATTTCACCATAACTCTTTTGTACGATTTTTATTCAAATCGATGCCAGCAAATACAACGAACCAGAGATAAAAATTGTATTAGATGGAACGTCGCACTGTAAATATAATTAATTAATTGACTCTATATCTTAGGGCGTGAAACACGTTGTAAAATTCGCGGTAAAGAATATTTGGCATGTCGTGCCACACGCCATGTCGGATACACCACATAAAAAATAAATATCTTATGCCGGCTGCACGAACTCACGGCGGCTGCTAGCAGACGACGCATTTAAGTAGTAACAATCGTTTTCTTCATTTGATCCAAACCTAAGTTTGCAGAAGACTCAGTTTGCTTTCTTGTTTGTACGAATTATAAGAGGATGTTCGATTCACACCCACCCCCTGCGGAAACCGGCGTTGTAAATTTCCACGGTTGAGTTTCCCTTCTGCACTCAACCCGACAGTTTCGGGGATCATCCTTATTGATATAGCGTTCATATTTCGAGTTCTCGTGAATACTTTTGCGCTGGTATTTTGCATAAATACGTAGATACACCCAAAGTGTTGTATGTTTCACACGTAAATCCAACCTCCACACAGCGGGAACAGTAATTAAATATATAATAAATAAATAAATAAATAAATTGCTCCATTCCTTTTGAAAGAATATACTCAACTCCAACCGCGAACAGGACTCAAACTGCAAAAGCGATGCAAATAAAATAAATTAACGAAAAACACACACACACACACACACACACACACACACACACACACACACACACACACACACACACACACACACACACACACACACACACACACACACACACACACACACACTGAACGCGACCCGTAAACCACGTGACCCCAAACGAGCAGTTGTAAACACTCTCAAATCTAGGCAAACTAAGCAGAGATTTTCCAACTGCTCGATCGAGGTCACGTGGTTTATAGGCGGCCTTTCCGTCTGCTTTCCTCCTTGTCACACGACAACGCAGCGCATGCGCACTTGCGACCAATTGGCGCCCCATGCTTTGATTATAACCTCCTTGTTTGAGATGGACGCCCATCAGCTGCTGCCACCTAGCGTCCCACAGGCGAAACCTTCCCTCCCTCCGCTAATTCCGTCGTTTCCTCCTAGCAACAAACGATAGTAAACAATGAGCGGATATGCGTTCTATCTTGTTTGTCTCTGTGTCTGAAAGCTTACTCGTTCGTGTTTGTTTTTTCTTCTTCTTTTTTATTTACAACCGGTTTGTACTGTTTTTACGTCACGGACGTCAACTTCACACAGACACACACACTCACAAAAAGAAAAGCTCGCCACTTGTTTGGTTTTAAAACAAGAACATTAGAACAGCCACGGCGAGAAATTCAAAAGAAACATAACATAAACGAACCTCGTATTTTATGGTTATTTATACACGGCGTGCCTCTCCTGGCCATTTGAGATAAAATGTATCTTTTGGATGAGCGCAGAAACAATCGAAAGAAAACGCTGGATATTACCGCTACCGTATGACGACGTGCGTTCCGTAATCTAGCAACTAAAATAAAGAAAGAAATAAGATGAACCGATAAAACCACGTACACGTTTTTCTTTCCCCATCTCTATCTCTCTCTCTCTCTCTCTCTCGTATAACCTTAACCCTAGGCTCGTGTTTATTTTTCTTGTATGTGCGAGGAAAGCGTACTCGCCTCAATCCCTCTGCTTTTTTTTTTTTTTCTTGCTTTTTTCCCCGGGGGAGAGAGTCGCAGGAAGAGAAGAGAAAAAAATATACCAGCAATGTAAACATGACACAGAGACCCGGTTCGCGCCAGCTCGAATATCGATCCCGACTAGAGCCAGCCGAACGGCATTTCACAACGTTCGAACTTTAACGTCACACTCAGAACAGCATTAAAGTGTTCCGGGACGGGTTATAAGGAAGGAATACGCAATGTTTGCGATGCGTTAAAGGCATCTTAAGCCTGTGGCGACGCAAAAACAAAAGCAGACAACCGCGTCGTCTGCGCACCAGTGTAGATGTCGTCTGCGACACGCGTTCAAATGTTCCGAACACTTCATTCAACACTAGGGACGAAGGTGGCTGACACGCGGAGAACTCTCACTACCCGATTTAGCCTGTAAGCAAGCTTGTATCTTTGACGTCACGAAGGGTTTCTCGTACGTTAAGAGTGACTCTTGTCGTTATAAATTTGTAAATGCGTACGAAACGAGCGCTGCTTGGCCATCCGGCGGCCGCCGGGGAAAAAAACGGTCACGTGACCGCGCCGCGCATGCCGGGAAGCCTGGTAGGTACGGTCGCCATTTTGGACCGTAATGTCGGCGCATCAGAGGGCTTCGGACAACGATGCTTGGGCTCTTTTAGCCCTCAAATCGGCCCCGTCGAGCCCGTCCAAGCTGCAATGGAACCCGGAACCCAAAGGGGTCGCGATTGCGCGGCTCGAGGGCCGCGAGTTCGAGTACATGATCCGGCAGAACCGCATTTCCATCGGACGCAACAGCAGCCGCGGCGAAGTCGATGTAAATATGGGCCACTCCAGTTTCATTTCACGCAAGCATCTCGAGATCTTCTACGAATACTCGCACTTCTTCATGGTGTGCAACGGCAAGAACGGAGTCTTCGTCGACGGTGTCTTCCAGCGGAAAGGAGCGGCACCGCTGCCCCTGCCCAAAACGTGAGTAGAGACGATCGCGAGGAGCGCTGGCTCGTCCGCCGCAGTGTCCCGCACGCAACCATGTGTATGTAGCTTAGGCCTGACCGACACATGGTCGAACCACACACACTACTTACCCCAGGGGCGGGCTTGTTGCTATGCGTGTCGGACGACTAACTCTGACAGAGTTCGAGCCACGCGAGCCCCGTGGAATCCAAGCGGTTTACACGGGCGACGAGTCACAGCGGACTCGGTGCGTGGAAAAAGAAGAAACAAAAAAACAACACCCTTCCCGGAACAAGTCTCGATTTGTTTATCACTGTGTTGTTTACTCGGTGTCTGTGCGTGCGTTCGCCTGTTTGTGCTTATGGCTGACTGACATTGAAAACAAGTTTAGCGGCTCGCCCTACCCAAACACGCGGACACGCACGTTTTAATGTGTGGGGCTTGCTAAACTTCTGGGGTGTCGGGTTTTTTTGGTCGCGGAAACAATGTATCGTCGCGAACTGGGCGGTCGCGCCGGGTTCGCGAATAAGCTAAAAACAAAAAAAGGTTGGCGTTCATTCATTTTCATTCATTTTAGGAAGCCGCTCGCTCCTTCGGTGTCTCATACAATGCACACTTCCGTCCGAACAGGACTTTTTCGGGCTTAGACCGCATGTGTGTGTGTGCGTAATACATTTTCCTGCATTACTTAATTTTTTTTTTTCTGTGTGTGTGTGTGCGTGTGTGTGTGTCGCGGTGGATGATTTGAGAAGGTGGTGTGTAAGTAGCCTAATCGGAAACTTCATAAACAAGCTGTATTGATGGGCAGCTAAATTTGTTGGAGTTTTTTTTTTTAATTATTATTATTATTATCATCATTATTTGTTTAGAGGCTGCGGCGTTGTTTGTGTTTACGGCGTCTGCGTTCTAACCTCCTTGCGACACAACCGTTCCCCTCTCCCTCTTCGTTCCTGATTGTAGCGAAACAAGAGAACGATAGAGACAAAAATATAGAGGAAGCGGCATTTGTTTACATTGCTGCTTCCTAGCTCGAACTGACTGGCTCGGGGTGGCTGCGGCTTGGATTGTCTTGGCTCGGGGTGAGTGATTCGCTTGGGCGTGTTTGCGACGCTTGTCTGGTTGGTTTCTTTCTTGTTTTTAGGTCACATTGACACGCCGCGGTTTCTTGATGACATCCATAACTTAGGTAGCTTTTCTCGACTACGCGGCTGTTTGACGTAATCGTGACGTAGCATACGCTGGGTGTGCGGTGCCTGTCGCCGGAAAAAGAGTTTGTCTTTTTTATCTTTTTTTTTTTTTGAAGGTCAGGAGCGCAATTTGCTGATGTAGCTCGTCTCGCTCGCTTTTGCTCATCAAAATATATTGTAAGCGCTTTTTTTTTTTTCTCTAAGCTTTTGACAGCACAGGCTTTTTTTTTTTTTTTTTCTGCGTGTGAAATAGGCTATTGTCTTTTGCCGTTCGTGCTTGGTTGCTCCCCTTTTAAAGTTTCGTTGAGAGGAGGAGGAGGAAGCACTGAGAGAATGCCGGTTTGTTGTTTTAGCAAACGGTAGTAGTAAGGTGTCTGACGGGTCTGCTCAGCCACTGGGAAGGGAGAGCTTGTTTTTCTTTTAATAGATTTTCATGTTTTTTTTGTCACTTTTTTTTTTTTTGGTTGCCGCTGGCTTGTTCATCCCGTACGTCGTTGTCTGTTGCGTAACTATGCGTACCCTAGGCCTTGCAGGAAGAGGTACGTACCAGCGTACCACAGCGCCGTGTGCGTTGGATCAGTCGAGTGTGGGTGGCGGCAGCTCTTTTTTTCTACCTTTTATTTTTTGTGTCTGTGTGTGTGTGCTTGCGCTAAGCGAGAGGTTATGTTTATCACTGTTTGTTTCGTTTCTGTACCTCCGTATCGTCTGCTGCGGCTCGTGTCTACCGGCTTGCAAAAAGTAGCAGACGGCGTTTTATTTTATCGTCTGCTTGCCTCGTTCTCATCGTCAGCTCTCTGTTCTAGAGGGTTTGGGGGATGGTATTTAATGAAGCAGCACTATTTTGTTTTATCTGCTTTTAATTATTTTCAAGAATCTTATCGTGCTGAATATTGTGATAGTGCTCGTTTTGGACGTTGTTTTGTTATTCGTTGTGTTTTTAGTAATCCGAAAAACAGCTGTGCCCGTAACGAATGTGTTCACCCACAGCACCTATTTGTGCGTGTGTGTTTTCTTTCAGCAAAAAGAAAATGTTTTGTCCTTGTTAGGGCCCGTTCCACTTGCGCGAGGTCTCCTAAACTGTATGAGCTTGGCTGTGAGGCCCAAGTAAGAATTAAAATAAACACATGTGTGCTGATTTTGTAAAAATTGGGAAGAAGCCATGACAAAAACGTAGCTTAGCACGAGTTTTAAGTGGCTGCTTATTTGAGGGCACATTGTTTCACAACAATCAGTCTCGAAAACCTGCTAAAAAAAAAGGTTGATTTTTTTTTTGTGCTTTTGTTTGGGTTGCACTTGTTGGACTACTATCTTCCCAAACTACAGGGTGTCTCAAATAGCGGCCAGGTTCTTTATATCAACCTCAAAAATCGGTTTCTTAACCTATCGCGCTGCGATTTTGTGCAGCATTGCCCACAGGTGGTGCCTTTTTTGTATAAAATTTGCAAGGAGCAAACTTACCTGAGGAAAAAGTAAAAAAAGAAAACGTCTTAACTCCTATGGAAACGCAGCAAAGCCACTGGTCTTCAAACAATAGGGCGCCGGTTGGTACGGGAGACAAGAGATAGCACTAGCGGTCCCGACACCAACTGCCACCAATGACCGAGCTTACGGTGCTGAAAGCCGGCGTCATTAACAGACTATTTTTTCAACTCAAAAGCGGCGCGCGTTCCCCAGGCAGCCACAGTAGCAGAACCAAAAACAGGTGCAGTAAGAACAAGGAACTGCAAAGCAGCCGACATAAGTACCCCGAAAAAAGCAGTGGAAATAACCCGACAAACCATTTTTTAATCTATTGTGTCCATTCAATGTGTTCTGTTAGTAAGCATGATAAACTCATGCATTGGCTACTGACATCGAAAAAGCTCGTACCGCTTTTGAGTCGAAAACATTGTCTGCTATTTGAAGCCGGCTGTTGGCGCCGTATGCTCATTCGTTGGCGGCAGTTGGCGTCGCGACCGCTTGCGCCATCTCTTGTCTCCTGTGCCAAACGGCACCCTATTGTTTGAAGATCGGTGGCTTCACTGCGTTTCCATAGGAGTTAAGCCTCTTTCTTTTTTTCACTTTTTCCTCAGGTAAGTCTGCTCTTTGCAAATTTTATAGAAGAAATGCACCACCTGTGGTCAATGCTGCACAAAATCGTAGCGCGACAGGTTAAGAAATCAATTTTCGCAGTCAATTTGAAGAACCTGACTGCATCAATTTAAAGAATCTGGCCGCTATTTATGTAAGTGTCAATCTCTTTTTTTTTTCCTTTTTTTTTTCTTTTTTTGACGTTGGTTTGTTATTTTTTGGAAGCTACGCAGTGAACTCTGCAACTTTTTTTCAAACTGAGTCGTGGTCACATTTTATAATGGTTAAAAAAGTACAACGGACAGAAAGGAAGACACAGACACTCCACCCTTATCACATTTTATGACTTTTGCTTTAATACCCCCCTCGCCGCCAATGATTTCACAGTGTCATTGATGTCGTGGTGTCACGTGACGCCATGCCTTTTAGCGGAAATGCTTTCCTGCTATATTTTGCTTGGATGCTTCCCTGGTAAATTTAGAGGAAACGCACCCTGAGATCCACTGCAAAACCTCGCCAATGGCCACTGTTGCCGTAAAGAAAGGAAAAAAAAAGCACTTGCAGTTGTTGTTAAATGGATTTGATTCCTCGAAATTAGAAGTTGTGCACTGGGCACTTCAAAAGAGACCATCACTTGTCGGTCGGGTTACCTTGCCTATTCTCGACCTGTCTTCTTTTTTTCTTTTTTTGCGTATTCTCCACTTGTCTTCTTTTTCTTTTTTTTTTTTTGTATGATGTACCACATGGCACATCGTAAGTTGTTTGCCTTTTTATTTTAATGTATGGTGCGAAAATACTCGGCACCAGTAGCCGTTGAGGTTTTGTTGCCGAAATTCCGTTGCTTGTGCCGTGTTTGAACTGATCTCCCTCTGGCGCATTCGGCGTCCTATGGACCCTTTTATTGAGAGTGCCGGAAGGAGGCACCTTTGACAGTTTACGTCCCCACAAACTTCCAGTCAATCGAGAGGACAAACAACCTCAACCATAGCACCACTTCTTGCAGCATTAAAGGAACCATGAAACGATTTTGAAATCAAACTTCATCCACCGCACCTCGTAAGAGGTGTGAAAATAAACACAAAAACACAAAAATCGAGAGCCCAAAAAAATTTTTCACTATAGAACTACAGTAAACGACTTAATTTTCGCGAGCTCAAATTTTCGCGAATCGGGCCAAAGCTGAAAATTGGAAATTATTCGCGGGTTCTAATTTTCGCGAATCAAGTGTAACTTCTGTAGCTTTCACATATTGCCCGAATTGTTCGCGGGACCTATTTTTCGCGAATTGTTGGCGATTTGCGAAATTCGCGAAGTTTAGGTCTCCGCGAAAATTTTGTCGTTTACAGTATTAAAAGAAAACCGAACTCTTTTACACCTCCTTTCCTTCGAAAGCTTCCTGCCTTTTCACTGCGATGCATCCGCAGAACCACAGTACGTCAGCCAAATCCACGTCGCCTATTGAGTAAGAGCCTACCCCACCAGCACCACGATCAGGAACAATAAATAGCCAGCGAATGTTTCCTAAAAGTTTTGTCAAATAACATTCAGGTCCACATTTTGTGACATTATTAGAGATGTGACGAAAATTGCCGACTTTGATAATGCTCAGAGCGAAGCGCCATCTATCGTGTGGTAAATGAAGTAAAAGAAAGATCCGACTGCGCCTGCGCAGTCAACCCACGAGCGTCGTCTGCTGAACGGGTTTGCTCCTGGCCTCGCTTTCTTCGCAGAGCGGACTTTTGTTTTCTGGCTGCTCGAGTAGTGTATACATTGTTCGTGATTGATCGCTTGGTCGCAATGCCGAAATGCTGCAGTGTACCGAAGTGCCCGAATTACAGTTTCTACAGTCCGGTGGTTAAAAAGAAACAGTTGCAGTTTCACCGCTTGCCACTCGATGAACCACATCGAAGCACTTTGTGCAGGCTCATCGGTTTGAGAGACCCCGGGTCTAATGTCATTCGTGTATGCTCGGAACATTTTGACTCCGAGTGTGATTACAGCCACATTCACAGTGTTCTCCGCGAATGCGGGCAGGTTCCAAAAGCCCTCGGTGGCATCGGCGCCATCAGCGCAGTAAAACGTACCGGCATACCGCCAACTCGCCGCCGCTAACGATCCCATTCTCCTACTGCCAAGATAACTTCTGGTTCCGATGCCGGCGGACATCACGAATGTCAAAATTACGCCGCAGCTTGTTTTGCGGCGAGTTCGAGAGGAAGAAAAAGTCTATAATTAATTTTTTGTGTAGAAGTTAATAAACAGAAACAAAAACGGATGCCTGTTCCGCATTCAGTGAACATTGAAGGTTTAATGTAAAAGTTATTTGGCAAAAGTAAAAAGGTAATTTCATGGTCCCTTTAATTAAATAGTTTCTGACCAGCTAGCTATTCAGGTCATTACCTAAAGGATTAAATACCGAGAGATTCGTCAAATGTTTTTTTAATACTCCTGTAAAACTATTGATCTTTTCTCGTGTTTATAGCACAGCAGAAGGACCTCGCTAGATCTTTGTGATTTCTGTAGAACTTCATCGTCCCACAAATTTCGACATCAGTAATAGGCTTGCCGAAACAGAGCAACCGGAAGTCTCCTGGGGGGAGGAGGAGGAGGGGGGGGGGGCGGGCAGGCATGCAATAAACAGCTTGTGTTTGTAAACAGTAAAATGGTATATACTGCCCACGTCTCAGGGCATCCCCAAAATGGCAACAAAGTAATGTCTTGGAGCTGTATGGCTATGCTACGGCCCATTCCTCGGTTGTGACGGCATTGGGCCGATATTGAAGGGACGGTACTTAGATGGGGCAAACACACCAGTCGCCGACGAGGTGAGGACGGCAGGGAAGAGCCTCCGTTGTCCCGCCTCCAGCTCAAACTTCACACCATCGACGTGTCTCGTGCACTGCGAGCACACAGCCAAAGCGCTTCAGAAGGCATGGACTGCATGCTGGAGGCTGGATGTTCGAAAGACGTGTCCTGCCTCCCGCACACTATTAGTGACTACCGTAGAATACCAGGGGAGTGCTGGGTTAATCCAGAACATGGGCGCTCCTCTGGTCAAATCGGGCAGGTAACGAATAATTTGTGGAATTCCCAAGTTTGGGAAATGTTAATAGTGGGCGCGTGAACGAAGTGGGTGCTTCTGCAATACCTTACAGTAGTTGTAGACACATTTCAGGAACTGCACTTTTTTTTTTTTTTCATCTTTACCCACCTCTTTTCAAATTGTTCAGCAGAAACGGCATCAACTTTCTAAATATATTTGTCGCATCTCTCCACAATACAAAACAATTGGGTCAGAATGGCGTGGATTTTTTTCTTCCCCTTTTTTTAGCCCATACTTGATTTGAGAAGGAAGTTGGAAGGCCTCTGCCAAAAAAAGTAATAGACACTTTTCATAAGGCCCATCAGGCAACATTGATGGTCGCCATTTCTTGAGCATAAAGCCTGTGATTGTATCCGAGTTCACGCCAGCGCAGTCCTCGTGTCCAACACATGCTCGTAGTATGTGATTGAGCAGTGGTGGACAGGCGATGGTGCTGACATTTGAAAAGGATCTAGTGAACAGTGTCATCACTCTTTTGTCAGTGCTTCTCTAACTCTGCCACCCCGCGACCCGTCAAAAATATAAAATGTTGCGTTACGACTTTTCACAATGCTGTGAGCTTTTCGAAGGAGGGAGTATGTTGACGTCATCTTATAGCAGAAGAGTTGAGAAGGTAAGGAAATGGCCTCGCTCCCTTTCCTCTCCGCACCCGCACAGAGTCAAAGCGAAAAGAGGAGGAAATGGGAATCACAAGGTCATGTGTCTTTTCGGCCTTGGCGAGCGCTCTCTTCTTTTACAAAAATACGACAATTCGTTGGAGATACCGCTTTGAGTGACGTTTTGGGATTCTGCATTGTTTTCCGAAATTCAATTTTCGGTTCAGCATCCCTTTAAGCTTCTGTTCAGGGCAGTCTTGTGTGTTTTGTGCTTTAAATTGAGAAGGTTCTAAACTTTGGAATGCTGAGAAGCTTCAAGTATCTCTCACGGGAGGTATTCGTGATTTGTTCGCATTGAAATCTCTGTTGTGGCGAGGTCTCGCACGTCTGTCGTAAGCTTAGAAAACCCGGTTATGACATTGCCCTACTACAGGGCCCTGGAAATCCTTGAATATTGAAAACAATCTGAACCTTAACGCCGTCTCGTTTCCATCCCGACTTCCTTTTCGTAACTACAAGGTGATCCAAAAGAAAAATTGTAGGGTTTTTTTCACTGCAAAAATAAACTATGCATTGTTGATCGCTCAATCTCCGCCCAAATGTAATCCTAGCGGTCCAAACCAGACGCCAAAGTTTCAGAGCTAACCGTTATCTTATTCAAAACTTGCGTGATCTTTTTACATTTTCAATGGGAAAAAGGCGGCCAACGGGGAGCTCTCGAACACATGGAACTGAATGGCGTCAGTGATTGAAAGCTGGCCTCATTTGCCCATTGAAATTTTCAGAAAATCCCATAACTTTTAAATGAGATAACGGTTAGTTCTGCGTCTTCTCAACTTCAGCACAACTTTCGCAACAATTCGAATGCACCGAGCCAGCAGTGAAAAGGCCGTGGTCATTCTTTGCAGCACTCTTCTTTTTTTCTTAGCTAGCTTAATCGCCGAGAGATGTACATCTTTTGCGTTTCGAGATACGATGTAGCAAGCACGTGTCTCGTTTGTTTGCAGCCGTGGTGCGGGCTGTTACAAAATGAAAGAGGACATTTGACCTTCGTCGCATCAAATGTAATTTCTTTCAGTTTTTATCTGCCTTCACACTATCGCTCTGTTATTGTATGGTAGCCCTCGCTTGCTCGATGGCACTATCAGCCGCCGGATATATTTGCCGTTATCTTTGTCGGCTCGCGAGAAAGATGGGGCAGCTATCGCGGAATGAAAGAGGAAGGTGAAAGTGAAAGCGACCACGCTCGGTTGGGGGAAGGGACCGAGCGCGATATCGGTCCGGTCCTATACGGTGTAATCAGAGCAGCGGCGGCTATGACTTAAGCGCCATCAACAATGCAGGCCTCCTCCCATGAACGAAGGGTTAAGGGTTTATCTCCGTAGGGTTTATCTCTGGCTGTAGCAACCACTCCGCGACGTTTAACGTTTAAAGCTTGACAGCAGTTGCCGGCAGACGGACATTTCCAAGCCCTACTGGGTGGATAGATAACATTTTTGGCAAGACGTCGCCTGTCTGTGGCATCTGAAACTTTTCTTTTTTTCTTTGCTCACTCCAGCCCCCTTCCCCCCCCCCCCCCTTTTTTTTAAGCTATTGTTGTACGACATCTGTTTCGCCTGAAGTTATGTTGAAGTTAAGGTCGAGGTCAGCGTTGCGTTTTTTTGCGAGCGAATTTCAATGATGACTTAAACTTGTGGAGCCAGAAGCATAGAAGGTTTTGGGGCTTCAAATATCTGCCCCCTTGACTGCGATTTATGGACTGCGTTTTCAGCCGTGCCAACCCCTGAAATAGAAGGAAATTTCAAACTTGGGCCACTCGATTGTGCCTGGTTCTTAGCTGCGGTTCAAGACAAACTAAAATGCTAATTTCAGTGAGGTCCAGCTTGATTTTGACCCTTGCATCCTTGCACCACTTCCAAGCGATTCCCCGCCCCATCCCTGCTCTGTCTCCCATGCCCGTCGGATCGGCATCGCTCACCCAATCATACCATCCCCCCCCCCCCCCCTCTTCTCCCGAGACTGGGGTGTTGGCCGATCATGCGAAGTAGTCTTCTTTTTTTCTCTCTTGGCACTTGTTCTGGCAGCAACTGCCTCAAAAGTGCTGAAGACGTCTTGCCAAGAGACTCAGCCTCTTTGGGCTGAAAAGCAGAGTGTTTCGGTGAAATGTCAGCTGCCACTCAAGCGCGCGCACAAAGGCAACACCTCCTAAAAAAAAAGAGAATGCCCTTTTTTTCGAGTCGAGATGATTGCGAGGTTAATCTCAACAGATTTATGTCCCACGATCCCCCATGTTGCAAAGCGTCAGACGACACGGATCCGCAGATCGAGTCAGGCGGGGAGAAGCAAGTGCTGCTCAGTACATCGCAAGAATACTGAAAGCATCGGGTAATGACGACTAGAGAGAAGACAAACAGTGCGTTGCGCCGAAAATTGATGGGAAAAACGGAAATCTGTATGCTTTTTTATCACAATGATGACTCTATACATTTAAATTCTTTCCTTGACAAGTGTGAGGACAGAGTGCTGATGCATTTTTTTTCACCAGCAATTTATTGCTTAAAGAATACGCTCCCTGCATTAAGAACCCTAATAGGTTGAGTCATTGCCGTGATAAGGAAGCATACTATAAACAATTTTATTTTGGGAGGCTGAGTATATGTTGAATTTTGCAAAAGTGGGTTTCGGGAATATTTTGTGATTCGGAATGATGCATAAGCATTCGTTACTTTCGGGTGATATGTTCGCGTGATAAATTTTTCACAATGTATATATCCAGTTGCGAAATTGGCAAAAATTGGGCCCTCGCAAAAATTATGTAGTTTGCAGTACATGTTTCTGTTTTTCTTATTAAAAGTTCAGTTGTTCGTAGCACACTGTCTTCTTTCTAGTCCATGTTCCCCGGCGCTTTTCATTATTCTTGCGGATTGGGCGAGGGAAGCTAAAGCCTTCAGTGACTTTGGGCTGTCATCGCTCGAGACGAGGCCCATCAACCTTCAGCCTTCTAACTGGAGACCTCCTCTCCCCCCTGCTGTGCACGCAGATGCTGACTACTCGGCATAGGGCTGTGTTTTTTGGGCAGGTGGCCACGCCGTGAACATCCCTTTCGGAGTGACGTGGGCTTCGTCTGTGTGTGTGTTGTTTTTCTATCTGCAATTTTATTTAGGTGTGTGACCTCCGTGGCTTTAAGCTATTTACGTTGGAGCGTTGAAGGGAGCAAACATCTGATACAAGAACTGGGAACCAACCCAGGCTTTGTTTTAATATGTTTTGGTACACTGCAGGGGGTCGTGTGTTGCAAAGGGCGTTGCGTGTGGAGTGGTGTGGCGTGTTTAAAGTTTAATGCGCTTTGCTGGCTTTTTTTAATTGACTGTTATTGGACTGACGGGGAAGGGGGGGGGGGGGTGAACGTGTAGTAGAATTTGTGGCAATGCGAAGACCTGTAATTGAGAGGAAGCTTTGTTGGTTGCAGTGCATCAACACTTTTTAAAAGGGCATCGAGAGGGAGAAAAGGTTTTGATACTGTAAAGGGTGTTCGATAAGACTGAGATCTGGCATCACAATTTTTGTACATAGAGGTTGGTTGTGCGGACAAAATTCCACCTGTTCCCAAGGCTTCAAAAAGGTGTTTGATTGAGTTTGTCTTTTATTGTTGGATATAGAAGGGGGAGTTTGGTGGTGGGAAACAATTGGTTTATCCAGATATAAGTATGATTGTTTGGGGTAAAAACCGTTTGTCGGGTATTCTGTGTTGGACAAAGTATATGTGCAGAAGATACCTATATTGAAGTAGTCCCCGGTAGAAAATACACCGTGGGAAATGTATTTAATGTGAAACCATGCGAGGCACTAGATATTTTCCAAGTAACGTGCAAATACATTTTTTTTTTGCATACTTTTTCCTCTGCCATTTCGTTCCTGCCAGGTGTATTGATGAAACAAGTCGGTACTAGAAAAGTGACTGCGTTTCTAGATAAGTCTAGAACGAAACATCTGAGACGATCAGCTGAACCATTTTTGTTTGTAGTTACAGTCATTCTGTCCACTCCAGTTTTATTGATATTCCATTTTGGTCCCTGGAGCGCAAGGTGTGGGGACCGAATCCTAGGCAGTTTGAATCGTAAGAGGAAGCAACCGCGTAGGTGAGAATAGAAAACTTGGGTGAAATCAACAAAGGCGATATCGGTCTCATAGCCAGCAGAACTGTTGGCACGAATGCTGGTAACAGTGCTCAATGGCTGCGTAACACGTGAGCAATGTCTCCTCAAGCCCTCGTTGGCCCTCTGTCTCGAAAACCAGGTCGGCTATTCTTGCAGGAAGGGTCCAAGGCATCCTCTTCTAAAGATTCAGCAAGGCGTGCCAGCTGGGCTTTGCTTGTGGATGAAGTCGAGGGAATGGTAGACAGGCTTTGTGGGTTCATGTCTCTTTCTTTCCCTGCTTGAACTCGTAATGTGTGCAAACAGCCTGAAGAAAAATTTTCAGAGTGCGAAAATAGCTGAATTTTGGGTTTGGTTTGTTGATTAAACCGGATTTTGGATTGTAAAACAAGGTTGCCAAGCGCAAGTCTCAAAAGACCAAGCGTGATCGCCAATAAACCGCCAACCTGTCTCGGTGTGTCTGAACAGGAGCGCTCGCTAACCTCAACCACAAACGCTTCGCAAACGCAGCTCTACTGCCTGTGTGAATCCACCATAAGTGAGCTTTTCTCCGCATCTCTCAAAAGGCCGGTGACCTTTTCTTCGTATCAGGCAGTTTTGCGGTGAGCTTTTCTTTGCCGCCCCATCACCAAACTGCACTTGCAACGCGAGCAACTAGTTGACACATGATATAGCCAAAAATAAAAACATAAACACATATTGCAGCACAAAAGCTGAAAATACTTTTTGATACGTGTGTTTAGGAGCAGCTAACACCTTTTTCTTCTTTTTTTTTTTTTAAGTAGCTTCTTACAATTTTCGCATGGTTTAATTTTTGGTTCTTTCTTTTCTTCATGTTTCAGCCTTAAAGGGGCCCACCAACAATTTTTTGACTGGTTTGAAGTTCGCGCTGAAACGGAGCTCCATGAAAGCAGGAACACCGAGGAAAAAAAATATTACAGAAATTCGCAATATTTTGTGAGTTATTAGCAAATTAAATATTGCAGAAAACAACTTTAAATAAGCAAAACATTGCGCTTCATGACGTAAAATGAAACAGTTTAGCGATTGGAGCAAAGCGGTTGGCCAATTGGACGCGAGTTTGGTTGATAGCCCGTCGGCCGCCGTTGGCCCGGTCGGCCATTAGGCCTCGCTGCAACCATCGTAGCTTTGGAATCGGGTTGCCATCATCGATGAATTTACCGGGCTTATCGGATTTTGAGCGCCGAATTCTTGAAAAGGAGTGCGGAGCTGGGCGTCGCGCCGTACGAGGACACACCACGCAAGCGCCGCAGTCCGCTTCGACAGCCGCGGAAGGCTCGTCTCCCGCAACTCCGCCAACTCCGCCACCGGAGCCACTTCGGCGAGTAGGAGGTACTCCGCCGCTGGGAGGCGCGCATGAGCGACGAGCGACGAGGCGTTGTTTTCGCCCTTTTTGAACTTTAATTTGCAACTTTATTAGCTCTATAAAAACGACTTTTTAGAGAAATAATGACGGTTAACGTGTGATATACTTTATTCCGCTTCAAAATTTCTGGGACGGCTCTCGCCAATCACGAAACCCAGTGAATGTGACGTATAGTGAAAGGGAGCGCCGTTGTGCGCGCGCATTCGGCACCTCGCGGCGCCACCGTCGGAGGAGGTGTTTCCGACTTGTCAAATTAAAATATGATGCGCTAATATTTTTAAACTCTTTCGTTGTCCACTGGGTTTCCGGGACCACTAGCGTGGAGAAACCGCAAAAAAAAGTAGACGCTCAAATACTGTTGGAGGGCCCCTTTAAAAGGGTACTAATGGGGGTATTGGTGGCCGAGTGGGCTAGTGCACAGCACACCAGCTCAAAGCACGTGGAACGGTAGCTTGCACTGCAGAATCCATGAACCCTGGGTTCAATCCCCACCCTTGCCCGTTTCGATCTGGGTGAGCACCGTACCGAAGTGCGGTTGTACTATCGTGAGCAATATGAGAGGGAACAGCGGAGCGCGTGCCAAATAGCCTCGAACCCTACCCGTGGCGATACGCTGCGGCAGCTCTTGGAAAGAAGGTGGAGAGAGCGGTGCGCTGCCGTCTGCTAACGGCACCCCCGCCATGCTGGCTTTCCTCTCGCGCAGCACCTGATAACGATGAACATTGCGAGGCGCTTTTATACGTCGTATCATTGACAGCTTTGCGAACTTGAAAAAGAAAGCTCACGGCAACGAGATGAAAACAGTTTTTTTATATCAAGACGTTATCGGCGTTAGTAGTCGGCGATGAACTAAACCGTGTGAAAAGTAAGCTGCAAGTGGCGGGGGTGCCGGCAGCAGACGAAAGCGCACCGCTCTCTCCACCTTCTTTCCAAGAGCTGCCGCGGCGTATCGCCACGGGTAGGGTTCGAGGCTATTTGGCACGCGCTCCGCTGTTCCCTCTCATATTGCTCACGATAGTACAATTGTACTACACTGGCTAAATTGCTCATCTGCAGCTGAGAGACAAGTCGCCCGTTGTGGCAGACTAACTTGAGGCTGTATAAACATACACACCATACAGTTTTTTGTTTTTTTTTATGGATTCTATTAAAGGGGCGGTGCAACGATTTTCAGACTGGCCAATTGACCCTTTCAGGAATTCAGTCTGGCAACTTTAATCACTATCATCATCTGAAAAATGGCATATGTGCTATACTAATGGTGGCCTTCTGTTTAGTGATGAAGAAAGAAGTTGAAGATGCTCCTAAGCATATGCTTCGATGCCCATACATTTTAGACGTTAGTGCGGCATGAAGCAGGAATTGAATGCAAGAGCTGCGTAAGCGTTCATTTCTAACTCGGGCCCAATCCATCTGTTAGTAGCTCACACTCGGCTTCAAACCCCCGTGATGTATAAAATTTTATCAAGGCATCTATGTCTGCTGGCGCTTCGTTCTGACTGGTTGCATCTTTTTCGCCATCGACACTGAAAAAGATTGAAAAATAACTGGACTGTGAAGCGCACATTCTCGTTTACCGTTAACTTGCGAAAGTGACGGTGCCCCATAAAATACTGCAGACCACAGGTTCATTGCCGCCATTACTATGGTAAAAGTTAAACTGCCATTTGAGTCACCAGATGGCTCTGAATTCCGGAAAGGGCCTATTTAATCTGCGTCACCTATGGAATGAAAAACTGAAAACCGCATTTTCTTGCGAGCGCTAGTTCTTATATTAAAAATATGAAACAAATCGAAGGTCGAAGTGCCTCTCAACTCTCCACGCCGACTTTTCAGTGACATACTCTGGGGGTTTATGTGGTTTCCCCTTGGGTCCTCTCTTCAGAGACGCCAGCCGCTTCGTCCGCGATGTCGCCTTTAAAGGATTAGCCTCGTCGAAGGTCGCGGCGAGCGATCGACACAAGAGACGGGTTGCCACGGGGCTCACGGCGAGTGTAGCAGCGGAGCGGGACAAGTTTTGTTGACTTCCGCGTACCCCCAGACACCCCGTCATTTTGGTTCCCGTAAGCACCACAGGTGGCTGCAGATCGGCAAATAATTTGTTTTTTGCTTTGCGATTACGCAGCAGGATAAAAGTTTTTCGGGGAAAGGTTACATGTTTTTGGTCACTTTGGGCTTGCATAAACAATATAAAAAATGCAAACGGGCAATTCTTTTAACATTAAAATCGTTGCACCGCCCCTTTAATAATATTTGGATGCAAACTGGGTAAATATGTGAATTTTTTCCTTGTCATGGCCAACTCACATTAGGAATGTTTTTGGGGGAATGGAGGTGTTCATATAAACGAGAAAGAACTGTACCCTCTGCGTGCAACAACAAAAACTAAATGACAAAAACAACACCAATGACAACCTATGTAGAAAATAAACATTTGATGGCTGCCTGAAGGTCAGCAGAGGGGAAGTATGCTCGATGATTTCAATTAGGGCAGGATAAATGTATGGGAGGTTTGGGATTCGCCAGTTTAAGAGTTGTGTACCATAGATTTTATTGCAACTTCGTCGTCTAAGTTCCCCATCTCGTCGGCCTTTTTTTGTGCACCTAACTCTAAATAAATGGAGAGACAAAAATGGCAAAACAATGACACCGCCCCTGCTTATGCCGTCCAAGCCGGCAAGGTGTTATCGGTTTGGCTTCACAAGAAGGTGGGACCCATCGTGGAATGCAGGAAGTGACAGCACGCCGCACCCAAACACCAATGGAGCAACTGCGAAAGGTAGGGAGTGGAAAAGGGCTCAAACTGTTTCTGATGGTCGAGGAGGCAATGGGACGGCGCTCCGACTGATAGCAGGCTCATTTCACTTGTTGTCCTACGCCCGACGTCTCCGCGCAGGGTTTTATTTTCGTTATCGGCAGGATTCCTCCGGTAGCAAGACGGGGATTGCGACTTTGAAGACGGACGTGTCACAAAAACATTTTTCTCAATGGGTAGCATGGAGCAGTGCACAAGTTGTCTCGAGGGAAAGAACTGGAACCTCGTATTCGGTTCCTTTGGCAATGAAGTGGGAATGCTGCTTTGGCAATGTACTGCTCCCAGCTTTAGAGAGAGTCATTGCCATTTCCTTAAAGGGGCGGTGCAACAATATTCAACTGAAATGTTTTTCACTTTACACGATCTTACTGGCACTAGTGGGACTCAAGGATACTCGCACGCAAAGCCACTTGCCAAGAAACTCCTTTGTTGCGGTGTAATTTCAAGGACGAAAGCGAGCGTTTTCATTCAATCTCCTTCGCAAAACTTGATGACGTAACTGGGGGATCGCAGTACCCCCAAGTGACAATATTTGAATGTGGCTCATAGATTGGACCTGAGCATTACGTGCGCACTCGATTTGGGCTCGTGGTAATCCATAGCGCGAGAAGCATTCGGGTAGTGGCCCATGTCCAATCGATGAATGACGACAATAGCCGAACCATAACAATGTCTGGAACTCGGCACATGTCCTGTGCTTTGCCTACCCCTGCGCGTGGCTATGATCAACATTGGCGGCATATAATCAGCTGCCCGTGGCCACTTGTTTTGGCTGCGAGTTGAGGGAGTGAACGCTGCTCGTTTTTCTTTAATTTGTTTTGCAACTTCTTTTGCGTGGGGTGAAAAACTAATGCGTGTTTCATAGGCCATTAACGTCGGGGATCCGTTCTAAGCGGTATTTGTGCAAAGTGCAAAAATCATTGCATTGCCCCTTTCAAGCGTAGTCAGATGAAGGCACGGTGACACAGAAGTATGTGAAGGCAAACTGGCAGCTGCTGAAGAGGTTTAACCTTTTCACTCCATAATAATGAGTTGAATGATAAAAGCTGATGAAGTTTCACCTCTCAACTCCATAGTAAGGCATACCTGCCAACTCTCCCGAATTGTCCGGGAGCCTCCCGAATTTCGATCGCATCTCCCGATTGTATGGACGCGACCTCAAATCTCCCGAAAAGTATCCGCCGTAGGTTTTTTTTTGTTTTTTTTATGACGTTTTATTGCTATAATTATCACGCGTGTGTCATTGCGAGTTACTCGAGAGTAGGTTTAGTAGGTTACTCGGGCGGCTTACCACGTGACAACTCGGAGCAGTAGCGTAAAACGAGGGTAGATTTTCAAACGCCAAGGTACGAAACCTCTACTCCTGAAGTTAGAGCGCATTTTGGAACACGGCTTATATGAACATGGGTACGCTAGGCTTCAGTTGGCTTTGTCAGGTCGTCGAGTGAGGTGCGGAACGCCGAACTACTCTTCGTGTTTCCCCGAGTTTAGTTGGAACCACTGATCTGTTGGAACGATTGATGGCACTTTCAAAAGCCAAAAAGAAGTACTTGCAAGTATTTCTGAGATCATACGCGACTGAGTTTCCGTGCTTTGTCGCTTCGCGGAAAGCTGACAAGTATGGATTCTGTACCATGTGTGCCTGTGATGTGTGAGCGTTTCGCACGGTGGCAAGCTTGACATCAAGATACACATCGCTTTACGAAAGCATCAGAACCATGCTCGTGCCGTAGAAGGGCAGGGCACCATAGGCAGTTTACTCCAGAACAACTGCGAAGACAGTGTGATTCGCGCAGAGTGCTTCTTCACGGGGTTTCTTGTCAAACTAAAAAAAAATAATAATAATGTTTCAACTTTTACACCCCCCCCCCCCCCCCCCGCGGCGGTTTCCCGAATTTTTATGTTGCTAGGTTGGCAGGTATGGTAAGGAGTTTATTCACGAGCATCACTCGTGCTGTTCATTACAGACCAGAAGTTCGGACCACGAAACTGGCTCGTGTTTCGGAGCTTGTATTGTGTGCTCTCAGTCAAATGACAGCGCTGCCGCTACTGCTCTTTCCCCTTCAGGCTGTTTTGTGTTTGTTTTGAATTTTCACTAAAAAACTGCTGTATTGTTCCAGGGGGAAAAAAAAAGATTAATGTGTGACAGCTGCAATTGCGGGCAAAGGCGGGCCTCAACTGGGAGGTCCGCTTTACCTGACGAAGGAATATAGAGACTTTTATTTGGAAGTGCTGAGCACTCTACCATTTCCAATCACCCTTTCGATAACTCAGAAACTTTATTTGGGATCGGCAATTCGCACGAAGGTTGGGGGGGGAAGCATTCGCTTGGGCCTCCGGGTGTTGTTTGTTTCTCTTTGCCTTTCTGTGTTTACACCAGTAGTGCACAGTGAAGAACACTGCCATGTCGTGTTAGTGTGCTGGGTGAAGGACTTCTGTGTCATCCCTGGAGAGGATTGCTAATTTTTGTCGCAGTGCTGGGCTGTGACAATTTTCAAATGACAGAGAGAGCTCTTGTGAGCTATCTATTACGAGCTTAGGTTTAACTTATACAGCTTCAGGATAGAGGCCTGCCTGGGCCGATATTTAGGACCCTGGACCAGCCCGGCCCGCTGTCTCTTAAGCCCAGGCCTGCCCGCTGCCCGCTAGCCATTTTCGGCACCCAGCCCAGCCCGGCCCGGCCCAGTCCAGCTCAAGGCTAATTTTCACGTGCCCGCTGACGCCCGCTCTATTTTCGCCCTGTATGAATAGCTCACAAATTGCACGGCATGGCAGCTTGCTTGCCACTATTACACGTGTTGACTACGGTGCTTCATAGTCACTAAAGCAAGCATCTTTTATTTTATTTTTTTGCTGCTAATATTAGCAGCAAACAGCTTGTTAAAAAACAGCTCGTTAAAAAAAATCACTCCCATCATTGTTTTTTTTTTGTGAGCAAGCACGTTTATTGAAAAGAACTGAACAGTAAAAATGGCAAGCGACAGCATAGCTTTTTATATACTGACAAAGCCTGGCAGATCGCCACGAGAAACGGCTGCCGAAATAGAAAAGGTGGAGCGGCAGACGACGGATGAAAGGAGAGCCCTGTGATTGGCGCCCCGCTGCGGCGAGATGCTGAAGCACACTTCTCCCGAGCGAACAAACGTGTTTCGGGTCCTCGCCGCTGCAAAAGCTGTGCTCTGACGTCCAGGTTCCCCGAGAAATAACTCTTTAATGCACCAGATCCTCGCGCTCCAAATCTGCAACCGGGCACTCTATGGCTATGTCGTCGAACTGCCAGTCTTTGTGAGTATAGAGGAGGCTATGGCAACAGTTAAGAGGACCATGTGCCAAAGTTGCAAAGGAAGGAAAATGTCGCGACAGTTTTGAACAAAAGACAGGCAAAGTTCTAAATTGCCCACTCCCGTTGTGTAGAACAACCGTAAAGAAAATAAATTTAAAAAATACTGCTGTCTCTTTAGGTACTCTGCGAGAAATTGTTTAGGAAAAGCACTCTGAGAGCTTCACCTGTATTTTGGATGCATGCTCTCGTACGTACAGATGGTGTACGCATGCGAGGGTACACATTGTGTAGGCACATATGTGTGCGTGTTGACGAGGAGAAGCGACTATACGACACCGGCGCCGCAGGCGACGAAACTGAATGCCGCTACACTGAGCTGTACAAACACACATGCAAACACACACTCAAGCTTTCAGCATCTGTACCTCCTTTGCACAAGCTTCCAAAAATATTGCTGCTAAAAAGTGAGATCACCCATCCAGTTTTTCTGGCTCAATATCTAAAACGCAAAAATTCCAAAATATCGCCCATCCCCTATTCTCGTCGGACATCACGCAATGTCCGACGGAAATCGCATCAACTGCGCAATCTGCGGTACTGGTACGTCTGACTAAGGGAGTTTCTAACGGGCTCGCGCATTTTTGT
The DNA here is from genome assembly GCA_013358835.2 of Ixodes persulcatus. Taxonomy (NCBI): domain Eukaryota; kingdom Metazoa; phylum Arthropoda; class Arachnida; order Ixodida; family Ixodidae; genus Ixodes; species Ixodes persulcatus. Next base: position 422,282 of record JABSTQ010011466.1, on the reverse strand, counting down.
CCGTGATCTGCACATGCGATATTGGTTCATGTGACGTGCAAGTTGATGCCGCGTGTTTATTGCATCGTAAAATGCGAGTCTGCTGTATTCAAGATCCGCAGTATTTGTTCCCGGGGCATGCCCCGTGCCCTGCGCGTTCGTAGCAGGTTTCCGCATTTTTGTCCGTGCGCACGTGATCTGCGCACGCGATATCGGTTCCTGTGACATACGAGTTGTCCTGAATGTTTGTTGCACCGTGAAATGCAAATCTGCTGCATTCGTGATTCGCAGCATCGGTTCCCATAACATGCGAGTTCGCGGCAGGTTCTCTCGTGAACTTCGCACCGTGTACTGTGTTTGCACGATTCTAACGCTCGCTTCTTTTCGCCAAAATGGGTGCCCCGAAACATGCGTGTTACAATCGAAACCAAAAACCGAAACTCGAGAAAAACACAATTGTTTACATTCGCCACTTTGATATTTGTATCGCGCGCATTCTGTCCCCTCTACGGACTCGTGTCCGCCGTTTAAAAATGGGGGGGGGGGGGGAAGGTCCACTGGGAGGTTTTATTTAAAGAAAGGCCATCACGCTGGCGAGAAAGATAACAACGGAGCAGCACTGCGTGGCCTCGCAATCCCAGCGACCCAACAAGATCGCAAAGTGCTGTTTGAAATACGACTCTCGCTTATACATGCGCAAGAAGCGCGACACTTAAAATGCTTAAAACGCCTTAGATTAAAGTAGGGATCACCTCTGTGGACAGCGAAGAACCATCGTTGGACTCGGACAGCAGCGACTAGTGCACTGCATTAATTTTTGTGTAGGCGTTCGTTTCATAAAATTCGTTCTTTGAGGTATGTGTTCAGTCTTCATTATTTTAAGTGTGCGGTAGAATCGGCCACAATTTAAATTCTGAATAGCTGAAACCTAAATCTGCTTGCACGTTAGAATCGTGCAAACACTGTAAAGCGAATCTGCTACGTCCGCAACCCTTCCCCGCAGGGGGCACCTGTGAAAGCAGGTGTTTGGAGAGTGGCGTCTCCACGGACCCTGAGCCCCGCAGGGGGCGCCTGCACCTTAGGTGCTAGGTGCTTGGTGAGTAGCGTCACCACGGACCCCAGCCACCTTGCGACACCACAGACCCTGAGTAAAAAGTGGCTAAGACCCACCCACGTCTGGCTGTGCGTGGCTTTCCCGTGTCCGGGGAAAAGGGCATCCTGGTGGTTGAGCCGAACCCGGGGTAGGTTTGGACCCTTCGGGGCCCCCCGGGTGAGGCAATACACCACTTCGGCCCCCGCTTCCCGTAGACGGGTGTCCTGGCTTGGCCCGACCAGGATGATTCAGTCAGTCGCCACTTCTACTATCCCCTCCCTTCTTTTACCTTTGTCTTCTCCTTCTTTTCACTCTTCTCATTTCTCTTCTTTCCTTTTCAACTCTTTTGGCGGCAAGGGCTAACCTTGGGTGGCGACAGACCCCTTGTCCAGAACCACACTTGGTTATAGTACCTGGGCAGTGCTAATAGTGTAACGGTTCCAGCAAAGCCCTTTTTGTTATGGTCCGTTAACTATTCCCTTGTTGGGCTCCGTGGTGGGCGGCACACCACAGGTTCTGAACACTTTCCGCCTCTTATGGCTCCCTCTCTCTCTAAACCCGGTTCCAGGCAGGCATCCAAACGGCCCTGTCCGGAACAAGTCATCGCCAAAGCATCAGAAACAGAACACTTTGTAAAGTTTTTTGTAATTCACTCTGAAGACGACCAACGCCCTGCCGCCAAGCTGTCTCCTTTCATTGTTGCCAAAGTTCTTGAGCACTTGATCGGACACTCCTACCAAGCAAAAAAGCTGCATTCTGGGGACCTTCTTGTTGAGGTCACCACGCAAGCGCAAAGTGTGGCCATTCAAAAGATGAAAAGCATCGTCGATACCTCCGTCACGGTAACGCCGCACAGGACGTTGAACACTGTGCGTGGTGTCATCTCCGAAGAAGACCTCCTAGGTGTAAGCGAGGATGAGATCCTTGAAGGCCTACAAAACTCGGGTGTCACTGCAGTAAAGCGAATTATACTTCGACGCGAGGGTCAGGAGATCCCCTCAAAACATCTTATTCTTTCTTTTGAACGGCATAGTCTTCCAGCAACAGTGAAGGCAGGCTATCTGAACTGCCGTGTCCGTCCGTATGTGCCGAACCCCCAAAGGTGTTTCAGGTGCCAGCGGTTTGGGCATGGGTCTAGGAGCTGCCGTGGAAGAGAGATCTGCGCCAAGTGTGGCAGCAACGAACATGTTGCAGACATCTGTGAAAACACTGTGTGTTGCTCCAACTGCAAGGGCACCCATGCAGCGTACTCCCGTGTTTGTCCCCTATGGAAGCAGGAGAAGGAGATCTTGAGTTTGAAGGCTAAAGAAAACATTACATACCTTGAGGCCAAGAAACGCTGGTCATTCCTTGCACAAGGCTCGTATGCCGACGTGGCGCGCCGGGGTCCTGCGCCACGTATGGAGTCGAGGGCGACCCAGGTCTTGCTCGAAGACCTGGCTGCCGCCCTCAGGACCCCAAAGCCTACCCAGGGGCAGCGTGCTCCCTCTCTTCGCGGAGGGGGTTCGCCAGCTGCTCCCACGTCCCAAGACAGGCCAGCGCCTGCTGTGCCTGTACAGTCCGCGCGGTCCCCTACCAGGGAGAAAAAGCGAGGCCCTCGGCCTCACTCTCTGGAGAGACCGCCAGCAACCAAGGAGCTGCATGGTCCTCATGCAGCTTCTGTAATGCAGAAGGAGGCAGAGCAGATGGACGGGGTTGAATTCCTCCCAAGTACATCTGCCACCCTCCCGTCAGGTTCTGGTCGCGGCCGCGGGTTAGGTTCTCGCAGCTCCGACCCTCCCAGGCCGGCAAGCAAGCCTGCTTGCGGAGCTCAGGAGGGCGGGGCTCCTGCGCCGTCCACTTCCCCATCTACCCCTGGGTCTGACCAGGAGGAGATGGAGTGGCAGAATCCAAAGACCAAACATAAAACTAAAAAACCTGTGATCCCTCCGAAGTGATTACACTTCTTTCACTCTTCACCCGTGTGTTCGTAATTTTATCTTTATAATGGTTTCAGTGCTTATGCAGTGGAACTGTCGAGGGCTCCTAAGTAACCTGGATGATGTGGAGTTTTTGCTGGAGGAACACAAGCCACGTGTGCTTTGCTTGCAGGAAACTCATTTAAACCCCAGCCATAGCAACTTCCTCAGACGGTACCAGGTATTCCGGAAGGATCGTCCGTGCTCAGTCAGTTCTTCTGGAGGAGTTGCGGTGGTTCTCCCGAGAGAAGTCCCCTGCGTACAGGTTCCACTGTCTACCTCACTGGAAGCAGTGGCTGTACGGTTCATGCTTCACAAAGCTCTGACAGTGTGCTCTTTATACTTACCACCATCATTTACTTTGAAATCCTCAGATTTTAATTCGTTTTTAGACCAGCTTCCTGAGCCATTCCTTTTGATGGGCGATTTTAATTGTCACAACCCTCTATGGGGGAGCACACGTCGTGACATCCGAGGGAAAATTATTGAGTCTGTCTTATTCTCGCGAACACTTTGTCTTTTTAACACTGGTGAGCCTACCTTTTTTAGCTGTCAACATCTTTCTTCATCATGCATTGATCTCTCTATTGGGACTGCCACACTTTTTCCCAACTTTTCGTGGCATGTGGATCCTAACCCATATGGTAGCGACCATTTCCCCATTATTTTAAAGTGCACTGCTCCTTCATCCTCTCTCATGACACGTTCGCCACGCTGGAAAGTAGACCAGGCAAACTGGGCCATGTTTGAAAGTTCATCTGAGATTAACCCTGAAACTTTAGTTGGCTTGGATGTGAATGATGCCTGCAAATATCTTACTGCCTCTATAATTGAGGCAGCTCAGAAAGCTATTCCACAGACGTCTTCACGCCTTCCTGTTAAGCCGAAGCCTTGGTGGACTAAGGAGTGCAGTGAGACTCGAAAAAAACAAAATTGCTCATGGGATGTGCTACGCCGGTACCCGACCCCTCCTAATGTTTTAGCCTTCAAACAGGCTCGGGCGAAGGCTCGATATGTTCGTCGTCAGTCCAAAAAGACGACATGGAAGAAATACACCTCCTCTGTTAATAGTCACACCAGTGTAAAAGTTGTCTGGGAAAAAGTGCATAAGATTAATGGGGATTATCGAGCCTTCTCCATACCGCTTTTTGTTCTGCCAGGTGGTGTACTGCCTAACCTTGAGCAGCAGGCCAATATTCTAGGGGAGCACTTTGCATCTGTGTCAGGTTCATCGCATTACTCGGCAGCATTTTTAAAGCATAAAAGTGCTGTAGAGAAGAAGAGAATAAATTGTTCTGGAGGACTACGAGAACCCTATAATAGGCCATTTACTTTTCGAGAATTACAGGCAGCGTTAAATAAAAGTAAAAATACGTCCCCGGGACCCGATCGAATTCACTACTGTATGCTCAAGCATTTGCATTCCAATACCCTGCAGGCGCTTTTAAACTTTTTTAACCAGATCTGGAGAGAAGGTGTCTTCCCAGATTCTTGGAAAAGAGCCGAGGTTATCCCGCTCCTCAAGCAAGGAAAGGATCCATCATTACCCTCAAGTTACCGGCCCATAGCCCTCACCAGTTCCTTGGGGAAGACCTTTGAACGGATGGTAAACTCAAGATTGGTCCATTTTCTAGAGGAAAATAACCTGCTCGACAAGTTTCAGTGCGGTTTCCGTGCCCACAGATCAACGGTGGACCACCTAGTCCGACTTGAGAAAACTATTCGTGAGGCTTTTGTTAATAGACAGCATTGCGTTTCCGTCTTTTTTGATATAGAGAAGGCTTACGACACAACATGGAGGTATGGAATTTTGAACGATCTTGTCTCATATGGAATTCGTGGCCGCATGCTCTCACTCATCAAAAGCTTCTTGGAAGACAGATACTTTCACGTCAAGCTTGGTACCACCGTCTCTCGTAGTTTTGTCCAAGAGAATGGAGTTCCACAAGGTGGTGTCCTTAGCGTTACACTGTTTTTAATAAAAATGAACTCTATTGCAAGGTCTATCCCACAGTCACTTTCCTACTCTCTTTACGTGGATGACTTGCAGATCTCTTGCTGTTCATGCAACATTTCAGTCTGCGAGAGGCAACTTCAGCTGGGTATTAATAGTCTGATGAGGTGGGCTGATGCCAATGGGTTTAGTTTTTCACCGGAGAAGTCAGTATGTGTCAACTTTTCATTACGTAGGGGCATGATCCTAGAGCCTAGTCTGACCTTAAGGGGTCAGGCAATTCCTGTTCGTAATGAACACAAATTCCTAGGAGTGATATTTGATAAAAAGTTGAATTTCCGTAGTCATATACTTAACCTGAAACAGAAGTGCTCAAGGTCAATGAACCTCCTAAAGGTGCTTTCACACAAGTCTTGGGGTAGCGATCGGGAATGCCTCCTTCGTCTCTATCGCTGCTTGGTCCGTTCAAAATTAGATTATGGATGCGTAGTATATGGATCCGCACGCCAATCTACCCTTCAGGTGTTGGACCCGATCCACCATCAAGGCCTGAGGCTTTCCACTGGTGCTTTTCGGACGTCCCCTATACCTAGCCTGTATGCTGAGTGTAATGAATATTCACTTGAAAAGAGACGATTTTATTTAGGGTTCCAGTATGTATTAAGAATTCGCTCTGTCCCTTCTCATCCAATCCAAGAAGCAATCCAGGATTCTCGCTATGAAACCACATTCCAGAACAAGCCATCTGTCGTAGCCCCTTTTACGCAGAGAATTAAAGCATATTCGCAGGCGTACAACCTTGACAGTTTCAGCCTAGTTGCTCAACTCCCACCTGCAGTACCTCCTTGGGAGTGCATAGCACCCATAATCAATTTTACTCTGATTAAATATAATAAGCGGCAAACTCCTGTTGCTGCCCTCCAACAGGAGTTTTCCCAGGTTGCTTATACGTACAGCAACTGTAGGAGCTTCTTCACAGATGGTACTAAGACTGACTCTGTTGTTGGTTGTGCTGTTATCAGCAAGACATGGAAGGTTGTTAGACGTCTTGATGCTAGAGCCTCAATCTTTACTGCAGAAATCTATGCTTTAATTTTAGCTGTTGAATTCATTGTAGAAAACTCTATCCAGTATTCTGTTATCTACTCTGACTCTCTCAGCGCATTAAAGGCGCTTGCTTCTTTGGAAGTATCAAAGAATACCTTCGTTACTAGGCTCCGGAACATTGTGCACACTGCAGCAAAATCACATCTACACATCAATTTCTGTTGGGTGCCTAGTCATGTCGGTATTCAGGGAAATGAGGCTGCTGATAGAGCCGCCAGTACGTGCGTTGAGAGGCAAGTGGATATCAAGGACATTCCATACACTGATTACAAACACAGTCTTAAAAAAGCAATCCAGAAAAACTGGCAGTTAGAATGGGACACTGAAATACACAACAAGCTTCATTGCGTGAAACCTACCCTGCGGGAATGGGCAAGTTGCCGACACAGGGAGCGCTTCTTTGAGGTTGTGCTCTGTCGTCTGAGATTGGGACACACCCATCTCACGCATGCGTACCTCCTACGGGCAGAGGCAGCTCCAAAATGTGAATACTGTAACGAGTCGTTGAGTGTCATGCATATTCTTATCACATGTCCTAAGTACCATCACGAACGCACCACTTTTTTCTCTACCTTTTTCCGCAATCACGTCCCATTTCACCCGGCATTATTATTGGGTGATGAACCTCTTGTGCCGCACCATCAAGTCTTTAAGTTTTTAGATAGCATTGGCATCCTACATCGGCTATGAATTTTGGTTTGTTTTCATTTCTATTGCGTTTGCCTGAAGATTAGCGATGGCAGCGAGCCGGCGATCTTGTATCGTCGGCACATTCTCCCATACTCTCCAGTGTGAAAGAAATTTCTTTAGAGTGGCCCTGGTTAGTGGAGCGTCGGTTAAAAATTTTTGGAAGCCTTAATAGGCCTGTATCTTGTAAAGTTTTAAGCATTCATTCCCCATAGTTTTAAAATGGAACTACCTACTATAGGTCTTTTTAGTATTGCCTTTAACTTACCCTGTGTTTGGCACACTATGGCCTTAGTTGCCGCTGTGCCAATAAACACCTAATTTTCTTCTTCTTCTCCGCAACCCTTTTTACTAATGACACAGGATGGCGTAGCAAATTACCGCGTGTTTATCGCATCATAAAACGCAAATTTACCGTGTCTGCTATCTGCGGTATTAGTTCCCATTTTATGTGGTTTGTAGCGGATAGCCCGGTGTCTTATCGCCTTTTTTTTTTTATGAAATTTTCCTGTTGCATTTCCAAAGATAGCCCACCCCATGTTTTTCCCATTTTATATCATCATTTTGGGTGGGCGTCCTTACGGGATTTTAGTTTGGCACAAGAAATTACTCTTTTTATTAAGACGCAAAAGCAGTGTGCATGTTTTTGTATTTTTTTCTTTACCACGAATGGGTGCAGTTTTACTACACAATATACACCTTTGAGGCAACTGAATTCATGACAGGTTTCCCCAAGATGATGTTCAACCACAAAGACCGGCCTTACCCGACTTCAGCAAAAGTAGAACGGCCGAACTCCAGCTGCAGATAAAAATCCGGACTCTGGCCAGAAACAAACGGCTCCTCTTTCTTTTTGTCGTAGGTGCGTCTTCCGGTTCCCCAGCACCAACATCAAGATCATGTTCCAGTCGCTGGTGGACGAGGCAGGCCCGCCGGGGCTGGGTGGGGGCCCTCCCCCTCCTCGCTTGGAGGCGGGGTCTCTGGGGGCCGCCTCCCCCCTGGGACTGGCCTCCCCCAGGCTTCGCCCCCAGGTGCCGCCGCACCTGCCCAGGCCCCTGGCGCCCCTCAAGATCAACATCCCGGAGCCCGAGTCCAACTTCACTAGCCCCATCCCATCGCCCACCGGAACCCTCAGGTGGGCGGGTCAGAAGGAAACTAGGCCGCCCAATTGGCCGAGGGGTCGGCACCCCTAAGCCAATGGAGCGATTCTCGGCCGCTTTTCACTGACTTGGGGACTTCGCAGGAACTTTCCGTGCAGGTTTACTTGCTCGTTTGCGGTTTTCTGGGACAGAGAAAAGAGGAAGTTTTAGTTTTAGCTTGTGAAGAAGAAATTAAGGCCCACTCGCATACTTCGTTTGCTTGGGACCGAGCTCTTGCGATGTCTTGGGATGGGAGGCCACGCTGGCGCTATCTACGAGGTGACCCTGGGACTGCATTTCACTAGAGCAAAGGTTTTGCGGTAATTGCGAGATCTAAGATGCCTACCGTCTATGAGAAATATTTGTTTATAACGTTGTCAAAAGTTTTTTTCTCAAGACAAAGAGAATGACGCTTGGAAAAAATGGTAAATGTACGGAATTGTCGAGTGTTGCACAGCCACCTAACCGGTGGCGCCAATGTGTTCCCTCGTCATAAGAGATCTTAAAGGGATTATGACACGCCAAAAAATAAACTATGAGATAACAGTACTGCTAGGACCCATTGTATGTTCCTATAATCCTGCTAAATTTGTTTTGAAAATGGCGCGATAGTTTTGTGGATAAATTGATTTATATGCGGGTCCCTCGGAGGAGCGGATCCGGGCGGAGCTGGAAGCTGGCTACGTAGCCAGCCTCCTGCGCGGTGCCCCCTTGCACGCACTCACAGACTTGGCTTTCTTGGCGTCTCGAGCTTCAGCTTCCTCAATTACCTTCTGCGTTTCAAGCATGCGGTCCGTGATGATTACGTCTATGGCATCGCTTGCCTTGTCAAAGTGTTCGACATTGATCGCAGCAGCGATGGGAGTGATTGCTATCAAGAGATGTTGGAAGCTGTTCATTTTAACTGCGACCTGCTGGCGACCAGCTCCAGCGACGGCGAGTTACGAATGAACTTGCCGTGGTCGCCGTCGTCCCAGAATATCTCGCAGGCGCATGCCGAGCGGAAGGTCAACGGGCCGGGGCCGAGAGCGAGAATAGCGTTCGGGTTACCAAGTTGCGTGAGTGGTTTTGATCGTACCGCGGCAAGGAGAGCTTGGGCGATCGGGCGGGCGCCTAGAATGAGAGAGCGTTCATGATCACGTGGTTTATGGACACCGTGGTGTGACTAACTTGGGCAGTGTTGCCTGGTCGTCAGATGAAAATTATAAAAATTTGTAAATTGAATATTTCAATTACCAGAGCTCTTAAAATCGCGTAACTTGGTGTACATCTAAGTAGCCTATGAGCATTCCATTTCAAGAATAATCTATCCGTTTAATTTTCGTGTCATAACCCCTTTAAGAAGTTTCGAGGCGCGCGGTTGTAAGCGGTCGCAAGTGCGTGCACCAGCCTTTAGTGTCGGCGAAGTGGAGCTGCTCTGAATGTGCTTACTCTGTGTGTTGCGTGCATAGGCACTCCTTGAATTAAGTTACCACACTTCTAGTGAAGTGCGGAGGTCTTGGTGACTCGTTGTCGTGACTTGACGTAAGCCCTCCAATTGTGGTCAAACACAGTCGCGCTCCACTGTGTGATTGAAACTTCGGTGTGCCTTTCGCATTTCTGTTAAAAGGGTTTTAAGACACTTCCTGCAGTAATCTATTTATGGTCGTAACTCAATCTACGAGAGAAGAAAAAACCAAACATTACATTCTTGCATGGCCAATTTCTTTGTTAAAATTGGTACCAAAGATGGATTGCCGCCGCCCTCCTCCTCGTCGGACAGCGCCCTCTGGTGTCAGCAATAGTTCCGAGGTTATCTATCTTTGATACTAATTTTAATAGAAAAACCGACCACACTAAAGTTTTTTTTTCCTTTTTTATATTTTGAGCCAATAGGTCGAGTTATGGCCATAAAGACCATCACAGACAGTGGTTTAGTGCCCTTTTTAAAAACGTCAGCGAAAGATGAAAATGGAATACTCTGTGTATTGTTAACGGAGTGTGGTTTTAAAATCCAGCCAGTTTCGTGCCGTAGTTACCAGAAAACCAGACTGGTTAAAGTATGAGTACTTAGAAACTGTTGCTGCTACTTCGACGTCACCCAAATCTAACTTTGTGCAGAAAATTTTAGCTTTTGTCTCATTCATAGGTCGTAAGAAAAGGAAATGGCTGCGCATGAACCTTTCGAGACTTGTTGGCAAAATACCACATGCTTACGTAAGTCACAATAAATCTTAAATTTAGGCCATGTTAAAAGACACATGCAAAGAAAAAAGCAATTTTTCTAAACAGCCTAGATGGAAAAAGGAGGTCGTAAAACGAATTTACTACGAAGAAAAAATAATTTTAGAACTATATTTATGGCAAGAAACAAATTTCTAGTTGGCGCCCGTGGGAATTGCCGGTGGTCACGGAACAGACCAGTGCGCCACCGCACTGTGCTGCCGCCGCCACCGCTGAAAGAGAACACTCCAGCGCGCCGCCGCGCCGTCAATTTCTGACCGGCACGCAGGTCTGTCAAGTGGTGCTTGCACTCTTTTAGGAGCTTCCTTTGGGCTCTAAGATATTAATCTTCGTTTTTGTTGCACTTTAAACGAAGCCGAATAAGTCACTTTTAGAGACCATAGGAAGCTTGTGGAAGAGCGCAAGCACCACATGATAAATAGCGGCCACTTTTCCACGGGCGCCAATTACAAATTCGTTTTGCGCCGTTAATATAGCTTTAAAACTTTCTCTTGTTCGTTGTAAATTTGTTTTATGACTTGCTTTTCCCATCAAGGTTGTTTAAAGAAAAAAAGTATTTTTTCCCTTTGCATGTGTCCTTTAAAACCAAGAGTCTTGAGGTTTTCTTGTACAACATCTTACTTGGTGCAGAAGACACCGTCTTGAATGTAGAGATCTCTGGTGTGAGTACTAGGATTTGGAGCTTGTTTGCTGTTTTTTGGTAGTCAAAAGTGGCATTTGTAACATTGATGTGTAGTTGTCCTCGAACTATCAACATGATGCGATTATTGTAATGCCGTGACACGTGATCCGATCCAAAGGGACAAAATGGAGGAGGTGTTCGTTTTCATTGACTTTTGGAACGTTAGGCCTAAAATGTGTGAAATTATGGTGCAGTTTAGGTCAGAAAGTTATTCGGATCGGGTCAAGCCTTCTTAGGTTTATACACAATTTTAGGCTGGGTTTAGATCTGTAGGTTATGCCAGGGTTTGTCTCTCCTGGTTGTGCTTAAAGCTTTTATTAAAACTTCGTTGGTATAGATTTTTTTTTTTCTGTTTTGCAGGTTTGAGTTGAATGATGTTGGTTAGTTGTTTCCCTGACCAGATCGGTTTGTTCTAGGAGAAAAATTATGTTTTGCTCTTATACTTTTTATCACGGAAGAAAAAAAAGAACACACTTCGTGCTTAGTTCATGCAAGCTTAAGTTTTCAGAAAAAGTCTGTGCTTTTTTCTTTTTGAAATATCAACATTTTGTCAAAAGAACAGATTACTCACATTACCTGCACATCTTAATTCACCACATAAATGGGGAACTTGGCGATGCTTCATGAGGAGACTAACCTTTCGGGCTACGGTTCTTGAGGTGGGAGCAAGTATTGGCGACTAGATCGAACTTGTTTTCCCCAGAGCATGCTTTCCCCATCACACTGCCTGTGAACTCTACCCTTTTTTGTCATCTCTCTCAATAGGGCAGGGGGCGGGGTGGCACAGGCACAGTGTAACATAGAGAGTCAACCATGAACGTAGGGATGTTGGCGGGACGCGACAAGTTGGATCTCCGTTGAAGGCAGTCATCAGAGGATGCGAGCTTGGCCCATTTCGGCCTTTGTGCTGAACATATGCTAAACACTTTTTTTCTTTTTTTGGCGTTTTAGTTATTTTGAAACAACACAACCCTTGGCTCTCGAGTATAAATGGAGTTTCCAATCATTCCTCTTTTCGATGGGTCCATGGGGTCTTATGAAAGAGTAGTCACATCCAGCAACTTTGTGGCTTCTCCGGACCCACCTTCGGTAGGTTCTCCGAGCGATCTGATTGGTTGACTCCCAGCATCAGCAGCACGCCTCTGGATCTTCAGCCTGTCCCGAGGAAAACCTTTCCCGGAGCTCGACGAAAAGATTCCAGACCATGTAATTTGGAAAACGTGGCGTAGCCTGTTTAGTGGCTCGAGGTTCATCTACTGGGGACGCAGACTCGAGCCACTCGAGGGTGCATGCCCCGAGGGTGACCTGAGAGCTCTCTGAAAACACCCCGAGAGTGTCCCGAGAGCACTCCAAAAGCACCCCGAGAGAGCTCCGAGAGCACTCTGAAGGCACCCCGAGAGTGCGCCGAGAGCGCTCTGAAAGCACCCCGAGAGTGCCCCGAGTGCGATCCCCGTGTGTGTCCCGTGTGCGCAGTGCGGCCAACTCCTGCCCGGCGAGTCCCCGTGCGGGCAGCCACCACCGCCGCAACATAGCCTCAGACCTGCAGATGGCTGCGGAGGCAGTGGAGCGGCACGAAGAGGCGGGGCCTGGCATGGGACACGCCCTCGGGGGAGGTGCCCCGGGAGCCCCGCCTCACTCGAACAGCCAAGGCACAGTCGGGTGGGTTGGCCCCGCTGGGCACTTTGTGGGGCTCTTTGCGGAGCGCCGCGCCTCTTTTGCGGGTGTCTCGGTGTGTGTTCGTAGAGATTGGAAAATCTAAATTTGTCACACTGTTGTTACAGCATGTGCACTTACTGCAACTTTCTTTGAAGTTATATTTGCAATAATTGGTGGATTTGGAAATTCCCTTGTTCCTTTCATATCGGAAGCATTTGAAGAAACTTGGAAAGGTTTGACACTTGACTCTATCTGTAGTCCTTTTAGTATACTCCTCTTTTGTCAAAACAGGAATAGGTAAATGTTAAGCCTTCTGTCTTGCTCTTCTAACTAATGTCTCCCACTTGTGAGCATCAAGAGACGCAGCAGTTGTCTGTTTTCATCTGAGAAGTATTTGATTGGTACTCGGGGCAATTAACTCTGTCACCACTACAATTATGAGTCCCCTCATGTGACTAGTAACGGTCAAATTGGAGATGATGGGCCCCACTTTTACGGTGATAGTCTACGAGCATTTGGACGTCCGCATTCAACTTGCAATCACCGATCAAACTCCCCCTGATACGGCTGCGTGTAAAGAGTGGAGTCATAGTCTATTTCCTCTTAACTCGTGAACCAGTCTTAAGTTTAAAAATGAGTGTTGGACGTCGTCGTCGTAGCCAACTATACTCTGCTCACCCCATAGCTGACAGAGCAGTTGAAGCTGCATTTGGCGAGCATGTAGCTTCCACCGCACTGTCTATTTATTTATTTAGAATACCCTCAAGGCCATCGGCATTACAGAGGGGAGTGGGGGTTAGTGGCAGTAATACACTTGCAGCTCAATCTGAGCAGTATACATTATTAATGGCAGTTCTAAATAAGTGGTCAGGAACAATTGTTGCGATAGATGCGGGAAGGTGGTTCCAATCCACTGAAGTTTTCGGAATGAACAACTCTCGGAGTGCATTAGTGTTACATTTTAGAATGTCTAATTTATACATATGATCAATGCGAGACGAAATATAAGACGGATGATTCAGCAGTCGGTTGTGAAGTAATGAGTTAGTATGGTATATCTTATGAAAGAGACATAAGCGAGCTATTTTGCGACGTAAATTGAGGTTAGGCAACGATAGGCTAGTTTTCATGGAGCTCACGCTTGCAGAGCGATTCTGAACTGATTCCAGGGCGTTTGTTAGTTTGGAATGACCGGGGTTCTAGATAGAAGAAGCATATTGTAATTTAGAGCGTACAAGCTTTTTGTACAGGGTTAGTTTCAAAGATGAAGGGGCAAGTGAAAAGTTTTGTTTTAGATAACCCAGCATTCAATTAGCATTTTTAATAACATACTCAACATGCATTTGCCAGGACACATCTGAGGTTATATACACACCTAAGTATTTATAAGAAGAGACAGAAAGTAAGGGGACATTTTCGAGAAAATAAGAAGGAACATTACATTTACGCTATACTCTCATGTCCTTGCATTTAGTCGTGTTAAGTTCCATCCCCCATAAATCGCACCATTTTGAAACATGGTTAATGTCGGCTTGTAAATTCAGAACATCGGAGGCGTTAGTGACTTCTCTATAAATAACGCAATCATCAGCAAATAAACTAATTGAAGAAGAGATTGAATTCGGCAAATTACGGCAGCTTACCGTAAGGATGCCCTCCCCCGAGAGATCGCCCACCCCCTTGATTTTTGTCGAACATCACGCCATGTCTAACAGGAATCACGTGAACCGCGCGATCTACGGTGCTGGCGCTTGTGACAAGGGAATACATAGCAGGTTCCTGTGTCTTTGGCTGCGACCTGCGCACTCTATCGGTTCTCGTGACGCGCAAGTTTGTACTGGGTTCCCGCGTGCATATTCAACATTTCCTGGAAGCTAAGGCCGTAGCACTCTTCTCGTGATGTCGCAAAGGAAGGCCATCGGGCGCACGCGTCGAAGCGTCGAAGTGAAGGTAACGTACGTGAATCGACCGTCTTAACAACATACTTTTAGTCACATAAGCGTGTCTTAGTAGCTAAAATGAAAGCTGCACGTAGCAGCGGGGCTAGAAAACATTTTATTAGACTGGCAAAATATTACGCCCGTGTAGATGGTGAGACAAGCAGTGATTAGGTACAGCGAAACGGATCACAGTTAAAATCCAGTTAAACGTGGTCATTGCAGACACGACTAGACAAGTATCACAATCATGTAAGCAATGTTCACATATGCAGTCACTAAATTCTTGCATTATACCTTGGCCATATGGCAAAATGAATGTAATTTCGATCGAATGACATTTTGGGGTCGGCAAATCAGCTTGCGATCGCAAGCTGATTCAATCCTATGATATCATTTAATGAAAAGATGTTAACCTTTCTGTTTGGCAGGGGTACTAAATTTACCTACTATTTACAATCAACTAATCCACTTCTCTCTATGGGCTCAAGCTGCCTCAATACAAAATACAATTTATTTTTACAGCGCAGCTGTTAAGGGCTAGTTTCCCCAGGATCGTGTCCGGTACCAAACAAATGTTGACACAACACTGGTTGCCGCTGTCGCTCATAGATCGCGGTAGCTGTCCAGAGTGTTGTTTGCCGGTTGTCTGCTTGCCGCCGTCGCTATAGATCGCGGCAACCTTTCCAGCCTCGGCCACCAGACAACTGGTTGCTGCCATCTCTCGTAGATGGCGGCAACATTTCTTCGGAGGAAGAAGAACGGGAACAGAACGAGCGGCAATGTGCGCAGCAGCGCGAATGGTTTTGCAACCGCTGCGAGGCCGCTATCGCCTAAAGTTCCACTGCATCGAGCACTTCAGATTCCCTTGTGAAGGAAGACTAGATCACTCACCTGAAAAGCCACCGCCGAAAACAGAAGCTACAGCTCCGCTGCTCTTCCTTCACCAGAGTGGAAAGGCTGAAAGTTTCTTATGCAATAATACTATTATCTTAATATAGCTAGGAGTGTAGGGTGAATGTGGTAAAGGCAATAAAATAACATAGTGTAAATAAATACATAAGCACAAACAATGCACTTTCAATGGCAGCAGATAGGATTGTTATCCACCTTCCAATGAAAACTTTAATGTTACCACACATATTTACAAATGGCGACTCAATTGCACACGAATAACGACGAACTGCGAGATTCCATTCTATCGAGAGATTAGAGCAACCGCCTGCAGCACTCTACTCGCGTCCTACATCACCAACAAAGCCTGTAAATAAGTTATTTCTCTCTCGTCGATCGTGTCCATACGTCCCACAATATCTGCCACGAAAACATTTGAACACAAACTCTTAAGAGCTTTTTCTCCCTTTCGAGGGAAAGAGGTCTATCAATAATCGACCAGTGTCATCGTTGGCTAGTGGCCAGACACGTCATTCACACCGTAGCAGGACCGCGAATCCACGTAAATGCCGTAGTGTCAAGAGAACATGAAAGAACCGCACACAAGAGCAATGGCTTGAAGCTTGGAACAAAAGGCTTATGTCGTCTACCCATCTCTTGCTCGTGCATGCTCCCTGTGGCGGTGACTGGATTTCTTCCGTTTCCCTTCTCTTCTGAAATGTCGCGGCGTTCCTTCTCAGACAGTCGGCAGCTTGCACAGAACGTAATTTTACCAGAATTGGAGCCTGTATGACAAAAATGTTGCTGCCGGGGCCAATTCATTCGAAAAGTGCGCGGAGCTGCAGGACCGCACTGTGATCCCACGGTTACGGAATAATCATAAATATAAATTTGGTACTTTCAACCTTGGTATTGCGTTGTATAGTATGTTCATATTATATATATAATAAATTATACGAGGCTTCACATTTAAAGCGTATAATGATGCCGGATGAATGCGCACAAACGGACCATGTGACCCGAGTGAGCAGACGACTCGGCCAGGGCGAAGAGAACCAGAGCGGGCGCCTTTTCTCAACGAGGCCTCCCCCACGGCCTCTCTTCTCCAGCCATCATGACACCACGACTCTGAGCGCTACGGCCTTAGCTCATAGGCGGCGTTGGTTTATGGCACCGTGAAACCCAAACCTGCTGCCTCCCTGTTCTGTGATATCCGTTCCCATGAAACTCGAGTTTGCGTAAAGTTTTGCCGTCGCATCCTTGAAGATGGACCACTCCACATTTTTCACCATTTATCTCTTCGTTTTGGGTGGGCATTAGTAGGGGGATTTTACGGTAGGTCTGAAAGGAGTGTAGTGTAGTTTCCAACCATACCGCGTCGAGGCGTCTTTCCGTGTGGTCCCGTCTGACGGTGCGTGTGGTGCGCGCAGTGGGCCCGAGGGAGACCAGAAGCCACCCTACTCCTACGCCCAGCTGATTGTGCAGGCCATCTCGTCGGCCCAGGACAAGCAGCTGACACTGAGCGGCATCTACTCCTACATCACCAAGAACTACCCGTACTACCGGACAGCAGACAAGGGCTGGCAGGCCAGTATACGCTCCTCTCTTTCCCTCTATCGAATCTCTCGAGTTGTTGCGATAGATCGAGCGGGACGCTGTATGGGTCCCTAAAACGGTTGCGTCTCTTCATCAAAAAGTTTCCTACACCTACACGAGACACTGCCCTATATCGCGCAATTCTCTATAAAATCCCATGTCGGGCATACCCCTCAATCCCACTCTTTTATAAGTTGACTGGTTCCCACGTTTACACGACGCACTTCTCTATAAAATCCCTATATCGAGCGGAAGTTGCCTAGTTACCTACATCTACATGAGACACCTCCATACGTCGGACACTTCCCTAAACCCCAGACTTCCATAGATTGAACAGTTCCTTAAATAGAACACTTCCTGCATCTAACGCTTTCGTGTGGTGCACACTTCCCAAATCGAAACTTTCCCCAAGCCAGATGTCTACATTCACCGCTAAGCTGACAGTGTAGTGGAAGCTACAATCTTCAGACCAATGAATCGCCTCCCTTTCATTACCAGACTCCTCTTCCTCGGTGTGAGTATAGGTGAAATTGGGATCATGTGGCGAAAGATAATGTTTGTCTGGTCCAAACGAGCACATAGCTTCCACCACCCTCTGAGCTTGGGAGTCAGTAGAGTGTACGCACTTGCAGTTTTTACCTGCTTTTGTTGGTGAGCTGTGCATGTGCCAACCTACTTTCTGGTTTCATTGGTAATGTATGTCAACATATTTTTCTAGTTACAGTCGTTGATATTGCTTCATCAAAGCTACTGCTTCATTGCGGGAATTGATACACTTTTTATCGGCATTTGTCGTTAACCTGTGCAGGTGTCAGTGTACCTTTTAGTATTTTGTTTTTCTTCCCATCAAGAAACTACCGCTCTTAGAGCCCGCAAGCACTGCAAGCACCCTCGGCTGTCTGTGATGACCGTTTTGTTGGGGGGACCCTCGAGCTTTTCTGTAGATAAATCATTCCGATAAGCTCATCAAGCATCAATGCAGGCACACGCCCTGGTATGTCTCTCTTGGGACACCTTTTGGCCCATAGTATAGTAGAATCCTTCTTGCAGGCTTCATGGGGCACCTTTTGGACAAAACATGGTGGAGTCTGCTTCGTGAAAATCGTGATATACTTTTTTGTTCGTAACGTGGTGAAATTCATCCTGCAAAATTCACGGCTCTTGCAAAACATGCGTTTTTCGGAGGGTCTGTAACAAATGGTGTAGCACTCGCGTGCATTCGGCCTTACTAAATTTTTCTGCTCTCGCTTATCGTAGCAGTCTCCCGTAGAGAGACTAGCGGTTACGCCGAGCAGTTTTCTGTGCACCTTGCAGTCTCGTCGTGTCTAAACGCAGGGCCGCCGAGTTCGTCCCCTAGAAACAGCTTTGGGCCTTGAGTCGGAGCAAGGGACTTGCACACGTCAGCGCGTGTCTGGCCGTTTCCAAACTGACTTGTGGCTCCGCGTCCTCGCCCCACTTGCAGAACTCAATCCGGCACAACCTGAGCCTGAACCGGTACTTTGTGAAGGTTCCCCGGTCCCAGGAGGAGCCCGGGAAGGGCTCCTTCTGGCGCATTGACCCCCAGTCGGAGGGCAAGCTGGTGGAGCAGGCCTTCCGGCGGCGGCGGCAGCGGGGTCTGCCCTGCTTCCGGACCCCCTTCGCCTCCTCCAGGTCAGGACCTTTTTTTCTCTTTCCGCCCTCTCGGAGGGGTTGCTTGCTCAACGGCTCCGAGCCAAAGCGGCCGGCCTATGAACCCCCCAGGCGGCGGGTTCGAATCACTCGCAATCTGACAAGAGGCCCGCTGCGGAGAACAGAGATTTCGGTTACAAGTGCAAAAAAAAAACTCGGGTGGTCAAAATTGATCCTCGGTCCTCGACTGGGGCGTGCCGGATGTCCTTCATTGCTTTGGCATTTAGAACGCCAGAGTTTGCCTTTTTTTTTATGGGTTGCGCAGTCACGTGGTCGTGCGACCACGGGACGTGCGTCGGGCCCTGCCAGGTTCCGTGACGGTGCGGTCGTGCAACATTGCGCGATCTGACACTGTCGCATCGTTCGGATTTGCGCACGTACCGCTAATGCATTCTGCATGCGGAACGTTTGAGTGCTTTAATTTTAAAGGCTTTTGGACGAGCGTGTTGACGTAGATACTAATATGATTAAAGCTATGCAAAAGGCGGGACGAGGACAGACATGTGATGTCGCGTTTGTACGGTTCGTAGGAATTGCCTTCGACATATTTTTGGGGGAAAGAGCTATCGCAGGTTAAGAAACTGGAATTCTGTCTTTCGTGTTGAGGTTTTTAATAGACGTCGTTTACACGATTCATTGTTTTTACATAAGGTAGTCATCGCAGCTGTTGATTCATCGCTGCCTTTAAGCATCGTTTTGCTTTCGTGCCTCTTCTCGGTCCAGTCGCTCTCAATGCCCTTCCTATTCCTCGGTTTCGCTCCGTACGTCGCCAATTATAGGAGTGCAACTCAAATGTAACTAGCTAGACCGATCTAGAATAGACATTTTTTTGTGGCACGAAGGCCCTTCGACGAGCAGTCGAGCCACTAGTGTGTGCATAGTTATGACTTTGCTCTTCTTTGTTTTGTTTTTTTATCTGCTTTGTATTTGTCTCTTATGACAATGTACCATTTTTCAGGGATAATTGACACGCTTGCAATCTCTTACGACAAGAGGACAAGCCGGCTCCATCTATAAGGTGGCCCTGTAACCACATTTCGCTAGAGCGAGCGTTTTTGCCATACTTGCAATATCAAGTGTACGTAGTGTTCATGAGGAATAATTGTTTATAACATGACAAGCAAAAACAAAAATTGGAAATATACAGAAATTGAGTGTTTCGCGGATGCCTTCAGCGGGTTCTCTGATCGTAAGATATTTTTGAGAGGTTTTAAAGCTCACGGTCCTAAGAAGTCGCGAGTGTTCCGTCGATGAGCTTGTTTGTTGTGACACGGAAATAGAGGGCATCATTATCGTCGCACCAAAAACACGGGCGCGTCGGGGTGGAGACGCGTTCCACGCTCCGTAACCTTGTTCCTTCGCCTCTCCGACGTGTTACCCGCATGCAGGTCTGCGCCGGCGTCTCCAAGCCACGGGACCCACAGCGGCCTAGTGACGCCGGACTCCCTGTCGCGGGAGCCCAGCCCGGTGCCCGAGATGGAGGAGGGGCCCCACCACGGGGTCATGGGGGGCCCTCCCCCTTCCATGCTCGTGGCCATGGGCGGGGCCCCGCCCCCCTCCCTGGGGCCTCCCTCCACCGCCTACCTGGGCAGAGAGATCAAAGCCAGCCAGTCCGCCCCGGGCTCCCCCGGTGGGTGCCCCTTTTTTGTCTCCGCGCGGAACGTGTTTCATGTGTCGTTTTCTACGAGAAAGTTGTCACTGACAAGTGTCGTAACGAGTGACACACCGGGAGCGTCGCGGACGTTGGGGTTTTAAGTAAAGTTTGAACCCCGGCAGGTCTCGAACCTGGGTCGGCGCGTTAGCGGTCTGATAGTCTAGCCACCAAGCTACCGGCGCAGCTGGTCTGGAAAAGTAAATACATTTTATTTGAATGCAAGCGTGCCGGCGACAGCGGCAAGTTTTGGATGAAAATTGTAAAATAAGAAATAGGTAGTAAAAACCTAGCACAAACCGCACACGGAGCGCGGTTTGTGTGGAACACATTCCGCACTCCCGGTCATTGTCGGCACGATCAACTGTACAGTTGTTTTTATTTTCTCTCTCTCTCTCTCTCTCTCTCTTTTCTTAAAGCTTTTGCGTCGACTTGGTTTGCCGCCACGGTGGCTCTGAGGCACGTGAAGATTACTGTGTCTGCACGATTGTAACGCCCACTTTTTTTGGCCAAAATCAGTGCCCACAAAGGCATGCGCGTTACAATCGAAGCCGAAAACGGAAACTCAAAAAGAAAAACGCAATACTCGGTATAAGATGCCATCGCCATCGTGACCATTTGTTTACATTCGCCATTTTGGTATCTGTATCACACATACTCTCTTGCGTCAAGGATTCGTGTCTGCCGTCCTAAGACGGAAAAAGAAAAGAAATTCGACTGGGAGGCATTATGTAAACGAAAGGCCATCACGCTGGCAGGAAATGATAACAGAGCAGTTCTGGGTTGCCTGGCAATCCCAGTGACCCGACGAGCTTGCAAAGTGGTTTGGAAGACGACCTTCCCAGAGGCAACGGTCGCACACTCGTATAAGTGCAAGCGCGGCACCTAAAGTGCTTTAAACGAAAGTAAGATTTACCTTTGTGGACAGCGAAGAAATATTGGCGTGCGTTTTATAAGATCTGTTCTATGAGGTATGTGTTCAGCCTTCCTTTTTTTAGCTGCGCAGTACAGTCAGCATTAAGTTATTAATGCGAAACCATTAACTGTCCCATGGAGCGAGCCGACATCATCAGCTTTGAAGCCACACGAAACGGCACTTAAACTCCTTTGTCCAAGTGAAGCGGCGATCTGATGGCTCCCAGCTTCGGAGCCGTGCGGAAAGCCTAGCCAAACGGCACCTAGTTTCCCCGCTCCCAATGGAGCGCAGTGAAGCCGAAATTTGATGGATTTCGGCTTCGGTCCCATTGGCTGCCACGCGTCATAGTTTCAAGGAATGAGGCTCCCATTGGCGGCTGCGCGTCAGTTTCAACGACCGCCACCCCATGGTGCTGCGTGTCCGCGCCACCAGCGCGCCGGTAAAATGAAGCGTCTGGCCGTTTAGCGCGGCAGCGACTCCACTGCCGAGGCCAGCGTGGCGAGGAGAGGGCGTACTCGGCCAATCCACTCCAGTACGCCTCGGGCGAAATAAGGGAGCGGGAGAACGACATGGCATGCTTTCGCATTCACAGCTCGTAAGAAGTGCTTAGGTGTACCTCAGCCTTTTTTCCGAACATTTGAGCTCTAAATATACCTGCACGCTACAATTGTGCAAACATTGTATTTGATCCCAATAAATACATGGCGAAAACAAAACTCGTCCAACCCTCACCCCAATTTTAAAAGATCTGTTTGAATTCAAATCAAACACCTGGTATATGTTACACTGTGGTCCGTTGCAGCCGACGTTACAAGCTGATGGGATCATCAAACTGTCAAAAGCGCAAGTCCCTGTGCCTTTCCTGTATGTGTTTGGTTCAGCGATAACACTTACAAAAACATGATGAACACAATGGTGGTGCACTTTTGACACCATTTGATTAGCTCGCAGCTTCAGCTGCATCTGGACTCAAGATGAAGATAAGTGTAAAGGAGACACCCCCTCCGCCTCATCCTGTCAGTGACTCTAGTCTTGTTTTTCACACGCCGTCATCGACAACTTTTGGGTGACGTTCTGCCCTTGGCGTCCCAGGCAACAGCCACCACCTGCCGGGGCTGCTGCCGGCATTCAGCAACAGCAAGCCCAAGGTGCTGGTGGCCCACCAGCCGCCTCTCATGGTGTCCAATGGGGTGCTGAGCAGCAGCAACGGCAACGGCATCCGCAGCGACTCGCCTCGGCACGATCAAGGTGGGCGCTCGGAGGTCCAGAATGAAAATTTCCAACGGTTCACGATAGAAAAGTCGCGAAAATTGGGAACCTTGAACACATTAAGCGCTGTGTCGGACTTCTTGTTTCTTCAGAGGAGAAACAACGAGATCTAGAAAGCCCCCAACTACAGCCGTACTGATGGCTCCCAGCCATCTGGCGACGAGCACGACCGAAAGCATCGTCGTTGTCGGCCTTCCACGATTGGCCAATCGGTCGCTACGAAGTCTGGAGTACGACGAATTCTACTTTCATTAACGAAGATAGGGATGACAGACTCAACTTTGACGGCGTTGATTTAAGGACGAGACCACTCGGACCTCCCATTGCGCTTCTTACACACACCGTCGAAATTGTCGCCGGCCATCGATAGTTCCAGTCGCGACGTCGCGGATAGGAAGCGGGAGAAGGAGCCTCCTAAGCGTCTCGTCGCCGGTGGCATTCACCCGGCGCCCCACGTTCTCCGCAGAGCGAGGCTACCCCAGGGCCCACCAGCCGGAGCCGCCGCAGCTCTTCTACCAGCCCAAGGCCCTGCTCCCACCCACCTCTGCCGGAGGGGGCGGCGACCTGGGGAGCACCCCGTCCCCTCCCCCGCTGAACCCGCCCACGAGCGTGATCATGCAGGCCCCGCCCTCCTCCGCGCTGGCCCCGCCACCCGCCCCGGACTCTTCGTCCTCCTCGCCTCCCTCCTCCGCCCCGCCCCCTCCCCCGGTGACCACCCACCCACGCAAGAGGCACTACGAGGCCACGAGTTCGTCGCCTGTGGAGCGCGAGGCCGCAGCGTCGTCGCCAGCGCCATCCAAGGTCCAGCGGAGCGGCTCGGACGAGGCCACGTTGTCGTCGTCGTCGTCTGGCGCCTCGCCGCCCGCACCTTCTGCCACCGCTGTCATGGCCGACTCCGCTTCTTCCTAATAGAGGGTGGCGCTCGCTTTCATTGTTGCGTCGTTATCTTTTTCTTTTTTTTTCTGTCGGGAGACAAACTTAGGCACTTGTTTTAGCACAATTTTTTTTTTTTTTTTTTCCTCGGTCTTCCCGAAAACATTTGATGGCTTTGTCTTTTTTTAGGTGCGCTTTATGTTTACGTTGGTCACCAACAGCCGTTGAGTTGCGTGCGTTTGGAGCCTGCTGTCTCAAACTTTTTCTTTCGTGTTTTCGTCTTTTTCGTCCGCACGCATTGGCCTCATTCGTAACGCTTCTCTTCCATTTTCTCTTCATCCGCTTTCTCACATCGCGCTCTGCCATCGACGTTGCAAAGCGCTCGTGCCCTTCGCGAATGCAAGTCTCTGCTTAAGGTTTCGGGCGAGTTCTGGTTTCATGATCGGGGAACGGGGGGAGGGGGGATTTCTTCGCCTCGTCTTGGATGTTCTTTGCCCGCCCCGCCGCCGCAACGAGCCTCGTTTAGCAATTTTTTCTTGCGCACGCTTTCCTTTCGCGAGTTTGTGCAGGCGAGATTGATAATAGCATCGCGCGTTTCACGCTCTCAGCGCTTGGGACGACGGCGTTGTCGAATCCCGGCTGCGAGCGCAGTCACCTTGGAAACGGGCCTAAACTCTCAGTCGTAGTCGAGCAGAAATGATAGTGTACATTTGCTAGCATTTAGTTTCTTTGGCACGCTTACGGGAAACCCTCGTCCGGGCACGTCCCCGGGCTCCCCCGTTTTCGGCATTGAAGGCATCTCGCGGTTTTCGTTTCGAAAGATCCCGCGGTCGTCGACACATCGTCTGCCCGGTTTGCCACCCGCTACCGGCACCGGCGGCGGGTGGGGCACTTGGGGCAACGGTCCGAGGTGTAACATATGTACAGGGAAAGGATCTTTTGAGCAGCACGCTCGGGAGAAAGTTCTACTAGTGTACAAAGAGAGAGAGAGTCGTCTATTTAGCGGGTAGGCAGGACTAAGACCGGCTAGTGCCGTCGTCTGCTTTGGTTCGGAGGGTTCGTCATCTGAAAAGGTTTCTCTTCGCTTCCAATTTGTTACGCCTCTCATAGAGGGATTTACGAGACATGTACTAGATGGGGAAGAGCACCTTAAAATCTCCCGGGTCGTATCTTGCGTTTGTTTTTCTTCTCGATTGGGACGGGGTGGGGGTGGCGGGACTCCTGCGGGAGAATGAAGCTAGCTAGTCAAAAAAAAGTAAAAACAAACCTGCAAACAGCACGCGTGCTCCGCGTAGCGCTGTGCGTCGTTGCAAGTTCTTTCGGCAGGGCCCGCCGCCACCCCTTCTTGTTAATCACTCTCCCCATCTTGTTCCCGACTTTGTGCCTGTCTATCCCGATGCTTGTGCCGCTCTTGCCGTTCTGAAGTGTTTCCTCTTTTAAGACATATCACAGCTTGAGGGTTTTTGGGGCGGGAAGTGTTGTTACCAGATGTTGTTGTGTCCGCAGCTTGCCGGCGTACGTTCGGCCTTCGATGCGCAGCTCGTGGAGGGTCGCAAATGTCGGGCCGACATCGGTTGTGTGTCGGCAACGTCGGTCTCAATAAGAGGCGGGCAGGATTTTCGACATGTGGACCTAGTTGTGGAGTGGGATGCCTCTTGCTACGTTTGGCTTCATCGAAGAGGAGTCTGTAAGGTGTTCGGAGACTTTTTGAAGCAGCAACACAGAGTGGCCAGTCTGCCTAAGGCCCATATCGGTCTTATCCTGGGCGCTGCTTACGTTTGGTCGGGGGCATCCCCGTCGTCGCCCCGGCTTGTACAATTGGCGAAGGGAGATTTTGTCTGGCTTTGCGGCTTAGGATCGACCTTGTAAGCGGCACCAATCTGGCTTTGTGAGCTTTCGGGAGCATGATTTGTCCCAGACAGGACGGCCGCAGTGAAGAGTTGCCGCACGGTTGTTCGAGATCGCGTTTGATTTCGACGTCGTCGTGCAATTCACGTTGCATCGCATTTTTTTTTTTTTTTTTTCATCTTTTGTGTTTATTTTTGCTTGGCAGTAGGATGGATTTTGGGGGGCCAGTTAGCTGTACATAGGCAAGGCATGCGAGTCATTGTTACATAATTGCTCTTACTATTTTTAAAGAGAGAGAAAGAGCAGAGAGAGGGCTTGGACATAACGGCACGGCGCCGCTTCTTCCGACCCGCTTTACGACGAGTTTTCTCCCCGCTCGTCCAGTGTGTCGCTGGTTTGTGACGGTAGATGGTGTCGTAGGCTTGTTTACAAATTGTTTGTACATACAACCAGTTTTCGACGGGCCGGCAAGACTGGACACAGAGTCCCGACATGGCCGCGGGAACGGCGCTTTATAGAATCATTGGCGCTCGTCGAGACCTTTGCCGCCCCGTCCTAACGTTAGCACTAAATCGGTGGTACTACTACTAACGAGCATTACTGTAACTCCCTCCCCCCCTTTCCTCAGCGCGCATTGCTGCCTTAGTTTTCTCATTTATTTTTTTTCCTCTCGAGCCCAGCGGAGTTCTTGTAGCTGGTAGTTGTCATCGTCGTGAATTCCCTTCCCTCCCTCCCTCCCACCACATCGATCGATCGACCACCACTCGTTTCGTGCGAAAAGTTGTAGTAGAGAAAAAAATACAAAGTGTGGGTGTTTGTCTTTTTTTTTTCATATTTCGTTGTCTTTTTTTTTTCTTTGTGTGCGTGGCTTTTTTTTTTCCCTATCTTGGTCATGAAAAAAATGTGCAGGAAAAAAAAACCAGAACAAAACAAGCAACACGACCTTTTAAATAAATTTATTCTTTGTTGACGTTGGGGCGTGTGCACGTGTGATTCTTAAAGCGTTGGAAGTGCCGCGCGGCTGGCAACGGCGGCAGCACTCTCGGAAGGCGGTGGATCTCTTCTTCGGAACGGTGACTAGACGCAAATGCACTGGATGAAAGTGACCACAATATTTGCTAGCTTTACTACCAAAGAGGAAGACGTTGGGTTATGGCTGTCGAACAAACACGACGACAAAGACTTTTCTTACGGTTAGGTGGTGTTGAGCACGGTTGATATGTTGCAACGTATACTTCCACGACAGTTTCGCGCTAGTGCGACGAGGAAAAATGCGAGCGAGGAGTGGACTTGTGATACGAGATTGCAGGAAGACTGCAGAAAACTTTTCAAGACGTGTTGCACAGTGTGCTAGCCCATTACTAAAACAAGGTGTTTGACATCTCTAATGTAATTAATTATGGTCTTGGCATTATGCTTTTACTTCTTGGGCGTTGCAATGTGGTGCATACATTCCTTGCCATGTGTAACTGATATGAAAGTGACTGTCGACGGGGGATAGAAACGAATGAAAAGATCCAAAGATGTATACGAGATCTCGTTAATTCTTGTGTTTGTTTGCCCTTTGGGCTTATTTAATCGTCCCGAGGTCGCGCCACCCTTGCACAAGTTTTCGTTGTCGTACCGATTCTCTCACTGATGCGCACCGCTCGCATTTCGTCTCCGTCGCCCCGGCGTAGACGCCCTTGGATGTCGACGGGAGGAAAGGAACCGCGTAGACGGCTACACAACGTTCAAAGGCTGCTTTCGTTCAAGTTGACGATGTTGATGGCTTGTCCGTTGAGGTGTCCGTTGCGCGCCTGTAGCCGCTCGTGGCGGAAGTTCTCGTAGTGCACTGTCTTGGTCACCTCCACGAGGTCCTGCATGTGGGTCCTGGGGGCAGACCGACGGTTGACCGTTAGGACGCGCATCGCGTGCATCGAAGGAGGTAGTGAAACCTCCCTAGGGACAGAATCGCCCTTGTCACTACAGTTCCCCTTTCACACCTCGTCCCTTCCGGACGCTCTCCAGCAGCGTGTTCGAAAACTGAAGTCTGACCTGCGAGAGACATTCTGGGCGTGTGCTCACTATTGTAACTAAAAAGTGTTCTTAGGTTTTGCAAGAGTGTTTTTACGAAAGACATGAAAGCTACACTAATGCAGTCTCTGCAGGCGAGTTATACAGCCAGTGGGACATAAAACAAGGGCTATTTATCGCAATAAGTTGGTTAGTTAACTCAGATTTCTTAATTCGTGAAGATAAGCATTTGATCCAATTAGAAACTTGCTGAGCGTCATCAAGAACCAGAATCTGTCAATTTTAGAGAGAGTGTGTGTGGGAAGCGTGGTGGTGTGCTGAAGGTACCACTCGTGCAGAAGGTGCGAGGCTAGTGGTGCGAAAACAAATGCGCCCGCACAGTTTTTCTAAACCTGCGTTTTTGCACCGCCAGCCTTGCACCTGTTGTGCACGCAACCCTGGCATAGCACCACGCTTCCCATGTGCTCGATCTTTCTCAAATTTACAAATTTAGTGGCTTTCGATGACGTTCGGCATGTTTCTAAATGGAACCAGCTGTTTATCTTCAATAATTAAAAATATTTTCCTTTACCGTGAGGATTAGCCGCCATATTACGTTCCCCCGGGCCGTATAACTTTCCTGCACAGATCACATTGGAGTAGCTTCTACACTCCGTGTTACTAGTTGCGTGCGGTACAGGCGAAGGCAATGCCAGGCAATGGGAGAAATGGCTAGGAAGGCTGGGGAGATGAAGAGAATTCTCTCCTGTCTAAGATTCCCAGTGCTCTCCATTTCTCCCCTCGCCCTTCATTGCCCTCCTTTCCCGTCCCACCTTTCTGGTGCTTGCCTTTTCTCTCCTCGCCTGGTTGCCTTCGCCTCCACTGCATACAACTAGTGACAAGGAGTATTATACAAATCCGAAAGCCTTAGGAAAGCACAACCTTTATAGTCGTTCACACGGCTGTAAGGTGCTGGACTTGCTCCAATCAGTTGGCCCTCACCCTGTCATTTATACCTGGCAATCGTACAGCTGTGACGGAGCTGGCATTACTACAGTCTCGCTGCTTTTGCACCCTAGTTTGTCTGGGAAGTCACATCTTAGTATTGCCAGTTGCACCTGACCTGCACTTTATCAACAAAACGGCGGCACCTGCGAGACAATCGTGCAAAGAAGTGCCCCTAGGTTATACAGGTAGAAATGGGGAGAGCAGGAGATGAGAGCATGCGGACAGGTGGGAACGATTAGTCAGTAGACACAAAGCTAGCCGCCTTTGTCTCTATTTGCTGTTCAAGCGCCGGCGTCTGGCATTCGCTTTCGAACGGCGAGTAGAAGACTGCCATCTTTTGGCCTACCCGCCCATCGTTCCAATCGAAGCTCAATGTTTCGACGTCCACTCGCTCTTCCATCTCCTATCTATCTCTCTGTTTCTGTGGTGCCATTGGTGGCACCGATTGAGTAATACTATTTTTCGATTGTTTTACTTTCTTCACCCTAACTCACGTCGACGCACAGTCCCGAGTTCGAATTTCGGGAATGGCCCGGCTTGGACGCAGCAAATAACGCTGTCCCTCCAAATCCTCACCGTATGAGCATGTCCCTGAGGTCTGGGAACTCGCAGTGCATCCTGTTCTCCACCTCCACCAGCCCCCACTGCGTCTGCCTCCCGAACACCGTGCGCCCGTTGACCGTGTGCTGCTTGTCGCTGCCCACCACTGCAAACGGGATGGCAGCCTGCGAGGCCGGAAACGCGCAGTGAGCAACGTCCTTTTACTGGGCTCACCAACAGGAAGTTCCGTCGTTCTTGTTGCCTTCAAATGCGCTCTGGCGTTGCACTGGCCACGAACTTGCCGGTGCACGGCGGGAGCGGCGTGGAATGGACAGCGATTTCTATCGGAGGCGAGACCAATTAATGAATACTCAAACGTTTATTAGTGCGAGATATTAATAAATTTTCATGATCTTTTTAACCTCATTTGAAAATTGTGTGCAGCTTCTAGTCTGGCTAAAAAACGTAAAAATTGAATAATTCATATCTCGAACACAAATTACCTTTTGCAAATTCTTTTAAATAGTCTAGCCTCTAATAGCAATTGCTCTCAATTCTGCAATTGCAACATGACCCGTAAAACCAATAATTAGAAAGTTAACAGATTTTACTTAATTAGCCAACTTACTACGACGATTATTCCCTCGGATGATGTCCGCAAAACTCGAGAAACGCCTAGCGATGATGGCATTCAGTTTCCATTAAAAATAATACCATGTACACTGGGTGTGCAACGCTGTTGCTTGCGTGAGCGCGTGGAATTCGCCTACCGTAAAATCCCGAGAGACCGCCCACTCCAAATTTGGAGATAATCGTGCAAATCTGGGGGATGGGCGCACCTTAGGTTAACAATATGTAAAGATATGTCCTTCCTGTATTTTCCCAATGTTAGGAAACTGAGGGGTGGCCGCTTATTGTGGAATGGGTGGACACTCTGTGTTTTACGGCAACGTCTCACTTGCACCACGTGCAAATGAACTGCGAGATCAAGCCACGTGCTCATGCCAGCAGCTTTGACAGCATTGTACACCAAGTGTGAAACGGTATGCTTGTGCAAACCAAACGTCGGCAGTGAACACAATGTCAAAGAGAAGCCCCCCGAGTTTTCTACCATTGTTGGCTATGGAAGTAGAGGAGGAGCGGGTGACGGAAAGCCTACCCTGATCTTGTTGTTGAGGATTGTCTCTTCCGGGTCATCTTCGAACTCCTGCACGGGGTAGACGCAGATGCCGTTTTTCGCCAAGTCTTCTCTGATCTGCGGTGAGGGGGTCTCCGTTGACTCGACTACCTCCGCTTCGTTTAACGTTGGGTAAAGTAACGGTTAAGTAAGACCGGCTAAATTTGTTTCAACACATGGGCAGATAAATGTCTTTTGGTTTAGTTCTTTTTATTTTGCATCTCCTTGGGCCCTTCAGCTTTCAACATCTACCAATTATGTCCCAGAAGATGGCACTTGTTCATGCTGTGTTGCACTGCAGTAATGTAGCCAGGATCTTTCTTTTTTTTTTTTTTTCAGTGGGAAAGAAGAGGGCCCCCCCTCCCTCTTTCCTTTCCCGCTGAAGTTAAGGTGAACGTGTATATTGTAGGGTCGGCTAGATTTCAGTGGGAGGCTGAAGCCCCGGCTATGCCACTGTTCCACTCTGTACTTTCAGAGTGAATTACAAGCACTTTCTCAGTCGTTTTTCTATCGGACATTAGTGCAACAATAGTTGCCAGCATTACTTTGCAAAAGGAAAAGAACAAGAACTTGGTATTGATATCAGAGCAGTTACAAATCATGATATGTGAACTGTTCACCCACAAGGCAGACCCAACAGCAAAGTACTACTTGAAGCAGGCACTCCAAACTACTACGTCAAGTACAGTGATATGATTGCGGCGCCATTTGCATCAAACTGTGCCAAAGGGCTTACCCTGCTACATCCTGCTACATTTAGCCAAAATGTGAAGGATCTGCGCCAACTTTGCGCCAAAACTTGATTTCACTTTATTAATACTGAAAATGTAATAGCTGATGGCCCTCTACACGTCCAGATCGTTACGTTAGGCTTGTGCAAATTTTCGCAACTTACGATTATTGCCGAGAATAACGTACTATTCGATTTGATATGTCTGTCAAACACTGACAGTACTCGGAATTTTCGCGATATCAAGTCATGTTCGCAGTCTGCCCTGGCGGGTTAGCTTTGTTGAGTGCGCTTCTCACCGTGCACATGCGTACTGCTGTGAAACAACTGCGAGGTAAGCATAGCGTTTTTGCTTATCTTGCTTCACCGCAGTGCTCCCACGTGCTAAGAGGAAGGCACTCCCCCAAAGCGGGATATGTTAAACACGAAGGCGTCTGCTAAATTAAAAAGGAAAAGGGGAGAACTTGGTAAGTGCTAATTTTGAAAGTAAAAATTTCCAAACAAAACTGCTGCTAATGTTTATGATAGACTGTGGTGTTCTGGCGATATCTTTTTTTTTCAAATTGTATAGTTAGCAAGCGCGCTTGCAACAAACTTTATATGAACTGCTCTATGGACGTTTTTCTCTTACTCGCGTCCCCAGCCACCTGGTAGACATATCCGGTATGGGCGACGAAAAAAATAATGAAACATTTCAGCGTGCAATAAGTAAAACGTAAAGGGGAGACAAAACGAGAATGGGTGGCGGTTGTGCTCATATCCTAAATGTATTCTATTGGCGTGGCGACGGCAAAACAATGATTCCGCCCATACTGGAAGTGACGGATGTTTCAAGATGGTGGCGCCCTTGTGAAAAAGGTCTATAGGATTATTCGTAATTCGAACTACCTTGTTTAGTCATCTTCATATAGGTATTATGTGTTCAAAATACAGTCAATTAAATTAATTAAAACTAAATTAGATGATTAGATGCATGGGCGTACCAACCGGGGGGACAAGGAGGGCGCTTGCCCCCCCAGTTCTCAGAGTGGCGGGGCAAGGCATGCGTTTTGCCCCCCCTGAAACAGCCGCAACTGGACAGGGTAAACACTAGCCGGCCGCGCCCAAGGGATACCAAGGGCACCGCCCCCGGCTCTGGGGGGGGGGGGGTCGGTTTGCCCCCTCGCTCAAAAACAAGTTGGTACGCCACTGATTAGATGAACCAGTGGAAGGAAGGTTGGGAATAACCGTAACCAGTTTGGCTGGATTCTTTTTAAAATACTTTATCACTCGCATGCCGATTTTTGTTATCATGAAGTTCTACGTATAACACGTCATTTATGTTCATGATCTAATGACAAAAGTTTTTTAATCTGAATTAAGAATTTAAATTTTATTACGACCTTTAGAAGTTGAATGAAACATCAATTCGTGCACTCGATTACTCTATTCTGACACTATTTCAAAGGAATATATACTATTTGTTTTACATTTCATTTCATACCTACACTAACTATTCACAGTAGTCTATACTGTTTTTCATCAATCAGCATCTTGTTGCCATGCCTAGTGTTTCTATGTGCAACCAATCAGCTAATTTTGTGTTAGAGGGAATCAAACCTGCCGTGCAGTTGATGTTAACAAAAGGTTGCACAGAAGTGAGAATGTAAAGTAGGCATGTCTTTTAGTTGGATAGGCCAATACAAGAATCTTAACATGCAATATTCACAGTGGTATGAATAGAAATGGAGTGTGTGCATGTGCTCCAAAAGTACTTTTCCTGCTCCAAAGTAGAGTTTTGGTTACTCCAAAAGGTGCTCCAAAATGACTTGGGCCAATCCCATCATTGCAAGTATTCGCGGCGAGAAGTTTGGGTATCGCTGCCTGGTGGAATTTTTTCACAACCCAGAGTGAGGAGCGGCAGCCGGTGCAAGCAAATGCTATTCAAAGCTTCTATTCACTATGAAAATTAAAACATAATTGCGTGGGTAGCACGTGCACTGACCATAGTCAGGAAAAGAGCAACACCCCTTGAGAGCTTCTCACCGCGAATAAACAAGGTACCCAAACTACTCCCCAACGCTGGATTCTTCGGCAGTTTCCACTCGCCTTTTGCTTGAAGTTGTTCCTCTCTTCAATGGTGAGCGTGTCTGCCTTTGCAATGACCGGCACGATGTTGACGCACTTGTCCAGGCGCTTCATAAACTCCACATCCAGGGGCGTCAGCCTATGTACAAAGCGAGATTGGTTTGCAGGTGCCCGAGGGGCAATTGCAATTGCACTGGAACCTCACTTTGGGGCCCTCACGACCGACCATCTCGGGATGAGAATGCTGACAAACGGGAATTAACACTACCCGGCTTACATTGAAGAGATTTATGAATGCATTTTAACAAAAGCAAAGAAAATGTTTGTGTCGTGTTACTGTGCCCTGCCATCCTCAGCTAAGTTAAGCGGGCTAATGTCGTGCTGTGGGTCACGTGGGTGGAGCCACTAAGGGACATCACCACTATTTGTCACGTGACTCACAGTGCAAACTTTTCACGCGACGTCACGTCGTCAACAATGTCATTAAATCTCGTCTTGTTGGGTGTCAAATTGCGGTGTAATGTGACTCTGCATCACGTGGCGCAGTGCCGTGCAAGGTCGTAATATTGCGTCACGCTGTCCGGATTTGCTTCTGCATCGCTAACACATTCTGCATAGTAGACAAAGTAGATTAAATGACTGCATTAGTTTTTTAAAGCAATTTTTTATTTGGAATTTTAGCAAAGGCATAGATATCATAGATGCCAATGCATTCACTGAAGACTGCCAACGACTGTAGAATATTTAGAGATAGATACACACATCCACAGGCATGTTACATATCTGTCTTTGTCCATGTGTGATCCATATGCTTTCATTTGAATTTCTTTTTTATGCTAGAAGCTTTTTAACATATTGTCCATAATATTACGAAGGCAGCTCAGAACCCTGTGATTCAAACTACAACAAACTGCAGAATTACAACCAAGATGAAGGCATACGGGGTCCTCTGCTGTGTTTCGAGCCCTTACCGAGTACATCTTAGAACCAACAAAAAAAGTTTAATTTTAAATAAAAATAGACAAAAAAGCGAAGACACTCACGAATGCCCCGAGGGCGGGACGAAGTAGAGGCAGCAGTGAACCCTGGTGTCTGGGATGTGCTTCTTGCGAGTGACGCTCTGCTCTTCACTCAGGTACTTCTCGTACTGTTCGTTGATGTACTCCAGGATGGGCAGCCAGCTGCAAGGGAACATGCATTCCTGTTCCAATGTGCACATCGACCTTTACATACCGTGTTTGAGAAGGAACTGCTGAAAGGAGCTAGAAGCTAATGTGTCGGTACAGTGCCTGGAAAGTGTTTTCACACTATGTGGCGTTCTATACCAGGGGTCTCCCCAGTAATGGAAATTAGGCAGGGTGTCTAAATTTTTAAAAGGGGGGGAGGGGTGGGGGGGGGGGGGGGTTAGGGGGGGCATTGAGAATAGAGGAGTCGGCGCGAATTAAGTGGGTACCTTCAGAAAAAATTAGACGTTTACAATCCCCTGTAACACCGAATTAGAGTGCAGCTCTTGAGGAGAAGGAGGGGAAGGTATGGAGAGGAGGCTATGCCCCTCCTCCTCATCTGTACCTTCTTCTCCTCTCCTGCTCCCCTCCCATTTAGCAGGAAATTTTTGCTAATTTCCCGCTAAATTTAGCAGAGAATTTTTTCCGCTAAATTTAGAGGGGAAGTTTTCCAACTAAATTTGGTGGGAAACATTTTTCCGCTAAATTTAGCAGGAAAATTTTTTCGCTAGATTTAGCGGGGAAATTTACCCATAATGCAACGTGCAGTGACGTCATTATTGGAAGCATCCCATAATGCAACACGCGGTTATGCCAACGCCGCTCAAGCCAGAAGAGCTGCGCTCTAAAACAAGGTGGGGTGTACACCCCCTTCAGAGCCATGTATACAGAGACTTTGGTCAATGGGAGGTGCGGGCAGAGCCAGGGCGTGCACCAGATGCAGAAAGTGGGCTTGACATGCTCTCTTGGCCAACCAGAAGCCTAAAAGTATCCCCTAGCAGTGGTAGCGAGAAGCTGTTTTAATCAAAGGTAAATGTTGGTATATGGTTTTAATAAGTGCGTAAGAGTGAGGTGTAGTAAACCTTCATGGTTGAAAATAGGGTGCACGTGATGTTTTCCTCGGACAGAGTGTGACCGCTCGGACGGAAGATTGCCGGCCCTCGGCACTTGGCGTACGGATTATAGCGATAGTTTCGCTAGTCGCACTCTTCCACCATGATTTTAGATGACCATGATTGAACATACACCATATTTTCAGTCACCAAGAGTTACTCCGACGCACTTATCAAGTTTGTTTCTCGCGACCACCGCCAGGGTATTATTTCCGGCTTCTGGTTGGCCACATTCGAATTTGTGAAGACGCCTTTCGACCAATGGCGCCTCCTCATTTGTCCCCTACTTCCCAACGAATGGCCAAACTTGTGGTATTCAGAGCCTAGTTCTCACACCCTGTGAGGCTGTGCTCAGTAAAAGACATCCGACACCGACGGCTGCTCGTCAAGAATTCCCTTTAGTTCTAAAGAACACGCACACCCCCCTTCACACTAAGAGGGCGCCACTAGCTGGACCTTTTAAACTCACAATTAGCGACCACTACAAAACTCTCTACAAATACGGCTCTGCCCCCCCCCCCCCCCCCCCCTAAAGGGTGTGTAGGGAAATCATTGGTTCTACCCCGCCAGACTTGTACACTGTGCAGCACTGTTAGCACAAGCACGACGTCGGCGCCTTTTTGCATTTTGTTTGCAATACTAACTGACACCCAAATCTACCGCTTAGGTGACTGCCCTCAATGGGGACTTTCCACCATACCGGTAGTTTTTATGGCGGCCATTTACTAATTCTAAAAGGAGACAGGCAAAACTGGCAATGCTTGTTTGCACTAACAGTGTTGTGCGGTGTACGGCACTCATTGCAACTAATCAAATTACCTGTAATCAGTTATCTTTTAGAGTAATTTTATGATCATTTGATTATTTCTATTAAGTAGTAACTGCAAAAGTAATCTTTACTTTTGGAAGTAATCGAATTTCTTGTAACCATTACCGTTTTTCAGCACATTCAAACCAGATTGACAAAGAAAAAAAAAGGGTTAACTATGTCAAGCATGTAGCAACATTTCAAGTATAAATGAACACTTTTCATGTTGCTAATTTGTGCATGCAGCGTTGAGGTCCGCCGAGATAACTATATGAAGTACTGAACCAGTCAAAATGTGTGTATCACTGCACCAAACTGATCAAATGGGAGCAAAAATTAGAAATCCGTCGAGCAACAATTTGGCGAAGCCGAAATTAAAACTTTCTGTCTTCTCTCCTTACCGGTGACCTGTTTGATAGGTACAGTTCATTCCTCTGCACATTTCGACTCTAAATTTAGTCTGCGAAAAAATCCGATGAAGTCTACAAAGACAACATAAAAACTGCTAGCCATGTTCTTGGGCAATGGAAGGTTGAAAGAAAAATGGCGGCACCCCTCCCGCATATTGGGGCTTTCAAAAGAATACTTTAGGCAGCCATCTTGAAGGTCGTCATGAAAATGGACGGTAGGCTGTAGCTAGTATATATATTGGTGCCGATTCGATCGGGACAGCACTGTGATTGTGACGTCACTAGGGTGACCACCCGTCCCGCGACTCGCGGGACTGTTACGCATTGAGGGCTCGTGTCCCGCGTCCCGCGAGATATTCCCAAATCTTCAAAATATCCCGCATTTCACACAGTCGTAAAATTCAGTCTGCAACTCGTGGTGCTGTCGAACAACGGGGCACGGGTATGCGCGGAGGTCGCTGGTAATCGTGTGAATCGCAATGGTACGCCATTTTCTATCCAAGCATTGCGGGAAGCGATCGTCGTTCTTGCAGGAGAAACGAAGCGTATGCTCCGTCGTGACTGTCCCCTTGGTTGCAAAATATTGTAAGAAAATTGCCCACAAAAACATACCTGCCAACTCTCCCGAATTGTCCGGGAGCCTCCCGAATTTTGATCACATCTCCCGATTGTATGGACGTGACCTCTAATCTCCCGAAAAGTATCCGCTGTAGGTTTTTTTTTTTTTTTTTTATGACGTCTTATTACTATAATCATCACGCGTGTGTCATTGCGAGTTACTCGAGAGTAGGTTTAGTAGGTTACTCGGGCGGGTTACCACGTGACAACTCAGCAGTAGCGTAAAACGAGGGTTAGATTTTCAAACGCCAAGGTACGAAACCTCTACTCCTGAAGTTAGAGCGCATTTTGGAACACGGCTTATATCACCATGGGTGCGCTAGGCTTCAGTTGGCTTTGTCAGGTCGTCGAGTGAGGTGCGGAACGCCGAACTACTCTTCGTGTTTCCCCGAGTTTAGTTGGAACCACTGATCTGTTGAAACGATTGATGGCACTTTCAAAAGCCAAAAAGAAGTACTTGCAAGTATTTCTGAGATCATACTCGACTGAGTTTCCGTGCTTTGTCGCTTCGCAGAAAGCTGACAAGTATGGATTCTGTACCATGTGTGCCTGTGATGTGTGAGCGTTTCGCACGGTGGCAAGCTTGACATCAAGATACACATCGCTTCACGAAAGCATCAGAACCATGCTCGTGCCGTAGAAGGGCAGGGCACCACAAGCAGTTTACTCCAAAACAACTGCGAAGACAGTGTGATTCGCGCAGAGTGCCTCTTCAGAAGGTTTCTTGTCAAACTAAAAAAAAAAAAATAAGAATAATGTTTTAACTTTTACCCCCCCCCCCCCCGCAGCGGTCTCCTGAATTTTTATGTTGCTAGGTTGGCAGGTATGCAAAAAGTTTAAGTATAAAATATTGTAATTATTTTCAAATCGCTGTATCAATGCAAAAGAGTTGCTGTGGATTTTTTTTTTTTTTTTTTTTTTTTTTTTTTAGTGAAGACAGTTACGCAAGGAAAAACGCCTGCAACTTACAACGGTTGAAGAAGAGCATAATGTTACAAATTTCTGTAGAAAAATGTTGATAGAAGTAAGCGTTGACAGGAAACGATAACCCAAAAAAGATCTCCTGCTTCTTATTTCCATTTGATGCATTGAGTTCTGCCACAATCAATCTTTATGTTTTCAACTTCGACACATTTAATAACATATTTTGCATAAAGAAATATATCACTGGGAGTGAAAATTATTTGAGCTTAATTGCTGCAATACAATTAGCGGGTGTATAAACAGCGCAGGATATTAAATGTGTTAACAGAGCCTCGGTTCGTGGGGTGCGCGTTAATACATTTCCTCCACCCCCCGCCCCGTGTGTCCCGGATTTCGCGAGCAGGAAGGTGGTCACCCTAGAAGTCAAGTGTCAGCAGTTACCTCGATCACCAAGAAGCAATAAACTTGCCAGTTTTCATTGTTGACCTGGTCTCCAAATCCGGGCGTGTCGGTGACCGTGAGTCGTAGACGCGTTCCTTTCTCTTCGATCACTAGAAAAATAGAAAACGGAGGAGAGTCAGAAAAGGGAGTGAGTAACCGATTTTGGAATCAACCTTCTTTTGTGCGTTTCTGACGAGCCTACATTTTCTTAAACCACCCGACACAGGGTGGGGAACGAGAAGAACCCAAAGACATGACAGAAAGGGAGAATCAGATAATCACGCGCAAATAATAATTTATATTATAGTCGGTGACAGGTGAAGAACGAAGTGGAAGCTCCTCCCACCTCTTTCCACTTTAGTAGAGCGAACGCTGGAGAGGAGACCACCTCCTCTCCACCGTTCGCTCCGCTGAAGTGGAAAGGGGTGGGAGGAGCTTCCACTTCCTTCTTGACCTGTCACCGACTATAGGTGCGGAGGTTAATCGATAGGCTGGAAAACAAACTGGGCAAGTGAAACTAAATACTTAGTCACATTTTAGTGAGCATATCGTCTTTGCATCGAAGGATGAGCAACGCAGCACAAATGCCGACTGCAAGCGCTACATTTGGGTGTAGACTGAGCATTCAACGATGCATAGTAAAGCTACGAAAGAACTCCCATTCAAAATTAGATAAAAGGTGAGAAACATGGGGTGGGCTATCTTTGAAAATGCCACAGCGAAACTTTATCAAAAATTAATGATGAACACCCTGGCACAGGCTCAAACTGCTCAAACTACGTGACGCGGAAATTGATATCGCGGATACCGCAGATTCGCGTTTCACGATGCGATAAGCACGCGGGAATTCGCCGAACTCATGTGTCACGGGAAAGGATACCGCAGGTTGCAGACGCAGCAGATTCGCGTTTCATGGTACGAAGGACCCGCGAAAACCCGCCGAGAACTCGCATCTCACGGGAACGAATAACCGCAAATCACGGGCGCAGCAGGTTCAAGCTTGAAGGCCTGTTCACACATGCAGCGGAGCGCTACAAGCGTAGCGCTTACCACGCGCTAAGCTCGTGCTGACGGGAGCGTTCACCAGCGTTGTATCGCACCGTCAAAACTGTTGCTCATGGCAGACGATAAGTAGCTGACGGCACGTGAGGGGCGCTACATTAGCGCTTCGCTGCATGTGAGAACCGACCATTAAGGCCGGTTCTCACATGGAGCGAAGCGCTGATGTAGCGCTCCTCACGTGCCGTCAGCTACTTATCGCCTGCCATGAGCAACACTCTTGGCGGTGCGATACAAAGCTGGTGAACGCTCCGGTCAGCACGCGCTTAGCGCGAGATTAGCGCTATGCTTGTAGCGCTCCGCTGCATGTGTGAACAGGCCTTTATGGTGCAATAAACACGCGGGAACCCGCTACAAACTTCCCTGTCAACGGAACCGATATCGCGGACAAAAACGCGGGAATCCGCTACAAACTCGTATGTTACGGGAACAACTACCGAAGATCGCGAACGCAGCAGAGTCGTATTTCACGATGCAATATACACGCGGGACCTACTCGCGTACAAAAACGCAGGAATCCGCTACCGAGATCGCGTACAAAAACGCGGGAATCCGCTACAAACTTTGTCGCGGGAACGGATACCGCAGGTTGCGGACGCAGCAGATTGCATTTCACGGTACAACGTACACGCGGGAACAACTCGCGCGCGCAGATCGCGGACAAAAGGCGGGAACCCGCTATGAACTCGCTTGTCGTGCGGTACAGCACAATGCGTGGTTGATGCGATTCCCGTCGGACATCGCGCGACGTCGACGGAAATCGGGGAATGGGCGATGTTTAGAAATTTTTGTTACAGAGAAAAGCGGTATGGGCGACCTCTCGGGGGCGGACGTTCTCTCGGAACTTTACGGGTAGTTCACTTTTGCAGCGAGAAGTATGGGTACCGGACCTTTCATCGAATGCCGTTTCATCAAATAAGTGGACATTTCATCCAACGTTTCCATCAGATTTCGCGTTTACCGAGGTTTGAAGCAATATAAATGATTCATACTGCGTTGTTGCTTTTTAGTTTTTTTTTTTTTTTCATATTTGA
Source organism: Ixodes persulcatus (assembly GCA_013358835.2). NCBI lineage: Eukaryota > Metazoa > Arthropoda > Arachnida > Ixodida > Ixodidae > Ixodes > Ixodes persulcatus. The sequence continues at coordinate 382,225 of JABSTQ010011466.1, read as the reverse complement.
AGTGGTTGTTTTTGTTAATTGATTTTCAATTGCTATCAAACCACTAGAGATAGAACTGTTATACTGTTACCTCCCCCCCCCCCCTAAAATTTACATTTCCTTTTTTTTTTTTTTTTTGTTTGTGCAGGTTATAAGGAAACTTGTTCCAGAAATTCGGGAATATGCTAGCTTTTCGGGCTGGCTTTAGAAGTAAAATGGAGACTCAGACATGCGCGCCGCTCCGGCGGCTCCGGTTATACTCCGGTCGCAAGAGTTGCAACATACACAGCAATGGAGTGATGTGACGCGACATCGGCTTCCCTGAATGACAGTGGCGTACGCGTAGGTGTTGCGACGCCTACCTTCTTGCTTCTTTTACAGCTCCGATTTCTTGCTTCTTTTTTGTTTTTCTTTATATATATATATATATATATATATATATATATATATATATATATATATATCATAGAGTTATTACAATAAACGCTAGAGGCTCAGCTGGCGCTAGTGTGCTGTTGCATTTTGAAGCAGACAGCAAGCAGTCAGAAATTGACTTCCGGTAATGCATTTCTATGGGAAAAAGCGAGTGCATTTTCTCTCTGCGCTCGATTATAAGAGCAAATATCACGAATAATTTGTATGTACTGGGCACATTGGAACATTTCTCAGTCACGCAGACGAAATAATTGGTCAGTTTCAGCATTTTTATTTGAAATTCGTGGCATGAAAAACGGTGGTAAAACCGCATCGTACGTGTATTTATGTGCACTGTCGGACACTGTTAACGCGAACACGGCGTCGACGCTTTCCAGCATGGGGGATATACGTGCCAAACGAACGAAGGGCATGTGAAAAACCAAGAGAGACGGCAAGAACTACGCAGTAACACTGTATAAGTAACTCCTTGTGCACGCAGACGATCAAAATAAATTGAAAGTCACGTAATACAGTCCGATTTGCAATAAATAAGTTCTGCTTTATTCTTTCTGCTCATGAATATGTGCAAAGATGCATATTCAAATCATCAACCGCACGCTTCAAATCTTTGCAAATAGAGAGAAGTCAGAGAACAGGTGCCCGATAAAAACTGCCCGACATAGGAAATAATAAAAAAACACACCTTTCGTAGTCCACGTACTTTATTTTTTACATTCGAATGTTTTAATTTTAACCGATCGCAAAGATGCACAACGGAGTCATTTTCATTGAGACAGGACGGGCATATTAGCAAAATATAAGCGCCACCGCAATTTTGAACACACTCTACATTCTTTTCGATCGTTAGTTTGCTTAGAATCGTCGCTCGTTTTCACATACCTCCCTTGAAACAGAGGTTTTGGGCCTGAAATAGAGCGAAGTTTAACATCGTTCAGTGGTAAAGAAAAATGCTGTAACTAAAGCAATTACACTTTCACAGTACCGAAAAAGGTACATAGTATCCGGTACAACCGAAATGACAAAAGTTATTCATGTTATTTTCTGGCGAAGAGACAAAATTCACGCGTGTTTTCCCATAGGAATACACAGGGAGGCTGGAAATGTAGACTGCATGCTGTCTGCTTCAATTTGCAACCGGAAGTCCCGTAGACACTAGCGCCAGCTGAGCCTCTAGCGTTTATTGTAATAACTCTATGATATATATATATATATATATATATATATATATATATATATATATATATATATATATATATATCATAGAGTCACTATATATCACTATGATTTATATATATATATAAATAAACAAAGACGACTACTACATGTACACGTGACGAGACAAACAGTGGGAGGATTTCTGGAGCACAAACGAGCACGTACCACGTGACACCAAGCGTCGTACCGCGTTCCACGCGGCGGCGTGTGTTTCCAGAACACCTCCGATTGGATACATTTCGTTTCTTGTGCATTAATAAGACAGATAGGAAACGCCAGAAAGCCACCCGACCGGACATTGGGAGGCCCTGGCTTCGCCGATTTTTGGCTTTCGGCGGGTTCCTGAAAACTTTGATTCTTTGATTCATTGGATTAAGTACGGTTCATTCATCTGCATATGTTCGTTTATATATATATATATATATATATATATATATATATATATATATATATATATATATGGCACCAGGGCACCGCTGCGCTGGTGCCATGGCGGCGATTCTTACAAGTCAGTGCGCGCTGCAACATAAGCTGGCGTGGGGGTCATCAATCGGATGTAACAAATGCAGATTAAAATATATATATATATATATATATATATATATATATATATATTTTTTTTTTTTTACAATCGGATGTAACAAATGCAGATTAAATATATATATATATATATTTTATTATTTTTTTTTTAATCTGCATTTGTTACATCCGATTGATGACCCCCACGCCAGCTTATGTTGCAGCGCGCAATGACTTGTAAGAATCGCCGCCATGGCACCAGCGCAGCGGAGTTTTACCGGTAAAGGGTAAAAAGATCGCCGATGCAATGGAAAAACTACTTTTTTTATTTTTTACTTAATGTTTTTCTAACAAATTTACAGCGTGCATTGAAGCCGTCAGAAATGCAAATGGCGACTTTGCGGGAAAGCGCCCATGAGGCTGTCGCAGCCCTCGCAGAAACTGTATGTAGTACACAGACGATGGGAAGGACATCTGATCCGGGCTCACCGTGGCTTATGGACTTGACCTCGGTGGTCTTGGGGACTACGTACGGTGCGGGTTCGTTGGCCTCCTGGCCTTTCTTGGAAGACGTCCTCCTGCTGATATTGGCCTTGAACAGCGTGTTGATCAGCGTCGACTTCCCCAGGCCGCTCCTCCCTGCTCGAGAGAAGAGCGGTTCTTCGTAAGTGGAAGTGACCCCCTTTGTTTTTACGCTTTGCTCTCGTCATTTTGCAAAACGGGGTGCTGGGACAGTTTCTAGGGTCTTTCCAATAACCAGCTAGAGGTTAATTTCCGTCGCGAAAACGTATAATACGAGAACGTGTGTTCCAGATAATTTAAGTGTCGTAAGCATTCGAAGGGCTGTCGGGGCCCTCGGCATCCCATCGCCGTCGGCAATTGTTTAGCGGCGTTGTTTCCTTTGTTTGGTTTTTTAATATAGTTTGCTTGCCACGTATTTCGAAGATCATCAAAGAGAAGCTTAGTCATCGCTCCTTTCCAGCTTTGCAGAAGGACAGACAAAACGCCGCTAAGGTGTTTCGTGGAAGTAGGTCTACTCAGCCTCCTCGCATGGCGCAAGACTCCGTTCACCCCGAAGCTGACAGTGCGGTGGAAGCTACGTTCCCGCTGGACCAATCACACGTCCACCTTTCGCCCCACATGATCCCGCCCATATCCACGCGCAGAGAGCAGGGTCGGGCAGTCAAAGGGAGGCGGTTGTTTTGGTTCGGCGAACGCTCAGCTCTCGCCGCACTGTCAGGGGTGAAACGGAGTTGAGCTCGGAATGCGACGACGATTACCGGTTAGTGTTAGTTTTATCGCTTTTCTTTATCTTCGCGCCTCGAAGAAGAGTGGCGTAATGGCCGGTGTGAAGCACTCCGTTTCCGCGACCCCGCCACGCGTCTTGGCGGGTTCGCGAAATGCAAATTCTTGGAGCGTGACGCACACGTTACACCCTTAGAAAAAAAAACTCCTATATTTCGTTTCACCATGCAGACGCAGCTAACGCTACAACCTGATGGCACCAATAGGGAGTTTTCGTAGATCGTTTCCGCTGTCCCGCAGCGCTCTCCGCAACCCGCTACGAGATCCGGGTTTCTACAGCCAAGGCCATTGGCGCGCAGGCGCAGTAGCGGCTTCTTCGTTGCGGAGGGCTTAGCGGAGGGGAGAACGCGGTCTACGAAAACTCCCTAATCATACAGCGCCAAGTTACCGTAGGGTGAAGAGCTCTTTTCCTTCTTTTTATTTATCATATAGTACCTCAGAGGGGGCCTAAGGCAAAAGTGAACGAGTAACAATGGTACGGCCTCGTACTTGAAAGGGGTACAGAATCGAAACTTGAAATTTCCCCGAGGCATCTCGAAACGAGTGAAATATGATCCGCGTGATACGCGTAAATGATAATCGCACGCTTGTATTTTCAGCGGGTGGTGAGATTTTGTGTTCCGACCAACGTTTTGGCGAGTGCTTCAAAATCGGCCATCGATGCGGCGCGATACGTCTCGGGATATCTGCCTGTGACATCACGCTAGTCACGGTTCATGGAGCCACAGGATGTCGTAATTACGATCGCCGTCACTTGGTGGCGCCAGCTTTATCGTCAACGCGTTCCAATCCCGCCAAGTGGGAATACCCGACGTACGGCATGCATATATAACTACTAGAACTGAGAGATGTGCAAGCGCCGCTCGCTCACGGGCGCCTCCATCGGACATAGAGTGCCTTCATGTTCGAAGCGGAACATGAAGGCACCCTAATCGGACATCGCCGCGCCGTGGCGCTGCTTCTAATGGGCCCGTGTCGGCGCCGTGGCGCTGCTTTTAATCGGCCCTCCCCCAACCACCAGGTGGTATTGAGAAATCGTTACATTCGTTTTAAAATTGCTTTTCTCGCGCTTACAAACGAAAAACCTGTTTCTGTACTGCTGCCACATAAAAGACCACGTCAACACAAAGAAACGGGCGCTAAAATTTCGCTTCCATACCCCTTTAAAAGGCCACTATTTTTTTAACAGTGGTTGGGACACGCGTATCGAGAAATTAATTTTACGTTTTTTAGACCAAGATTTATTTTAAATTCTGCGCGCAAAGTCCATGACGTCATTCTGCGCGCAAAGTCCATGACGTCACGGAATGGTCATACTGACTCATACACTCTTTCTACCTCAACCAGATGGTCATACACTCTCTCCACCTCAACGTGATGGCCAAGCCATCAAGCCATCACCTCCTCTACGCGCCCGAAATGCCGTGAGGAAACAAGTGGAAAGGAGGTGACTACCGACTAAATCGCGTCTCGCACCGTCAATAATGCTCTGTTTTTTTTTTTTTTTTCGTGTAGCATTTAATTTTGGCCCGCGTGTCCCGACTACACTGTTTAAAAAAACATTTTATCTTCAGTGGCCTTTTAAGACGCGCGCCTTCTGCAACTACGCCTAATGCAAAAGGCGTAGGCGCTTGACAATGCCTACTAATTAACCTCGTCAGTGGAACCCAGTTTCAAACGCTACTTTAACTATAAACTGTTACTAACTCTCACCACAAGGCCGTAGCTGCCACAACCTACAGGAAACATGAGTCACTGCCTTCACCTAGTAATCAGAACCAATATGCGGTGCACATTATAATAAGTAACATTCGCCAGACCATGCGGCGCCGTTGAAAGAGCGGGAAGCAAGATGCTGCCTCTGACTTGTGCAACTATTCTGGAGCCCAGAGAAAGAAAGTCTCTGGGGGAAACGTGGGCTGCCACTCTCATGTTTCCAGAAGGCTCCTCGAGCACCTATCACGCAAACGAAAAAGGTAACTGGACTGCACAGCGTCCCATATTCAGCAAGAGAGAGAGAGAGAGAGCTCTTGCGCATGCCCAGAACGCCCCAGTAGACAAAGATGGCGGCGCGCAGAAGGCGATATCGATATGGTCTATGTACTGTAGCAAGGAGATTTCCAGGAGGCTCACTTGCACGTCTTTCCTGCTGCGGCGTCGTAGACAGTGTTTGTATGTAGTCACGGGCTCGCTCACGGATGGCGCCACTCACCGACCACGACGATGTTGAACTCGAAGCCCCTGCGGAGCACTTTCTTGCGGATCTGCTCCTGGAGCGTGTCGATGCCCACGTAGCCGGCCACGTCCGTCTTGAGGCTGCCCCAGTGGGTGGTCTCGGTCAGCGTGTCCGCCATCATCAGCAGGAACTCATGGACGCCCAGCAGACCTGAACACAGGAAAGGACAAGTTGTTTCCCTAGCCAGGCTTATCTCTAAATTCAAATAGCTAGTGAAAAAGTGGCGAATGAAGGTGAACAGAAAGTTGGTGGTGCAAGTCACAGACTACCTAAAAAGTTTCCTTTTTTATATTATTTTTATTTTTTTGCTGGCGTGAGTTGAATTAGCATTCATTCCAGACCATCAAACGTCTTGTAACCCATCGGGGTCAAGGTGTACTGCCCCCATAACACAAGGGAGTTGCTATTTGCACAGCATCAACCGGGGAGTCGCGTTATGCTCCAGTGACGTCATTTCTCTGCGTCACGCATTTCTGTTATACGGGCCGCAGTTTTTTTTTTTTTTTCGTTTTGTGTGTGTGTGTGTTTTTTTTTTTTTTTGCATAATTAGTGTCGTGCATTTCATCTTGGGCACCCTTAGCCACAGTTTCGATTTCGATTTGTCAACCTCACTTCATGACATCCCGTCACGACTAAATGCAGTGCTTGCATTCTTCGAATGTAAAACTTCCTTTTACAAGTTTTTTTTTTTTTTTTAGTTTCACAGATTTGTTAAAAAATGAAAAATGAAAAAAGTCGTGAATGCTGCACTTATGCGGTTTGTGCAGGTGAGTTATACGGCCAGGGGGACATGGTATAGGGGGCTAATCGTAACGATCAGCCGGCTAATTAATTAAACGTTTTTAATTAACTTTTACATTTGGTTCCGATTAAAATCTTGCTGAGCGTCATTGAAAACCACTAAGTCCAGTCAACTCTTTTTAGAAAGATGTAAGGCAGGGGTAACATTTCACGGCGTTCGAAAAAGACGCTCAGTTTGGACGCGTTTCTAGATTTCGGTTTCTTATCGGCGCGCATCTTTGCGCCCGCGGTCCTGCCCCCTGGTGATCGTGGCGCGAAGCCACCGCCTCGCCTCCCTCAAAGGATGGAGGGGAGGAAAGTTTGGTGCACGTTTGTTGCGCGTCTCGGCCACCGGGGGAGAAGGACCGCGGGAACCGAAACCTAGAAACGCGTCCAAATTGAGCGTTTCTACGGAACGCCGTCAAATGCTACCCCTGCCTTACGTCTTTTTAAAAAGAGTCGATTTAGTAGTTTTCGATGACAATCAGCAAGTTTTAGAGCTTGAGCGGCGTCGCCGTCGCCGTAACCGCGCGGTGCATTATGGGACGCGTGACGTCACTGATGACGTCATCAGTGACATCGTGATGACGTCGTCCCGATGACGTCATGCTCATCGTCATCATCACGATAACGTCACATTCTCATCGTCATCATCACAATGACGTCATTGTGATGATAACGATGAGAATGACGTCATCACGATGACGTCACGTGACCTCACGGTTACGCCGACAGCGACGTCGACGCCGTTTGGAGGGAGCAGTAGCACGCAGGATGAGGAGGGAGGAGGGGTATGCGCTCCCCTCAGTACCCTTCCCTCCTCGTGCTCAAGAGCTGCGCTCTAATTCGGTGTTACAGGGGGTTGTAAGCGACTTTCATTTTTTTTAATTGGAACCACATGTTCATTTCCACTAATTAAATAGTTTTACTTAGCCGACCGATCGTTACGATTAGCCCCCTATACTATGACCCCCTGGTCGTATAACTCACCTGCACAAACAGCATAAGCGTAGCTTTCACGGTTCTTTTTAAACAAATCTGTTAAGCTTAAAAAAAGAAACACTATGTATTGTAGGTGTTGTCTTACCAATCCGGCTGAGAGTGCTGGGGCACGTTTTTTTCCGACGTACCAGGGTTTGTGCGCGTGTAAACAGGAGTACGAAAGCACATGGGAGAAGTATGCCGAGCCGGCCGTCCTGTTCCATCTTCTCCTCAACGGGCTTCTTAAATTATTCGTGACCCGGGAGGATCACCTCTGGGGTGGTATCCAGAGGGCCGCCAGAAAGGTGAGGGACGCGACCGGCCGTGCTCCTACTCCCCACAAAGTCCAAGCAGATCCTTACGGCCGCTGGAGGTCCGTGTTTCAACGGGGGCTCTCACCAAGATGGGCGAGGGGGGATCGGTGGCCGATACGGAAGTCTACCTGGGAAAGAAACTAGACGAGATAACCTTTTTCTCCGCGTGAAGTCGGGTGGACTTAGTTTGTCGCATTTGTTCATACGACAGATCGCGGTTTTTCTTTTTGCGAGACCAGGCTGACCCATTTCTGAGAACTGTCATCCAAGTACGGTTGTTCAGAGAGCTACCCGAGTTCATTGTTTCGACGTGTGACACATGTGAAGGCAAAGTAACGGGCTTCCTTAGAGAGGTTGTTTGTGCATACCAATTTCTTAGTGTGCGATTTTCAAGAGAGTACTTCAACTCTGTCAGACGAAAGCGTCTGAAGCGAGATCTTGTTGAATGCCTGTTTCCCGTCCCATTGTATCGCTCTTTGTTCTCCGACAGTACTGACCGTGATGTGCTTTCCCGCGTGAAAAGAATTCCCGGATCTGTGAAAACCTTTTATTTTAAACTGCATACCAACACGCTGCCAGTAAAGACATGGTTAGCAAATAAGGGCATGTTTGTACCATGGGGCGAGGATTGTTTTTTGTGCAAGAAACCGGAGACCGTGGAGCACGTGTTCCTGGACTGCTGGGATGCTATCCTGTTCTGGGACGTGCTCCAACGCACTCTCAAAAAAGACCTACCGCTCACGCCTCGTGGAATACGTTTCTTGTCTGTGGAAGGGACACCTTTCCCATATGACCTCGTATTTTTACTCGGCCTGCATGCTATTTGGAGATGTAGGATGGCAGTTCGTCATGCGGATCTGGATGCCCGTCCCGTACGGTATTATTTCATTGAAAATGTAAACTTGATAGCAGCTGTGTACGAGAAAGTATGTCTGGAACTGGAGTGGTTGCCTGCCTTTTCGAAGCTGTCGATGATCAGAGAATTTTAACAATTCTCACCGCCTCTCCAAACCTTACAGGCGACGTTTTATCTTCGTCTTCACTAACGTCGACAATATATTATTGTACATGTTCAAGTGAAATGTATCGTGCATTGTGAATATTTGTTAACTGTCAAAATCTTGCAATAAAGAAAAAAAAAAAAAGGATCGGTGGCCGAGTGGTCTAGCGCACACCAGCTCGGAGCACGTGGAGCGAAAGCTCGCGCTGCAGAACCCAGGATCCTGGGTTCAATCCCCACCCCTGCCCGTTTCGATCTGGATGAGCATCGTACCGACGTGCGGTCGTGTATCACTACTGCGTGATGCACGTTAAAGATCCCAGGCTAGCGGTTGTACTGCACTGGCTAAATTGCTCATCTACAGCTGGGAGACTCGTCGCCCGTTGAGGCAGACCAAGTTCTAGGCTGTATAAACACACCCACAACCCAATTTTTTTTTTATGGATGGGCGCGTTGCGAGCGAGCGCTGACTTTTTAATTTTTAGTTAGTGACTATTTCGACGTACGCTTTCGAAGAAAAGTTAAAATTTTATTTTGACGTCTGTGACGCCATTTCCCGAAGACCTGAAAATATTTTCAAAATCATTTTGACGTCCCCCGTCAAAATATTTGTTTCTCCCTATGTTGACATCTCAAACTTAGAACTTTGGAGCTTCGGAGTTCAGACTGGAAAGTGGTCGAAAGTAGTGGTGAAACAAATGTTTCGCTTGCGAGCGGCGTCGCGGTTCAACACGCATTTTCAGAAAACAAATGTGCGGTAAACGGCAGTTTTTTTATGACCTTCTAAATAATGTAAAATGAAAAGAAAAAAAAAACTTTTCAAGCAGTGCGTACAGTACATCCGCACGTAACGTTTGCTTGGTTGTGCCCAACATCACAGAATGCGGCACAGATGCTTTCTACGATTTATCTCACTTGTTTTATATAGACGAAAGAGCTGAATGTCGTGTCATAAAATGTACAGTGTATTGGAAAATGCGTGTATCTCGTACAACAGCGCCAGAACATTTGTTCGTTCGTCCCGGTCAAGAAACATTGAGGAGGCAATGTTTGCATTCACGAGCTTTTATTTAACATCCCGATCGTTTCGTAGTTAACTCGCTCGTTACACACGAACCAAACAGAAACTTTAAACTAAAAAATGAACTCACGAAACCCGAGACAGCAACCATATACGAAGACGGGCTCGCACGATACGGAGGCACAAAAAGCGTGCCAAATTTCTCGGTGTTACGTAGTGTACGCACTTACATTTTGTTACGTACAGGCAATATAAAACAGGATATCCAGCTCGCCTTTCTTTTAGCTCCATCGTAATAAATGAGACGAGTGCCGAGATGACGCTCGAGTGCTCACAACATCGCCGCCGGGTGTGTCGCGTCCGAAGGGATGAACCGTCGAGCCAGTCCCACACACACGCTGAATAAGACATTTCCACTGCCAACTAGGATCAAAACTTCTTAGGCACGCAACACATGACTCCGTCAACAGAATGCCGACAAGCACCATCAGAAACTAAACAGAACGGAACCACGAAACGGCTCACACAGCGACGGCTGTGTTCACGGGGGCCGTCGAAATAATAAAGCCACTATTTTGACCTTTTTACGGAAGTGACGTCGCAGACATTGAAATAATTTTTGAAATATTTTGACGGTGGACGTCGAAATAGTCACTGCCTAATTTTCATGCAGTGCTGAGATGCCGTCACCATGGGCAATCGAAATCGAAACCATGCCACTCCTTTCCATGGCCCAATAGGTCCCATGGTGCAACGCACGCAGTGTCGCAAGCCGGGATTTCCCAGGTTACCTGTCCTTCACTGTGTAGTCTGTCCCAAACAAAATAACAAACGGCACTCACAAGACAAGCGCCAAGGGAAAGCGCAGGTGGGCGACCCATGGGCGTCCGCAGAACTTTTTCCAGGAGGGGGCAAACTTCCCCCCCCCCCCCCCCCCCCCTCCCATGGAATATCCTGGAGGCACCACCATCAAGGTTCGTTTCGTCTGCTTGGCCCGATTATAGTCCAGAAAGTTAGAGAACCTCTCTGCCAGCAACCTCGTCCCACATCCAACATAATAAAAATATGTTTATAAAATTACAACCTGCAAGATTACATACAAGTTCGCAGTCATCATTCCAATTTTGTTAACATGAAATTAGAAAAGCTAATATGACTTGAAACGTATACACACGCCGCCCTTCTGGTTACTTATGACTTCGGTGAATTATTTCGGCACCAAAACATATTGCCCATTGTTTTAAAACCAATAGTTATGAGATTGTCATTGCAATACAATTGTTTGTGTTCCTAACGTAACATTGCCTTTACCGTGCTACATATTGAGCACGTTTGAATTTGCACCTTAGCATCCCGGTGAAAAAAGAAAAGCTAGAAACGGCAAATTCCTACATCCCACAAAGAAGAGACTATTAAATTAGATGCTTATATAGTGCAGCTATTTCCTTCCACATGTACTCGGGCGCCTCGCAACGTGGAGGGCACTTTCACGCGACCGCCCCTGCAGGAAAGATCAAACAAAGCTAAAAACGAACAGACGGTATTCGCTCGGTCTCCGCTAAAGCGTGAAGCCCTCAATGAACAGAAACAATACAATGGAATCCAGCTGGAATCGCAAGCAACAAGTTTACTGCGAACAGAATAGCAAAATAGAGAATGTCGCCGTCTTGAAGTTGCGCTATGTAACCACAATCAGTCCTTGAACGGCAGCTGCAGACGTCTTGGGTTTTTCTGGCCAAATTCTGCGATGACCCGGGTGATGAAGTCGTTCTTGTCTTTCATTACACGCTCCCGGTGTACACTCATCATGCAAAGACCAACAAGCCTGTCGTTCCCCATAGTTGAGCGTAACCATGTTTTCACTCTCCTGAGTGTGCTGAATGAGCGTTCAACAGTGCAGGTGGTGACCGGCAATGCAAGCGCTACCTCGACGGCCTTCGCGACAGCGGGATAGAACGTCTGAGCCCGAAGTAAAAGTTCGGGGTAAGATAAACTAGAAAAGTCCCCGGTTTTGTTGCGCCACATCTCGTACCAGGAGGCGCTCTCTTCCTTGAAGTTATCGATGCATGCGGTAAAAGTTCTGCGCTTCTTCGGCAAGAGCAGCAAACTCATTGCGGCTCATGTGTTTCATTCTGGCTGGATGCAGCTGAAGAAGTCTAGCTTTTCGCGTTAGTTTCTGAAAAGCGGCGAGTCAAAGAAGCAGCGAGTGAGTCCAAGTATGGCACATATATTGCCACACGATAATACTCCTCCGGCGACCGAATCCCGTAGTTTTCTCGATGGGTCTGACGGGAAGCTTGCCTTGGGACAGATTTCACCACACCGAGGCGATTAGCTGCGTCACATGCTGTCTTCATGATGTCCGAGAACAGTTCTTCTGCGTTAGTCCGGTGACTGTGAAAAAGGTTCCGGAACTCAGCAATGTGCTCATGCACAGAATGGAAATTCATGGATACGCTTTGCAGCACGTTTGTGACAGGTTCAAGCTTTGCGCTTTACTTGGCGACGATGTGCAAGCACACAATGAAAGATGAGCTCGTCGTCGCACAGTAGAGGATGTGAGCTTGTTGTCTGGTTGCAGCATTTGAGGTGGATTCAGCCGATGCCAGATTTTCGAGTGCCTCGACTATGGCCACGTAATGCTGAGAGAAGATTCTAATTGATTTGTATTTTGCAGACCATCTTGTTTCACACAGCATCGGAATGTTGGGCACCAGTTTCCTACGGAGGACGCTTTCACGGAAGAAGTTTATGGTTTGTTTGATGACCCCTATTGTATTTCGGATTTCGCTGACCTCATTCAGATCGTTGATCACGAGATTTAGCTTGTGGCTTGCACAGTGAAAGAATTGCGCCTTTGGGAACTCTTGCTGTATTCTTCTGTTCACTCCCCCTTCTCTTCCAGCCATCGTAGAACATCCATCGTATCCTTGACCAACGAGGTTCGAAAGAACGAGTCCGGCATCCTTCAGAAATTGCAGGATTGTAGCGGCAATACAAGCGGAGTTAAGTTGCTCCAGCGCTACGAATCCCATAAACTGCTCACGAACGCAGGCCTCGTCTCCAGCCTTGTCTATGAACCGAACGCCGATGGACAGCTGCTCTGTCCCTCCAATGTCCGCCGTTTCGTCCGCTAGGACAGAGAATGCTACGGCTCTGTTAGCTTCGGACACTATTTCCTCTTTTAGCATGTTGCCACAGATGCTGACTATCTCGTTCTGGACCCGGGCAGATGTGTACTTGGCGTTTCCAGCTGCGGAAGCAAAGTGTTCCCGAAGCGGAGCATCTCCAGCTTCCACCCGAAGATCAAGAAGATCGTGGTAGACGCCACTGTCAGACTGCTTCCCGAGAATCGGCAAGTCATGCGTCGCGCAAAAGACAATGGTAGAAACTATAGAATACAGTTTCACGCGATTCCTCTGAAGCTGATCCTGCGGTGTTCTGTCCAACCGGTTAACAACAGGTAGCTGCCTGTTTTCCATAACATCCATAAAGTTTTGAGAAACCTCGACTGCCTCCTGGTTCCATCCGGACTTTATGTGGTCCCTGCACGCCTCGTGCATCTTTTTGTAGTTCGTGAAAGCGCGCACAATAAAACTACCTTGAGTGCCACGGTGAACGTTCGGACGAAATGTGACGCGGTAACGGCAAAGAGCTCCTTGAGCTGTTGCTGAGTACGCAAGCCAAGGTGAGTAATCTGCCAGCCATTGGTAGCGGAAAGTTCTCTTCTCAGATACCACATCTTTCTTGAAGTCGTACGTAACACTTGGCGTCCATGGGTTGCTAAGGAGACGCAACTTAGCATGATCCGGGATCCCAGCGGTTCTGTCTGTATCCAGAAAGTTTCCCAAATCCAAATCAGTCGACATGCGAGTTGCTTCGCAACTTACCACGCCGTGTGACGTCACCGTCGAAGCAGTTCCTTTCATGGTTTCAATAACCTCCGGTTTCGTGTCCTGATGAGAGCTTGTTTGATGTCCGTCAGACGCGCCCGCGTTGCAACATGTCTCACTAGGCTCTTGATGGGGGTCCCCGGATAACAGTTCGTCACACGTCCGCTTCCGCTTGAAGAAGCGTCGAATATCCATGTCCAGAATTAGGGGTGTCGCGAACCACCCGAGGTTCGAGTTCGACCAGGTTCGACTTTTTCGAACTTTTAGTGGAAAATTCGACGAACCTTGTATTGAGGTTCGACTCGTGTGCGCATGCGTGACAGGCTGGCCAGTTGGCTTCGGATTGGATGGTGATGGCTAAGGGATGAATTAAGGGCAGCGGTGATTGGTTAATTCAGTTAATACAGTACAATAAAAATAAGTTATTAACTTCTTCAGTGATTAGAATTGATTTCTTTTAATTGCAACTGTTTATATAATAAAATAACTTTTTGCATCAAAAAAATTCTCCAAACGTAGACATGCTTGTATTAAGGTCTGGCCACACTGTCCACAAAGTCGAACCGGTCGAATCTGGTGAAAAGTTCGAAGGTTCGTCGAACCGGTTCGACCCAGTCGAACCCCGAAAGTTCGACCTAAAAATCTGGTTCGACAAAAGTTCGCGACACCCCTATCCAGAATCACGCTAGGTTAAGCCGGCCAGGAAGAATCACGTGGGAGACACCAAAAATGCCAAAAAGGCTTGTTACCTCGCGATGTTGGCTATTTTCAGCACGCTTCCACTTCGGAGCTACAAACGCTTGCTTCCGATGGTAATGCGGCTTACCCTATGTGTCTCTCCCGAATAAATTGATCAGTACTGTTTTATCAAATGTTTCTACACCCCAACGACGAAGCAATGCATACTACATCTTGTTGTCCTATAAGAATATGAGTTGTGTCTGTCAACCATCAACTGCATTATTTAAACAGTTCAAGTGACACTAGATTCGGTTTCGTTTTGGTTTCACCGGGAACTCGAACTAGAGCCACTGCTTTAGCGCACGCCACCCCTCGCCACGATTGGTCGGTTCGTCACCATGGGGCGGTTTTGGTTTTGGCATCACCTTAACTTGCCGTTTTCTCAAAAGCTATTTTGAATTTGAGCATTAAATCCAGGCTATCCAGGAAATGTAATTGGTTTGGGAAGCTAAAAAAACCGCCGGAGTACCCTTTAACTGGTGCGGGCGCAGCTCCCCCCTCCCCCCCCCCAAAAAAAAAAAAAGAAAAAAGAAATTTTTTTTTTTTTTTTTTTTACATGACTGTGAAAAACAATACAAGTAAAGCAGAACCCAGTAGAATGGATGCTCCCGCACATGACTGTTTAGGTGAAATCGTCGAACTCCGTTTTTTCTGCAAATATTTTCGATGATATGCGGTCGCCCGGCGACCGCATATCATCGAAAATATTTGCGTGCGCTGTTCATAGCGCAGGCTCCGAGCGAGCTCAAACTTTTAGGCCGATAAGACTGGCAATCTTGATGGTGTAATATACACAATGAAAAAGCCCCGGGGAAGCTCCCCGTTAAAACGCGCTGAGCGGCCGCGGGCTCAGTTATGGCCGCCAGTGCATACTCTTTTGAACATCAAGTTCGGCAAGTCAGTCACGTTCTTCGTTTCATTTTGTTTATCTTTTCTTTTTTTGTATCTAAAAGCCCAAAGAACGTCCCAGCGAGGTCGTTGCACCGTCTGTATTAGTTCAGCTTTAGCACTCCCGCTCGGCTGCAGAACTGTTGTTGCAGCGGTCCTCCTCTCCCTCTCCCCCAGCACGAACGTCGAAATCCGAGTCCAGCCATCTCGCAGGCGCACATCTGCCGTGTGTAATCGATACCAGGCCACTCAATCCGTCCAAACATCCGCCAACTGGGACCGAACAGAGAGCAAGCGAAATAATAAGAGCGAACATAAACACGTATACATAATGTGAACTATGTACAAGAGCAGACGACGAAACACGTGGAGGCGTGCAGTTATTGAGCTTACACGGCACACACGGCGACGTCCTAGCGGTCTGTTAGTTAGGGTAAAGTGGCGTCATGGTGACGTAGGCGACGCGCCATTTGGGCTCGTCTGTCGTCCGCTCTTTTCGTGCGCGGTCGTCGTATTGCCGTAACGGGTTAGAGGCACGCGGTCATCCTCAGAGTTAATAAGTATTTCATTGCTAGAGTCATATCCTGGTTAGGTAATCCTACACTGATCGCGGATACCGTATGCGCAACACCAGAGGAGGCGACACGCCACCTAGCGGAAAAGACGCGAAAGAGCAAAGCGGCGAGCTACAGCCTATTGAAGTTGGCCGCGAACACTGACGCGGCCAGGCGGCCGAAACGTGAAACAGAGAAAAAGGGCTTATACGCACGCAGTTGTAGTTGAAAATACGTAAAGTAAAATAATAATAATAATATTAATAACGATTTTTTTAACAATTTATTTGTAAGCGAGATTCGAAGTTAGAACGGCGAGTCCGACCTTTAGCAAAATCACTGCAATTGATGTTGTTGTTGTTGTTGTTTCTTTTCGCTAGGTGAGTTTTGCTTTGAGGTGCACTGTCCACCTCCTCAATAGTATACTGATATAGACGCTTTCAGCGCGCGCCAAATTGAGCCACCATAGCCGACCTTCTCTTGTCTTACCGAGATGCCGAGCCACTGAAGCGGGCGTTGACGAGTCTCCACAAAGGCCTATGCTGGGGAGAACGACGCGGTAGAATCTAAAATGGCAATGACCTGACCTACTGTGGTAATGATGAAGTGGAGCGAACGGAATAAGAGGAAACAAAAACTGAAGGTCGGTTATGGCGGCGCCCATGCACAGCTGCCTGAAAGCGTCTATAGACCATATGCAAAAAGAAGCGCCATCTAGTGTATCCATGATCAATTATCAGATTTCCTCCATATTGGGGGGTTCCCGTACCGACGGTTTCGCCCAAGAAACTATAGTCCCGGCAAAGTGGAAGTCGTAGAACTAAAATATGATCACCTGCTGCAAGTCCAGTACGAACCCTTCACAGGACGTCTTCGAGAAATACCGTTCATTGATCTGGATGGCCCAGTCCACTGCTTGAGTGACGAGTCTTGCGACCTCGTTGCTGACAATTTTTTTTCCTGAATTTTGCGGCCGTCTTTCTTTTCTTCTATGAACCGAAACTAACCAGCAACCCGTTGAGTGTACAAATAAACTGCCCTAATATCATGAAAACCGAGTTAAATGCAGATGCGCCTCGTCCACAACTGGAATATGTGATAAACCCCCCAATATGGCGGCTCCTAATGGCATGATGATGATAGCTGGCAAGGATTTCGCATATGGCCTATGGGAAGCGTGCATGCCGGCCGCGTCGCGGCGGTCGCCTATTGTTTGCCGCATGAATTGTTGTGGCTTTCTTAGAGCGAAATAGCTACCTTGGAAATTACAGCGCTAACCCGCTACAACGCACAACCAACGCAGCGACTGGCAGAAGTTCCCCGATGCAACGGACCCGTTTGCCGCTAGGGGCGCCCTGATCGGGGCTTGAATTAGATCCGCACCTTTTCTATGCCGGCCGAGTCGCGGCGGTCGCCTATTGTTTGCCGCATCAATTGTTGTGGCTTTCTTAGTGCGGAATAGCTACCTTGGAAATTACAGCGCTAACCCGCTACAACGCACAACCAACGCAGCGACTGGCAGAAGTTCCCCGATGGAACGGACCCGTTTGCCGCTAGGGGCGCCCTGGTCGGGGACTGAATTAGATGTGCACGGTTCCTATTACTGATAGTTTGAAAAGAACATTTGCGCGACAAAAATGTCCGCCAAATCCTAGTTCGAAGAGGCGCTGCGGGGAAAACGTGACGTCACACTCGTGCTGATCACGTATGGTTTCAAGTTTCTTTATTCCTCTTCAACAAAGAAGAGAGGGAGGAGGGAAAAAAGCAGTACAAAACTGCTTGACAGACGGCCGACGCGCGCCAAGCAAAACTGCTTGGCGCGCCCGTCGGCCGTCTGACGCCGCCTCTACTGTCCATTCCCGCGTTACGGTCGACCGATCTTTCTCCTCGCTCGGACAGATGTTTTACCCGTCAAGTTGGCGACGACACGAAACCGATCCAACGCCGTGCCGCTGGTGTCCCGCCGCTCGTACACCGTACAAACAAGACGCGGCGTTCGCTGGCATGGCACGCCTCAACCATCTTCGAAGCATATGTTATCTATCATACAAATGTATACGCTCCTAAAATATCTGCAGACAGTGTACGTAATATGATAGAAGCGCCAAACAAGGAAGAACCATGCCTCACACACCTATGCCCGAGTCACACTAGAGCGACGAACAGAAACAACCGACATCTAAACACGCGAAGCATGCTCGCAGAGGTACGTCTTTGGCAGGCAGGCTCCGGATCAGTGATCACTCGCGCTTACTTCACGAGCCCCGAGAGACCGCGAGCCCAGGCGAGCCTGCGAAGGGCATATATTCGCGGCGAGAAGTTCGCTAGGGTCGCTTCTGTTTTGCTCACTATATAAACCTCAGGGTAGTGCACGTTGTACCCACGCAGTTATGTTTTATTTTCATAGTGCTGTTAAGAATGGAACCTTCGGCAACCTTTTTCGAATTTCAACGCTGCGGAAACGAGTCCCGAAACGAGTCCCGACGTGTTCTGGACTGTCGCCCACCTGTCGAAGTCTGCCCGAAACGAGTCCCGACGTGTTCAAGACCGTCGCCCAGCTGTCGTGGTCTGCCCGAAACGAGTCTCAACGCGTCCGTGACGTCAACGGGACGTGTGTGTGTGTGCGTGTGGGTTCGTGCGCTCCGGAAGGGGAGAGAGGCCTGGCCTAACTGCGGAGAACCATGGCTATGACGCATTTCTGGCTACGACGCGGCGGGCTTTGCTGCAACGCACTTGGCGGTCGCACCTGCTGCCCTGGCGGAGAGTGAGGGAGAAAACGGACCCCTATATAAGGCGGGGCGTGAGGCTGCTGAGTTGTTCTCTCGGATTTGACGACTGTATCGCTACCATGTAATTAAACCGTTCGTTACGTTACCAATTCTCCCACCTCCACTGGACCCCTGGGTTCTTCACTTCGGGGAATGGTAGTCGTCACGAGCCAGGAAGCCTCCGGACGTGCGGCATAAACCCCACCTCGAACAACTGGTTGGCAGCGGTTGGGATCGGACCATGCGACATCGTGCTACATCCGTGGGTGAGCGTTTGGACTTTGCTTTGAGATTCGCCAGGCTTCAGATTATGGGTAATTAATTTTGAACTGCTGGGAATCCTTAGTGTTTGACTCGTGCGCTAGGTTTTGGTACAACCTCGCGACAAGTTTTATAGCAAAGCCAAAGCTAAAGAGCAGCGATCATGGATCTGATGAGGTTACTGAGAACAGATTTATTCTGTTTATGTGAAGAATTGGGTGTGGAGGTGCAGCAAAAGATGAAGAAATCTGAGATCAGTAAAGCGATTTCAGAGAGCGCGGAAGCAGAGGAAATTAAAATTGCGTGGGAACTGCTTCAGAACGCTAAGAGTGAAGCTGCAGCAAGAGAGGAACGAGAGCGAGAACAGGCTGCAGCGAAAGAGGAACAGGCTGCAGCGAAAGAGGAACAGGCTGCAGCGAAAGAGGAACGAGACCAGGAGCGAGCGCTGAAAAGGCTAGAGCTCGAAATTGAACAACAGCGATTAAACTCGCAGAACAGTATATAGAGTTGGGGCTCCGGTACGAGCAAGTGAGACCGAGTCGTATCAAATGAAGAAGCTCATGCAACCGTTTAAAGTTGGGGAAGACGTGGGCCTATTCTTAGTTAACTTTGAGAGGACATGTGAGAAGTTGAGCTTCGCCCCAGAAACGTGGCCGCAACGGCTTTTGACTCTGTTGCCCTGTGAGGCTGCAGAGGTTGTCGCGCGCCTTAGTGCTGGAGACGCGGACGACTACGACAAGGTGAAGTCCAGCCTTTTGAAGCGGTACCGCCTTTCTGCCGAGGCGTTCCGTCAAAGGTTTAGAAACGCATCCAAAAAGAGCAGCGAGGGCTACTCGGAATTCGCGTACGGGCTTAAAACCATCCTGATAGAATGGTTGAAAAGCGAGGAAGTGTACGAAAGCCGAGACAAGGTAGTCGAGTGTGTGTGCCTCGAACAGTTCTTTCGTAGCATTCCGCAGTCAGTCAAGCTCTGGGTGCAGGACAGGGTGGGAGTCGACTCTGTCGAAAGGGCCGCTGAGCTAGCCGGAGAGTATGCAACGCGTAGAAAGCTGAGCGGGGAGGAAAGCGAACCCGGCCGAAGCGATCAGCGCAAGACCTTCCGACAGGGTAACGGCTCGCGAGAAAACGGGCCCGAGAAGCCCGAAGCAGGAAAAAAGGTCCCAGAAAAGAGCGCAGAACACTCGAACGGAGACGAGGCGCGGAAAAGCCCAACAGGGCAGTTCGAGGCAAGGAAGCCGTTCCTGTGCTACAACTGTCAGGAGCCGGGACACACAGCGGCCAGATGTAAGAAACCGCGAGTTGTGTTCTCGTACGTGAACGGTAGTGACAAGGACCTGAAGCTTCTTCGTCCCTATCTTCACGAGCTCCAGGTAAACGGAAAGCCGTGCAGGGTGCTTCGGGACAGTGCAGCGACGATGGACGTTGTTCATCCGTCGTATGTAACGACCTCCGATTTTACTGGAAAGGTAGTTTGGATCAAGCAGCTGCTCGAAAAGCACAGTGTCTGTCTGCCTATGGCGACAGTGAGGGTAACTGGCCAGTTCGGAGAGCTAGTGACAGAGGCGGCTGTCTCGCAAACAGTCCCGTTAGAATATCCTTATTTGTTTTCTAACCGGTCAGATTTCCTGCTGCGCGAAAGGGGTCAACAACTGGGAGAAGGGCTAGTTCAGTCGTGTACGAGGTCCAAATCGCGTCAGGTCGCCCCTTTGTTGACGAGTGATCCAGAGCCAGAGGCAGATGACGGGGAGCAAGCACTCCCAGAGTTGGAGGCAGAAAACCGGGATGAGAGGAACCAGGTTGTAGAATAGCCTGACCTCGTAGCACTAGAAAGCGTACGCCGTCCCAACGCGCCGGCGAAAAAGGCGGAGGAAGAGGGGATCAGTGAAAGATCTCTCGTAGCTCCGGCGTCACGTAACTTTGGTCCTCTGCTACGAGTAGACAGAGTGTCTTTGACAGTCGAGCAGAAGAGCGACCCTAGTGTGTCAGGGTTTCGCTGTACAGCTCAGGAGATTGCTAGGACCAATGTGACGGGGAATGAAAGAGGCGGATTGTTTTATCGGCGCTATAAGGACCGCATTTTCACGTCTAGAAATCACGTGAAAATCGATCACTATGACTTCAGCGTAAGAAAAAGGAAAGGCAAATTTAACGGCAATGCCGATGGGTTGAGCAGATTTTTCTGATATCACCAAAACAGTAGGGATGATCTCAGGGGTTTTCGTCATCCACGGGAATGAGGATCAAAGTGGGGGCACTTTGCCCAAAATGACCTCACAAATTGCGAAGGGTTTTGTCTTTTGTATTTTGTATTTTGTTCTTAGTGACCTCGTTGGAAAACTGAGTTTTTTTGGCGACAGGGGGTCTCGATACCCGGAATTGTACCAAATTTTGGTAATCCGTAATCCAGTCTGGCGGGTCTTTGGCGAATTCCGAGCGTTTGACTGCGGTGTGGCGTGGTGCTGTGGGGGACGTTTCCGCTGATGCCTCCGTTGTGAGAGGTTTGGGAGTTTGTTTGGTGCTTGCAGCGTCTTCTCAAGGCCTACTCCAAGCCCACCTCTTCAGGCCAGCGATTGTACCACCGGCCATTCGAGGTTTCCCTGGCTCCGGAGGGGCTGTTAAGAATGGAACCTTCGGCAACCTTTTTCGAGTTTCAACGCTGCGGAAACGAGTCCCGAAACGAGTCCCGACGTGTTCTGGACTGTTGCCCACCTGTCGAAGTCTGCCCGAAACGAGTCCCGACGTGTTCAAGACCGTCGCCCAGCTGTCGTGGTCTGCCCGAAACGAGTCTCAACGCGTCCGTGACGTCAACGGGACGTGTGTGTGTGTGCGTGTGGGTTCGTGCGCTCCGGAAGGGGAGAGAGGCCTGGCCTAACTGCGGAGAACCATGGCTATGACGCATTTCTGGCTACGACGCGGCGGGCTTTGCTGCAACGCACTTGGCGGTCGCACCTGCTGCCCTGGCGGAGAGTGAGGGAGAAAACGGACCCCTATATAAGGCGGGGCGTGAGGCTGCTGAGTTGTTCTCTCGGATTTGACGACTGTATCGCTACCATGTAATTAAACCGTTCGTTACGTTACCAATTCTCCCACTTCCACTGGACCCCTGGGTTCTTCACTTCGGGGAATGGTCGTCGTCACGAGCCAGGAAGCCTCCGGACGTGCGGCATAAACCCCGCCTCGAACAGTGCATAAAAGCTTGGCTTTGCACGCGACTGCACCAGCAGAGGAAGTTGGAGTGTCCTCGCTCTGGGTTTTGAAAAAATTCCACCAGGCGGCGACACCCCCAAACTTCTCGCCACGATTATATATACACCATCGCATCCATGCTGCACGTGTCTGAGGCTTGTCGGTGTCGGTCGTTTCTGTTTGTCGCTCTAGTCAGTGGGACTCGGCCACCATATAGCGGCGCGACCGCGGCTTTAATGTCGTGACCTTCAGGAGGGCGACGAGGAGCGCAGCACGTATAGTCACGTGATACGTTCAAAGGGCTGGGAATTATCAGGGGTGGCTTGTATATTTTCCGCCGCGGATCATCGTATGCGGGCAACCTTGTTGTTGTTGTTGTTGTTTCGTACGCGCGGAAAAAGCGTTCCTTACCGAAAGAGACCATCGCCCCCCCGGCGTCTCTCCCACTCTCCATTTGTAAGCCGAGAAGTCTGCGTAAAAGGACAGCATCTCCTATCTGGCTGCGTATCTTTGAACCTCAGAGACACCCGCCACACGTACTACATCGCTCTAGCGTATACTATATTAGTATACTGGAGTTTAAAGTCATCAGAGAGGGGCGGTAGAATAACGCATTCCTTCTTTTTTACACGCAACGCGCCAGCGAAACCACCACGATAAGATCGGAGAGGCTGCTATATATATGCTTCGTTTCACCTTACGATATGGCCTATCGCCGAGGCTACAAGCCGCCATATCCAATCACGAGAAACCGCGTGGTATATTGCTCCGACAATACGTACGTCGCGGCAATTTTCGACTGGCTCATGATTGGGCCTGGTGTCCCGTATAGCTTCTAGTGTAGTCCGATCTTGACAAGCCGCGTGAGCGGCACTGAGAAGGCTCACTGCGTTACGATACTTAACTGTGCACTGTTGTTAGACATAAATAGGCACGCTGGATACTGGGACTTACAGGTCAAGGAGACAACCAACCAACATGCATGCACACTACAATTTTTAGAGCGCAGCTCTTAGGCGCCCGTTTCCAGGTTGAGCGGCGTCGGCGCAACCGCGTGACGTCACGAGTGACGCCACGGGTGATGTCACGAGGGTCACCAGTGACATCACGAGGGCCACGAATGACGTCGCGAAGGTCACCAGTGACATCATGAGGGTCACGTCTGACGTCACGAGGGTCACCAGCGACGTCACGACTGACGTCACGACGGTCACGATTGATGTCACGAGGGTCACGACTGAATCACCCTCGTGGCGTCAGACGGGCGTACCCTCCCCTCCTCCACCTCAAGAGCTGCGCTCTAATGCGGCATTACAGGGAATTGTAAACGTATTTACTTTTTTTTCCGCACTCGGTTTGGGTGTTAAAAGGATGACGACTCGCCTTCGTCGCCACACCCTTTTCGTACCCCTGCTCCACGTCCCACACCCTTCTTTACACCCCTGTTTTGTGAGTAGTGAAGAAAGGGTGATGCACGTGTGGGGAAGTGACAGTTGGCACGATTGCCTAGCGGGTACGTCAGACGGGTACTTAGAATGACATTTACGCCTTATAAACATTCAGTGTAACTGTCATTTAGTCAGTGCCACACGGCAACTCAATTGCTATTTGGGCTAAACGGCATTCATTCATTCCAAATGCCATTTGAGTTGCCGCGTAACGCTACCTAAATGGCATTTACACTGAATGTCATTTGGCGTAAATGGCACTTTAGGTGCCCGTCTGACGGGTATTAGCCACTGTGTAGAATCCTTTTTACCATGTATCATTCATAGCTTTCGACAAGGAAATACAGTTCGTGGATCTTGAGACATTGTGCTTCATGTAAAATCATTGGTAGGAATAAAAAAAAAAGCAACGTATTTGTAATTATTTGTATTTTCACTAATATTTTCCCCGGATTATTTTTTTTTTTAATTTTTATTATATCGTATATAACGCGGAGAGGTGGGATCGTTGTTGTATACGTGCTCCACAGCCTCTGAATTCCGTGTTTCTGTGTATGTAGAGCGTGTTTCACGTAAACTATCTGCGTAACCTATAGAAAACATGCAGCGTGCAAATGTCTTTTTCTTTCGTTTATTGGCACCTTTTAGACTACGCTATAGGTGTGTAACCCTCCCTAATGCAAAACCCTAACGGTGCTTTCGGAACATCCTTATATGCTAGCACTGGGACAAACTGAAAGGCACCCTGTGCGGTGTAAAATGTTTGAGTGTCTGGCGGAGCACTTTGAGAGGGCATACCAGCTCCAGTCTGCCCGGCGGACTGGAGGGTGGTCCGCCTGGCGGACCGTTACGTCACTCGGCGCCTCATCCTCGCCGCTTTTGATGGCCGTTTTTGCACCCCCGGAGGTGTAGTGCACTGCACTTACACTCAAGGAAGGTGTGTGTGTGTGTGTATACTATTCTCCGCAACTGTATACGTTTGCATGCACATTTTCCTTTTTTTTTTCTTCTTTTTCTGTGGGGTGTGCTCAAAGCGGACGTCCACGTCCGACATAAAAGCATACGTTCTCCGTTTCCACTGTCGTCACATTATCGCCGTACCCGTGCAGATGCGACAAATCATCATCGGAGAACAGATTGCATTTGACACCATGGAGCTAAACAGTTAGAACAAGACAAGAACAACCGAAGGCTCACGTGCAACAAGGACAGCGCCAAAGACGATAAAGATCACATAAGCAAGGACATCAGCGACAGTCACTGCTGGCTGTCTGCTGTGCAGCCTTCGTGACGTTCGTCCTTCTGCTGTTTGCACTCCAGCCAGCACAACATCCTTGAGCATCCCTTGTTCTCTCTATTCGAGCGAGTCGCACATCCAGCTTCTCCCACAAAGCCCTCTACTCTTTCCACTTTAGTGGAGGGAACGCTGGAAAGGGGGAAAACGCCAATCATGGCGCGAGCAGAGAGCTTTGTGGGAAGGGCTTCTAGGGGTCGCCACTATCGGGCAAAGGTGGCTGTCAGAAACAGGTCGTGTCGTTCCGTGCCCTGTGCCAGTTCAACGCACAACGCTCGGGTTTCAGCAGGCGAGCGTTGGACTCAAAATGGTTCGCCCCAATTCTGGCTCACTACGTTTCAAACTTGCGGCGATGTGTTGGTTTAAGCGAGCTTTTAGGGGCTTGACCTTCTTCGGGGAAGCGATGGAAGGACTGCCTACGGTCCTCCTACGGCGCTGATTAACGTTGATAAACGCACGATGTCCGGTTCATGCGGTTGCGTACTATAGGTTGCGTTCAGAGCCAACTGGGCCACACGCTGATACGGCAGTAACGACAGTGTCACCGGGACAACTGTTCCATCGCGCCAACCGCCGACAACAAGCACGGAAGCCACGAGCGGGTGCGTTCAAATAAGGACGGTCATAGGTGCGTCATGCCTATCTTTTGTTTTCAATTAAATTTTTTATGAGGCATAGCATGTCCATACAACAAAATAAACCTTACTCTTAAAAAAAAAAAAAATGTTTTGTTTTTGTAAAAAAAGGAAAAAAATATGCGTCTGAAAGGAGGTGGAACTACGATACGCAACTTTAATGGCTAAAGGAATAAAAAAGTAAAATTGTCTTCAACGTAATTATTTTGTATGTATAAGGCACGCCAACTGATCTACTAGAAGCATTTAGGTTCAGTTTAAGTTTATTTTTCAGGTAATATAAAATGGACAAACTTGGTCTCTTGCACAACTCTTTATTAATTAGGCATTTTTCGGCAATTTTTTAAACATATCTTAGAATTAAGATTTTAGGCTGAAACTTTTTGTCCAGAGTATTTAATGCTTTGTTCACTTTGAACAAAAAAGAAGTTATCGCGAAACTATTGTAAGTGTTTGCATCGCGCCCGAAAGTTTTCGAAATTATCCTTGATTTTCCCCAAATTTTTCTCGATAAACCCTTGGTAACAAACAACTCAAAATCCTAAAAAAAACGTGAGAAAAAAAAAAGCATGCTCCGTCATATTGTATTAAATTATAAAAATAAACGTTTTGCCAGGTCTATGTTGCAGTCAATTGACCTTTTTCTAACTAATTTTCTAAAGCCCTCTATCCTGGGAAAAGTGGCGCCATTCATTGTTGTGGAAATGCTCGAGACACGTGCCGCGCGCCACTTCTGGGAAGAACATGGCGTCTAAATCTAGCTCAGTGCTGCGCTGTCCCGCCATGATCTTCCCAAGGGCTGCACGTGCCTCGTGCCTCGACGCACCTTGCGCTACTTTTAAAACATGAAGGAGCTTTATAATTCTCCAGTAAGAAGCGCCGTTTAGGGAGTTGTCTACGAACTACAAATGAAGGGCAGCCAATCCTGCCTCCGCCCATCAAAATACGTTGGCATCGTGCCGTGGCATTGATCTTCGTTGCCTTTTATGCCCCATACAGTCATACTAGCGTATATACCTCAGACAAGAATCGCCAAAAAGGACGAAATACGCGCAAAGATAGGTGCTGGCAAAGTTCCGGTCGACGGGAACTTTGCCCTCTCAAAATGGCGACGGCGGAAAGCAAGGCACGCATGCGCAGAAGCTTACTAGAGAAAGGTCATTTACCGTCGGAAGGCTTTCTGTTCCCTTGGCCAGTCCCGGTTTTCTTCTTTTTTTTTTCTTTTTCTTTTTTTACAATTGGCTTTTGGTGAAATTCGCGCTTAATCCTAGGATCCAATTAATTTTTTTTTTTTTTTTGGCTGTGCCCTCGAAGCGGTACCGGTTGAGGCATTTTTATTTTTTCAATATTTTATAAGGCCTCACTTTAACTAATGTTTCAACGAATAGTGGTACTCGAGCACCCCATCCACAGTGGACGTGGATGGTCGCATTATCTCCCAGACACCATGGAACATTACACACAAAAAAAGTGGGAGTTGTTTTTCTCTGTTAGTGATGTGGCTGATATTGCCTATGAAAACTGAACCTTGCGGCGCATTCGGTCCTTAGGGTGTTGTGCTTGGTTGATTGCGTTGCACTGCGCTACTTCCCCAGGGTAGTATATTAATGTGGGTATAACCTGTTGACAGAATGATTTGATTCATCTATATCTTGACATCACCATACTCCGTTTCTAATCACCGATGGATTGCTACGATGGACGTCACGTTAGCCACCCCGGCCAGTTTAGGAGAGGACAACGCGTCGCCGCGTCCCTCTTCAAGGTCACGTGACACTCACTACGGCATTGGAATGGCTTGTTTGACTCGTAGCGTCGTCCGTAGTCCATCGTAAGGTAAAACCAACGTTACTAGAACAGTTCAGTTGGGACACTGCCATAGAGCCTGCTTTGAAAAAGTGGCTTCGATCCGTACTCGAGAACCGAACTAATTGCGATCGCAACGCCGCGATTTCTCCCGCAGCGGCCACTCTGGGAATTGCACGTCTGTACGTGTCGGTTCAGGTCGAGTCGCGCAAGGGCCGGTGGCGACATCTCGCAGTGCCATTTTGCAGTAGCAATATAAATGAACTTTCATGTTTTGACTAAAAGTCGGTAACGGGTGGGGCTGTTATCGTATCTAGTTTGGTCTCGGTGGACGCGAGCGGTCCGGGTTTCAAAAGTGAGTTTCCCAACTAAGTGTTTTAGTAACGTTGGGTAAAACGGAGCATACGAACAGGAGACCTTAGGGATGAAGAAATGGAAAGTTAGGAAGCGTCACTGAACCAACGTTGCGCCTATAGTCACTAGTTGCGCCGATTTCTGGATATTTAATTTCTGCTTCAACCAAGACTGATTTTTTTTTTTTTTAATATTAACAATTAGTTTATGTATTAGACTTTTTCATCGATAATCACAGACCGATGTTTGAAAAATTAATAAACACACACAAAAAACCCGTCGATTTTCCCTGTAAAAAAACACCTCAATATATGACGGGAAAATATATATTTCTGTTCAAAAAAAAAAAATAAAAAAAGTAACACATAAACGAAAAGTGGTTAGACGTACCGTCCGGTGCTGACCTCTCCCCAGCCCTGCCGAGCAGCGGCTCGCTGTTGGTGGGCTGCTGCTGTCCGGGCTCGTCGGCCAACAACTTTCGGGCAGCCGCCAACGCTGTCCGGGGTCCCAGGCGCCCGCTGTTGTCCGCGTCCGCCGCCCGGAAGCCGGCCCGAAGCGCTGAGGAAGGATGAAGACACGAAACGGGGCAGGAGAGCTCTCAGTTTCGCAGTCTCCAGAGGGCATAGTCGTGATTGCGTTTCTCCCGTTTTCTGAGGCAACCACGAGAAGAACGCTAACGGTGTGGCCCTGCTAACCTGTTTTCTAGTTGTTGTTTGTTCTAGTCTGCACGGGAACTTACGCAGACGCTGTGAATTTGCGCAAGATGCAGCGTCTGCGCTTGCGCAGTGCCTGCCACCGACAGTGGCGCCACCGCAGTCGCGTGACGTCAGAGCGTTTAGTTGGCGCATAGCCTATCTGGTGGAATGGGGACGAAATTGTCAGATTCTTTATTCTGGCCATGCTCTCGTATAGGTTCTCGGACACTCTATACTGGTTCCCTGAACTGTGTTTTAAAGCGCTCTCGATCGTTGGACAGTTGTGTTGGGAATGCTTCCTTTCTCCTGACTGGAGTTTGTGTAAATAAACAAAGAACTATCTAAAGCGAAACTTTTTTTAAACTTCATTGAAGAAGCAACGCTGCGCTAATTTGTACGCCGTGCGCTTTGTATCCGGAATTTCGGAACCTCCATCGGGCCTTCACTGCGATTAACGTATATGGGTACAAAAGGAACTGTTGGCGGCGGGGAAAAAGTGAAAATGAGCGCATCTCCAGTTTCGCTAGAGTTTCCCACCGGACAAATTGCTCGTTACAAAAAGAAGAAGAAAAAAAGGCGTCAATCTAGGTCACTGCGACGGATGCTCAAAGAACAATTAATGCCAACTGTCGGGATGCATCCGGCCTTGCAAAAAACCACTAGCAGTCGTAAAAAATAATAATAATAATAAATAAATAAAAAAAAATCCAAGGCGCGCGCAATTAACTTTTTTTTTTGCGTGTTTGTCGTCTGCTGCAGCGTCTGTTATCGTCTACTTTAGGGAACCGTTTTGCACATCCGATACGGTTCGATGGGCCCTCCGATACGAACTGCGCATGCGCTACCGCAGACTCACATGCCCAGTTGGTACCGGACGACCCATCTTACCGTATCGGATGTGGAAAAACGGTTCCCTAAAACTCACTAGTTACCGTCCACTACGAGGTGTGTTGTCATCTGCTACAGTGTCTGTATCGTCTTCTAAGACTGCGTATCTTACGGTCTGCTGTATCGCCTGTTGTCCCCTTTTACAGCGTCTACGTCTGCTACATCGATTGTTATCGCCTTTTACAGCGTCTACGTCTAATATAAAGTACAGCGTCTGCTAACTACAGCATTTGTTATCATCGGCTACCGGCCACAGCTTCTGATATCGTCTTCTTTATTAGAGAGTTTTAGGGAACCGGAACAAAATACGATCGATAAACAAAAACGATCGATACCTTGGATCGGGCGAGTCGACCGATCGTGTGCCTCGAAACGGCTTTGGGGGAACCGTATTTGCAGACGAGAGCAGACGATCGGTACAGGTCGCGCCCCCTGGCAACGAAAACCTGCATCGGCCTCATCGAGAAAAGCAAATTTGCGTGTGTTTGTACAAATCGCAGAAACTGAAGTAAATAAAAATCGCATCCTATAAATATAGAGAAGCTAAAACAATGTATACCTACTTATAGTTCGTCTCGTTTTTTTACTGGAATGAATGCGCTTCCGTAATACAAAACCTGGCTCTCCGTGGCGTGTCGCCACTGGCGCTGCGAAGTTCTAAAATGTTCGTCTGCTAAAGAAGCAGACGAGCTTTCCGACAACAAAGACGCTCGATCTTTTTGACGATGACTTGGAGTTGGCTCCATTCGGAGAAAACAATTTACAAAACGTTCTTTTGTACGACTGTCTGCGCACTAAGAGAAGGCGTTTGTTAGCGGCAAGGCATGGGACGTTCAACTTAGCGTCGATGGACGAGGAGGACGTCGTACGGCTGTTCAGGTTCACAAAGGAGGATCTGCTTCATCTCCGATCGGCGCTGCGCATCCCGGAGACGTTGACAACCAACGGCTGAATCTGGGTGTCAGGGGCTCGTTTGCCACCGTTTTTTTTTTTTTTTTTTTTTTTTTTAGTTTACTCGATTCATATCCTCGGGAAATAAAATAGTTCCTCGATCGTACGTGGTAACTTGTTTTGTAAGTCATACGTTCTCAGTGGGCAAGCTTTGGTGTTTTACATCAACCAAATGTGATGTTTACTTCAACCACGTCCTGATATGCTGAAAAGTCGCCGACAGCAAACTCGATTTGACACACAAATAAGAACACGCTCGCGCGCGCTTATCATCAACATTCGAAGTCGTCTGCCAGCGATCCTGTGTCTTTCCCTCGAGGCCCACTGCAGGGTCGAGTATTAAGAAAGTTATGGACAAATAAAAATAGGAATATTAAATCGCGAAGAAAATACAAAAATAACAAAAACATACTCGCTTTCTCAAGTTAAGGCGGTCATTTTTCTTGTACAAAGTTACGAGGAGGTCAATCCGTTCCTTCGCTCCTCGCAACGAGAAGTTCTTTTTCGACTTAAGGACGTCATTCCAAAGGGCGGAGTAAAAAAAGGATTAGGGCCTAACACCTCCCGAAGTAAACGTAGAAAAATGTTTGAACAGCAGTAGAGGCTTTATTACACGACGTTTCGGGAAGAGACTTAAGAAGGGAAGTCTCTTCCCGAAACGTCGTGTAATAAAGCCTCTACTACTGTTCAAACATTTTTCTACGTTTACGACTTTCTTGGTGAAGACTTGTTCATTAATACAGTTAACCTCCCGAAGTAGGAAGATATCATCTTCCGCTGAAACCCGCTTGCGAGGACGAGGCGGAGGGACGGAGGTAGATTCGGCGCTCATGTTGCTCTCTTACGGTAAAGATAGCAGACGATCACGGTCGGACGCCCGCGAACCGATCGTTGTGCCGTGTACGGTACTACCACGGAAAAAAAAAATTAATAAAGGAAAACCTGTAACTTTACTGCTGTGCATTTATTAAAACTATCACCCAATATTTAAAGGGCTCGTTTTATAGAATATATGTGATTAGCATTAGAACACAAATTTTTAATTCATGCAAAATTTTTAAACTAAAAAGTATCCAGATCCTTGATCCAGAAGGCTGTTGCTCACTCTGTTGACACTACAGATAACCCTCAGTCATAAAGCGGCTGTAAAAACGGGTGATAAGAGCTCGAAATGCACATCCCAACGTTTGTATGGAAAAAAAACAACTTACAATATGAAAAAAACTTAAAATATAAAAAACTTAAAATATAAAAAAACTTAAAATATAAAAAACTTGAAATATAAAAAACTTAAAATATAAAAACTTAAAATATAAAAACTTAAAATATAAAAACTTCAAATATAAAAAACTTCAAATATAAAAAAACTTCAAATATAAAAAACTTATTCAAATATAAAAAACTTAAAATATAAGAAAAACTTAAAAAATAAAAACAAATTAAAATATGAAAAAAAAAAAAAAGGTGGATGGGCCAGCCGGATTCGAACTCGACACTACCGCACCCCTACGAGCTCACAAAATGGACGCTCTAATCCACTGCGCCACTGAGCAGATTTTTTTTTTTTTTGCAAAAGGTTTATTTACATGATTATATGCACTATGACACTATTCTACAATATATACATAAATTGTACAAAGAACCGGTTAGACATGTCGCACACACTACACTCAAGATGTTGAGGCGCATTATTTTCCAAAGCAGTTATTTTCATTGACTCCGATTCCAGTTATAGCCTCAACAAACACTTAACTTTTTCTCATAAAAAGAGTTTTGTCATTATATAAGCTAGGTGTTTTGAATATAACCTAAATGATGTCAGGTGAACGAATGAGGCTATGTACAACTTCTTTCCATTCATCGTATCCTTCATACTTTTCGAGCATGCTTTGGCCTATGAATATGGCTATGTTTTTGAAGTTTACCCAAGAAGGTTTGGCCACACCACCATCCGTATCCACTTTTCGAGTTTTCCATAGGCTATATAAACCTAACACAACGAGTGTGTCAAGAACTGAATCCAGCTGACTTCCAAAATGCAAGTAACGAAGAATGCACTCTTCAACTTCAAAGTCCTTTTTCAGTGTCCTTTTGAAAACGTTCCAAAAAAATACAGCATCAACGCACAGTACGAAAGCATGAGTGAATGTTTCAGTTGTCTTGCACAGTCTGCAGTCCGTGCTCCAAAATACGTCAAACCCACGGGATTCGCGCCATTCCTTTACAGGAATCGTTCGAGAATGGAAGCGGAAAAAGAACGTCTTGCACTTAGGTGGTATTGGCATACGTTTAACCCGTTTCAGAACATCCTGTTTACAATTGTGAGGAGCCGCAAACGCACTTAAGCGATACAATGGTTCGGGAAACAAAGAGTTGATGAGAGATCTAACTAAGTTCTTTTTGGAGCATGACTCTAAATAGGCACTGGAGAACCGTGCATTCAAGAAATCGATAGTGTCAGCAACTTCTTTATAGAAACCACGTAAAGTGATTGTATCGCTTGAAAGCTTTTGGTCTACTGTGGATCCTGTGTACCTCGCCAAGAAAAACTCTTTGCATCTTTCTAGAAACGGGTGCTGTAAGGCTCTAAAAAATTTCCATCTCGCGATAAGTTGCCTCACAAAGATATGGCCAAGGCCGAGGCCACCATCTTCAGTTCGTCGAAAAAGGTTAGATCTCCTCATTGGCTCATACGGTGAATTCCAAATAAATGTTGCAAAAATTCTGTTGAATTCATTAACAGTAACTCTGGAACAATGCATGACTTGCAGCAGGTATGTAAGCTTAGACAAAAGGAAAATATTACAGACAGCGGCTTTCCCAAATATAGAAATGTACCTTAGATTCCACATGTGAGCAGCTGACTTAACCTTAGTTCTGACAGAGTCCCACATGGACCTGGGATTGTCCATAGCGCTCATTGGAACGCCTAAGAGTTTCGGTTTGTTCGTTGACCATTGGATGTCCTCGTACATGGTTGGCGTTGATCCCCACGACCCGCACCAAGATCCACTGCTTTTCTCCTTATTCACGGAGGCACCGGACACTGAGCAGTAGTCTGCAACACGTGACATTGCTGTAGCAATGCTTGGCTTGTCGGTGCAAATGAGGACTAAGTCATCTGCATACGCAAGGAGCTTTACTTCACAGGCATGAAGACGAAAACCTTGTACGTTAGTATCATTGATGATATCCCAGCAAAGTGGTTCTAGGTAAACATTGAATAGTAGCGGTGACATTGGGCAGCCTTGGCGTACCGATCGTTTAACCATGATGGATGTAGAAAGAGATCCGTTGATGAGTAGCTTCGTTGATATGTCCTTGTAACATAACTGGATGCCGTTTTCAAGGATGTCGCCGATGTTTACGTGCTTCAAAAGGGCAAATAGGAAAGAATGGTCCACCCTATCGAAAGCTTTCGCCAGGTCCAGTTGTAATATAGCAGCTGATTCATGCGTACGCTGGCAAATTTCTAATATGGATCGAACGATATGGAGATTGGTCTGTATATTTCTGCCTTTGATAGAACACGTTTGGTGATCTCCAACGATTTGACTTATCACAGTCTGGAGTCTAGCCGCTATCATTCGAGCGAGTATCTTATAGTCGCTGTTGAGGAGGCTGATTGGTCTATAGCCTTCAACCTGTTGTAACTTCTCAGGGTCTTTTGATTTCGGAATGAGTATTGTGTGAGCCTTACGAAACGACAGTGGCAGTGTACCTTCTGTATAAGAGTCTTTGAACACGTGAGAGAGAATAGGGGCTAGTTTTTCTTTCCATTTCTTGTAAAAACTTGCAGGTAGACCATCCGGTCCGGGAGCTTTACGGCTTTTCATTTCGGTGATATTTTGTGTAATTTCGAGAACATCGAAAGGGACGTTCAATTTTTGCGTTGTTTCTTTTTCTAATGTTGGCAATCTTGTTATTATTTCACGCAGTCGGGGAGCAGGGGCATTAGTACTCGACGTAAAGATGTCAGTGTAGTGAGACACAAATGCCTGCTCAATATCGTTGTCGGCTGTCAATTCTCTGCCATTTTTCCGTATTAGTGGCACCAACTTTTTCTTCACGTATTCACGTTCAGCATAAAGATGTCTTTTTGTCGGCTTTTCTCCCTCAATTAGCTTGTAGGGTGCACGTCCTCACAGCAGCTCCCTCATAACGTTTCTTGTCGTGTTCTTCGATTTGTGCCTTTATATTTTTTATTTCTTTCTTATACAGCCCCGGTTGTTGGCTTTCGAGATTGTAAAGGTATAAGAGGTCTTTGTTAAGGCGTTTCTCTTCTTTTTTTTCGTAATACCTCTTTATTGAAGATGTCTCGATTGCAAGTTCTCGTATTTTTATCTTAAACAGTTCCCACTTCTGGCACCACCCAGTTTTAACTTGTCCAAGGTCATCAATTAAACGTTCTACTCCAGTCTTAAAGTCGTTGTTTTCAAGCAGGCTTTCGTTCATTTTCCAGCATTCCCATGACTGTGGCTTTTTTTTCGTTTGCTTACGACTAGGCCCTACACTGACAGTGACCATACAATGATCTGAAAAGAATGCAGGGATCACGTTGTAGTCACGAAGCCTACTGCCAGATGAGCCAGATACGTATATACGGTCCAAACGAGCATGAGATGATCCTTGAAAATGCGTGTATTGAAGAACGTTTGTTGAAGTAGATGCATCGACCAGGTCACAATCTCAGACGAGGGCTCGAAGGATGTCTACACTGGAATCGGCGAATTTCTTGCTTGGTATTTTGTCCTTTGCATGCAATACACAATTGAAATCACCAAGGACAATAACGTCGAATCTAGTGTCTGCATGTATCCTCACTTGGCTGAACAAGCTCTCCCTTTGTATGGTGTTGTTGTACGCATAAACAACGACTATGCGCCAGGGGTTGTCTTGTATAAGGACATTAGCCACGAGGAGCCTACCTGCGTCCATTCCTTCAAGTAAACTGCACATGCGGTACTGCAAACTTTTTTTAAACAACAGGGCGCATCCAGCGGAATAGTCTCTTGCTGGGCAGTGGTATATGTCATACAAGTTCGCCCAGGCCGTGTTTGCTGTAAGCAAAGCCGTGTCACCTGACACTTTGGTTTCTTGTAATGCGACTATATCGCAATTGTGAGGTTCCAAAAAACGA
Organism: Ixodes persulcatus; assembly: GCA_013358835.2. Classification (NCBI taxonomy): domain Eukaryota; kingdom Metazoa; phylum Arthropoda; class Arachnida; order Ixodida; family Ixodidae; genus Ixodes; species Ixodes persulcatus. Next base: position 346,935 of record JABSTQ010011466.1, on the reverse strand, counting down.
AGGAGTTGGTATTGTTTTTTTCGTGAATTAATACCTCGGACGTTAAGGGTGCATATAGTGAAATCACTTCTCTGAGTGGTGCCAAAGCTGACTGTGGTCATTTAAACGTTGGGGCCGGATCGGGCTTGGCTTGATTTCTGTCTATCCTTGAACTTTGACCTTCCTCGTTGTTCTTGGAGGTCGGGACTTCGCTGCTGTTCATCTCTCACAGCAATGTCGTCTTTGGAACAGCAGGGTTCCGCTGTGGGGTAGGTTTCAGTTTTGTCCACCTTCGCTTTCTTGCGCAGCCTCTCTTCTTTATCCTCAGCCGTTGCAGGTGAAGTCGTGTGGGCGGGTGACTTTCTTGGTTCTTTAACGTTTGTAGGTGGAGTGTCCCCTTGGGAACCTTGCATTTCTCCGTCGTCCAGACTGGGCGTCGGTTCACTCTCCTGATGTTCTGGAGACTTCAAATTTGTTTGGACAACAGAGCCCTTAGGATCCTGGGAATCTTCTGGTTGTTCTTGATCTTTGGGGAACATTTCCTCAACGTCCATGATGTGTTCGCTTACATCAACGCTAGGTGAAGCATTACCCTGAAGCTTTGAGGCGTAGGTAACGACACATTCCTCAATGGAATGACCGAACCGCCAGCACTGAGTGCAACGTGGGGTAGAGCAGTGCCTACGGATGTGGCCCACTGCTTTGCAGCGTAGGCAGACGGGAGGTCGACCGGGAATGACCACCAGAGTATTCACTCCATAGATATTGAGCATGTGGGGTACCCTGTCAACAGAGAGGTGGTCCTTAAGAACAAGAGTCACAACCCGGGTCAAGGTGGCTGTTTCCTCAAAATCAGAGAATCTCCACTTCTCTCTTGTGATTTCCTTTACCGTTCCAAACGGCTCTAGGACCTTCTTAACTTCGCTGTCTGGTAGCTGGGGTGGTAACCATAGAAGTTTAAGTTTGATCTCGTCCTTGGTGGGATCGATGACGACGCACCTTTTTTGCTTGATGACAAGCTCTTCACACGCTTTGATTTTGCACTTGGCTGCGCCGTTGGCGAAGACCGCCATCCATACATGGCTCATCTGGTAGGGGCCTAGTGCGATCAGATCTTCACGCTCAATTATCGAAAAAAGAGCTTCTTTAAAGTCTGTCGGCTTGTATGGTCTTCCGGTGATATCCGCGTGCAAGAAGAGTGAGTTGGAAACCAGCATACCTGTTGGTAGACGTGGCAGAATGATCCTGTAGTCCTTGTACACCTTGGAGTTTTCGTCTTCCTGAACATTAACCCGGTCACCGATGACCGTCATACTACTCTCCTTCGAGCTCATCTTACTTGAAAAATCGCTGCCTTCTCCGCAGCGGTTTCCAGGGCCACAAGGGCCCTAGTAAGTAGTTAAAATTTTCAGACAGTCAGAATAGAGCGTCCACTTATGGTCACTTCTTTTTCCTCCCCCCGCCACTGAGCAGACGATTTTTGTTGCTGCTAAAGATTAATTTATTTCTATCTGTATTCTCTTTTTTATTTGCTGATTCCAACTTTATGCACTTGCTGTCACATATGGCGCTCCTGCTAGGTACTACCACGAGTTCTTTTATTCATGTTTGAAGCCACGGCACGCTCTCTCCGCCAGCGAAATAGCCGTTTTGCTAACCAAGCGAGACCGTCCATGTCGGCCATTGGTCGTGCCGGTCGTGCCTTACGGTTCGACCAGCGCCTTACGGTAAGATCGCGGAAGACAAGCACATGCGCACTTCGTACCGGAGGGCCCATCGTACCGTATCGGATGTGCAAAAACGGTTCCCTAAAACTCTCTACTGTCTGTTACCGTCCGCGACAGGGTGCGTTGTTGTCATCTGCTGCAGTGTCCGTATCGTCTGCTATAGCGTCTCTTACCATCTACTACAGCGCCTGTTGTCCCCTTTTACAGCGTCTACGTCTGCTACATCGATTGTAAAGGTATAAGAGGTCTTTGTTAAGGCGTTTCTCTTCTTTTTTTTCGTAATACCTCTTTATTGAAGATGTCTCGATTGCAAGTTCTCGTATTTTTATCTTAAACAGTTCCCACTTCTGGCACCACCCAGTTTTAACTTGTCCAAGGTCATCAATTAAACGTTCTACTCCAGTCTTAAAGTCGTTGTTTTCAAGCAGGCTTTCGTTCATTTTCCAGCATTCCCATGACTGTGGCTTTTTTTTCGTTTGCTTACGACTAGGCCCTACACTGACAGTGACCATACAATGATCTGAAAAGAATGCAGGGATCACGTTGTAGTCACGAAGCCTACTGCCAGATGAGCCAGATACGTATATACGGTCCAAACGAGCATGAGATGATCCTTGAAAATGCGTGTATTGAAGAACGTTTGTTGAAGTAGATGCATCGACCAGGTCACAATCTTGGACGAGGGCTCGAAGGATGTCTACACTGGAATCGGCGAATTTCTTGCTTGGATCGATTGTTATCGCCTTTTACAGCGTCTACGTCTAATATAACGTACAGCGTCTGCTAACTACAGCATTTGTTATCATCGGCTACAGGCCACAGCCTCTGCTATCGTCTTCTTTACTGTCTGTTACCGTCCGCTACAGGGTGCGCTGTCATCTGCTGCAGTGTCCGTATCGTCTGCTATAGCGTCTCTTACCATCTACTACAGCGCCTGCTGTCGCCTTTTACAACGTCTACGTCTGCTACATCGATTGTTATCGCCTTTTACAGCGTCTACGTCTACTATAACGTACAGCGTCTGCTACAGCATTTGTTATCATCGGCTACAGGCCACAGCCTCTGCTATCGTCTTCTTTACTGTCTGTTACCGTCCGCTACAGGGTGCGCTGTCATCTGCTGCAGTGTCCGTATCGTCTGCTATAGCGTCTCTTACCATCTACTACAGCGCCTGCTGTCGCCTTTTACAACGTCTACGTCTGCTACATGCGATTGTTATCGCCTTTTACAGCGTCTACGTCTACTATAACGTACAGCGTCTGCTACAGCATTTGTTATCATCGGCTACAGGCCACAGCCTCTGCTATCGTCTTCTTTACTGTCTGTTACCGTCCGCGACAGGGTGCGTTGTTGTCATCTGCTGCAGTGTCCGTATCGTCTGCTATAGCGTCTCTTACCATCTATACTACAGCGCCTGTTGTCCCCCTTTTACAGCGTCTGTTTGCATTTCTCCAGCGTCTGCTACAGCACCCGCTACCGTCTGCTAACTGGGTTAGGCAGCATTGCATCTTTCGCCAATCGCATCAACCATCCACTCCCAAGTAGTAGGAAGGCCGCTATCGGGAAATGTACGGGCCCTGACGCGTTGATTAGTTATTCATGATGCGATTTAGAATGCGACCTTGCAACGATTGCGCGCGTTGCACGGACAACACGGAACACGATGTCGGTTTTCCGCTCAACGATAAGAAGAATGCATGGCACGGGAGGCGTCGGCCTCAATAGCTACACGCGATCGCAAGCAGGCATCTAGCCGCCGCCACATTTCTCCTCGCGCATGCGTACACTCCCTCTGCCGCCATTTTCGCAGGACACCGGGACGCGGTGCCCTGCGAAAATGGCGACAGCAACAGTGTCAGCATCTATCATCGCGCGTATTTAGTCTATTTTGACGCTTTGTTTTTTAGTATTGGTAGTGTGGGGTATAAAAAGCACTGAAAACCGATACATCGGCACGATGCCAGTGTGTTTTGACGGTTGGGCTGCTCTTCTATTATAGTTCGCAGAGAACTCCCCAGACGGCGCTCGTTACTCGAAAAAGGGGGCCTTAGAAAAAGGTCCATTGCGAGCCTACCAAAGCTACCTCCAGGTGCAACGTGCAAGCTGCACGTGTTTGCAATCATGGGGACAGGGCGTGCACAAACGAACAAAAAAAGGCCTGTTTTTTTTTATTTTTGTTTTGTTTTTCACTGCAAAAATAAATTACAGCTTGTCCCCCTAAAATTAGTTCTTGTTTGTTTGTTTTTTACCGCAAAAAAAAAAAATTTGCGGTAAAAATGTTTTACCGCATTTTCTCGTATTTTCTAAAATCACTTGCAACTTTTAAATCAGACAACGACAAGCCCTGAAACTTTGGCATCTTGGGCAGAAATTGGGTCTTCGACGATGCGGAATTTATTTTTGCAGTAAAAATTGTTGCGGCAGTGATGACAATCATGAAAAAGATGAAATGAGTGTTGTCCCTAAACACCCTCACAATATTTTTTAATCTCTCCCCTGCAGAAGTTAAAAAGGAAATGTGTCATATGTGCACGAGTTTTGTGGAGCGCTGTTAGGGAAGACACTGTTCGCGCACCCCACAAGTAATTTCGAGCAAAACAAATAAACAGAAAGAAGGTATTCACAGTTACACATGTTATGGAACGCCAGCTTTGCTCCAGAATCGAACAAAATTGTTTGAAACAAAACCATATTTTTTTTCTTTTTTTTTTTTAGTACACACGACCGTTACAAGCACTCTAATTGGAGTACGGTGTGCGAGTGAGCGGCGACGCGAAACTCGTACCCAATCAGCGCGGCGAATTCGGTCAATGTCTTTGACGTCACGCGTCTTGGACAACAGAGGCATTGTGTCGCCATGCTTCGCGGGGACCTTGTGCAACAATAGATGTCGGTGTTGAAGCGCTGCTGCAAAAGAAGTTTCGAACCCTCCTATTTTTACAAAAAAAAAAATAGCCGAGTTTCTTTAATCCTCTCTATGTAACTGCCTTCGCGATCCCAAAATGAAAGACGTTTGGTTTAAAGGGAAAAAAAAATAAAAAAAAAAAACTTTCAGCTTTTCCACATCTGGTGAACACGGAAGACCAGCGAAGCTGTACGATGGTGGAAATGAAGTAATGGTAGGCCGCAAGTCGGCAAGCCAGACCGTCCAGAGTGGAAAGGCTCGAAAGGTTGCCGCCACCCATAGGCGGGGGGGGCGGCATCGGGGCTCGTGCTTTCCCTGGTAAAATCCAAGGGGGGAAGGGGGCGGGGGGCACCCCCCGGGTTATGGTCCTTACTTGTCTTGTTAATGAGCGTTTGACCTGATATTCTGCGGCCGCAGGCTTTATTTCCACCTATTAAATAGAAAAGACTCGTGGCCGAGTGGATTACTGCTTCAGAAGCACAGGGGCCTGGGTTCTACCCCCACAACTTCGCAGCTGGCACAAGCATTTTGTTTTTCAGATTTGTGCTCGCCGGGGCATGCGCCGTGTAGGAGGATATTCTGCCTTGCAAAAATTCTCGAGTGTGGCCGTCGGTCTTTAAGGGAACGGTCCATGTACGTTTCTGCGAACTCTCGCTCAAATCTATAGATATAGCTGACAACAGTGCACGTCTGGGTTCAATCCACACCCCTGCCCGCTTCGATCTGGATGAGCTTCGTACACTCTTGGAAAAAAAAGCACCAAAAGGAGGTAGCAGACCGCCTTTACCACCCTCCTCCCGGCCAGGGGGGAAGCGCTTCGCTTGTTACCTCCTCAGACGCAGCAGACACTAGCGCCCTCTATTAAGAATGCGTTGATACAAGGTAAAGTTCGCCGCGAGGGAGCAGCAACGAGGTAAATGTTACCTCCCTGTTACCGCACGTCGGCATACCGACGTGCGGTCGTGTATCACTACAGCGTGATGTACGTTAAACTGGCCAGACCTCTCGTCTGCAGCCGATACACCAGACACCCATTGAGGTCGGCCGACTTCCGGCTGTCTCACGTACACACAACACAACTGTTATTCGACATGTTTGCAGACATGTTTTGTGTGACCAATGGGACAGGGACCGTCATACAAGAAAGAAACGCCAAACAATACCTCTACAGAATGTAATAAAATGCTCCGTCTGCCCATATTTTGTTAGCACATTCTGCTGCCCGCATACAGATGATTATGCTGCGCTCTGTGTGGGCTCGAATCGCGGGACCAGCCCACGTTATGTATCGACTCTTCCGACGCAGTGTTGCTGATCGTAAAACGTTATTATGCGCAAACTCGAAAGACTGTTTCGAAGTGAGCTTTGTAAAAGCCGAAGGCTGACACGCATGGCCGGTTATTTGTCTTACAGAAAGAAGAAACCGCCGTATCGGTTAAACGCGCTCGAAAAGCATCGCCGGAGCCATACTTTATCTCGGAAGTACTTTCCAAGTTGTGACACTAACCGAACTGCCGCAATTCAATCGGTTCGTGCTCGAAACTTGAAAGGGGCCGCGCTGGTGTGATTTTAAACGAACTTGACCTTCAAAACGCTACACTAGCGACCTGCCTTGTATTTGGTTCCTGCATGAAAGAGACTCATTGATCGCGTGTGACTTTAACAAGGAGAGGTCGTGATGATAGTTGGAACGATTTGCTCGCTTACGTTAGGTCCAGTTTGAATAAAATAACTGTCTCTTGATAGTAATAAAAAAAATTGAGATTAGGAACAAAAATTGTTTAACACAACACCGTTTCAAAACTCGGCTGAGTTTTGAGAGCAGGATTTTGAGACGGTGTTGTGTTGTCCAATTTTTGTCACTAGGCTCAAGTGTTTTTTTGTTTTTTTTTGTTTTTGTCACTATGATTTTTTACTAGCTTCCTGTGCAGTAACCCTTATTTCAGTGTCTCTTGTTCAGCGTATTATTATTATTAACTTCGCCGCCACAGACTGCTGCAAATCTTTGCCGGGAAATTGCATCTCTCGCAACTCGCGTTGTTTGAGCTATATATTTTTTTTCTCGTTCATACACGTCGTTTCCTTGTAACGTATCTCTCGTCATTTCCCGGAAGTGGCGTGTGATATGTGTAAGGGTTACTGTATTGTCGTCGTCTGCTTTTCGTTTTCAATTGTGCGTTCCTGTACACTTCTCGTTGTATAAAACTGCGGTGCAAACAACTTTTTCTTTTTTTGCAATTAAGTAGGGTGTTGAACTTATCGACAACGAAATAAAGTAAAATGAAAAAGGCACCTGCAACAACAAGATCGTTTCAGACTTCACAGTCTTGATATCTTCCGATCTAAAATGTAGGATTCCGCTGAACTTTGATTTATATGCGCTATATTGAGAGAAACTGAACAAATGGTTTCGTCTGTGTTCCGTTCACACAAAAAAGACTTAAAAAAGTCTTTTTGTGTGAAAGAAAAGAAAAAAAAAAAAGAAAAATATAAGAAGAGAAAAAAATAATCTGACTTATAAGATACTATATATATATATATATATATATATATATATATATATATATATATATATATATATATATATATATATATATATATATATATATTTATTCCTGGAATTTGTACGGAGGTTAAGCGCACGTATTTCCAAAACGGAGACTTTGGGTAGGCCGTACACTTCCCGGTTTTAACCGAAAAACACCGATAAACATCTGTCGGTGTCAAAAGCAGAAAATTGGTTCAAAACCAGGAACACTAATTTCTATAAATTTCGTCTCCAGCTAGGACTGTTTTTGTCTAACATTCCCCTCCTAGGCTAGAATTCTTAGCCTTTAATTAAACTCTTTTTTATTTTTTACCGACAATCATTGTTTTTTTTTTTTTTTTTTCTTATTTTTTAGCATCTGTTTGAAGCAAATCACCGAAGTACATGCAATCTACCGAAAAACAGACGGCGATTTTCCGTATAAATAAGCACCGGACAATGTACGGCTTAGCTGTGAGCCGTTTTTACATTTTTTACCCCATAAACTTTTTTTTCTTCTTTTCTTTAAAGAACGTAACGGTATTTTGACGACCGGCTCTTCCTTCAGTCGCGGGTCACCCGTTTTCACGTGCCGGATATTTTAGGACGTCCCCGAAAAAACGAGACAGCCCGACACTCGGATTAAAACAAATGCAAAGACAAAAGAGAGACGCCGCCACCCCGAGGAGGGGGAGATCCTAACGGTGACGTCATGTTAGGAAGCCGCGATGACGAATTGCGGTTCTGACACCGGTCGCTCTCTCCCTTCACACAAAGCAGACGCCGCCGCCCGATTCCATTCACACAGAAACGCGTCGCCGCCGACTCTGTAGCTTCCAGCGCGCTAGCAAAACAGACGCGTTGTCGTCGTCTGCTAACAGGGACTGCGTCGCCGCCACTCTAGCTTCCAGCCCGTTAGTAAACAGACGCGACGTCGTCGTCTGCTAACAGAAAGGCGTCGACGCCACTCTGTAGCTTCCAGCGCGTTACTGCAGTGGCTTGTGATGTTAGTAGAAGAGATGTGCTGTCGTCGTCTGCTAACAGAGGCGACGCGAAAACCCGTCGTTTCTGCTCAAATTCCGCTAAAAAACAAAAAAAAAAAACGCTTTTTTTTTTTTAACTTGCAGTGGGTTTTGTTTTTTTATAGTGTCGATGATGATGGCGACTATACGCGGAGCTTTGAGCTGATGCCACAGAGGAACGAACTGCATTTCTTTGACAGAAAGATGTGAGGTCGCTTACCGGATTGATCGGTGGACGCTTTGAAGCGATCCTCGCCGTTCGAGTGGATTGGCTGGATGGTGGCGTTGGAGTGACTAATGCAGTCGGTATCTCGAACTGGTTATCGAAGAGGTCGATGTTTGCTGCTGATATTATGCCGGGGCGCGCAGCGTGCAGCGTTCTGGATAGTCCGGTTCGAGCAGCAGACTACGGACAAACGTGCGTGCGGACACGCAAGACTCCGATGGGAAGTCGGGGAAGTGTTGCGGCGATGGCAGAAAGGAGAATGCGACGTCGAGAGCGAAACAAAATAACTGGCGAGGGATGTGGAGAGAAGGTCACCGCGATTGAAGAGCGTAGCTTTTTGCCGCTGCTGGTTTGTTTTCGAGTGGTTCGCGGCGTTGCCGCGCGGTGCGGGTTTGGCGCTGCCTACCGCCCGCCTCTTCAAATAAATTAACGGATGGATAAGGTCAGGAGGCTGATAACTTACGCCATCTAACGTTTGAGCTTGTAAACCAAAGTAGGGCTTTTGCAAACTAAAGTATTGACTTAAAACGAAAGAATTCTATCGTTTTAAGTCAATTTAGATCACCAACACGCTCAAGTCATTAATAAAGTATTGATTTTTGACCTTTCTATACTAGCTTAAAAAATGCATGCCTCTGAATAAATGGAGAAAGGCATACAATTAAATTAATAAAAGTGGACGGCGGCTTGCGCTACCTACCCATTATTTCTCATATCAATGGTTAAACATTAAGGTTCAGCTTTTTAATAGCAATACTTGTAAATATCGTTATTTGTGTGGTGGAAGAGCCTCTTCGTAATCGGTTGCGCGCATGTTCTGGCCAGAGGATAAAGAGATAAAGAATAAGACAGAAATAGTTACTTGACTGTGTCGTTGAAACGTTTTATTTAAATAAAATTGAAATGAGTCGCAGTCTCGCTTGACTGTAGTCATCTGAGACCTCTGAGACAGTACTTGACCGCTTAACTCTGCTAAGCTGTGCTGAATAGTGGCGCCATCTAACATCAGTTATATGCACTAATAGTTCGGCCGCGTACGCTGGTTTCGCTTTCGATACGAGAGCCGCGCTTGCGAAACTTCTCTGCTGAACTTCGCTATTCATCCGTCCAACAAACTTAAACGGCTTGAGATCGGTAATCCGTGCTCCAATTAAAGAAGTTCCATGTGCGCAAAGGAGCACTCAGATGAGTTTGAGGAGACTTGTCACGAGAATTTTATGCACCAGACTAATTCGTACGGAGAGGACGTCCATTGAACATCAGCTTAGCACGTCATTACAAAAACGCAAACTACGGGAATGTCGAGAGAAATTAAGCAAATCGTGCGAAACCAACTAAGATATATGTTATCGTATCAAAACGTACACTTTCCGAACACCAAAAACATCGCTTTTTCCTCCGACAACCACATCTCGTAAGAACTATTTCGCGCCGTGTATGAACAATGCGCAGAATTTGTTTTTTTTCGTGAGGTGAAAACGGGTATGTGTACGCGAGCATTTGGGGAGCATGCGAGATCCCTCGGACGAGGGTACCCACCATAACCACGAGGTAGGTAGCACTTTGCCCGCGACGGTGACCTTTCGCCGGCGCCGACCGAGGAAAACGGCAGATGCGTAAAAATACGAAAAGCTCGGGACAAAAAATAAACGAAAGAAAAGCAAAACATCATTGCGCTGTTTCGCGTTAGAAAGCAGCACTGACTGTCCCAGGCGACACCTCGGAGATTTTCTAGACAAGGAACATTGTACTTTCTTCTGCTTTCTGTAAGCTCACCGTCTTGCCATCTCTTTCATTTGCATATGCGACTACTTTGGGCCCACACCTGATGTTATAAGAAGATATAAAATACCACCACATCACAGTACTGGCAAATTGTAATAGAAAGAGAGCAAGCACACCGTCCTTGTCCAGTCACACAATTTACCCGTCTCAACAGGCAATGAAAAAAAAAAAAAACATCTCTTTATTCGGCAGCTTTTACTTTCCTGGCGATTTTTCTAGCACCATTATAAGAAAACAGTTTTATTTTAAATGTAATGTCCGACAGCTAGAAACCCGAGCTCACAGCTTTATCTTTGGCATTTGCTTTTGCCGAGCAAGAGTTTGTGCCTCCAAATAGCTCGCACTTGTAGCCTAGCAGTGGTATTGTCATTCCGGTTGATCTACATGAGAAAGGGCTGAGAAGAAAATGTTTAAAGAAAAAAAAAAAAACTCATATGAGCAGAACTCCTTTTTGAGCCGAAATGAATCGACGATACAGAGCCATTATTTATGGCCCATTTGTTCGCTCGACGCATGGGAACGAGGGATCGTGGCCGCGTGTTTGAGACCCCTGTTCAAGGTATTGTTGGATAATGCCAACGTTGTTAGATTTTTGCCAGCAACTGCGCAGCAATGCACGCTCAACTTTGGGATAACAGCCACGTGCCCTGGCAGTCCGCAGGGCTAAATCTAAAACTGCCGAATCATGTTTTTAAACTACCGCGCAAAAATACTTGAGTTAGCCTCCTCTTCCTCGAGCAGAAAAATAATTCGCAACATTTATGTTTTAAATAAAAAAAAAAAAGTATGAAAAAAAAAAAAAAAAGTCTTTATTTTATCTACGTAAGAGTCATGGTAACACGCGGCTCTCAGAGGCGTGTTCCCACCATCATAGTGATTGATGAGTCTTTTCGACGTAAAAAGCACTATCTGTTTCATTATTTTTACTTAATCAGGCCGTATGGATATACATATATAGGCCTCCCGTAGCATGCGATTCGTCAGTAGCAACGCGCGCTTACACGTATCGTAAACATACACGCACAAACATTTACGCACGTGCATCGCAACCCGTCGAAGCACAACGTCCCCCCCAATGACTTCCTTGCACTCATAAACCTTTTCTTGTACTTCCATTTTTGTTTTCGCATCTTGTTTTATAACATTTGTGATCGGTCTGTGATGTGTCAAGAGGTTCGCGCCACGCCCCGCCTAATGCTTCTAAGCTGTTGTTGTTGTTTTTTTACTTTTTTTTATTTGCAGGCGTGTGTGCGTTGTTGATAGGGCGAGAGACCTAGCGGTACGCCAGCTTAAATGGCGCTGCTTTTTTATTTATTTTTTATTTGCGTTGTGTCGACCTTGATTGGAGCGACGCATTTCAGCTTCGTTATTTAGCCATCGTACTGCCATTTGGCAGTAACTAACGGTTTAGTTTAGGCATATCTCCCAACACTTTGATGAGGGTACGCGACCCCAATTTTTCACCGCATTTCGAGGGAGCAGTGAGGTCATTAAATTATTCAAAATTAACTTTTACATCCAGAAAGAATAAACACGGACGCTTTCGTGTTTACTCTTTCCGGACGTTTAGATACTCACCAAGACGCTCGTTTTCAATGTGAACTCTCTAGTCTAAAGCGTGTTTTTGACGCTTGAGCTGTACCCTAGACCCTCAGGCGTCAAAGTTATTCTGCTTTCAATCACTCGTATCGGGCCGACCAGAATAGATAACAGGAAACGCCGAAGTGTTATGTTGTTTTGTGTAAGAACTAAACACCGAAAACCGAAACGGCCTCGATAGCAGACGATAGAGGCCTACTCACCGTCCATAACGTGTTCCGGCACCCAAGCAAAATCCTGAAACAAAGATCGAGCAAAAGAGAAAGTCAAGGTAAAGTTTTTCTGTGGGTGTAAAACTCTGTAAAACCTTGGATTCGTCGGCACACGCAACGCAAGTCGCTAAAGAGAACTTCCACAATGGAAGAGAGGGATGGGGCCAGAATCGGGGTTTGTGGGGGGAGTTGGGGCGTTATGTAAATAAACACGCGGGGGCCCATCCTTGCGGAACAGATTTGGTTGGAGCAACATTGGAGTTGACGTAACTTAAACCCCCCCCCCCCCCCCCCACCCCACATCAAAAAAAAAAAAAAAAAAAGGAAAGAAGATAAGACCGAAAAGTGTCCTGCGGAAATTTTGCATGTAGCACTCGATCTGCCTTCTCTCTTGCTAACCGACAACCATACAAACCTGGATGTAAAATAAAACGACTACATAAAAAAGAAAAAAAAAAGTAAATGTACGTGTAGCTGTCGACATAACTCAATGTCAGGATAAAAAAAAAAAAAAAGAAGAATGAGAAAATGCGAAGAGGAGTGTTTCGCGAGGACAACGTCCTCCCATATACATTTTTGTTTCCCCGGCAGGTTATTTATTCGGTAACGTTTGACAAAAAGAAATGTCAAGCCTCTACTGAAACCTACAAACATAAAACGGATGCGAAGAATAAAAAAATAAAGCAGATTTCAATATCAATGAGCCGCGTCCTTTTTTGAAGCGGTCGCCGCAAGACGCTTGACCGTGCGTGCATGTATGAATAGAATTTAGCAGACGACGCATGTCTTTCGACTGTCGTCTGCTCACAAGTCGCATGAGCAGACGAGACTCGGAAACAAGATTAGACGACGTAAAAAAAAAAAAAAGAAAAAAAAGATAGCTTTTCTTGTGTGTGTGTGCCTGTCTTTTAGCAGAAATGGGGACAACTTTTTTTTTTTTTTTTCATAACTCGTGCTTGTCGCTTTGCTTTTAATGAAATGCAATAGTAAGGTGTCGAAAACGCAATTTCGCCTCCTACACGCCCGTGTCTCCTGGTGAAATCTAGAACGCATGAAAGTAAGGAGGACACTCCAACTTGATAAAAAAAACTCATCTGCTAACTTTTTTTCCTTTTTTTTTTCAGTTTCACTTTTTTTCAGCAAACATAACGAAGGTTGTGAAGAGTGTTAGGTTAGTCTGCGTACACTGTAGTCATTTTTCAGGTGGCAACTAGAAAATAACACAATACGCAAAACTATGGAAAAACAAACCAGAAAGAGAAAGCAGGACAAACCCCTCCCACAAAGCCATCTTCTCGCCATTATTGAAGGTTACCTCCTCTCCAACGCTCACTCTGCGAACGTGGAAAGAGTGGAGGGTCTCGTGGGAGGAGCTGTTCGTACTATTCTTAACCTGCAACAGACTAATTACTAGTACTAGCATTCCAGGGAAACATCACGCCTTAAAACGCTACGGTTTATCAGTTCGGGCTTTGTGGAAATGTAAATATATATAAGGCACCTATTTTTTATTTTTTTTCTAACGAGCACGATTACGGGATGTTAACGAACTATGCCGAAACTAGGAATAGATTATTAAGCACTTTTCATCTCTTTCTTATATTATGAAAGATTCTGTTGTCCTGTTTATCTCCACAGTGTCTGTAGTTTGCTCAACGCGTTATTGGCTAAAAAAATCAAATAAGTCTAAAAATCACAACTTTCAATAGAGAGAGAGAGAGAGAGAGATTAGACTGACAACATATTGTACTCACGCACGAATCCATTCTTTCCCGCCAGTCTGCATTGAAAAGGGGGTAATCCCAGGGCACGACCGCCTCCAATCATCCGACCTGCCACGAAACGCGATGTACGCCCATCCTCAAGGATCGCAGGCCTCCGAATGTCACCATCCCCCTCCTCCTACCTCGTTGCCCTCCTCTCTCCAAATGCGCGACGCCCGAAGCGCACGTTACAGTCTCCAGATGGCGCCACCATCCAACATACTACGTAGTGTGTCTTGATTTGAGAGTGGCTCCAACTGCTCGCCGTTGCCACGTGCTTTATGGGCCGCGTTCGCAATGCAAGCTGGAGAGGAGGTGACAAAAGCGTCAGCGTCTTCAAGGCTTCAAGCATTGCATTGCATCTGCAATCGCCATCCTCCTCGGCATGTTGCAACACACGCATGCGCATAATCACCCAATTTGCACAGGGCGTCTGCCTAAACGCTCCACTTTTTTTGCGTTCTTTTTTTTTTTTAATTATAGGCTCTGCATTTCTTTGTAGAGGGCTTACCCCTCTAAGGTTTTCTTTTATTCTGCCTTTTTTTTATTTTTGCGTTTTCATTTGTCATTTACCGCTTCCGGCGTCAACTTTGTACATCCTCTCTCCCAGGGCACCGTAGTTCCTGCTTATCAGACCGGGAATTTCGCGGTTTATTGTGAAATGTCAGCAGAAGTTCCCTGCCCCTGAGCGCCTTCGTTAGCAGACGACGTTTTCTTTCCTCGGATTATTTTGCTTTTTATTTCTCCGTTCCGATCCAGTGGGACAGGTTTGCGCGCCTGCCATTCGCAGCAGGGTGGCAACGCCAAAAGCTTCGTCTCCTTTATAGAGTTTACCTTTCGTTTTCTTTAATCCGGGGCCATTTTTTAGGCGGAAGGGTTGATCCCCTCATCAGGAATGCAGGCCGCCGACTCTTGGTCGTCTGCTTTTTTTTCTTCTATTTGTCTTCGCGGTTGGAAGACAAAAATATAGCACAAAAACGGTATTTAAAGACATTATATACTATGTTTATTTACTGTTCGTACTTGCAGCCTGCGTTAGTCTGTAAGAGGCACAACAAGCTATAGCGGAGAGCAAGTCGTCTGCTTCTTGCGCAGGAGTTGCGGTGACGTCACAACGACGCCGAGCTCTGATTGGCTTTGATTGAAAGGACAGTGGGTAGACCCCAGTGATAGACGCCTTGAGGTCTACCCACTTTTTTTTTTTTTTTTTTTCAATCAGTCAATGACAGCTCGGCGTTCTGGCATCATCGCAACCCCTGTGCAAGTAGCAGACGAACTTGCGCTCCGCAGGACCGAAGGTAATTCATTTTGCTTGTCCAATTGCTATACTAATCCCTAATGCATCCCACACTGGTAAAAAAAAAAAAAAAAATGTAAATAGTGATTGAACAGACCGGGTACCCTAGCTTTCGCTCAATCTTTCTTTTCAAACACACACACACACACACACACACACACACACACACACACACACACACACACACACACACACACACACACACACACACACACACACACACACACACACACACACACACACACACCAAAAAAAAAAAACGTGCGCGACCGAAAGCGTCGCTGTGGTCGGCCTTCCACGATTGGCCGAACGCTGACTATGACGTCTGAAAGGGGATCTATCATCGACGGAAATAAGAGGAATGAAAGAACTTTAATTTTGACGGTGTTGGCAGTGTTCCTTTGAGAGCGCAATGATTTCAAGCTTCCACCATGCTAATACCAAACACCATCGAACTTGTTGTTTGCAAGGTAATGACGTCACAAGGGGGAACCACAGGAGGGCGCCACCAAAACGTCTCGCCGCTAATACTCTGTTTCACCTTATGATGTACCGCAGGAAAGGCCACAAGCGCGAGCTCCTTGCTCTAGGGCACATCTCGGCGGCACAAGCTCTCCCAACGCTATGAGCTCGCGCTTCTAGCCTTGTCTGCGGTACAACATAAGGTGAAACGGAGTATAGAGTTAAGCCTGGTTCAGACAGTTGCGTTTGACTGCGTTGCGGCAGCGAGAAACCAGCACATTCCTCGTGCTCATAGCGCGTGCCAAGAGATTCCTTAAATTGGGTTCCACGCTTCATACGAAGCACAGATGTGCCGGTGACTCGCTTTCGGTTCTCGACGCAACGCAGTCAAACGCAAGTGTCTGAACCGGCCTTAAAGGGATACTGAACCAAGCAATTTAGTGTCCATAATACGTGGCGCACGTTCTTTCCACGAGCCAGCAGCCGCCGGTGTGCGCGAGCACACGCAACGAAAGTGACGTCAAAGACCTCCATTCGCGCTTAAGATGACAGTGAAATGTATGGGCTTTGGGCCAAAGGAGAATAAAGACAGGTTTATCATCTACACAGTGGTGTCTGGTGTAAAAGGTAAGCGATTAATTGGTCTAACAAGCACGTAGCTTTCACTTGTAGAGATGAAAAGCCTGTCTTTATTCTCCTTTGGCCCGAAGCCCATGCATTTCACTGTCCTCTTAAGCGCGAATGGAGGTTTTTGACGTCATTTTCGTTGCGTGTGCTCGCGCACACCGGCAGCTTATGGCTCGTGGAAAGAACGTGCGCCACTTATTATGGACACTAAATTCCTTGGTTCAGTATCCCTTTAAAGGGATACTGAACCATAGAATTTAGTGTCCATAATAAGTGGCGCACGTTCTTTCCACGAGCCATAAGCTGCCGGTGTGCGCGAGCACACGCAACGAAAATGACGTCAAAAACCTCCATTCGCGCTTAAGAGGACAGTGAAATGCATGGGCTTCGGGCCAAAGGAGAATAAAGACAGGCTTTTCATCTCTACAAGTGAAAGCTACATGCTTGTTAGACCATTTAATCGCTTACCTTTTACACCAGACACCTCTGTATAGATGAAAAACTTGTCTTTATTCTCCTTTGGCCCGAAGCCCATGCATTTCACTGCCATCTTAACCACGAATGGAGATCTTTGACGTCATTTTTGTTGCGTGCGCTCGCGCACACCGGCGGCTGCTGGCTCGTGGAAAGAACGTGCGCCACTTATTATGGACACTAAATTCTATGGTTCAGTATCCCTTTAAAGGGGCTATGCAACAATTTTTTTACTTTGCGCAAATACCGCTTAGAACGGATCCCTGACGTTAATGACCTATGAAACACGCCTTCGTTTTGCACCCGACGCATTAGAAGTCCCAGAAAAAAATTAAAAAACAACGAGCAGCGTTCACGCCCTCAACTCGCAGCCAGAACAAGCGGCCACGTGATCTGGAGCCGATTATATGCCGCCAATGTTGATCATAGCCAAGCGCTGGGGTTGGCAAAGCACAGGACACGCGCTGAGTTCCAGACATTGTTATGGCTCGACTATTGTCGTCGTTGCAGCGATTGGACACGGGCCACTACTCGAATGCTTCTCGAGCTATCAATTATCACGAGCCTAAATCAAGTGCCCACGCAATGCTCGGGTCCAATCTATGAACCGCATTCAAATATCGTCATACGGGTGTACTGCGATCCCCGCGTTACGTCATCGAATTTTGCAAGGGAGAGATTGAATGAAAATGATCGCTTTTGTCCTTGAAATTACACCGGAACAAAGGAGTTTCTTGGCCAGTGGCATTGCATGCGAGTATCCTTGAGTCCCACTAGTGCCAGTAAGCTCGTGTAAAGTGAAAAACATTCCAATTGAATATCGTTGCACAGCTCCTTTAAAGGGATACTGAACCAAAGAATTGAGTGTCCATAATAAGTGGCGCACGTTCTTTCCACGAGCCAGCAGCGGCCGGTGTGCGCGAGCACACGCAACGAAAATGACGTCAAAGACCTCCATTCGCGCTTAAGACAGTGAAATGCATGGGCTTCGAGCCAAAGGAGAATAAAGACAGGCTTTTCATCTCTACAAGTGAAAGCTACGTGCTTGTTTGACCAATTAATCGCTTACCTTTTACACCAGACACCACTGTGTAGATGAAAAACTTGTCTTTATTCTCCTTTGGCCCGAAGCCCATAAATTTCACTGTCATCTTAACCGCGAATGGAGGTCTTTGACGTCATTTTTGTTGCGTGTGCTAGCGCACACCGGCGGCTGCTCGCTCGTGGAAAGAACGTGCGCCACTTATTATGGACACTAAATTCCTTGGTTCAGTATCCCTTTAATTTATTATAATTTTTCTTATTAAAACGCTAGAAGAACACCGGCGACAAACCTGAAATCTGTCTGTTCTTTCCAGATATTTTCCCGTGGGTTCACGATAACTTGGCGAACTGTGGAGGATGTGGTCCCCCGCGACCCAATATAAACGTCGGAGCAAGGCACGTTACCACTCCATGGTCAACACAAACGCCCCCGTGACGTGGTGTCACGTGCCTGGCTCCGACGCTCTTATTGGATCGCGGGGGCCGTAGCCTCCACAGTTTGCCACGGTGCTCATTGTTAAAAGGTCCGAAGCACTGCACAGTGGCGGAACAATTGCGACACCACAAAACATGAGACTAAAACTACATAAGCTAGAAATGAAGTGTCATTAGTTTCTAGGGTTCCAACATTGGCGATGTGCCCTTTGTGTCCTCCATTGTTCAGCGATTCCATCGCTTCCAACAATTTTTTTTTTTTTTTATCGTTGTTCTGCTGTCCGATTTCCGAACGCTTCTAGGTTTTCAAAAGAGCGGCAGTTAAGTTTGTCAGCAGGCGCAACAACAAATATTGCTACATTTAATTAAAAGCTGACGAGCTTTTCCAGTGAGCATATATCTAGGGGTGTCGCGAACCGGCCGAGGTTCGAGTTCGACCAGGTTCGACTTTTTCGAACTTTTAGTGGAGTGTTCGACGAACCTTGTATTGAGGTTCGACTCGTGTGCGCATGCGCGACAGGCTGGCCAGTTGGCTTCGGATTGGATGGTGATGGCTAAGGGATGAATTAAGGGCAGCGCTGATTGATTATTTCACTTAATACACTACAAAAAACTAAGTTATTAACTTATTCAGTGATTAAAATTGGGGTCTTTTAATTGCAGCTGTTCATAAAATAAAATAACCCTTTTCTTAAAAAAAAACATTATCCAAACCTAGACATGCTTGTATCAAGGTCTGGCCACACTGTCCACAAAGTCGAACCGGTCGAATCTGGTGAAAAGTTCGAAGGTTCGTCGAACCGGTTCGACCCAGTCGAACCCAGAAAGTTCGACCTAAAAATCCGGTTCGACAAAAGTTCGCGACACCCCTACATATATCCTTGTTGAAGTCTGAGACCTTAGGAGAAAGACGACGACGAAGGAGAGGAAGAACAGGAGTCTCGAAGAAAGACGACGACGAAGGAGAGGAAGAACAGGAGTCTCGAAGAAAGACGACGAAGTCGAGAATTAGGAGACTCCTGTTCTTCCTCTCGTTCATCGTCCTTTCTCCCTATAATCTCAAGCTTATAATTATAGACTAGTTGATCATATTTAATCACCAGCTCGTTTGCGCCCTAACATTCTGAGCTTCGTCGGACCTCTTTACAAGGAAGTCAGGCTCAAATCTTTTGCGCATGTTCCGACTAAGTTCCGACAGCAGCACCATCACAGCGGCCTGACGCCAGAGCTACGCGTTGGTCTAGGGTTCGATGCTTCCGGTATTTATATTTCTTTCAAATTCAGGGGTTATTTATCGGTTTATTTTTTTCCCTTTGAATCGGTGTCTAATTTTAATGCCGAAGAAACCGGCGTTTATCGGGCTTAGAATTTACAATATTTTCTCCAGTAATGCTGGTAAACAGAAGGGAAGGGCGCAAGGAATGTGGTTTCGATAGAAAGCAACATCCGCAAAGACATTCCAGTGCGGCTGTGTTCCGGTACTAGATCACCCTAGTTCCGGGTCAACGAGAGAAAAAGAAAAAAAGCAGGGCAGAAAATTCCTCCCTGTAAAGCTGATATATATATATATATATATATATATATATATATATATATATATATATTAATGCGAAAGCATTATCTGTTTCATGGAGCGAGCCAACGTCATCAGCCGCGCCAAACGGCAGATGAATTCGTGAAGCCGCGATCTCGGGCATCCCAGCTTTGAAGCCGCGCAAAAAGCCACGCAAAACGGCAAGTAGCCGAAGGAGGCTGTCGCGCTTCAGTTTCAATCAGCGCCACCCCATGGCACTGCGAGCCCACGGGCCGGCAAAAGGAATCGGCTGGCAAGCTCGGGCGGAGGCACGGCCGTCCGAGCCTGCCAGCCGATTCCGTACCGCCAACAGGGCGGCGGCACGGCCGATGTCAGCGAGGCGCTGCATCTTCACGAGGACGCGCACAAGAACGACATGCTTTCGCATTCACAACTCATAAGAACTGCTTAGGTGTACCTCGAGCCTTATTTCTTTCTCCGAGGACAGTCTAAATTCGGGGTTTTTCGATTTTCACCGATTCAGAGAGAACGGCCTCGGGGTTAATTTTCGGTATTTATCGCTATATATCAAAAACATGGAACTTCATCTATAACTAAAAATATTGCATGACAGACAAAATCGTAAAAACCGCATTTCTTTTTAAAAATTCAATACATCATTCGGGGGGGTTGAAGATATTTTCTTCCCTACCCTTGGAATCCTTAGGTTTGGCTTGAAAACCTTTGCGACTCAAATATTCGCAACTCTGGGGGCGTAGTGTTGTCGTGATGACGTCAGTTACGTGACTCACGCGTTTTAGTTTCTGACGCCATAGATGCACTTCCTTTTCAGGAAGAGGAGGAAAAGCGCAAGTCGGCATTTCAATCACCAGTCGTTAGTTTTTTTTTGTTTTTTTCGTAGAAATAAGAGGGACTAAAATTGGTACTCCAAACACCCTTTGGACACGTTTGTTTTGTACAGAGCAAGCTAAACAAAACAACAGGGGCCTCAGTCTTGACAAACGACCTTTTATTGATACCCTTTTTTTTTTTTTTTTCAGTCTAACAACAAAAAGAACAGCTGCTTTTTTTTTTTTTCATTTTTGCTTCTCGGAACATTTTTTTTTCTTTTTTTTAAGCAGGAAAGAGAAAGAAACGAGATAGGGGCCAGCAGGTTCTGGGCACGGCAACCATTTGTGAAGCACGGCAATCGAATCTCCCCACGAGGGAGCAAAAGAATAAGGGGAGCAGGGACAATGCGTTGCCATCGCATTTCTGCATCCATACAAGCTCAAAGCCAGATCCACAGAGTGCTCCTAGGGTAGCAAAGGGTCATCCGGCACACCCCAACGTGGCAACTATGTGCACGAAGAATAGGTTTAGATCAAACAGCACTGCTACGGTCACAGCCTTCACAGCTTAAAGAACACAAGAAAAAAAACCCGTTTAGATTGATCGATTGCGGTTTCGTGGTCAAGGGCTGCTAAGGCCACCCCCGTTTAGAACTGTGGCTCAAGTGATACAATCTATGCAAACTGCTCAGCAATGTACTGCTCCGCAGAAATACTTAAACCAAGTAACGAGTGTCCACCACCGAATGGTAATACATCTTCCGTGCGCCACCTTTGAGCGCTGCCACACAGTCTCCTTGGGCGAAGCTGCGAGAGGCCACCATGCTACCAGAAGCGGCGGTTTAAGCACGGTAGAGTCATTATGCCATCTAGTGGCAACCGGGTAAGCTGCACGCTTCAAGAGAACCGTCGAGGGTGCAGCCCAGGACTGGCAACGTGGCAGCTAAAAGGTTACCATTGTCAACTTGCCGCACACGAATGAGGCTAGTGCAATGCGGCAGACTCCACAGATGGCGATGCTGGATGTGCCAGATGGGAAGTGCTATTTTTGTCGGGGTTGCCAGACAAGTTACCCCCGGGAACTCTCGAGACCCTGCTCGGAGTGACCCTGGGAATAGGACACAATGCCTCCGTAAACCCTGCTGCGCTCAAAACACTGCAGACCAAATTCCCCTACGAAAGACCTCTCTCTTTCTCTCTAAAATGGTGCTCTGGCTTTCTGAGAAATTAAAAAAAAAAAAAAAAAAAACGGTGTCGCGAGCATAGTCAGGCAGGCACACGATTGAGTGATGAGGCGACAAAGGTAGCGTCGGTACGGTGCAATTGATGCCTAAAATTCACCAGGTTTATGAGAGAAAACTGAGCCAAAAGACACATTTCATATTTTGGATGATCTCGCTACCCTTTGCTTTCTAACCGCGGACACAGACTGGACTTGGTTGACTGGTGCTACAGAAAGCAAGCTGGTTAGAAACAAGCAGACGCTGCTCCAAAGAGGTGCCGATCCGTCGTATCGGACGACGTAGAGGGTAGTGTCTCGACGCACAACCGAACCCAGACAGAAACGCAACTGGAGCTATGCAAAAAAACAAAGGAGACTTTTGCTGCTCCCTCTATTGCCGCAGAGGAAGCAGACGACACAGTAATGTGTCATCCGCTCCACATTTTCAAAAACACTACAGACGGTACCGGCAGACAGCAGTAGAAAAGATCAACTGCCCCAAATAGTCTAGGCGCTGCAGGCAATGTTAATAGGTGGGGCTCCGAGAAAAGAGAAAACAGAGCCGTTTATACTGAGAGAGTTTGGCCTTCTTAAGGAGATTTTGACAGCCTGACAACCACAGCAGCGTAGTCTGACAACCGGGGGATGACTACTTCCGTCCGCCATATTGTGGCTCTGACTCATAGGAACTCTACGCGATTTCTCAGGAATGAACAAGACAAAGAAGTAACGCCATATTGTGTTATCGCGAAATCCGCTTGTTCTAGCGGCCAACAAGCTCCGCCCATTGGCCAAACTCTCTCAGTATAAACGGCTCTGAGAGAAAACGTCGTCTGCTTGCTTCTAATTCTTGGAGCAGACGACACGACACGTTACAGAGCCGTCTGCTTCAGGAATTCTCGAAGCAGACGACGTTCCTAGTTGACAACGCCTCAAGCACAGCCCGCCTCGAAGCAGATGCATTGGGTCTCGCCCTCCCTACGCTTCTCACGTGCGTGCTGCCGTCTGACGAAACAAGGTTAATGATGACTAGAAGGGCGGCTACAACTTTCGCTAAGCTCGGTGAAAACAAAGAAAGAGACAGTGAGGGGGGGGGAGGCGGGGGTGTAACAAACCCACGTTACAAAGCAAAGATAGAGGGGGAGGGGACCCTCGACATTTCCCAACAAACATGTTCGCCAACCCACGGCACACTCACAAAAGCGTCTCAACTTTTTTTTTTTTTCTTCTTTCCTTTCAATGACTCGCACAAGTTACAAAAACTAAGGCTATGTACAGGTACAAAGAGGGACTTTTTTTTTAAGGGGGGGGGGGGATTGTCAGAGAAGGGAAGCTGAAAAATGGAAGGGGGGTTCAGGAGAGGGATGTTGGAAAAGGAGAGGGTTCAGGAGGTGCCGGGCCTTCCTTGAGAGCATGCCACGAAGACGCAGTCGGATTGCGTGTGTCGTCTTCGACAGCAACCGTGCCACCATGTTCCGCGTAGGGGGTAAAATCAGGAGAAAAAAAGGAAAGGGTGTTGTTGCAGTTTCTTTCGAGGTTTGAAGGAAAGGAGCCTGGCATCCCGGAGAGACGAACTGCGCCCCCCCTCTTCCGGCGAGGCGTTTCTTGCGGTGCGTGTGGCGTGCGTCTCTATGCAAAAGGGGGAGCCCTCCGCCACCGGCGTCTTCTCATCACCTCTGCGTCTTCCTGCAAAGGCGACCGCAAAAAGAGAAAGTGTTTTTTATTGGGCGCTTTGACGGGCTCGGTTTCTGTACGGTGCACGATAGGTGTCTTCCACTGCCGTGTTAAGCGTCCCATACCGCCTGTACGTCGAAAGCAGTCCCGAAGTGGCAACGAACTACGTCACAGGAGACAGCACGTGGTGCCATTGGATGTCGCCACCCCGACGGTAAGCGTAGAAGTTCCGGCAACAAACGACGAGCGAACGCGAGTGCCGCCGCCGTCGCGGCATCCCGATACCTGGGTTGCAGAAACTTCCGCGAACCGTCGAGCTGGAGAGCGACCTACATCCCAACGTCCGTCCGCCGCCCACGTCTCCGCCGCCGTACCACCGCCAGAGTTGCGGCAGACGACGTAGTCGAACGATGCATCCGTGTTCGGCTACAGCTTGAGTTTATTCAGCAAAGTGCCGATCCGAGCCCAGTGGTCCGTCGAGGAACACGGCGTAAGGAATCTAATCCACAAAACTCGTGTTCGGTAGGCACCGGGCTCCGGGAAAAACGAGCCGGACAAAGCGCCCCCTATAGTTTGATCTACCCGCCAACGGGACGCCAGACGCGCTGGCAAACGTCGCGTTCCGTCGATGCTCACCGGTGCGTCTTCCGGGGGTGGCGGTGCGTGGTGCGGAGGCCCGTTAGACGGACAGGGAGATAAGGCTGTTGTAGTGGGTCATGTTGCGCTTGAGGATCTCGGCGCAGGGCCCCAGCACGCGCTCGAAGCGGGACCGGTCCAGCTTGACGCACTTGAGGTTACCCCTTGACACCACCGTGGCCGCCCGGGGCCGGTCCAGCAGCAGGGCGATCTCGCCTGCACGACCACGATCGAGTTTGCGATGGGTGCTCTTCGAAGTTCAGGCTTTGATCACTGTTGTAATCTCGGTGTGTGTGGTACCTGTGCTCAACTAAAGGCAGCCTCTTTGAGACTGATGAAGGAAGAAAATGAAGATGCAACCATGCAGGCCCGTACGTTCCAGATGTCGGCACAACACGATGCACGAATTAGGTACGACGGCTACATAAGCGTTTATTTCGGAGGTTGGTCCAATCAATCTCTCGGCGCAACTCTAGCTCTAAAACCTTTTAATGGCGGAAATTTAATCGAGGGGCTTATGGGCCGCCACTTTGTACTGGCCATTTCTTATGTACATGCAGTCGAAACTGAAGCGAATCGAGAAATAATTACGATGTGATTAAAGAACCAATCGTCATCTGCCGTCGATGTGCGGAAGTTAAGCTGCCCGATGAAATATAGTTTCTTGCCTGCCATAAGTTTGCCAAAAGTGAAACTGCTTTTTAGGCCATCCGATGGCACCGAATTTTGAAAAGGGTCTACGGTCGACAAGAGCATGACACAGTATGACACAGTTGGTGCTCAGCCAAAGAAATGACACTGTTTCTGTTTGGCCGAATGAATAACTTACTACAAGGATCGCACAACAATTTTAATGCGGAACAAGCTATACGAAGAGAAATTAAGGGAGAGGAGGAGATGCAAGAGCGCAGGAGCGCAAGAGTGCCCAGCTCCGATTGGAATGATTGGGGGTAGGCACAAAGGCTATCTGCCTCTACTCGCTGTTCGAGCGCATTCGAAGGCCGACGTCCGGCGTTCGAACGCGAGACACGGTGCGAGGATATCAGACGACGCTCTTCTTCACTTTCATTAAAGGGAGGCAGTGGAATGAGGCAAAAACAGATAGCCTTTGCATCTACCCACTAGTCGTTCCAATCGGAGCTCCGTGCCCCGATGTCCCCGTGTGCTCTCGTCTCCTCCTCTCCCTCCGCATGGGGCTCGTTCCCGGGACACAAACGTAACATTAGGAAAGAGCGCCACGGAAAACCGTCGCACAGTCGCCATGCCAACATCTATTAAAAGGAGTCATTGGGTTTAGTCGGTTACAACTGTTAATCAAAGGTGGAATAATTATCTGCTATTAATGAATCGACGTGCATTCAATTAAATTATCATTTGTTATTAGATGAATGAGGGGAGGGGCGGTTACCGAAGTAGTCGGATGGCCCGAGCCTGCCCACTTCCTCTTGGGGCTCGCTTTCGGAACGTCTCTGCAGCACGGATGCGGACCCCTGCAACACACCGGCACAGGTTGATCGTCAGGGAAACCTCATGCCCCGCCGCAAGCGCCGCAGTAAGAGGCTTTGGCAAGACGTACGATTACGAACGGAACAAAACGCGGGAGCGCTCTTTCGTCACTCCCGTCGTCCGTCACCCGTGTTAGTGCAACTGTCGTAACGTCCCGACAGAAGGCCCGCCTAAGGTTGAAATCAAATTGAGTGAAAATAAGGAGTAAGCTAACTTTCGGTGCGAGGTCATAAAAGTTGAAACAATGCTAGTTTTAGGTTCTGCAACTTGCGAAACTTGCGATGACAGCGAGGGGCGACGAACTTGACACGACTGTCTTTCCCGGTCGGCAATGTTTTGCTCGTCTCCGTCGTGGCTGAGTAATACCATTTCCGTCGAGGCTACCATTGGCCAGGGCCCATGCTAGAAGTGGGCTGCCTTTCGGTGTTATTGAAAAAAACAAATAGAAAATCGTGCCAAAAATAGGGCCGGGTTATCTTTTGCGGGTGGGGCATCTCTCGAAATATTACGGTAGTCGAAGGTGCGCATGGTATGTGTACGCGAGCACTCTACATCTCTCGGCCAAGGGTCCCCACTGTAACCGCGGGGTAGCACTTTTCCCATGACGGTAACCTCTCGCCGGCGCCGATCGAGGAAAAAAAACGGACGCGCAAAAAGAATGTTTAGAATACGGAAAGGGAAGGCGTGCCGCCGACATGCGGCTGCCAATGCGGCACTTAAAATCTGCCCAGGAGCCAACGGGGCAGCCTTCTTTGCACAGAGCCACGACGAGAGAGGCGAAGGCTCGTAGGCCGGCAGGGACGCACGCACCTCCTCGATGATGAAGAAGTCGTCTCCGGGCATCCCTTGTTCCACGATGACGTCGCCGTCGTTGAACGTGACGGGCTCGAGCGCGTCCGCCACTGTCAGCCGCTCCCACTTGTCCAGGCTCTCTGCGGAGGGAACGAACGGTTCGTCTCGACGACCGCCCTGCCCAGTCTCTCTCTCGTCGGCCAGAGCCACGATGGATAGGCTGCTATGCTTGCAGCATTAATACTCCATTCCTCGAGTGGCTTATGGATGCTGCCATTTTGCTTAGTGCAGGATGGGTGCAATCGGCGACAGTGACCATGACACAAAATGCAACTACCGGAGCTGGAGATGCAGTGCCAGTTTCAACATTTCCGGAGAACGCGAAAGCATTTGCCGCGATTTTAGACAAAGTTTTAAATGACCAGCAACAATAATTAAAAAGAGAAAAAAAAAATGGCCCAAGCGTTGTTACACTGAAGAGTAATTATTCGGCGGCTCTAGTCCACGGTGCAAGATAAATATACATCAACGTGTTTACATCAACGTGTTTACGAACAAACCGGAGTGCCCTAGCCATGGCCTGAGCAAAATTAACGAGGCTCGTTACACCGCAAAATTTAGTGCAAATAATGCAAAGTGCGGCGATTCCTTCGCTTGAACGCCACAGAATGGACGCTAAAGCCCGATTCACATGATTAGGTTTTGCCCGCTATTTTTGCAGACGAATTTAAAAGAGCAGATGACAGTCTGAACGATCGGACAACCGTTTGAACGTGGTCCATGGGTGGTCTGAACAACTCGACGGTTTTCCTGTATTTGTGTTGGAAGAAAACAAATAAATCTGACTGAAACAAGTGTCCGTGAATTCGACCCAAAGTGCTTCTCGCACAAGCAATCGTGGTTCAACGGTGTCTGGTTTCCCCTTTCCACGGCACCTTATCCAGATTCTTGGATTAACCAAGCAGGCAGAGAACACATGAAAACTGATCTTCACACCTTCCCGGCTCTTTTGGTACAGCCCCGGTCGCAACGTTTTGACGAAAAGGCAGTTTTTTTTTTTCTGGTTTCTTCTAAAACAACAAAGGAATCCCTATCCCAGATAGCCACTTCCGCCCACACTCCCAGACCGGAAATGCGCCCAAAGCGCCACGACCGCGGCGTGACATAGCAGAGTTAAGTCGGTGTATACGTGAGGACACACAACACGGCGAACGCTGCGACGTGATCACCATGTTGTGTGTCCTTACAGCTCGGCGGGGAGATATCTGGCTCGAATGCCACGCCAGAGATCTCTACGCTTCGGCGCATTCCGAAGACCTTTACTGCCGCCATCGAGGCACGAAACTAGGGTCGACGACAAAGCAGGGTCGAAGTAACATGCGTAGCACAAGTGCCGAGTTCTACACAACGTGGCCCTTCAGGGAACGACTTTAAGAACAAGAGTCTCCTATAGACCGCTCCATTAGGGTCATAGCAGAGAGGGTAAAAAAGAAAAAAAATGCACTCTCCCTCTCACCCAGCATGTCGTCTGCTCCGCCGAGTGGGCTGTAGCTAGCGTCCGGCTGGCGTGCAAACTGTGTTTAAAATCGCGTCATTTTGGGACTTTTAAGCGCAGATGCGCAGATTTTGGTATGCCAGTTATTGTGTAATACTATGCTAGATAAAAAGACTCACAGGGTCCAATTGCGCTGTTTCCTGCGTGTAAATAAAAAAAAAAATAGGGAAAACTGTGTCAGATTGGCCGGTTTCTCTGGCGAAAAGTAAATCCGGTTGCTGTACCTTTTTTTACTATACAAAGTTCGTACTGGTGTAGGCCTTTAGCGACCATGAGTGGAAGTCTGAAATAATAAATAAAATCGTGCTGTCCTGCCGCAATACACGCAGTAGATGAGGGTAGTACTGCCGGCTGACTCAACCGCTATTAAAGTAATGGAAAAAAAATATGCTAGTTGACCATTTACAGAAATAGAACAACAGAGAGCTATAGGATGATTTTGGAGTAGTCATAACTATTCTAAGAACGCGAACCACTTCACAACGGCAGCCGCGAGCGAGAGTTCGATGTTCCGTACAGCCCGCCGATACAGCCCAAAGATGGAGAATGGCCACCTCCCGGTTTGTCGTCTGCTAGCGGAGTCGGGCACGTGCCCTTTCTCTCGTTTTACCCCGCCGAACCCGCTGAATTTCCCGGATGTATGGAGAGGGCGCTGCGGTCGAACAAAATGGTGCCGCCCAGAGAGCGCTAAATGGAATGGTCTATAGAGAAGTTTGGGAAACCGGGCCCACGACACACCACACATCGAGGATCCATCTTGTGGCGGCGCTTGCAACTAAGGCGAGGAGAGGACTTGATCTGGCAGCTGCGATGCTCCCGGTATCCACAACCATATACATCTTACACCATGCTCTACCCTCACCCTAATTTGAGTCGAAGCAACACCACCTAGACCATAGTCAGTGACAAGATGAGAACAGCAGGGAGGAGCTTTAGTTGCCTCGCCTCCAGTGCGAGCTTCCCGCTTTCGACGACGCTTTGGCGCTTCGTGATCCTCAAGCATGCACATGAGGCCAAAGCGTGGCGAACTGCAAAGAGCGCGTGCCAGGTGCTGGGCATTCGAAAGACACGCCCTGCAGCTCTCGTCTCGTCGGTGACTGCACCGACGACTAGTGTGCTGCGTCGCACTAACGACGCGAGTGCTGCATTGCACCAATGATGCGAGTGCTGCGTTGCAGTGATGACGCAAGTGCTTCGTCGTACTAACGACACAAGTGCTGCATTGCACCAACGATGCGAGTGCTGTGTCGCACCTTCAATGCGAGTGCAGCTTGCACTAATGACGCAAGCACTTCGTCATACTAACGATGCGAGTGCTGCATTGCACCAACAATGCGAGTGCCGCGTCGCACTAATGATGCAAGTGCGGCATCGTACCGATGACGCAAGTACTTTGTTGTACTAACGACGCGAGTGCTGCATCGCATAATGAGAGTGCTGCGTCACGCCGACGACATCAGTGCTGCGTCGCACCAACGATGCGAGTGCTGCAGCGGCATTCGGCTGTAACTCTCATCTTCGTCCAATGAATGCGAGTTCCGGTTGAACTCCGACGCGGCCCTCGTATCGAACCGGAGCGCCGCACCGGCCCCCGGTGGGCGACGTAGAAACCCCGTTGCAACAGCCTCGTCATTCGGGAGGTATCAGTCAGTGCTCAGGAGGTGTCAGTCAGAGCGGGACCCCTCACCTAGGATGGAGACTTTGCTGAGGAACTCTTCGTACAACTTGCGCTTCCGTATGGTGCTTCCCTGCAAACGCGCAGAAAAAAACGCCGTAAGGACAGGGTTAGGTCGCAACGTTCCACTCTCGTTTGCAAAGGACGGATCGACATATTCTTGCATACACTTGAACCTCGATTTTACGAAACCCGACTTCACGAATTTCCTGATTTAACGAACAAATTCGGATTCCCCATGCAGCTTATGCGCGAGGTCTACCTTCCTCGATTTTACGAAGCTCCCGATTTAACGAAATAATTAGCGGGTCCCGGTGACTTCATTAAATCAAGGTTCAACTGTAGTTGGCACGTATATTAACAATATTTACATGAATTATCGCCACGTCCTTTGAAGTTGGAGTTTTCTTCCAGTTTGGAGATTGTCGCGTGGAATTCCGTCTCGTCGTCCTTCGAAGCATTTGCATTTTCTGAGTCTGTCCTTTAAACACTTTTACGGGGGGAGGGGAAGGGGGGTTCATTTGATCTCGGGGAACCTGGCTTGACCGCAGCTGTGGAACACATCCCGGTCTCAGCATTTATACGGTAAAGCAGTACAGGAGACTACAGGGCTTTGAGTCAGCAATGCCCATACTAGGCGGTGTTTCACTCGTGGTTAAGCATCAATGGCTGGCTCAGATTGTGCTAAAATGGTGCTTAAAACGCTTTACTTAGGGACAGAAATGGTTGAGAAAATTTGAGAGCTCGGTGAAACCGCAAGGGTACCCTGGGGAGCGTTCTTAAGAATTCACTTTGACGGGCTACCACCCGACAGTGTTAATCCGTCTTTGCACGACCAGGAGGCAAAACTTCAGCGAGGAGGAAACAATTCAGTGCTGACAGACTCCCTCATGACAAGAAAGCCTGGAAGGCAACTCCAGGAACGAGTACTCACCATCAGAATCCTTCTGTATGTGTCTCGGTCGATGGCCCAGAGTTTCACGTCCGTCTTCGCCTACAACCCAAAGATTGAGTCATTTCAGACGACGCATTCCACATCTCGCGAGTCTTAGAAATGCAAACTAGTAGCAAGGTTTGCAGGTGAGGCAAACAAAAATATCTATAAAAAAGCATACCTACAAGTTCCTTAATGAATGTAACGGCACGCAACTGTACCATACTCAAGCCGCTTCAGCTTGGCAGATTCGATCAATGACAATATAGCCGTCATCAACCAATCCGAAATTTTTTTCTTTTTGTCATTGGTTGACACCACAAAGTGCAGTACTCTCAGAAGGTTTGGCAACTACAGGTCCCCAGTTGGAAAGAGTTGGAGATCGCTGAACTCGCGAGCTTGACCTGTCTTCGAAGTTTCGGTGCAGGTGAATTTTAGAGCCCACCTGTTAGGCGACCGTTTCTGGGTTGAGTGGCGTCGGCGTCAACGTAACCACACGCGTTGCATTATGGGACGTTTCCCCGCTAAAGTCAGCGGGGAAATTTTTTCACTAAATTTAGCGAGAAATTTTTCCGCTAAATTTAGCAGGATATTTTTCCGCTAAATTTAGCGGGGAAATTGACGTCACGTGACCTCAACACAAATTTAGCGGGGAAAATGACGTCACGACTGCGTGTCTTGTCATTAATGAACAGATTCAGTGGAAGGAAGAGAGGAGGGTATGGAGGAGGAGGAGGGGCATACACTCCCCTCTTCCTCCTCAAGTGCTGCGCTCTAGTTTCGCATTACATAAATTTGTAAACTAATTTTTTTCAAACAAAATTAAGATGTCAAGGCAGACACGTGCTTTCCACTACGACTTGCGTGCACCCCCAAAACTCGAAAGAGGAGCGAACCGAGGACTCGTGCGGACACTCACTTTGACCGTGGCCGCACGTGGGGTGCCATAGATGAGGGCCAGTTCTCCAAAGCTCCCGCTCTCCGCAATGGTGGTCACCAGCTGTCCGTTGACGTAGACCTGGGGGAAGAGACGCGGCATGCTCTCAAACATCCGACAAATGGCGCTCGCAGACGCGCGTAGCTAATGGTTGTTTTCGCAGCTTGGAGTCGCCAACTGCCGACAACCAACCGAAGGCTCCTCGGCTTACCAGGAAGGTGCTTTTCTTGCACGAGTGACAACTTGACCATTCGTTTGCCTAATGGGGCCAGGCCACCAACTGAGCGTTTGTTTGGTGCGAGCGGTCAGGTACCGACAAAGCATGAGGTAAGGTTGTCGGTTGAACAAGAACTTTCGAATATGTACTGCATTCGGAGAGAGCAAGCAGCCCTCCATTTTTCTAGAAGTGTTGTCTTTCCACAACGAAAATCAGTCGGCAGTTACCCTAAACATTTCTTCCATATCCTTTTTCTTTTTTTTTTCTTTTCTTTTGCTCCAGTCTTTTGCAGGACTATAGGTTTAACTTTCCTGAGTTTCTCAAATACTGCATACCATTCCAACCAGTCCCACTACTAGGCTAGCAGCCTGCCATACCAGTGAAACATCTGTCGGTTTTTCTCAAGAACGTAGGCTTTTTACGAGCGTAACTCGACCCTTGTCACAGTTTTACTTTTCATAAAGCTGTTTTCTAAATGTCCCATAGTTTGGTGCAGTAGGGCCATCATGTGCTTGGACGCGACACTCGTAAACAACAACTCTAACTCCAAGAATATCCAAATTTAATGGTTCCTTTCAGCACAACCCTTTCATAAGCACACAACCAAGTGCATTTCTCCAGTCCCCGGCAGAAATGTTGCCCTTCCTTTCAACACAAGATGCTATGCCATTCACTCACAACTATGAATCCTAAAAATCTACAAGGTTAGTATTCCCCTTCAGTAGGATCCTTTTCGTTAGCAAACAACCAAGCATATTTCTCGGGACCTCCAGTGGAAACATTGTCTACCCCCCAACAAAAGGTGCTATGTCTTCCACTCGCAACAACTCTGATCTCTAAAAATCTACAAGTTTACCTTTCCCTTTCAATACGATTCTCCTTGTTAGCACACAATCGACCAGATGTCTTAAGACCCTAGCAGAAACAGAGTGCCTCCTCCCAACAAAAAGTGCCGCGTCATCCACTCACATCCACTTCTCCCTGGTCAAGGACGTAAAAGTTGTCCCCCTCGTCGCCTTGCTGAATGATCACCTCCCCGGCACGATGAACTACGGGGAACATGGCGTCGAAGATGTCGCTGCAAGCAGGAATGTTACATCCCAATGTCACAGCAGCGAACACGAGTCCCAGTGTTGTCGGCACACTTCACTGCTCTGCAGTCGGTGCTGCGAGTTTGCCCACCAATGTTGTCGGTGATGGCACCAAGGCCGCCGTAATCCCAGCAACGGTCACGGCACTAAGACCGCCACGATCCCTTACGATGGTTACAGTGCTAAGACCGCCACAATCCCTAAACCACCATGGTTCCTTAGACTGTCATATGGTTCCTAAAGCTGCAAAGGTTCTTCTACCACCAGGGTTCCCAAGTCCACCACAGTTCCCAAGACTATCGCGGTTCCTAAGACCGCCGTATTGTCCCCACAACTGCCAGAGTTCCAAGACCACCATGGTTTCTATGACCACCATATGGTGCCTAAGGCCACAATAATTCTTAAGACTGCAACAGGTCTCGGACAACCACAGTTCATAAGGCTGCTATGGTTCTTAAAACCAACAAAGTTCCTAACACTACCACAGTTCCTAAGACCACCACAGTTAAGAAAACTGCCACACTCCGTAAGACCACCATAGTTTATAAGACTGCCATGGCTCCATTCCGCCACAATTCGTAAGACTGCCACAGTCCATAAGACCGTCACAGTTCCTAAGACTGCAACAGTTCCGAAGACCGCCATACTACCTAAGACTGCAACAGTCCCCAAGACCGCCATGCTACCTAAGACCGCCATAGTTCCCAAGACATTCTGCCATGCACGGACTCGACTCAAACTCACCTGCGCTCGTTGTCGTCCAGATGTGAAAAGAGAACGTTTTTCTCTATGGCTTTGGACAGGGCTGCCATTGTCTTGTAGTCCTTGGGGACCATCTGCAAGTCCAAGCACCCTTTTTCCAGCGTTACCCGAAACACACAGGCATCACCTCAATGCCCAGTACGCCGCTGGTCTCGATGGCAAAAGCCAGACTTTGAGTGGCTTCGGGCGTAAAGATTCCCTGTTTGTGGAGACCCGTTTGCCGAAACTAGCATACTATGGTCTTCCCTGCACTACAGTCAAAACCAAGCTGCCTGCCACCACTCGTCCAAGGCAGCACAAAACTTGCAAAATTCTAAATAAAAAAGAAGTGGAACATTTTTTTTTATTCTTACTATGTTTAAGTAGCATTCTTCAGATTTGGAATAACTGGAGGCAGACAGAGAATCCGTTTGCCTCGAGTTAGGGCATTAAATGAGACTCCAACAGAAGCACTGCCAGTTAAACTTGGCTGAAAAGCTTGCCCGTTAAATTTAATGGGAAAAGGACATACATATCTCTGCGACATACCATCTCTTTTTCAGAATTACCCCCTCCCACCCTCCCACCAGACAGTAAACAAATTCTCCTTTAATATCTTGGCTACTAATCAAGAATGTCACTCATGCCCTCCATTACCATTGCAACAGTACCACACGATCAAGAACTTTTGAATGTACACATAAGATAGTCAGTAATTAATAGTGAGTGCAACAAACACCACCTAGAGGCTAAATAAATGTTTTGTTTAATTTTATGCAAATTGGCAATAAAAAAGTTTTATAAAAGAAGGATTTATGCTTCATGAAAAATAAAACAGCCTTTCCACCCTCGTGAAGAAGGAAGACCAGCGGAGCTGTACTCGATACACTGTGTGCTTCTTCTTCGTCGTCGTCCGTTTTTCGCGCTGTTTCCTACAATGAATTCCCATCAACGCGCCCTACTATCCATTCTTCTATCATAGCTGGAAAGGTTGCCGCCATCTACGAGCGACGGCGGAAACCATACCAGTTGTGTGCTTGCCGCCGTCGCTCATAGATGGCGGTAGCTGTCCAGGTAGGTTTGTGTTGACATACATGGACACGATCCTGGAGAACCTAGCCCTTAACAGCTCCGCTGTAAAAGTCTTTAACAATAGACTGATCTTACTAAGCGTTCGACGCATGCGTGCCGCCGTCATAACTTTAGTTCACAGGAGGCAGACGGCCATGCATGCGAGAGCTCGTGCCCCACACGTGCAGAGCTCCAGCGGGTTTGTCGCACGTGCAGAAAGACTAAAGTTCCCTCAACGCATTGCGGCAGCGGCGGCGTTGTTAAACTGGCCGGTAAAATCAGTCTATTGGTTAAACAAAAAACGAGGCACAAATTACTTTGCAATTTTCAACCAATTCTCTTAAAGGGGCCATGAAACAATTTTTAAACTTTTCCCTTAGCTTTCCTCCCCAACTCACAAGTCGCACAATGTACCAAACAGTTCAAGAGGACGGAAAGGAGGGACTCCCCTCTTGCTCGGACCCTCGTTTGTGCACCTGGACACCGTCATTCTCCCCCTAAAAGATTAGCCCGTCGCCCAAAACTCGGACATAAATTGCTTTCCCCACCCCGTTCACCCTTAAGCTGATAGTGCTGTGGAAGCTACGTGCTCGTTGGGCCAGCCACACTTTTGCCACATGATCACGCCCCCTCGCACATACCCAGGCACAGAGCATGAGGGCAGGTGATGAAAGGGAGGCGGCCGATTGGTCCGGCAAGTGCATAGCTTCCACCGCACTGTCAACTTAAGGGTGAAGGAAATAAATGAGGTCCGATGTCGTGCTTTGGGTATTGCAGATATATCACAGTCAAAAGGCAGAGAGCTTTCGAAGGGAAGGAGGTATGAAAAAGTTCACTGTGTTTTCAAATTTTCGTACCAAAAATCAGGCTTATGACTTTCTACTTTCTTTCTTTTGGCCCACTAAATGATATGCTGTTAGTAAAATCCCCAATCTAAATTAATTTATCCCAGCCCAAAATTCGTTTCATGGGCCCTTTAAGCGGGCAGTTGCATGAATGTGACAATTCCCAGTTTTCCCGGTTGCTAGATACCCTGGAAGAGTTTTCATGATAAGGAACTAACCATTAAGGCTGGTTCCTCAGCACCATTTTCATGTTTCCTTACGTTACGTATAAGCCACCAAAACATTCGAGTCTCGAATGTCGCGTGTCAGGCTTTCTTCTTGAACTGGTAACCACACTCAATATGAAGCACAGATGTCCAGGTGACTTGTGGTGTAAGCAGACGCAAGCTATACTAACATATCCTAATGTAATTTATAAAAACAGGACAATCACACAAAAAAGAAGCATCATGTTGCAGTATAAGTCCCACATTATGAGAGTATAAAATGCATTAACGAAGTACTTATATTCTGCAACCTAAATCCTACTCCCAGCCTCCCAGCACACTAGTCATAATATGCGGTCACACGGGAGCCCAGCCGCACGTAAAAAACAAAGCACGCAACATTCTGAAGGGTATCGCCGATTTGCCGCTACCATGACTTGGGAAAGCATACATTTAAACAAACACAGTTTCGGTGTAGCCCCTCATGTTTGAGGAGTAGCTTCACATATCGACCCACCCTTATCAGATTTACACTTCACACTGAGAGCAGCAATAGGTAAATTCTACCCAAGAAAGTTTGTGTGCACACCCACAATGACTGCAAAAGTTTGCATATTTATTTAGGTCAATGTTGCCTACCTCAAAGGTCCCTCTAGGCCTCTTACCCTAGGAGTAGGCAGCACTGGACTTCCCTTTAAAGGCAGGCTCACACATACATATCGGTGCTGAGATAACCCAAAGTCGGCGCTGCATTGTGTGTAAGCAAGAAAAATCTTGGTCACATGTATCAGAATGCTGATACAGCAGTTTCAATTATAACGTTAGCACTTGGTCTACAGCGCTGCAGTGTGTGTGTGTAAACAGGCCTTTATAGCCCCGCGGGGAAGGGAGTAGCCTCTCCTTGAAACCTGAAAAAACAAAATATCTTCACCTTTTTGACGTAAGAAGTCGCATCCTCCTCGGAGTAGGTCTCGGCGCTGACTGCCCCGCGCCGGTTACGCTGGGGCGGCACGGGCAGGGGCGAGAGTTCGTCCTCCCGCTCCTCGCCGGGCGGGGTGGTCGCCATCGGCGAGAGCTGTTGCTGCTTCGCCTTCGTCGCCGCTTCCTGCAGGGTACCCAGCGCGACTCCTCACACCACGACGCAAGCACCGCAAAGGGGGTAGCCTCGCACACCTCCGCTCGCACCCAAACCCAAAAAACTCGGCACGACCTCCCACACCTTCAAGGCATCCGCAGGGACAATGGACAATGGTTTACGCCGTCCTCGGGAGAGTCTACCCCCTTCTCGCGCCAACCTCTCGGCAACGGCGGTAAAGACACACGGCGGGAACAAACGCAACTGGCCGGCCTTCTCACTTTTTCGTCGTCGTTGCACCCGGCACCAAAAGACACCCCCGCCGCCCAAACTGGCCGGCCTCAAATAACGACACCGTGGAGCGGGTGCTGCCGGCATCTTGGCACCTTCCCCAGAACGGATTCCTGCCCTCCTCGCACGCACACATGTGGAACGCAGGTGCCCCGATTTGTGTTTTCCCCCGGGGGTGCGCTTGGGACGAACTTGCGGAGTACACGGCTCTTGAGAGGGGCCATCTCTTTCCCCGCGCGCCGGGGCACTCCGTCGTCGTCATGTCCCGACGGGCGGGATCGTTCACCGGGCGACGGCCACA
The DNA here is from genome assembly GCA_013358835.2 of Ixodes persulcatus. NCBI lineage: Eukaryota > Metazoa > Arthropoda > Arachnida > Ixodida > Ixodidae > Ixodes > Ixodes persulcatus. The sequence continues at coordinate 309,718 of JABSTQ010011466.1, read as the reverse complement.
AGGTGAGTGGCGAGCGTCTGCCGTTGTCGCGTCAGTTCGACACGCAACCCCGGCTGTTCACCGTGACTCGGCGGGAGCGTTGGGAAGAGAAAGTGAACGGTTAAATCTGGTTCAAGCATTTGCGCTCGAGTGTGAGCAACTGGGTAACAACACCTTGCGCTGCGCAGACTTCGGTTACTGTGGCAACCCTCCGGTTGTAAGCTCCCAAGCGGCCATGCACTCAAATGCAAACATCTGGACCGGCCTGTGCCGTAAAACACCGAGCAAGCACACGTCGCAAATTTTGAGACCATCTTGAAAACCTGGCGACGGGGAGCCTGCTATACTTCATTTCACCTCAAGTCCAGACTCAGCCGACGCTACGAGATGATGGGACCGATTGGACAGCGTCAAAAGTGCACCATCGCAGTGTTCGTCATGTTTCTGAACGTGTCCTATCGTGGCTGATCCAATCGTAAACAAAAATGACCTAGTGACTTGCACTTTAATGCCGTTTGACCCGTCCCATTGCCTCGCAGCATCGGCTGCGCCTGGACTTGCGCTGAAACGAAGTATGGATACGAGAGTGGAAATGCAGAAGGGGCACATGGTCGGGTGGGCTCCACCGCTTTGCACCGAGGTGCTCAGAGAAGCGGCTGATGCGGAGGAGTATCTCGCATACCTAGGTGGGCTCCGAAGTCAGGGAGGGGTGTTTAGTATGGCCTTAACTTTACTTTAAGACATCTCAAAAGTAGCGGTTGACCGCTTACTGCGAAAGGGGCACATGTTCCGTACTGTATGATATGGTAGTGGCATGCAACTCGGGGGCAACCGTGCCCCTGTGTTTGTTTCCCTGGTTGTTGCGAATGACCAAGCGAATGGTTACATTCCAGTTAAAGCCGCATGTTACTATTGAGAAGTCTAACCGGAACCGTGAAACATTTTTCCTTTGGCCAACTATGCCGAGAACGACTACTCATCCAAAAACAGTAGAATGAGAACTGATCTCTGCATAGGGTGCCGGGTTTCTGGCAAAAAGTATTATGTAAATATAAAAAGAAAATAATATTTTTTTTCGTGACAAACTGCTTAATCCTGTTCGCAGGGGGTTGAATGCAATGGAGCATTAAAGGGGTATGGAAACCAAATTCTGGAGCTCATTTCTTTACTTCAACATGACATAGGTAGCAGCAGAGCCTCCGAAACATCAATATTCCGTTGGAAAACGCAAGAAAACATATTTTGAACTGAATTAAACGATAACCAAAAACCACCCAGTGGATGTCTGTGAAGATTCGATGGAATGCCGCGATGGAATGCCGCGACGGCATCGCCCTCCCAACGGCAGAGCCACTATTTGGGAAGTACACTCACTAGTATGGATCCCCTAGGCCAGAATTTAATGCCAAAGGTTTGGTGAAGAAAGCCAAAGCACATTCGGCCATTTTAAATTCACTCTGTTAGCTAATCGCTTCCACTCATTCTTTGACGTGTCACGCGCTGCTTTCAACGTTGTTTTCGTCGAGGGAAGCCAACCTGTCGAAGTGACCCGTGATTATGTCGCAGAGGTGTGCCGGCATCCGCTTTTGTGCGCGGCAGTTTCTGTGCTACGATGTGAGAATTCATTAATCGTCTCGCCGTCGAAGTGCGTTGGTCTTGTCGCGTAAGCCTCGCTCAACAAGACCAACAAAAGCGGTGCCAATGGCTTCTCTTCATTCGATTAGTTTTCGCCATTGAGACAAGTTGCGTTTCAAAATCGTGGCGATGTGGGCATTTTCTCGTAGTAGTTTTTGTGCGACGATGTGAGAATCGTAGTCGTGTTCTCTATGCTTTGTGCCCCCGCTTGCACAATTGTGTAAGCTTCATGCGTCGAGATCAGTGCAAGCCTCCTTTCTCACGAGATTGCGATGTACTACTTATGAAAAATGGTCGTTTACAACATTGACAGTTTTTCGAGTCAACAAAGACAGAATGATATGGAAAGAAAAAAAAATATAAAGAATTGAAAAGTGTTCGACAGATACCCTGTGGATAGAAAGAATACCTACAAACACCATGCAAAATGCACTAAAAGAAAAGAAAAAGGAGGGAGGAAGGGCGGGTGGTGGGAATCATATACTATAGTCAGTTACAGAAGAAACGTTTTCGAGGGAAAGGAAGGATGGGGAGGAGGAAGCAGACTAAATGCCCCTTTTCTCCAGCATTTCGTCTGCTTCCTCTTCCCCAACCTTCCTTTCCTCAAAATCTTTTCTTAACCTATAACTGAATATAGGTTTTTTTCACCGACGTAATTTTGTCCCCCATTTTGTTGTTGTGAGCTGTTTGACGTGTGCCGAAGGCAAGCATTCCAAGGATTTGCAGGACCCCTTAGATGCATAGAGCACAGAAGCTTATAAGTCTTACCACGCTGCACCTCCTCAACAGGTTGCAATGTAATCCTTCACATTAGTAAATTTGTTTGAAAAAACGAACTTACAACAAAATGGTGGATTGATGTCACGTGAAAGCACCCTATAGACGCAACTCACATCATAAATGAAGAAACATGGGCTCGTTGAACGTCATAATTCAATTTGCCTCTATCCCGACAGTAGCCTAGCTACTGCCGAAAAAAACTTTGTGCATGAATGATTCCTTTTAATTCTTTTTTTTTTATTTCGGGAAAAGCAGTTCTTGTCTTAAAATATGACTAGGTTGGGGGAAGACGTGTTTTTGCACGCTTTCCAAGCACCCCCTTTCATATACGAGAATTTTCTCGGCTTTTTTTATTTTCTTTCTATTTATAAAGCTGCCCGCCCAAGCTCATTTACCCGACAAACTCTTAGTAAACATATTTAAGTCTTTCCCTTTTTTCTTCTATTTCTGCTTGCTCCCCTCCAAACTCTTGTTGCGCGCGTAGCGAAGCGGTGCTATTAATACAACCTCTTTAAAAATGTTGGAAAAATTGCCAATTTTTTGTTTCGTTGCTTTATGATCCTTTTTTTTTTTTTCGCGACGATATATTTTTTGACGGGTCTCACAAAACACCTCGTCCTTCATGCAAGCCGCGAAAACTGGGCATATCCTAGGTTTTATTACTCTTTATTTTTTTTTTTTTTTTTACCCCCGTTTAGACGTCGAGATTTTGCGTTGAAAAATTGATAAACAAAAAAACAAAAATGGATAAGAGTGCAAGGCCTAAACAAATTTGCGACTAATCCGACGAAAGCGTTTCAGCGAGGACCGGAATACGACGAACGTAAACCCAAGTGAGACGCTGAATTTGTGAATAAACGATCGCGATCGAATCCAATATCCAACGGTTAACCGCACGTTTTCGATAGTAGATCGTCAATCGCCGCAAACGAACATCGGAGACAGAGGTTGGGGAGGATGGTGTTGTTTACCTTTTCGAGTCGCGCGAAGTACTCCCGCAGGAAAGAGACCGGATTGTCCGGCCTGCTCACGCATAGCTGAACGATGCAGTCCTTTAGTAGCTTCTGAATGTTGTGTTTCTGAACGTAAAGCTCGCATTCCCGCAAGCTTTGCTCTTCCTCCTGCGTGGACGCCATTTTGGATTCTCGAGGTACTTTTCGCTCTCGTCGTCTGCGCTCGACGGTGTGTCGCTACGCCTGCGAGTTTGTTTTGTTTACGGACCGTTTATAGACTTTATTTGCATTTTCACTAGTTCGAAAGCGACGCATTAGTTTATATTTTCATTTCTAGATTGCGTCTCAAATTAATGCAACCGTGCGGACGCAACGTAAACGCTTTCGCGGTTTATGACCTACTTTTTATCGCGGATGCGGCGCGATAGAAACTGCGCAATCGAGTTGCTCGGCCGCGCATGCGCATTCGGCGGCTTTTATGCGGTCTTTGGTCGCCTTGGTCGTGGGAGAGAATTTTAAGCGCCTTCTTCGTCGCCATTGCGTCGTTCTTGCATTCAAGAGGATCGGCCCCGAAAAAAACAGATATTCGCGTTTAACAATCAAGTTTCATTAATGTGTTCTTCTGCCAGGTGTTCCAGGTATTCCCGCAAACGGAGTCCGCACCTCTGATGGCCGCAGTTCAAGCATTTGAGGCTCATCAAGTCCCCTGCCCGAACCTTTGGGAGTGAGTTCAAAGCGTTCGACTCGCTGATTTAACAACAACAAAAACGTATACTATTCGTCACTCGTTTTCTGTCAGTTTGTGACTAACGTGTGAACGATTTGGCGCTTGTTTTAGTCAAATGCAAGGCCGACGATCGACGTGCACGTTGCAGCCCTCGGAGCACGTCGGATAGGCCTAAATTTCGTTCGGCGAATTTTGCAATTCATACCTTGTCACCGTCAGTGCTACCGGATATCGCGATAAGAAAGTCATTAGAATGATTACGATCGACTTAGAAACATCAGCCCGTGGCAGGTTTGACTAGTGCCATGGCAGCTCGTGAAAACCCGTTAAAACCGGTCCCATGCATTGACTAGCGAAAAGTAACTTCCTCAGAAGTTTCAGCAGTCTTGCAAAAGGAAAAAAAGAAACAAGTAAAACGAGCTCGCATTATGCCTTGAGCTTCACCCAATCCTTCAAACGGCGTCGACAGCTCCTGAGTTTGTCCCCCGCTGCGGAGTAAACTGTCGGCGGCTTGGCACTAAGCTCATTAGTGTGTGACCAATTAGTCTGCTCATTAGGGTAGTCACTTAACCTTTTTTTTTTAATCATTTCATGCGGTCCTTCCTTGAGTCGTTCTTCGCTGTTCGTGAGCATTGGACTCTTGAATTGGACTTCCGAGAATAGGCCGTTGATATAATTGTGTGGGTTTTCCAATTACATAAACTGGCTACACAGCTTTTTTGTGCGTTCTTCACCGCCTGCATTGAGCTACAAGTTGAGTTGAGTTGAATAAGCTTCTTAGAAGCACATGCCGAGGAACGGGAATATGCATATAGCTGGCCTAAAGGCACTTCGAGTATTGCCAATGAATGCAATTTCTGGGGGTATTAAATTCAAATAAAATTCAAATCATTTATGTGCATTTGCAAGTACAGATGCCGGTGACAGAACAAAAAAAGCCAATCTTTGTTGGCTTGACTGGCTATCTGTTCTGCCAGGTTAGCGTCACAGCCGTCTTGATATATGCTTTGCACCTACGTCGCACACCGGCAGCGTTCATCCTGGTGATTGCAGCGAGGGCTATAATGAACTGTGCTGTGTTCGGCTGCAGTAATCACTTCTAAGCAAGAAAGATGACACCAGCAACTTCAAACGTGGTTTTTACCGTATCCCGGCGATTGTTACTTGGGCGTGCTTCGCAATAGAGCGGCTCGATGAAGAGAAAGATCGAGTGGCCGCGACAGCTCCTCTAAGCCCACATCGACGATGCGGCCGTGCATTATCATGTTGGCGAGTCACGTTTCGTTGGTGGTGAGTGACGGCAGTTTTTAATGTTGCACGCTTTGAATTGGCTCCACTGGTTTGCTCCGTCAATCCGATAATTGATAAGGATTTGTAGATGAAATAATTTACCAAATGTGGCTATGTTTTGCTGCATATGCTTAATTTAATGGTCTTCTGGTTTTTTTTGGGTCAAACGTGCGGCAAACCATGGCTCAAGTAAGCATTGCTGGTAAGGCTCTTGGTTCCCTCAAGGTTCTTATGGTGCCAATCTTCATAACCGCGGTGTCGCCGTAGCACTGTCACAGCTAAGGCTTGACCCGGGAGATGCACTCTCACACGTTCCGGAGATGGAAAGAAGTAAAAAAGAATGTCACCAACGAGGCAGGTTGCGACGCAAAGTGATTGGCTCCCGCTAGCTGGGAGAGGCTTCACATGAAAACGTTGCAACCCCCTGTGAATGCAACGCTTGCGTTGCTTAGCGGCGCTTTTGCGTACTCAAAAAAGTAATCTCTTACCTTGCCAACGACGACAACTTCTCCACTCGCAAGAACTTTCAGTCGTGGTTCCTGCACCCAGGCGCTTGTCAAGCAGTTATGGAACTCCGGGCATTTGTGTGCTTTCAACTTTTCCGGCGAAAGGAAGCTTGTTTTTCCAACACGGTTATCTTTAACGTCTTCAACCTTCAGATCACGCTCGCATCGGCCATGGTCTCTTCGTCTGTTAGCAAGAGGGGATCCTTGCCGCCGCACATCGAAACTTTGTGCTCGTATTGGAAGCACACTGATGAGGGCAAGTTCCGCATGTAGTTGCTCAACGTCGGCATAGTGCAAGTGTGCGTGAAGACTGCATAACTTGGTGAAAGAAGTGGTGCGCATCTGCATGCGCCTGCTGCAAATAGCACGCAACGCCTTGGCAGGCGCATACGCGTGCCGTGCGCAGTCGGCGCAGTCAACCTCCAACATGGCGCAGTGCCCCGCACCTTTCCTGGTGTGACGTCACATGCAAAGCATGTATATGGTTCTTGCATATGACGTCTCGCTGCGCTGATGGTCATTCATACTTGTGCTTGACGAGGGGAACAAATTCGGTGGTATCGAATCGAAGCTGCAGAAGGTATGCGCTCAACAGCAAGACCTCCAAATTGGCTGCTGATGGGGGCATCAGTGCACGCATCAGTGCACAGAGCCATCATGTTTTCTTTTTCTCCCATTTTTGTTTAATGCATAACATTTATGGTGCTATCTCTAAGCGCTTTCGTGTCCATGAGATTGTGACGTATTGCGGATAACGCTGCTGTGTTCACTTGATGTCGTCAACGTTGTAAAACCTTGTGATATCCTCGCATGAACACTGGTGGCAGCTTGTGACACGTCCCAGCGTCACGTGGCCATGTGCTTTCCTGGTGGTCACGTGACACCAGAATGTCACTTAAAGGGGCCCTGCAAGGACTTTTTGACTGGTTTTTAATTTGCACCGAACCTGAGCTCACTCAACGTAGTAACTTAATGAAACTTTTCTTTTCTCAAATTTCGCTTTATTTTAAAAGTTATAGGCAAATTAGAATTACAAAAACAAGCAGAAAAATAACCTCCTTCATGACGTTGTAGGTCCTGGCTTGAGTGGCCGTGAACTAGAAGGGTAGTGAGCTCATCGAGCGCTCACGGTTGCCACACAACGTGTCGACGGCTCGAGAGGGCACCACTAGAGCATGTGTTGGATAGGCTGCATGAAGCGGGCGGCCAGGGCGGCTCGCATTGCATTTGCTGCGCGATTAAAGACTAATTCGGCATAACACTTTATTGGCCACAAACGACAGCAAACACGGGGTAAAAATCAGTTCAGAACGGGAGCCACTTCGCGCTGCCAGACTGCCAAATCGTCAGCCAAGCCCGCTCCGAAGGCCTTCGGAACGCTCGGAACCGGTCGGATCCTCGAGCCGGTATACGACGGCAGCGCCGCCGCGTATATCCGGGACCTTTCTGCGCTCCGCGTTCGTCGGTGCCCAATCCCGCTAGCCCTTTCTAGTATGCGCCATTTTTTCCGCCGCTTTGTGGCGGGTATGTCGACGGGTCATTTCTTGTTTCCTTACTTTATAAACTGCATCTGTTTCTTTTCTGATCTAAAATACTGAACAAAAACTACTTTTATACATAATTTAAACGGTTTGCGACACTTATATTTTGTATCTCGACTAAAGAAAAAAAAATCTTTTAGCGGCTCCGACGAGTAGTAAGGCCAGAACCAAAGACGTCACATATTGCGCGCTTTCGGCAATGCGGGTCGCCCTCGTAGGTGGAGGAGGTTTCCGCGTCGTCCGGTTAAAATGTGACGCACCGATATTTAGTTACTCTCTCCGTGCCCGCTGGCTTGCCCGAACCCCAAGAGACGTGGAAACCGCAAAAAATGTAGACGCTTAAATATGATTGCAGGGCCCCTTTAAAGTAACGTTGAGCAGGCAATTTTTTTTTGTTGATGTTGGAGTCTCGTCAATGAACCATGTTCATCTCATTGATGAGCTACACCAGTCGGCTTCTTGACTAACTTACATATTGATTGAAATCTCATTTTCTGGTGAGGGCCTCAACTAATTCGTCTTTTTCAAGTTGAGTCCTTCATTTTGTTTCAGTTTTCTTTGCCCTACGGTCTATGCTCTATGCAAGTGAAGGGCTAAATCAAGTCGCAGACTTTGAAAACGCTGTATCTCACAAACAGCTAGAGCAAAGCACAAAGGCAAGTAGAAGACACGACAGGACAGACGCTACTTTCAACTGACATTTTAATGAGAAGACAGAAAAGGCAAAGAACAGTTTTCTACTTGCCCTTGTCTTTCATGCTAACCGTTTTTGAGACGTTTAAAGGAGGTGTGCAACGATTTTAATGTTGAAAGAATTGGCATCTTCTACTTTTGACATTGTTCACCTTGTCACAAATGACAAAAACGCACCTCCTTTCATCGAAATGTTCCGATTCCGCCACGTAATAGCGAGGCAAAAATTACAATATTCCCCGACCTGCAGCCGCGAGCGGTGGCCATGAGAAACATGCGGCATGACATCAATGGGGGCCTTGTAGAAAGATAGCAAGTTCTGCGAATACCTGCTCGATAAAAGGTAACTTTTCTATAAATCTTGTCGTTCCAACAAAAATATAAATGCGTCAAAAACCTGGTATCATTGACAAAACTTTTATTATACGGAGTTTTAGTGGCGTCATCTATCCTAGGTCCACAAAACCGTCGGCTCTATCTGCTACCATGAACAGCCGCCAGAAGCCGGAGGGGGAGGGGGGACAGGGCCGGACGGGTATGTCCGGACCCGGATGAGACTTTCCTCCTTTCACCATATTGTTTGCGCTTCGCCCGCCAGCACGTGATAACGCGGTCGCGAGCGGATGAGTTCTCGCAGCTCACTGATGGCACTAGAGAGAGAGAACTTCACCGAAACCCCGCACCTACCCCATCGACGTCACTGCGCACGTGACCCAGAAGAGGATGTATGAGTTGAGAGGTAGCAAAAACCTGGATCTTTTTAATTTTTTTAAATAAAAACTAGGGTATCCAGGCAAAATCTGTTTTCTGTACTTCACTTCAGAAGTGTCAGGCATCAGCTTCCACAATTATTTAAGCAAAGCCCTGAAATTGTTGCACAGCTCCTTTAACCAACTAGGCCATCAACTTCTATTGTTACAGTGCTCTACACTATGTGAGACGAAATACTATGGAGGTACAGTGCCCCTCAAACTTAACGCCGCCACTGGGTTCCCAAACATTTAGCTCGTGTCAGCTACGTACTGTTAAATTTGTCACCAAAACGTTTGGGATGCCTTCTCAGGATGGGATAGAAATCAGGAACCCAAACATACTTGAGATAATTCAATCGGCCGCCGCAGGAACTTTTAAAAACGGCAAATGCCGTGGCGGCGTTAAGTTTGAGGCGCATTGTACATTGGACGTCTGCTACCATCGAGAAGTGGAATCAACATACTGTGAATTTTCGGAAAACTTGCAGAGGGTGTCTAATAATTCACCAATATCTTTTTCCCCTGTGACATGCGTAACTCACTTGCATTTGGCAAGTGACAGTTTATTTCATTTATTTATTTATTTCAAGTACCCTCGGGGCCACGAGGGCTTCATTTGTCTGTGGCAAGTTGTGACCTTAAACTATGTATCTGTTTAATTTCAGAAGGTTGTCAGAACTGGCAGAGGCCACCAGAATAATTAAGTGCAATTGATGTCGTCTGCTAGGCGTCGTCTTCAAAAGGAGACATTAGCAATCTGGAATTCATGTCGGAACTTGTGGAAAGTCGTTATTGGACATTGTTTTGTTTTCATAACCTACGCTGGAAGAGTAAGGCAACCGGGGCCGTCTGCTGGGCACTAGCATTGAGAAGCGACGTTAGCAGACCAGTTCATCTCAAAGAGTGTCTTAACTAGCAAGGGGTAGTGAATGGTTTATTGATGTCGTATTGTTTCGCAACCTGCGCAGGAAGAGCGAGGCGACAAGCATGGCCGACATGCAGGCGGCGCCGGTGGATCCCAGCCAGGCCTGGGAAAATGCCCGCAAGGCACTGGAGAAGGTGCAGACAACCGCCGGCAGTAGCCCTGCCAAACCTGCCGCCGGAGCCGACGTGGCCACCGGCTATGCAGGTGGCTATGGATACGGCTACTGGGGACAGCAGCAGCCGCAGCAGCAGGGCTGCATGTACCCCGGCTACATGGGGTGCGTAGCTTCCTTTCTTTTTACAGCAGAGCTGTTAATGGCTAGTTTCCCCAGTATCGTGTCCACGAGCAAACAACTGTCGACATTAGATTCCGGACAGCTGTCGCCAACCTTTCGAGCCTTTCCACTCTGGCTTGCCGACTTGCGTCCGGCCATTACTTCATTCCCACTGTCGTACAGCTTCGCTGGTCTTCTTTCTTCACCGAAGTGGAAAGGCTGAAAGTTTTTCACCAGAATATGCTGGTGGCGTGTGTCCAAATGTCTCTAATTTGACCGCGGTGACAGACTGCCAGTAGCAATTCGGAGTAATTGTCGTAAAACTTTCAAACTTCACAATGATGGTTGCATATCGTCCTTGAGGTCAGTGAACTTAAATCCAGTCTGCCAATATTTTTTTTTTTTTTCAATCTTTTTAATTAAAAGCTTTTTTTAAAGTTAGGGCAAAACACTGTTTTCTTTTTTTTAATCTTTTTAATTAAATTTTTTTTAACTTGGGGCAAAACTTTGGTTTGTGAGTGGGTCCTCCCCCTTTGTCGGCGTAGCACAACGGAGCCTTCTTGAAAGTGTCGGTGCTCTTTAAAGGGGCGGTGCAACGATATTCAATTGGAATGTTTTTCACTTTACACAAGCTTACTGGCACTAGTGGGACTCAAGGATACTCGCACGGAACGCCACTGACCAAGAAACTCCTTTGTTGCGCTGTAATTTCGAGGTCAAAACCGAGTGTTTTCATTCAATCTCTCCTTCGCAAAACCTGATGACTTAGCTGGGCGGTAGCATTACCGCCCAGTGACGATATTTGAATGCGGCTCATAGATTGGACCCGAACATGGCGTGGACACTCGATTTGGGCTCGTGATCATTACTAGCTCGAGAAGCATTCGGGTAGTGTCCTGTGTCCAATCGCTGCAATGACGACAACAGCCGAACCATAACAATGTCTGGAACTCAGCGCGTGTCCTGTGCCTTGCCAACCCCAGCGCATGGCTATGATCAACATTGGCGGCATATAATCGGCTCCAGATCACGTGACCGTTGTTCTGGCTGCGAGTTGAGTGGGTGAACTCTGCTCGTTTTTCTTTATTTTTTTCTGCGACTTCGATTGCGTGTGGTGAAAAATGAACGGGTATTTCACAGGTCACTAACGTCAGGGATCCGTTCTAAGCGGTATTTGCGCAAAATACAAAAATCGTTGCATCGCCCCTTTAAAGAGTTGCGGTCTGTGGTGTCGGCGTTGTTCAGGACGTTTTCGAATTCTTTTGCTAGGAACTTGCACAAACCACGTGCTCATTGTGGCGTACCTGTCGTTTGCCGCACAGGTACAACGGTTACGCCCAGTCTCCCGGTCCAGGAATGCCCGGCGGCTACGGCTACTATCCGCCCTACGTGAGTATGAGAGCGGCCATCGGGGTCGTTTGGTCCTTGGCGTTTTGTTTGGCACGGTCACGAGTTGTTTTTGTGGAGCAGGCTCAATGTGTAGGTTGCTGGATTTTGTTGCCCGCTCTAGAACTTTGATGTCCATCACATGCGTTTGCTACTTGTGGCAGGCTTGTTCTCATAACTGTCCGAAGGTAATGCCAAGGTTGAAAGAAGGGTGGCCAAGGCAATGTGTTGCCCGGTGGCCGTTCAGGCGTGAAGTGGAATGATGGTGCATGGAACAGGGTGCAACAATGGATGGATGCTCATGGCTGTACCCGTTGTAACGGGCGGTAGTTCGCACCAACTAGACTAGAAAGCAAAAGTATGGTTCATCCCATCGACCTTTTACGCCAAACTTGGCGTAAACGTGCAGTTGCCGGATACATTTTTTTTTTTTTTTCGCTAACTTGGCGGTTTACTTTTGTTTCGACACCAACTTTGAATTTTAAGATTTGTTGTTTGACGTTCTACTGTCCTAGAGAAGTGGGATAGGCCTGCACTTCGTGCTTGCACTGCACACTTTGTATTGTGCCGGAAATTCACGGGCGGAGGTTTCCAAAGCGAAGGTGGCAAAGATACCGTTCCCCTCTATGGGCCTGGTATTTTATCTTGAGAAACGAGCAGGCACTCTTGTAGGTCCTTCCATCTTTCTCGTTTGAATGGAGCCAATCTGCATTGCGACCGGGTCCCCTTCATTCTTCCAGTTTCATTTCCACGTTGCTTTAAAAACAAAACTTCAGTTGATGGTCGGTGCTCCGATCGTTCACTTTGTTCTCTTTAGTCGCTGACGAGGTCAACTGGCGGGGAGGTTCTTTAGTTTCCCCACCTCCGGCGCGATCTTTATACCTTCAATAACACCGAGGTGTCTCAAACAGACGATGCATAAACAAAAAAAAAAGCAAGGAGTGCGTGCCTTTTTTTTTTTCTCACTTTTTATTCTTAACACACTTTCGTCATAAGCTTGGATATTTTTTCTGCTTGTGTCTTTTGCTTACCTGCAGTCTCGGGGCTGTGTCGTGTCTGACATTCTTCAGCTCGTTTGTCTTTCCGTTTAATATTGCAGTTTCACGCTTTTCCTCGTTGTCTCGTTTTGTGTTTCATCACCGATCATGTTTGGTCTCTGGCTCGCCCTCTGTCTTGCAGGACATGTACAACGGGGGCTACTACCCGGTCCCCTCAGCGATGCCCTGCCCCCAGACCCCGGGAGGGCCCTCCCCCAGGAGCGGGGCCCAGCAGACTCCGCCCCCTCCCCCCGGGGAGCAGCCCGTTCCCCCGCCCCCTTCGGAGGACGGGGAAGCGGGTTCCGACCCCGGCCAGAACTCGCAGGCCCCGCCCGCGGGCCCGCCGCAGGGGTACGGCGGTGCCGGCGGCTATGGTCCCGGCCCCGGCTACGGATTCTACTACGGCTACGGCGGCAACGGCATGGGCGGTCCCGGCGGGGAAGGGCCCCAGCAGAGGCCGCCGCCCCCGCAGTTTGGCGGTGGCATGCACGGGAAGCGTGAGTGTCCTTGTCGGCAGACTGGGGAGGGGAGGTTGAAGCAATTGGAGTTGAAGGGAAGGTGAAGTGATTGTACAGTTAAAAGGGGCACTGAAGGTGAAGTGGACTCTGAGGTTGTCTATTTATGGTGATAACTCAATCTACAGGCTCTGAGCATTCTAACGAACCTAAAATTGCACTCGTTGGCGGCAGATTTCCCTATTGAAAGTCTAATAATAGATTGTGACATGCCCCTCTTTCTGCGCCTTGGAGCAAACATCGTTGGACGGTGTCTTCAAACAATAACTGCTGTATTACGTCCCAAACGTCCAAGGATTTGATGTTTTTGTCCAAGTATAACGCGCAATGCACCTCAAAAGAGCGGTAACGGTAATGTTCAGAATCTCCGTGCAATTAACTATTTTCGGTGGTCAAATTTCATGGAGGCGGTCAGGAGCCGAGGATGGTCGCCTCGAAAGAGTAGAAAATAATGCCCACGTATTTCTATTGCTGCGAGTTTACTGGAACACCTTGCTATCTAGGACTGGTCATTTTTATTGACTAAAGCTTAACAAGCAATATCCCATCAAAAACAAGCTTCTACATAAAGCACTTGAGTAGCGCTTTAACTTGCTTTAGTACTGTTGGTTTCTTTCAACCATTTTCAAAAGTCGAGAAAGTGCAAATTCATTTTAATTTCTGTAGAAAAATTATTTGTTGATTCATACAGCGTCATGTATTTTGAATTAAGCAAATGTGGTTGTGGCGCATTTGCTTAGGTCTAAGCCCGCCTTTGCTGGACCCGAGCTAATACGGCTTGTTCCGCACCACAACAGCGGGAAAGTCTGCTCGGAGACTCCACACAGTCTTGCTAGAAAGTTAAACATGCTCAAATACTGTACAAGCCATACAAGCTGAAGAACCAGTCAAACTTGTTCAAAATATTATTAATGGCAGTTTACCATTGAATTCGGAAGTTTTCGGGATTAACCCTTTCATGGTCGCATTTTTTCTCCAAAGACGTGCCCCTGTGGTCGTGTTTTTTTACAAGGTGCGATAGCAAAGAGTATACACCAGTTTATTGCTGCATAAAGAAATGTAAGACTTAAAATAAATAGTACACACACTTCAAAACATCTGCGGCACACTCGCTGGAGGCTGAACAAAACAAAAACGACTAAAACTTCGACGCGCCCGCTTCCGAGACGGTCTAGCAGACTCTGAGACGGTTTGTCAGACTTCAGACTCTGAAAGCTCGGTTTTCCAGTTCCTTGGATATCAAGCTGTCATCCGACTAGAGTCCGAGAAGGGTTCAAAGTCTGAACCCGAAGAGCCATCGCTCCAATCTTCCCTACGCTACCCCTGTACAGCCGGCACGCGCGGCCATCTCGGAAGTATCACTTCATACCTGCCAACTCTTCCGAATTTTTCGTAAAATGTACGAATTGGGACTGACTTTTACGAGTTTACGAATCTTGCTTCAGATTTTATGAAAAAGACTACCGTAAAATTCCGAGCAAGCGCCCCCATCCGAGCAAGAGCCCCCCCCCCCAACTTCACCTCTAATTTCACATTTCCGCACCGTTCCGGGAAAGCGCCCCGCTCCGCACCCGTATCACGCACCGCGCTGACCGCGCCCAGGCAACACTGGCCTGCGAAGTTCAGTCCAAGAATCCAATCCAATCCAATCCTACTTTGCAGCCCAATCAGCCTGGTCACTACGCGCCACTGTCGCTTTGTTTTGGGGATGTGAGGTCTTCTATGCGTTCTTACACAGTGGCAAAGAAAATCGAGGTCGTCCAATGGGATTGTGAAAACGAGAAAGACGCACACCAGACGTATGTCTCGACCCGATACGGGAATGGGACAAGAATTTTGACAATTTGCTACAGTCAAACTATGGGAAAGCCGAAGTTCGACGAAAGCTAAGTAACGGCGCGCCGGTGTTCAGTGAATACGTGGACAACGCGCTCTTTTAATACCTGGAGCGCGAAGGAAGTGCAGAATGAGCCATTAGCAACTGGCTTCTTTCTGAAGAGGCTGTCAAAATAGCCAACGTCATGCACTCGGGAAACATTGCGGAATGCTGCGAACTTTTTTTTGCGGCCGACTCTGGCGTGGTTTTGAAAGTGATTAACATAGCAGTGACAAATCTTTGGCCTAATAAAGTCTATGTTCTCAGAGATAAATAAAATATTAAATCTGCACTTCGCTTTTTTTTTTCTTTTTCTGACGGAAAACTTTTGTCGTCGCCATCTTGAATTTTGGTGCCGTTCCGGGATAGCGCCCCCCCTACTTTGCAGGTAATTTTGACTTGCGTGCAGGGGGGGCGCTTGCTCGGAATTTTACGGTATATAAAAAAATTTATTTTTTTTTTTTATTTTTTTGTAAAACCGTTGCTGGCGGTACTTTGCACCGCCACAAGAGGGCGATAGCTACCGTCCACGGCAGCGTCGTGTTTCTTACTATCAGTCTATCCGGTGGCCACGGATCCAAAACCAATCCAAAGCCCAGAGCCTTTGTTCGTGTGTTCGGCGGCGCACGTTGGTTCGGCGTGTTCAGTCGTGGTTGGGCCTCTCTGTTTCGGCCAGTATTGAGGCGAGAAGTGGGGAGTCCGTGTTTGTTGCACGTGAAATCGTAGCATTACCCTGGTCGCGGTGGCTTCGCGGCGATATGGCGAACTTGAAACCTCAAAAGAGGTACTTTCTGGTGTTCCTGAAGTCCTACACGTTGGAATTCCCGTGCTTCGTGCGGTCCAAAATGGGAGCGAAGTTGCGATTCTGTAGCATGTGCACGTGTGATGTAAGCGTTTCGCACGGTGGCAAGGCTGACATTAAGCTGCACATCGCTTCGCGTGACCCCCCCCCCCCCCCGCGGCCGCGGGAGTTTTACGAATTTGAAAGTCCACAGGGTGGCAGGTATGTCACTTGCACAGAGCGTCCAGTTTCGCAATTTCAAAAAGCTGCGCCAAAACAAACATGACCGCAGTTATACGGTCGTAGTTCTCTACAAACCTACCAGATGGAAGCACGTCCCTGTGAACGCGCCCGTTCAAGCAGAGGTGGGAATTTTCGAATGAGTAGTCGCGGACGTACATGTACGTCAGCAACCATGCGGGACGCTCTTGCGCTGACGTACAGCTACCATGACCATGACAGGGTTAAATGATGCCCCCAAAAGTAAGGAGTTGATTTCTTTTATAAAAGAAAGGTTCAGAAAGACATTGGAACTCCTATTTGTTCCCTCCGTGCATTTGGCTAGAGAAAATTTGGGGGTGCCCCAGCCTCGACGAAGGAAGTGATTTTTCTGTTTTGTGTCCTTGTTTGCGCTACTGCAGAGGCCCCGGGTGCAGGGGGTGTCCGCTTCAGCCTGCCCAAACGTGGCCCCAAGGGCAACAAGTTTGGCAGGGGCGGCTTCCAGCAGGGGCGCATGATGGGGGGACCCCAGCAGCAGGGACCCCCGGGACCCAACCAGGAGCGATGGGCGCAGAATGCTGCACAGAGGCTGGAGGACCGCATGTGAGTGGGACGTCGTGCACTCGTTTCGGTGGGGTTTTGATCATTCGAGGCACAGTGCCTAGAATGCATCATGTTTGCTCGGAATGCGTAAGGGGATGCGTTTCTCTACCAACCTTACCTGGAATGTGTCGAATGACATGTATGCCTAGACATAGTGCATGTTGAAATTTCCTTCTCTGTGTTGAAGAAGAGGACGAAGAAGGGTGGTCGGAGGCGATGAAGGAGGCTCTGGCGGCGTGGAACGCGACGATAATGTGAACACTGTGTCTGAAAACTTGTTTATTTATAGAAACGCACGACCAGTCCCCTAGTGTTACACTGGGTGTAGTGTGTTGTCGAACGGCGCGTTTCCTGTGCACAGCGCTTGGAACGCGTCGTCAAACGGCGCATTTGCTTAGCCTCAGTGCCTGAAACGTGTTGTCATATGGTCGTTTGTTTAGGCATTGTGCCCGGAACGTTCGCATTATCAAGTGGCACATTTGCCTAGGCATGCTGCCTGTGATGTTTCAACTGGCACGCTTGCCAAAGCACAGAACCTGGGGCGCATTGTCAGTTGGTGTGTTTGTCCAGACACAGTGTCTGGGACGCATTGTCAAGTGGCGTGTTTGCCCAGGTACAGTGCCTGGGACACATTGTCAAATGTCGTGTTGGCCCAGGCACAGTGCCTGGATGCATTGTCGACCCGTGGGTTTGCCTCGTCTTTGTTCTTGTCCTCTTGGCCTCCTATTGGCACTTTTGTACCTGCATAACACCATGAATCGCCACGATCTAAAGTGAGTGTGCTATTCATATTTAACCCAGACAAAAAATGCAGGGAAGACCCCCAAAAAATCAAATTTATGCAAAAAAAAAGTTGGCCTTGAAAAACGGCACATTTATATCCACCAACATCTAGAGAGTATTCCCAGAAAGTTTTGTTTGTTTACACTGCGGAGTTGTTTGTTTGTAAAATATTTTCAGTCCAACGATGCTAAAGGATAGGTAGAGGTTCGAGCACTTTGAACGCGTTTATCTCTGTTCCTTTTTTTGGCATAAATTTCACTTAATAAATCTATCGTTTCAGTATGAAACTATCGAGAGACTTCATTTTTTCGGCTTGTATACCGAAATTTAGTGGAGCCGGTTGCTGCAAACTTAGATATTGCATTTTCATGTTCCTTTATTATGAAAGATAGTAATTTGCAAAACTTAGTAAATGCAAAATAATTTTTGTTTTCTTTTTTCTGCAATTTTTTTATAGTACTTTGCAACAGGTATTTCAGTATGCATTGCACCAGAGAAATATGTGGTTATCAACACCATTTCTCAGCAATAGACGATTTATTGAGCAGATTCCATGCCAAGCTATGCTTTACTTTGTTCTGGGGATATAGCACCTCATAAAATTACAGGACAAACTTTGCTTATAGCTCACAGGACAAACTTAGCGCATGCCATCCTTCTGTATGGTTACAAGCACCAAACACAAATTTCACGCCGATTGAGTGAGCAGTTCAAAAGTTGACATTTCCAGGTAGTGTCCTCCCATAAAAGATGAGTTTTTCTTTTTTGTTATTACAGGGCCAACCTGACTCCCCACGGCCGTGACTGGCCAGAGAGCCTTAAGTAAGTACTCATCAAATGAAGTGTCAATTAGTTTGTAAAGCATGACACAGCATCGCGGGCGGGTAGAGAGGAGAACTCGTGTAATTCAGAAGAACACGAGCGGTAGAGACAAGGCGGACAGTCCACTTTGTAGTATGTTTCTCTCTGCGTTCTGAAGCGACGCGAACTCGTTTGTCGGACGGATGCTGAACGAACCTTCTCCCTCGTCTTGCTTTCAGACGCTACGCCATGCGTGCGTTCGGCAAGTGCAAGTCGGATCTCGACAGGGACCAGGTGGAGATTGTGCTGAAGGGGAAGCTGATCAAGATGCACCGCGGTGGGGACATGTGGGCCATGGACTGGGACAACGAGCCCCTTCCCAGGTAAACACCCCTCCCTTCAACGCCCATTTTACGCAGAGAAATTTAGGGCTGCAATTTCACCGGAAAAGAAAAGGTTGTCCATCTTTTCAATTAATCGATGAATTCATGTTTTATTGTGCCCCAAACAGCTAATAAGGCCTTTAAAGGGTTACACTTGCGCGAAGTGAAAGACAAGCAGACTGAGATATTTTCACACTACAAACTGAGCTTCAGTATTACACTTCTTTTTAAAACATGCAAGGGCAGTGAAAAGGTTCACATCAAGGTTAAAACACTTGTCATACATGCTCTGCATCCGAGTCAACGAAGCACTAGATTTTAAGTTGGGTAAGAAAAAAAAACTTGGATTGGTTTTGTCGCTGGGGAACATGAAGTGAGATTCTACTCAAGAACAGGGGGAATCAATAACATAGACAAGTTTTTAAAAAAATGAAACCATGTCGCAAACTAATCGTTTACCTGAAAGACTAAATGTATTGGAGAGACGCTCATAATCATAAAAAAAACTCTCCGTCCAATGTGGCGATCATAGATAATTCTTAGAAATTGTTGCCGTATGCACTTTACTCAGAGAATTTCATACAATAGAAAAGTTCAACCTTGATAAAACAAAAGACTGAAATAGATGCAGTATGCAGGTGGTAACTGCGGAAATTACAGGTAACGCGTTCAATTACGCCTAGGATGCCTAAGAAATCGTTAATAATTTTGTAAACATGCTAGTTAAGTCAGGCACGAGCCAGTCCAAACATTAAGGTCACATACAACTGAACTTCTTGAAATGTGTGAGTCGTGCAAGTTATAGGGGTGGACAATTACATTTGCCTTACGGGAGAGACAACCTTAATTTTGGTGGGGTTTAAAACCAGAGAGTTTGTGCAACACCACAGGCGAATCGCATCAACATTGTTTTGTAACAGTTAAGTCAGCAGGCGTACGGATACTACGATAAAGTTTGCGGATACTACGATAAATTGTCTTGGGGATAAAGTTGGGACACACAGGATGTGCGGCATAGTTTGAGCTGAGCCCAGTATTAGCTTCTTTGAGCACAGGGAGTCTGCCACACAAATCAGCTGCAACCCAGTGTACGTTTCGGTTCCAGCATGTGCTCATTGCTTTCCGCCATGCTCTGGTTGCACGTGTGTTGATGGGCTGTCAAAGGCAGAAAGCTGGTGCCCAGGGCGGAGCATCAACTCGGATTTTAATAACGTGTCGCCGATTGCCATCTCTGTGATTCCGAGGCAAAACACTGGCAGAGGCCTTCAGTACGCCAGTGGTCCAGAAGCTTCGGCGAAAGTTAGGTACGGGGCTACAAACTGTCGCCAGGAGTGCCATTGTTCTTGGTGGAGCATTTTTGTTTTGACCGCCCCACTCTCGATGAGCCGCCCCGAATTCGCGATTTCAAATTGTCTTCATAAAACAATTTTTCATACACTAACATTTTCTTACGTCTGTAATTGACCACTGTATGCGAGAGCAGGTCATTCTTTACCGGCCTCTAACAACAAAACTATGAAATAAGCTTTTTGTTTTTGTTTGTTTTCAAACAAAACAGCGTTCTTGCTTGCGATAAGGTGCCAGGCAGGTGAGCGTACGGGTTCACAGTGCCTGTACCCGCGGTGCTAATGTTTGACGGCGACAGCGGTGCGGAGGATTCATTTTGAGGCACGAAGACAAATGAAGAATGTTATTTTGGGATAAAGTTGCAGAAAGGAAGCTTGATCAGTCGACTGAATGTACAGAGCCGAAGACACACTAAAAGTAACGAGAAATGCTCTCGGTGCGATGAGTCACCGCGGTTCTTTGGTGACTTGTTCAGGGTGGGTTAGAAATTCCGTCAAAACTTTTCGGTTGCCAGCGTCCTGGATGTGGTGGCTAGATTGGTGTCTTCTAGCCCCCTCGCCGCACATGGTCACGTTGCAGGCTCTCCCGTAGCGTTAGAGAAGTTTTGTGATCAGTGCAGTGATGTGATTGCTGCGCCAAACTGCGCCAAGGGTCTAACCCTGCTACATTTTGCCAAAATATGGGTAATCTGCGCCAAGCCTGCGCCAAAGGACCAATTTCGGTCGCCTTTCAAAACCGAGACTAAACTGAGAACCGTAATTCAGCATGCGTGAGCTAGGTGGCGCAAGCGACCGCCTGACACAAAGTACCCTGCATTAATCATCCTTCCGCTCTTGCATGGTTTTTGCCGCCGTCTCGCGTCTCGCGCCCTCGTCGACTCGGAAATCTCGTCTTGAAAATCACACGCGGGCGTGTGCGGACGCTCTGACGCTAGTATGCCGAGTGGCATCCATGCCAGTCCTGCTGTGAAACAAAACCACGTTTTTGCGCAGTGAAAGATTTTTGTGATTTGAAACGCTCGCGCGACGTCGGGTGTTGCCGTCCCCACGTCGCTGCAGATATGGCGATTTCTTAATGTCCAAATATTGATTACCTAGGATTCTCTCGTTGGGCTTTCTTTCGAAAGGGACCCCGGTACGTGAAAAATCTGCCGCAAAAGAAAGTTGGTGAAAAGAAGTGAGCTAAAGCAAAGAAGACAATGTTTGCACGCTGAACCCGCACATCGCGCTTGTTTAGCTCGAGTTCTGTCGTTCCACAAAGCGCTCTAAGAAATGTTTAACCCTGTCTCGCGATGTCATGCATCGATGCATGCGCTCATGTTTTTCCTTTGTGTTTAGCTTGTACCATGCCTGCCGGCCTGGCAAGCACGCGCCGCTGGACTGTTTCTTTTTTTTTTTTTTTGTTGAATGCTGGACAGTTACATTTTGCATACTAATTTGGGAACCAGTTGGCGACGGAGCGGAGTGGCATTGTTTCGGTTTCGATTGAACAGCCGTTGTCACCGCTCGCGCGACGAAGCACATGCCACTGCAAGCCTGCTAAAGTTGCCCTCACGAGCATTTGAACATGACTGCACGACAGAGGCACCAGCTGGGACGCTTGCAATTTATTGTTTTACGTTTGCTTACTTTTGACGAAAATCTGGCACGTCGGGAACGTGTAAAACGGTGGCAAGCTTTCTTTTTGGAATTGCTCGGCAACGCCTAGAACACTGTACACTTGTGGGATGTCTCGGCAGTAAAAACACAAACAGTGAGTTCCGTCACAACACAGCACAAAGTGCCCTTCGTTTGTCCAGCACTTAAAACAAATGTTTTTTTTTTTAATATTTTTAAGAATATCTGCTCCAAAAGCCACTTTTGCTGCTCCAAAACACTGTTCTGGCTGCTCCAAAGGCCACTTTTGCTGCTCCAAAACACTGTCTTGGCTGCTCCAAAAGGTGCTCCAAAATGGCTTAGGCCAATCACATCACTGTCAGTGGCGTATCAAAGGACGCTGGCGTCGGTCTACAGATTCCCGGGGTGGCGGACTTGAACCCCTGCAGAGGTGCTTGCAATCTTTGTGAAGAAGGCGTCGTGTAGTCGTGGTTTCGGTTGCACGTGAAAAGCTCCCCCGGTGGCTAAAATAGTCTCGGTCCTCTGCTGGGTCGTGCCAGATGCCCTTCCTTGGTTTTGCATTTAAAACCCCCAAATTTTTATTTGACTCGTCGCCGACTACAATTGTACGAGCCACAACTTCCAAAGTCATAGACTCTCGCGTCCCTTCCCCGCAGCATACACAGCGAGCGCCTGCAGCAGGAACAGGACAAGCCCGCACCGCCGCCGCCACCGTCTTCGACCGCGTCCCAGCCAACCCCCGACGACAAGAAGGGGCCGCAGGGGACACAGTCGTCCTCCCTCCTCTCTTCACCGGCCACCCCCGGCCCCGGGGGGGCCCCCCCGGCCCCCCGGGGCAGCTTGGCCCGCAGGCTGGGGCACACGGCACCCGTGTCGAACAGGCTGGGCCCCAAAAGGGCTCCCTCATCGGAGAGGGGGGGCCGCGAGTCGCCCCCAGGCTACATCCCGCTCAAGAGCGGCGGGGGCCGGAGGTCGGACGGGTGGTCGCGGGGCAACGGGCGTAGGCTGTCCAGGTCTAGGTCCAGGTCCAGATCGCGTTCCAGGTCGAAGACGAGGAGCCCGCCGCAGCCGGCACCCAGGGACCGCAGGAAGAAGAGGCGTTCCAGGTGGGGTGTCCTCCTCTCTTGCACCGGGTTGGGACAGTGCCACCTAGAAGACGAGACACGTGCGTGACAGGCGTATCCGCCCTGGCGTCTCTGTGTGTAAACATCTCGTTTGTGAAACGCCGGAGGCGATGCTGACGCGAGCTAGGTGGCGCTGCGTGGGGCCACCAGTGACAACGTTTGGTGGAAGGCTCGTCTTCTAGGCGGCGTCGGTTGGGAGGAAACCCCCTATAGACCGGCACGCTGTTTACAAACAAGCCCGCATTTGCCCACACCAGGTGTGGGCACTGCGCGTGCGCAGAAACTAAACTGGTGCGAGGTGAGGCGTCCGCGCATGCGCCGTACCGTCAACAGCGCCACCGCGGCTGCGTGACGTCAGGGCTGCGTGTTGGTCTATAGGGCAATTTCACGCGACATGCCTTTAGACATCTTTTTATGCACGGAGGCGGCAATTTCTTGGCTCGCTCACGTTTCTTTGTGTCGCGGCGGACTGCATCCGCCGAAGCAATCGGCATCGAGAAAGAGCGTCATCCCGTGCTCGATCTTCCTGCGTACCTGTCTCTTTTCAAACTTGAGACGAGGCTGCGATCGAGAAGTCGACCCGTCGGTCGCCGTAAGGCCCTGCCAAGTGCCGCCCGGGCGGCTTGGAAAGGAAACTAGTCGGCGTAAACTCAAATTTATGCGACCCGAATACGTCCCCAATCGTACCCCCGAGTTGCGTCGTTGACCGAACCACGCGCCGTGCTTCAGTGTTTCACTGACGCCAAAAGCGGCAACGACAACTATGCGATTCCTTTGTTATCGTCGCACCTAGCTGGAGATGCGTTTCAGGCACCATAGTTGCACGCGAGGTTTGTCGCTTGCATCGGCGTCGCGGGGAACGACTGCTCACCGGCGTTTCTTTCCCTCGCTGGCAGCTCTCTGGAGTCCAGCCCAAGCCCGGAGCCGGTGCGCAGCGGCGGCAAGAAGGCGCTGCACTCGAGCGTGTCCTACAGCGGGACCAACCCGAGCCATGGCTTGGGCAAGAAGGGCAAGTCGGCCCAGAACCGCAAGGCCAACAAGAAGCAGAAGAAGCAGCAGCAGATGTGAGTGGCACTCGGTCCTCCTGATCTCGGGGTTCGACGGAGCAGTGCGGAGTTTGTCTCGCTTTACGTGGAGCGAAGCCGGAGTTTTAAACCCGAGTTGCCCTGAATGGTGGTTTCACTGCACGAGCCCACGTGGTCAGCAGTGAACGCCGAAAGCCGGAGCTTACTCTTGTGGCTTCTGCTACACCCTCACGTAAAGTGAAAGCGTAGCACATGCAGCGCAAGGTAGTGTTGCAGAGCCTAGATCCTGGGTTTTATCCCTTCCCATTATGATTCGAATGATCATTGTACTCGCGTGCAGTCGTGGTGTATGTTAGAAACCCCAGGCTAGCAGTTGCACATTACTGGCTAAATTTCTCGTCTACAGCGGAGACGTCTGATCGCCCCATGGGGCCGACTCGCTTCCATACAGCTTAGCTTCACTAGATCCATATCTCCTCTGTAGCAGTTTTTACCATAGGATATGCCTTCACTAGGGCGAGCTGTGGGCAAATTATTTCATTGTCCACCGATAAAATCTTTGGCTGCTGGAAAGCGATGTAGGGAAAGCTTATTTCTGCATGCAGTCTACTGTTATGCGGGTTACAATTAATGGCAGCGAGTGAATGCCTGCTGTATTAACCAAAAGAAGCCAGGGACATGATTGCTGTGCCAAAGTGCTTGCCCTGCTGCACCCTGCTGCATTTCGACAAAATGTGATGAATTTGCGCAAAACAAAATTTTGCTTTATTAAAGGAGTCATGAAACGCTTTTCCAACTTTTTCCTGTTTAGCTTTCCTCCTCAACTCACAAATTGCGCATTCTACCAAACAGTTCAAGAAGACGAAAAGGGGGAGTCGCCTCTTGCTCGGACTCTCGTTTCTCTAATCCGGACACATCCAATCTCCCCCTAGAAGATTAGCCGTCGCTCAAAATTCAGACAAACGTTGCTTTCCCCACCCCGTTCACCCCGAAGCTGACAGTGCTGTGGAAGCTACGTGCTCCTTGGGCCAGCCACACTTTTGCCACGTGATCACGCTCTCTCGCGCGTACCCACGCGCAGAGAATAAGGTGAGGTGATGAAAGGGGAGCGGCTGATTAGTCCGGCAAGCGTGTAGCTTCCACCACAATGTCAGCTTAGGGGTGAACGGATTAAGTGAGCTCCGGTGTCGTGTGACGTTCGTTTGGGCCCGGTGACGCGCTGCGGGGTCCCGATGACGCGCTGCGGGGTCCGCGGATGTATCACAGAGAAAAGGCAGCGAGCTTGCGAAGGGAAGGAGGTACGAAATAGTCCGCTGTGGTTTTCCAATTTTCGTACCGAAAGTCGGCCTTTTGAATTTCTACCTTTTTTCTTTTGGCCCACTGAACGATGTGCTATTAGTAAAATACTAATATAAATTGATTCACTGCAGTCCAAAATACGTTTCATGGGCCCTTTAATACTGAAAACGTAATGGCCGAGGATCCGCAACACGGTCGGATCGCCACGGTGGGCTTCTCCGAATTTTTGGAACTTTCGGTTATCGCTTCAAATAATGCACTACTCGATTTCATCTCTGTATCAAACACTGTTCGGAAGTCAAGAAGTGTCCTCATGTTCATGGCCCGTTCTGGTGGGTTAGATAGCTTCGTGGAGTGCGCTTCTGACCGCACACTGGTGCACCGCTGTGAAGCGAAGACAGCAGAGTATGTATCGCGATTCTTCTATTCATGTTTCGCTGTAGAGCAGCAAAGCGAGACGTTGCACACGCAAGGGTTTGAATATTTTCAATTACAGTCGCCGACCGATTTTTTTGACTTCGCAGGGATCGAAAAAACGTCCGAATAATAAGAACAGTGCGAAAAATCGGCCTTTATTACGTCTAAGCGGGCTTAAAGGGGGGGTGCAACGATTTCCGGACTTCGGTCAAAAATTTGTGGAAGTTGCCCTCTGACACTTCTGAAGTAAAAAACAGAAATTCGATTTTGCCTGCGTGTCCCAGTTGTTGCGTAAAAAAAAGATAAATATTGGCATTTCTGGCACCCCTCAACTCACTCCCAGTCTTCAGGGTCACACCTGGTCCCCCTCCTAGTGACGTCATTCGGAGTTCCGTGTAGGTTCCCGTGTGCTATCTCGGAGGACGCTTCCTCTTCCTCTCTCTGCTGACATTAGCGGGCGTTATGCTGCAGCTTAGAGCCGAGCGAGGTCACATAATCTTCTAGCCGTAGTTCCTTCGGCTGCCACTTGGGGCTGCAGGTGGGGGAAAAAGCTCGGCTTTTGTTTTGCAATTATGCAGCGGAATCGCTACATTTTTAATGAAGGAGATGTTTTCTCTATTCTCCGGGACACGATAAACAACGTAAAAATGACAAGATGCAAATTCTTTACCAAACAAACCCCCCCTTTAAAAAAGCCGTAAATAGTGCCTTGCTTCAGGTTACGCCTGCGCACCTTGTTTCAGGTTACGCCTCCGTTTGCATTACGGCGACTTTTTATTAGCTTGAAAATTGCTCCCATTTTTTCTAGCGTTACGGTCGAGTAATTTCTACGCTTCTCAGAGACACATCGCGGTGGCGGAAGAACAGATGAGGCGTTGACATCCAAGCCAGCGTAGTCCGAAAACACTCTTCACCGAGATGAGATCGAGATGAGAGGCTCAAGTCCTCGACTGCAATGGCGAATGAACAAAGCAGAATGCTAACAACAATGATGATAATGATGAGCAGCTAGAGGAAATAGCCCACAGCGTCACCTAGCGGGAGGATTAGCAGTGCTCAAGCAGCGCTGCCAAAGCCAGCAGAGACTACTCTCTGGGCCAGCCTTTAAGCATTTCTTCCCCTCTCGCCCGGCAGCCCCCAGTTCCAGGTGGAGGAGGACATGGTGACGAGCGAGAAGCTGCAGAAGCGGGCGGCCCGCTTCCAGTCTGAGATCTCGTCCGGGCGCAAGAAGCGTCCCTTCTCGCTGGTGCTGACCATCAACAGTGGGCCCATGCTGGACGCCGGAGAGGCCGACCTGGACTGGGAGTCCTTCCCCATCGTGGGCACCTGCAGGGACCTCGAGAAGCAGTATCTGCGCCTCACCTCGGTCAGTCTGCCCCTACCCTCCCTTGTACCGGGCGGTTCGGCCGGTGTCTCGAAGCAACGGCCTCGTGTGGAAGCCTGCGGGGAACTCGCTTCCTCCCGTTGGTGGCGGTCGCACCGTAGCGAGGCCGTGCGAGAGGGTGTTGGCAACGGAGCCACGTCTGTTTGATGTTGAGGGAAGCGAAGTGTAGCGTGACATTACGATGCCACGTCAAGGTGTCGCTCGACATCGCAACTTGGCAAAGAGTGAATGCTACAGCCCCTTTGGCAAGTCGGCGACGCACCAGAGCACGTGGCAGCTTTGCGCAGAAGCGGTGCGCTCCGACACGGCGCCGTCCTTATTGGCTCGCTGGGCTTGTAGCTTTCGCTGTTTTCCAACTTTTGGGGAAACTTGGTTCCTGCGGTGCAATGTTGCCTCAAAGAATGTGGAAGATTGCTATGTTCCTTCTTCGAGTTGTTTGTCGCCATCGTGTATTTCGTTTGGTACCTTGCAACTGCCTTCATTAAACGAATCTTTGCCCAACTCCAGGCCCCCGACCCCTCGACGATCCGCCCCGTGGAGGTGCTGCGTCGCTCTCTTGACATGGTCAAGGAGCAGTGGCTGCTCAAGCAGGACTACCACTACGCCTGCGACCAGCTCAAGTCCATACGTCAGGACCTCACGGTGGGTGCTGGAACGGGTAGCAGATGCATGCTCCGAAAAACCCGAAGCCATCATTTACGCTTTGTAGGCCAGCGATGCTACCGTATTTTCTCCGGTGATAGCCGCGCCCTTTGTGAACGATATCTGCGTGTTCACTTTTTCGCCGAGCTCGCATACAGCAGATACAGTCGCCGACCGATTATTCGGACTTCGCAGGGACCGAAAAAACGTCCGAATAATAGAGCAGTCCGAAAAATCGGCAGATTGAAAAACTTGCCTTTATTACTTCCAAGTGGACTTAAAAAAAGCTGTAAATAGTGCCTTGTTTCAGGTTACGCCTCCGTTTGCGTTCGGCAACTTTGTTAGCTTGAGAATCGCTGCCTTCTTTTCTA
The DNA here is from genome assembly GCA_013358835.2 of Ixodes persulcatus. Taxonomy (NCBI): domain Eukaryota; kingdom Metazoa; phylum Arthropoda; class Arachnida; order Ixodida; family Ixodidae; genus Ixodes; species Ixodes persulcatus. The sequence goes on along the minus strand of JABSTQ010011466.1, from coordinate 282,054 downwards.
GCGTTATGGTCGAGTACTTTCTGCACTTCTTAATGACACATCGCGGCGGCAGAAGAACAGATGGGGCCATGACGTCTAAGCCAGCGCTGTCCGAACGAGATAAGAAGCTCAAATCCATGAGCGCAAAATGGCGACTGGTAACGCGAAGGAACGGAAAAATAAAGCAAAATGATAATAATGATGATGATGATGACCTGCAGCTAAATTGAAAAAAACACCATCTTCCCGAGAGGAACCATGGGGTGATGCGGAGCATCGCGGATCGTTATTAACGGTGTTATTAACGACCGGTCCAGGAAGTCACGTTTGAAGCGAGCGTCGGGCTGCGCGTGCTGCTTGGCTCGCGCCGCCGCTTTCGCTGCGCGCTCGCGGTCGCGTGCAGCATCGGGAGCAGCCTCTCGTTGTTGACGTTTACATGCGGCTTCCCGTTCTCGAAGGTCGGGTTCCGCCGCTCGCTTCGTACGTTGAACTTCACGGTCCCGAACCTCAGGTTCTGCTGCTCGACGTTCACGAACCAACGCGGCTTCCCGTTCTTGAAGGTCGGGTTCCGCCGCTCGCTTCGTACGTTTACGTTGAACTTCACGGTCCCGAACCTCGGGTTCTGCTGCTCGACGTTCTCGAACCGCCGCTGCTTCACGTTGTCGTAGTTCAGCATCTGCCGCTCGACGTTGACGAATGGACGCCGCTTCTCGTTGGCGTAGTTCAGGGTCTGCCGCTCGCTTCAAGCGTTTGCGCTCAGCGTCGCGTGCCCTTCGCTGCGCAGCTTTGTCTTCAGTGTACGTAGCGTTGCTGTTAGTTTGTGGGGTGGAGCTGACGCTTGCTTGCGCCAACCCACTAACTGACTGGACTGTTGCTTCCATCACACTTCATCGGAAGAACGGAGTGAAGTGGAGTCAACAGCGCTGAACTGAACGCGCGCAGCGCGCTACCGCTGCTTATATTCACACTTGAAGGAGAGGAGACTAGAGGAGGAGAGTTGCGCATGCGCGCGCAGTGTGAGTAGAAGCGAACGCACGCGAAGTGCACGCAGCTGGTAGAGAGAGAGAGCGGAGAGAGTAACGCGCAGCTGTTGGAGAGAGGGAAGGAGGAGAGTTGCGCATGCGTAGTGTGAGTGCAGACTACGACGCCGACGCCGCGGGACATAGACCCGAGCAAGAGATGCTCCGCATCTAAAAAAAATGGCTAGCATAGCGTCACCGAGCGGTAGGACTTAGGAGTACTCAAGTAGCGCTGCCAAACCAAGCCAATTCATTTGCAGCCAACATAGAATTCAAAATGGCCGCTTCTCGACGTTGTTTTCCGCTGATCGCTCGCGACGATTTTGTCCGAATCAAATTTTCGGACTTCAAGCTGTCCGAAACATTGGTCGTGAATATGCACTATTTCTGTGGGGTAAGTCACGATTCCGCCTTTAGGTTCGAAATATCGAACAGGTCCAATTATCGGAGTCCAAAAAAACGGTCGGCGACTGTAGTAAAGTTTTTGTTTGGACTGGTTTGATGTCTGCTCATGAACTGATTTATTCTGAAAAGTACCCGACGGTATTCCCACATTTTTAACTTTTCGTCTACATTCTGGTGTCCCACCGGATAGGATGTTTTAGCATAGCTCCTTCCACTGTTTCGTTGTTATAGAGCTGCCTGGTACTTGCTGAAAGTGTTCTTTCCCAGAATTCCTTTGACGTCAAAAATCCGTAATGCGCGGAGGCCTATGTCTTTTATCACACTCGGAACTAGCTGAAACATGTGAAGATTGACATTGTATGAAAACATTTCGTTGAACGTGAATTCCTTTCCTGGCCGACACCTCTCGCGTTTGCAGCGGTGGTATTTTCTAGCAACGAATTCCAAGAAGGCAGCGGGCAGGGGGTCATGCGTCGATTAATTGCGGGGGAAGGGGGCAATGATGGCTTCCTCTTTCCCCGGGATTTTATTTAATCATTATTTATTTTTGTTTCTAGAAAAATATTTCCTTTGCTATTTCGATGCATTCCTCGACACCCCAGAAACGAGTATCGAAACGATGTTTCCTTTCCCCAAGCGGATGTGAGCCGTGCACTGGCAAAAGTATGGTGGATGCTCTGTCTGAACCGGTGTTGTGGCCCTCCTCTCTCGCGCGCAGGTTCAGTGTGTTCGAGACGCCTTCACTGTGCAGGTCTACGAGACTCATGCCAGGATCGCTCTCGAAAAGGTGGGTGCAAGTTTTTTTTTCAGTGCAGCTGTTAAGGGCTAGCTACCACCATCTATGAATGACGGTGGCAACCAGACAACCGGCTTGCCGGTTGTTTGGTTGCCGCCGTTGCTCATTGATGGCGGCAACCTTTCTACTCTGGCTTGCTGACTTGTGGATGGCCATTACTTCATTCCCACCATAGTACAGCTTCGCTGGTCTTCCTTCTTCACACAAGTGGAAATGCTGAAATTTTTTTTATGTTCCTTGTCGACACTGTCGTGGCGAAGTCACATGCTCGCGCAGAAGTTAATCTTCTTCGTGCCTTTGTCGGGCGACTGGTTTCACCTTCGGCGCCGAGGACCTTTCCAAGGTCCCCTCCCTCCTCGGAAGAAAATATAAACCGGCGTTTTGCGTTTGCCGCTTCCCGCCGGTGACCTTGGTGCCGCCCTCTTCCGCCAGGGGGACCACGAAGAGTTCAACCAGTGCCAGACGCAGCTCAAGACGCTCTACCTGGAGGTGGAGGCCGGCAACCGGCTGGAGTTCACGGGGTACCGGATCCTCTACAACGTCTTTGCCCGCAACACCCTGGGTGAGTTGTGTGGTGGGGAGGGACGGCGAAGACTTTGGCAACTTTCAGGATCTTGGCAGAGTAGCGTCCCTTTTCGAAACCCCATCGAGGAACATTGGTGGTCGCCATATCTCGGGCGCGAAGCTTGTGATTGAATTTGAGTACCCGGTAAATGGTGCACACTTTTAAAAAGGGTCTATTACAGTGATTAGCTGGGCGTAGCGACCGAAGTTAATCGGTATCCCGCCGTGGGACGAGTACCGGCCCTGGGTAGCAATGCTAATGTCAGTCCGGGGGGGCGGGTTTCCCATTTTGCCCTACTTGGGGGGCAGGAGCGTCGTCTTTGTGGTGGGACTTCGGATTCTGAACGTATTGACTTCCCTTTGTCTCCGGTTCGAGTTTGTGGTGTTATTTTATCGCTCTGTTTGCAAAAATTGTTGGACATGCTTAGACTTGTTGACTAGAGCAGGATTTCAATGAAAAAATTTTGTATTAACCTTATGCCCCTGGAGGCAGATTCACACAGTGCCGTTTACTTACATTGGACCATGTTACGCGAGCTTAAGGGACGAAGAGGGAATCGACTGAAACTTTTCTGATTTTCAATAGATTCTAATAAGATTTGGCACATATGTTTGTAATGCCTGTATGGTGATACAACCGAAATATCACTTTCTGATCCAAGTTACTTTTTGATTTATCAAACTTTTCTGCTTCGGTCTTTGTGGAAAGCCTGCAGAATTAAAGAAATACAATAGAAGGGTTGTTGTACAACGACAATATTCCCAAAAGTATCCTACAATTTACGATAAGGAAAGAGGGACATTGAAGACAAACAGGCAAGCCTGTCTTGTCTGTTTGTCTTCAATGTCCCTCTTTCCTTATCGTAAATTAGAAACCAACACGCTCAACAATCTACATTATCCTACAAAACATGACATTCCTGAATTTGTTTTTTATTCTTGTCATAATTATTTTTAATTTCAATTTTTGTCACCTGGTTTGGACAGGAACAAAGGACATGCAGACAAAGAGAACCCCCTCATAAATTGAAAAATAAAATAATCTAAAAACATAAGAATGTCATGAGCTTTAGCATAGTTCAAAGAGTATAATGAAACAAACGGAACAAATACTCAAAGCTGTTGCCAAGATACCAGCTCCATGAGCTGAGCGGAAAGCAAAAAGAAGTTCAGAGGAAACGGTCTCTAAAGTTCTAGGTTCTGCTTCGCACCTTAGAAGCCACCGTGGTTGTAGTTTTCCAAGTCCTTTTCAGCACAGCCCCTCTTTGGCTTCTGACCTTTTGCTTCAAGAGCTTTTGAAGCTTTCTTTTTTCGCAAGGCGTCCTTCTCCGCTGCCCTACGAAGGGTGAGTCCTCCAGGTTGGATGCCGAGGGAAGAACAAAACTCCGTGTAGGCACGTTAGCTGCCACAGTTGAACTTGCAGATGGCCTCACTGACGGCGGTTTCTGCTGCAATCAGGGAGGCGCGTTCATCTTTTAGGAAGCACCGACAAGAATACCGAGCTAAGACTCTCTGCTGCATTCTGCGTCTTCTTTCCCTTGCACCGGTCAAGGAGCTGAGGCTCGGAGAGGCACTGGTACACAGTGGCAACATGGCTCGCCAGCTTGTACTTGTGAGCTGGCCGAGGCTTGCCTTGAGCTTCTGCCGCTCGATGTCTGCACCAGTTCATGGGTCCAGGCAGACAAAGATGATGATGAGGTTCTTCATCATCGCTGCATCTCATCGACGTCAGGGTGGCTTCGTAAAGCCATGCCGTAGTAGCTGGTGAGCCTTTTGATGAGCTCCTGCTCAACACTAACCCTGTGTAATATTCAATCACGATACCCACACCAATGTGGGATGTGTGACCGCGTGTCATCCACATGCCGTCGTATATCCGAGTCCCATTCTTTGTGAAGGTTGGGTCCATTTCTTTGTACACTTTGCGCACAGCATTTACAGCATCAGTGAATACACCTGCTGCAGCTGTATCTGCGGCAGGGCTGAACTTGGACTTGAGGTACCCCTGGAATGCTTTTGTGGTGCATTCCCCGATGCGACACGTTCATAACAGACCAAAAGTCTGTCAGTGCAGTTGCACCCTTGCCAACACTCTTCACGGCCTGCATTGACCTCAAGTGCGTCTCGAAGGCCCGGCTGTCTTCTTGTCGCGGTGATGACCAATGGTTAGAGACAACGCCACACGTAGAACAAGTTAGGAGCATATTCACCGCCAAACCAAGCCTTGTTCCCTGCACGACGGTGACTCCCAGCTGCAATCACTTCGGGCATTGTGTCTCGCTGGGGAGCGCGTTCAGTGCCGCGACCTGAACCACCAAATACTCATCAGATGGCTCCGCACTCGCAGGTTTCTGGCCTTCGCTGGTCAGATTCATCTTCCGCTCAGTTGCTGACACTGAACTCAATGACTTGCGGAACGCAGCAGTGCACTCGCAGGACTCCTCCGTCGAAACAAATTTCGGTTGTAGATGCGCCTGAACGGTGCGATCGGTGCTCGTAAGGGTCATGTCTTCGACGCCATTAACAGGACGCAAAGTGCTTGGCCATACATTCAAGCCGTCCGCAGCAAACTGCGCTTGAACGAGACGCGCACTTTTGAAACTCGGCGGCAGGAGGGAAGTTTTCTTACTTTTCTTGGCCATTGGGGATTTCCACTTGTGATTGCCGAAGCGATGCGTCGTCCCGTGCTTCATTTTGAAGGATCGTCGATCTATGATCGCGCGAAAAAGTCCAAGCGGGAGCAATAAAACAGCGTAACCCAAAACAAGAACAAAGAAAAGCACCTTCAGCGAGCAGGCGAAAGTGGCGTAGGAGCAGACGACGCTCTCCCAGATACCGGCCTCGCCGGCGCTGTTGCTAGGGGCAACCACTTCGCCGGCCAATGACGGAGCGCGCCCGACCCGCGCAGCAGAGAAGGCCAATCGGAGGTTGCCGTTTCCATCCGGGAGGCTTCCGAAGTTTTGTTTTTTATGTGCTTAGTTTGCATTTGAGGAGACGGTAGACGCGGGAAATAGGAAGATGACAAAATGCACTTTCCATAGATACCAAGACGGCCGCGCTTGGTAGCGCTGTCGCGGAGAAACGGGGGTTTGAAAAACGTGGATTTTTCACGGATTGGAAGCAATATTTCGCTACCTGACCTCATATAAGTGATTATTTAGAGCACTTGGAGATAGTTTTCAACGAAAAAAAGCTTTGAGAGGGCATAGAGGAAGACCCATAGATGTGAAATAGTCCTCTGCAAAAATCAACTTTTTGGACATTTTTCGCGAGTTGATCCCCGCGTCCTCCCTTAAGTCTGCTTACGCCGCGAGCTACCGGGACGTAGTGCTTTGTATGAAGTGTGGCAACCAGTTCAACAAGTGGCTTTGCCTGCATCATACAAGGTATGGTGTCCCGGTGTCTTGGACCTGCAGGGGGCATCTGCTTTAGTAGGTTTTTGGTGGGCAGCATCACCACAGACCCTGAGCCATATGGGTTCTCACCCACCCACGTCTGGCTGTGCATGGCTTTCTTGTGTCCGGGGAAAAGGGCATCCTGGTGGTTGAGCCGAGCCCGGGGTGGGTTTGGACCCTTTGGGCCCGCCTCCCTCGGGTGAGGCAATATACCACTTCGGTCCCCGCTTCTCGTAGACGAGTGTCCTGGCTTGGCCCGACCAGGATGATTCAATCAGTCGCCTTTCTTCCCCTCTCCTATCTTTAACTTCCTCCTTCTCCCTTCCTATTCCACCATCTTTGGCGGCAAGGGGTAACCTTGTGTGGTGACAAAACTCTTGTTCCATACTTGGGTATAGCATTCTGGTAGCACTGGTAGGGTGAAATAGACAAGCCAGACTGGTTATGAGAAGTTACCTATCCCCTTGTTGGACTCCGTGGTGGGTGGTGCGCTACAAATGCCGAAGTTTGCCCTTCATTTCGGTTCTAAACAAAAGACACCTAAGCACTTTTTACTAGTTGTGAATGCAAAAGCATGAGCCGAGAACCACTTTCGTTTAAGTTTAAGCAAAGTTGGAGACAGCTTGTTCAAGAGCTGTACCATTTTCAAAATTGAAAGAATACTGCCTGGCAAACGCATCTTTTACGACAAAAAAAAAAAAAAATCAGCCTTTTAAAATTTGTGTGCTAGAGGACGTTCCAACAGCTTTAATATCTCTTGCACCTCCGCCTTTTTCTTTCTTCCGCGCCACAGAGTTGAAGACGATCTTGGCAAACCTGAGCGCCTCGGAGAAGGCGGACGCGGTGGTGAGCCACGCGCTGGCGGTGTGCCACGCTTGGAGCCTGGGTAACTATGCGAGGTTTTTCAAGCTGTACCAGAGCCCGCCCAAGATGTCCGGCTACCTCATGGACTGGTGCGTGTCCAGGGAGCGCAAGGCGGCCCTGCGCGCTATGGTCCGGGCGTACGTATGCCTCCCACCATTGCCCTTTCTTCGTCGTAGCGGCGTACTGCTCGTTTCGGGAGGAGGGGGCGGGATCCGTTTGGCTGCGTGAGGTCAACGTTAACTATGCCACCTGTATGGGAGAAAAAAAAAAAAATTTGTTCAGTTTTTTTTTTTTTTTTAAATCTGAACTGCGCTTTGCCGAACATTCGGTTTCTGCCGAAACTTAGGCTAGCAGTTTGGAACAGATGCTAAAGTGCTTGCCTGATCCGATTCAAAAGATCGGGGCAATTTTCGGAAATTTTCAACGTGGAAGTGACTTTGATTCTTCGCGGTAGACACTGTTCATTCTTACATACTGTAAGCGACTTCGGTTTTTCCTGATTTTGAAACTTAAAAGTGTGTTGCGAAAAATTGGTCTCACGATTATTATCTCCTCATGGTAACGAATACAGTGGAATCTCGTTAATTCAAACTCTTAATTCAAACTAACATGCAGGTCCCGTCCTATGTGCTTCTAGGAAGGAAACTCTCAGTAATTCAAACTTTGCATTATTCAAAGAAAGTTCTGGTTCCCCTCTGATTAAAATTAACGAGATTCCAGTGTACACAGCTTATCAGTTGAGGTAGCGAAATATTTCCGAATCCACGATTTCCAAAGTTTGCAAAGTATAGAGCCCGCAAAAATAAGGTTGTTTACAGTTTTCGCGGGTTTCTTTGTCTACTGTTTTCTCCTAGAGAATATTCGTGAATCGCTTAGAACTTTTAAAAGGGGACAACGGCAAGTTCCGAAACTTTGGCTTCTCGTACCGACCGCTGGCGCTGCATTTGGGCGAAGTCTGAGCGTTCGGCACTGCGCAGGTTGTCTTCCAAACACCCGGTACTTAATTCCACCACAACTTGGCAAAGGGCAAACGTGACTGCCCTTTGCGGAGAAGAGCGTCGCCCCGACGAGCTGTCGCGTGCCTCGCTCCGGCGCATTCATTGGCCCGCCGGTGCCGTGGCGTTTGCCATTTGCCAAGTAGTGGTTGGGTTGGCACCCGCTAGGCTGATGGACGCAGGTCCGCTTTCTCCTCTTTCCTCCAACGTGCTTGCATCGTAACAGCGCCAACCCGGCAGTCGGGCCCAACTCCGACACATTAATTGAACGGTGGCACAGCACTCCTGTGTGTGAGTGTGTCGGGATTAGAGTGTACACAGTTCTTCCTAGTTTTGGGTGGTCAGGTTAGATGGGCTCTTTATTGCAATGAGAACTGCTTCGTTGGAGACGCAGTGTTCAGGGAAATCATTCTCTCTGGAAACGGGCACAGCTTTAGAAACTCCCCATACTACAGTTTTTCTGGGCCTCAGTTGCCTGCATCAGTATTACGTTTGCGATTCAACCCTGCTTAACTGTGCACGTGTATTAGGCTACGAGTATAACAAGCATGCTCCTGCTTTGTTTTTCTTTGGCCATATCTTTACCATAACTGTATCGTCATTATATCTCCATTTATTGAGGAGTACCTTCGTTACTACCGTAACATCGCGGGAGAGAGCCCGCCTAAAGTTGAGCGACTTTCGGTGTGCAATCGAGAGAAGTTGAAAAAAGGCTATTTTTAGGCAACGTGTGCCCGCCAAACTTGTTATTGTGACGAGGGGCAAAGAAGCAAGGGTGGATTGTACTTCCCAGTCAGCAATGTTCGCCTATATCCCGCCATGGCTATAGTTTCATTCACGCCAAGGCCATCATTGATCCGAACACTACTATTACTAAAAGTGGGCTATCCTCGGTGTTTAAAAAAGAAAAATAGAAAATCGAGACAAAACTAGGGGTGGGGCGTATCTCTGAGGGTATTACAGTATGTGTCATTGTTTGCAACATCTGCAGTTTACAGACTACCTCATTTCCACAAATGCTGCTGCCCTAGTGTGGCCAGCCTACCTACAAGAAGTTTGCATTGCATCTTCGAGTGGTGTTAGTTGAATGTGGATTGGAACAGTGACGATTGGTTCTAAATGTGAGGCCGACCTCAAAATGTAAGGAGAGTGCTCTAGAGTGAAGGGGATTTTTCTCCGCCAAACTTGCTGATGAGCATAGATTGCAGAGCTTTTTCGGAGAAAGTATAGGGTATTACATTCTCACAAAAACTGTCCCCTAAACGCATGGTGGTTTGAATCTTGCTGATTTTGCCATTTCTAGTTCATTGATCCTTATAATGTTTGTGTGTGGTCATGTGACATGGGTTGATACTTTATGGAATGGAATCGCCAAGGGCCGTGTTGGCCATGGTGTGAAAGGGGTGGATGTTCTTGACACCTTCGACCATGTGCTGCCCCCTTTTTGACACCTTGCATGTGGTGTGGATGAGGCAAAAATGCTCTATCACTGTTTCATTGTATGAGTGTAAGCTGTATCAGGCTAGCATATTTGCAACTACCCTGAACTTTAGAGCTGGGTTGACGTTCATTGCATGCAGTGCTGAACCTGTCTAAGAGCCTCTTTAACTTTCTGTATACCTAAATTTGTCAACACTACCTGTTCAAGGACCTTGTGATAAGCAGCTGACTTCAGCTGGTTGCCTTCAGCATCAGGACAGGATGTTGCGCTTACTACACGGGTAGCATGTCTCGTATTCTGTGCAATTTCGTCCACTTAGAGCAGCTCTGTTCACCCTAAACTATGGTTTTCTAAAAACTCGTTTAGAAACGTGCCATTAAAGTCTGGTCCTGCTGCATATGAGAAATGCAGTCTTGCAACACAGTTGTTACAATCTTGCTTATGGATCTTATTTCTTGTAATCCTTAGTGTGAGCATTGGGTTTGTAGCATTGGTTTTTGTATGGCTTGAATTTGAGGGATTCAGAAAGCCTATAAAAGGCTGGGCATATCTCAATCTTTTGGCGTTGGTTCATTCTGGGGCTAAGAAGTCAAGGGCTTAACGGGTTACAGTTATGCTTAAGAGTGCTTGCGCATCTTTCAGCCACAGCTAAGGTGAGTATTGCCACCCTGCTCTAGCTGGCTGGGGGTAGTGCTAGGTGTTGGTGTGGGGGTGCGAGTGCCCTCTCCTAACCCGTGGCGTCCGTCTGTTGTAGATACCGGCCAGTTTTGCCCGTAGCATATATTGAGCGTGCGTTGGGCTTCGCCGGCCGCGAGGAGGTGCTCGCGTTCCTGGCCGAGCTTAGCGTCACCCTGCTGGACGAAGACGGGGAGCAGGCCAGCGTCGACTGCAAAGAGTCCCTCGCGGCGGTGCTCGCCAGCTAGGGGGCGCTCTCTCCTCCTTCTTCGGCAAGCGCGTGCTCGCAAGGCTACCATTCTCTGGTCTTGCTTTCCCTTCCTCCCTCCCCGCCCTAACCTTCTGTCGGAGCTCGTTTCCCGGAAGGAGATCTGCCATGGGGTGGTAGGCCGGCCTCCTCCCCAAGGCGGCAACCTCTCGCTCTATCCACCACTGCCGAAGGAGCGACCTCACACGCGTTGCAGCGGAAGAAAGAAGACCACCGTCGGGGAAAGGGGTGCCCTTGGACTTTGGCGCGTGATTGGCAAGGGGAAAGGGTCATCAAGAGGAAGGGGTTACGCCCGTCACGGGCTCTCCGGCTCCGTCGGCTAGAGGTCGGCGGCCCGTGTAACCGGCGAGGGTTCCAGTTCGTCGGGTGCCAGTTTCGTTGGCCACCAGTCCTGTCGGGTGCCAGTTTTGTTGGCCACCAGTCCCGTCGGGTGCCGGTTGTGGCTGCCACCTGTTTCGTCGGGCTGGTGTCATCTGCTACCAGTCTCGTCAGGGGGGGCTGGTTTCATCGGCCACCAGTCGCGCCGGGTGCTGGTTCCGTCCGTCACCAGCTTCGCCGGGCTGGTGTCGTGTTCTACCGGTCGCGTCGGGAGGGGCTGGTTTCGTCAGCTGCCAGCTTCGTCGGGCTGGTGTCGTCTGCTACCGGTTCCGTCGGGAGGCGGTTTCATCAGGTGCCGGTTCATCAGCCGACAGTTTCGTCTAGCTGGTGTCACCTGCTACCAGTTTCATCCGCTGCCAGTTTCCTCAGGCCGGTGTCTTCAGCGGCCAGTTTCGTCGGGGCCAGGTTGGCTCGTGGCAAGTTCATCTGCATCCCGATTGGACTCTGGTTCATCGCCATCTCAAGAGGGGGGATGGGAAAGGGTAGTAGGGTTCCTGAGGTGCTTGGTGTGGGAGCACCGGTGTCTCGTCGGCGCTGCCTTGACCCAAGAGGGCACAAGGCGGCTGTGGCGTGGTTTGCCACACTGCTACTCCCAGTCTTTCTGCCACGTTACAAGGAGCTTGTTTTGAAGTTTGCCCCGAAGACCAGTCGCATCGGGAATTTCCTGCGGGCCTCAAGGTTCCTGTCCAGGTTCGACGCGACAGGAGGGGCCATTGCAGCGTTCCAGCCCAGGAGCATCCTTTCATCTTCAAGGTCCCACAAAACAGGAGGGAAGATCACATTTGACTGCAGCAGTTGACCAGAAGCACGTCAGATCTTCCAGGGGTGTGGTTGCTGTCTTCCAGAGCGAGGTCTCCCGAGGAGGCAAGAGGTTCCAGGACAAGACGAAGACCGTTCCGAAGACGCTGCTGCGGTTCACTAAACCGGCCTCAGTGAGTAGCGTCAACAGAAAGGTAATATGGATTGTTTGTCGATGTGCCAAGAGTGTCGTCATCTGCTGGCCTGCATCTGCAGCAGTGAGTTCCACAGACTTTTCCAAAGAAGGTGTCTCACTTGCAGTGCCAAGTCAGCAAAATGGTGAGAAGGTTGCAGGATCAGATGCATTTCGACCAGTCGTTGATGGGATGTGAAGTTGTGATCTGGACAGATTTAATTGGGACATTGCAGCTTTGTCTTCCCTGTAAATTATGTTGTATATAGGAGTTGTACATAAAATCTGTACATACGTCATGTACATGTGTTTGTAACAAAATAAAAACAAGCCTTGTGGTCAATGTTGCTTTGTTAGCCTCAATTCATTTTTTTTAATTAGTCACTTTGGGAACTTAGACAGAATTGCTTCTTCCTTTACACAAATGCACAAGCTATTAGAGCTTTTTCCTTTTTTTTTTCTCAAGTTTTTCATTCAAACAGCAAACTTAAATGAATTCAGGAGCAACATTGCACTGTCGTCCCTTAAGTCCCTAACCCACCGAGGCACGCTTTTGTTTTTCAATGGCGTTTATTACAATAGGAACTTTTATTTGCATCCAGCTTGTTGACTAGGGAAGGGTGGCTGCTCATCAGTCATAACAAACATGCGTTCTTGCGGGTCGTCTAGCAGGAGCCTGGAAGTTGGTACATCCACCTCCATAGTGCCTTTGAGTTTCCTTGCGACACATACCTGCAACAGAATTTAAAACTGGTGATGGCACTTTTGTCCCGTTTTACGCATGAAATTTTAGGAAGTTTCTCTAGAGCACTAGTTTTGCGCGAAGTACTTGCAAATATTGTTTGAGAAAAAAACTGCTTTCACACCTATGTTGTTTGGCTGACGCAGCTATCTGTTTCCTGCTTTATTTAAAAAGCCTCGGGCGATTCGCGTGCTATTTTATCATTCCCCCGGCCGACGATTTTAATGTTAGGACGGCAACGAGTATCCGCCACTTGCCGGGGGCTTCATAAAGATGCCGCGGGTTGGCGACCCCCGGCTTAGAGTATCGGCCCCATACTCCCCGATATTCTTGTGGGAGGGCGACGAGATTTTTTGGCGGCGCCACTTCGCGGGCACCCTCCTGTAACGGATCTGGTAGAATCCGAGCAGACTACGCGCTATGTAACGCCGAGTGGCTACGTTAGTTCGCATCTATGCCGATTAGAAACGGTAAAGAAACCTGTGAAATTTTTGCGAGTGATCTTTCTCGTGAATAACAGTGCCTTGGAGTTTCTTTTTATAATTAAATAAAACTGAAATGTCTCTGACTTGATCGATTTATGACTTCGGTCGCGAGGCGGTCTCGCACGTTTCGCGTCGACCGGGTACGATATCCGAAACTGCTTTTTGGTCTGGCAGCACTGTGCACGCGGCCATCTTGGTAGCGTCGAGAATCTCGACTTTCGGTTTCTCAGCATTTACAGGACATGGACGCCCTGCCACTAAGTGCGATTCGGAAACTTTGTTTTCTGACTTCCGATCACCCAACGTGGAAAAGGCCGTTCTGTCTTTCATCTCTGAGAATACTTTTAATTATTTTTTTGATGCGAATACGCATGAATTCGTACTGTTTAGCGGTAGGCTGCTCCACGCCAATACATGCAACTCAAAGATAAAGGTTTTATTTATTTTTTGGGGCGAAAGTTGTGTTTCTTTTCTTTTTTAAGGAAACTGCCCGGTGAAATATTTTCAGACATTACAAAGAGCTCAAATTGGTTTCAGATCGCATTGACCTGAAGCAGAGTTGGCGGATGTTGCGCTATTATTGAAGATTTGTTCAAGCCTGGCAGAATAACTGCATTGACTTTCTCAAAACTACCCCTCTAGCTTTGCACTAAACAAAATTTTTACATCGGCTGCGACAAAAAAAAAAAAAAAGAGATTGTGAAATGAATTTGGCACCGCCTGTGTTTCTCTATTCGCCGCCTTTGACATCGAAGTTTAGCCACTGCGATGAACCAAAGTAGAACACATCCAACATGTTCCACATGTTTTTTCGCGTTGTCATCGATTGTTTTTGTCAAAAGCTGCGTCTCGAGGAACAAATAGAAAATTGTGAACCCTGTTCACGTTCGCGTCACGCACAAATCGAAGATTTATCGATGCATCCGCAGCAACGCATTGGGATCGCATCTCTCGCACGAAGCGCGGTCTCTTATTTACATGGGATCTTTGCCGGTCGGGTCACTGGTTTCGTTTTCTCGCCGCTACCAAGATGGCGGACGTAGTTCTCGCCGCGCTACTACTAAATGGCGCTCTACATTTCGACCCCGGAAAGCAGCCACCGTCCTGCCAGTTATATTTAGGAAATGTTTGTTTACTGGACTAAAAAATTAAGAAAAAGTCTTGGAATTAATAAGAAACCAGCACTCGCAAAACAAATCGGAACCAACAGGCTACACGGAGTCGCTTTCAATGAAGTGTTTACAACACACGCGAGAGGTTCTCGAATTTCGCTTGCCCATTTTCAATTTGGTGAGACATACCTTTCTCATTTATAATTTGTCCCTTTAAGCTCTGCGTGGCAGAGCTTAAAGGGACCCTGCAAGAACTTTTTTTTTTTACTGTTTTTTTTTTAATTTGTACCGAACGTGAGCGCACTGAATGTAGTAACTTAAACTTTTCTCGAATTTCGCTTTATTTTAAAAGTTGTAGGCAAATTAAAATCACAAAAACAAGCAAAAGATAACCTCCTTCATGACGTCCTTGGTTGCGTGAGTGGCCGTGAACTAGAGGAGGGGTAGTGAGCTGAGCAAGCGGTCACGGCTGCCACACTCCGTGTCGACGGGTCGAGAGGGCGCCACTAAAGCATGTTCTGGCTAGGCTGTATGAAGCGGGCAGCCAGGGCGGCTCGCATTGCATTTGCTGCGCGATTAAACACTAATGCGGCATGACACTTCATTGGCCACAAACGACAGCAAACACGGGGTAAAGATCAGTTCAGAACGGGAGCCACTTCGCGCTGCCATACGGCCAAAAGGCCAAACCGCAAGCCAAAGCTGCTCGCCGAATGTCTTGGGAACGCTCGGAACCGGTCGGATCCTCCAGTCTATACGACCGCAGCGCCGCCGCGTACATCCGGGACCTTTCTACGCCCTCCGCTCGTTGGTGCCTGATCCCACTACGCCTTTCTATACTTCGTTTCAGCTTCCGTCCGAGCGCAGCCAAAGCTACGTATGGGCGGAGCCAATCACACGCCGGCAATAGGTCAGGCGATCTCGCCTGCACTTTTGTATCACTCCGCTGCGCCGTTGGTCGTCCGCGCCGCCCGCGCTCGCCGAGTATTTCGTCTGCTACGGGTGTATCAACGGTATCGTCTGCTACAGGTTTAAAAAGTGCCCTTTCACGTTCTGAAATTTAGTCACAGGGGATGTCGGAACGTAGGCTGGCCGCTGGCGTCTGTGTTCGAGCTTTCCACCTGTTCGGCATTTCGGCATAGTTTCGAGAGGTAAGTACACATTGTAAGGTGCCCGATGACCCGGCCGTTAATGTTTCCTTGTATTGTCTGGGTACACCAGGGCTCGAGGCGTAGTCCTTTCCACCAGCTTCTCGGCGTTCAATGTGATCGGCAGGTAAAGTGGTGCCCTGATTTCGCAGCATATCAGTGAATTGTAGTGGCCCGGACGCTTTTCTTGTTTACAACGCATTCGCGGTACGACGCGGCCAGAGACTCCTGCCGAATTTGAAAGTAGACATTCATCACGACCTCTCGCGCCTGACGCCCAAACGTGCCTTTGCGAAAGGACATTTTGAAGCGACTCGGTGAGCAAAGCAGCGAAGCACATGATTCGGTCATTACGGGAACGAAATTACACAAAAAAACCAAGCGTTTTTTTTTCTTCAGCCATGTTGCCAGCAGATGTGTTCGCGTTTTCACCAAACCACATGCATTTACATATCTTAATAAAAACATAAACTTCAGATATAGACAGCCGGCAACAGCCAGGCGGCGCCTGTAGAGTGAGAGCCCACGGTTATATCCTGCCTCGTTGTAACTTGGCAAAGGGTGAACGATAAGCCCCACATTGCGTGCCGAAGGCTTCGAAATGCGCGACGTACACGAGCGCAACGCGCACATGCTGGAGCATGACGCAGCGAAAAGCCTGATACGTCTTCGGAGTAGAGGCGCGCTCCGGTGATACCCAGTCACGTTCCCATTGGCCCGCCAGGGCCGTAGCTTTCGCTGTACTGGCATGTTACGCGATCACGGCTTCCTGGGATACCCAGTATTTCGTGCTTCAGACACTAGGCTAAGCGGCGCCACCAGAGTGAAAGCTCACGTTTGAACAATGCAGCCGCCACTCCCAGGGGTACCCAATATTTCTTGCTTCAGTCGCTAGATGGCGCCAAACCAAACAGCATTGCAGGTTGCCTATATGATTCCTTTAGTTGCGAATCATTCTCAGCAGTACACATCTGGAATATTGTGCATTGTTTACGCCCAAAACAGTTATTAAAAAAAAAATACTTTTGCGGACTACTTTGTGGTGCGTAGGAATGCTCTTCTCGAAGTTGCGAACCGTCCCTCAGCCTTTGGCTGCGCTCGGACGGAAGCTGAAACGAAGTATAGTATGCGCCGCCTTTTCCACCGCTTGGTGGCGGGTATGTCGAAGGGTCATTTCTTGTTTTCGTACTTCCTAAACTGCATTTGTTTTCTGATCTAAAATAGTAAACAAAAACTACGTTTATAAATAACTGAAACGGTTCGCGCCACTTATATTTTGTATTTCGACCAAAAAGAAGCTTTTAGCGGCTCTGACCAGTAAGCCCAGGACCAAAGACGTCACATATCGCGCGCTTTCGGCACCGCGGGTCGCCCCCGTTAGTGGAGGAGGTTTCCGCGTCGTCCAGTTAAAATATGACGCACTGATATTTAGTTTCTCCGTACCCGCTGGCTTGACCGAACCCCAAGAGACGTGGAAACCGCAAAAAAGGTAGACGCTTAATAATGATTGCAGGGTCCCTTATTAATGGCTCAATGTCATCTTCATGTAGAATTGAGCCGTTGGAAAGTAAAATTGTCTGAACTTCTCCCCCATACATATTTGGTCGTGTTCTTAGCAGCATTAGATTTTAAGTTGAAATAAATGTTATTCGTAGTCAGGGTGACAAAACTGGATATTTTTTTTAATCAAATAGATCCGATTGTTTTTATTTGAATCAAACTTACGTGAATTAAATCTCTCTAGCTGGAAATTAGTGATTTTTTATCGCTAGATGTAAGGCCTTTTTTTAATCGCTGCTTGATATAAATATTTTCTGCTCGATCATTGTTTACTTCAAATACAGAATAAATGCCAATGGGAAGCACACTGATAAGCAAACGGTAAATAAAAAAAAATGTTTT
The DNA here is from genome assembly GCA_013358835.2 of Ixodes persulcatus. Taxonomy (NCBI): domain Eukaryota; kingdom Metazoa; phylum Arthropoda; class Arachnida; order Ixodida; family Ixodidae; genus Ixodes; species Ixodes persulcatus. Next base: position 264,955 of record JABSTQ010011466.1, on the reverse strand, counting down.
CAGGATGGTTGGGGGAAAAGTGTTTGATTTATTTCAGTATAGCCAAATCAGTGTGACTTAAACCCTTATAGCTAAATTGGTACGATTTAAATATTTTTTTTTAAACAAGATTTAAATTATTTTGACTTATCCACCCTCTCGAGTTTTTTTTTTTTTTTTTTTTTGCTATGGCAAAACAAGGAAGTGTTTTTATTGGGAGTTAAGGCTACAGATCAGTGGATTACCAAGAATTTAAGCACACAAACGTTTAGCAACTTCTGCATATATGAACAGTGAGCAGCTAAGGAAACCAGGCATAGCTTGAATTTCTCTCCCCAACTTGCCAGTCCGCCAGTAAAGAACATGGCACTAAAATAATTTTGGTGGATCAGTTTCCATTTATCGGGCAGAAGTAAAATGAAGAGAAATGACAACCGTGTTTTTATTGTCCTAATATTGGGAAGTTTTAGGGAACCGTTTTTGCACATCCGATACGCCACGATGGGCCCTCGGGAACGAAGTGCGCATGTGCCACCGCAAAACCCCGTCGTACCGTATCGGATGTACAAAGACGGTTCCCTAAAATTCTAATAACTTATCCATCACCGAACCCTCATCGTGGCTTCAGTCATTTTTGATGCAAGAGCATTAACTGTCGTGGAGCGAACCGGCGTTCTCAGCTCTTGAAGCCGCGCGCCTAACGGCACCTAAATTCCCCTGTCCCAATGGAGCAAGCCTGTAGTCTGTGACAGCAATGCGGCATAGTTTCAATGAACGCCACTCCATGGCGCTGCGGCCCCGAAAACCAAACGCGTTTTCGTGCGCGTCCCGGAAATTGCGTATTTCGTGACCCTTCCAAAACAGAGGTGTGGCCGGTGCCATCTTGAGTCTTCGTGCGTATGGCGCGTGCTTTCTCGCTTTCCGAAGCGACGAACACGCACGTGCTGGGCTGTGAAGATCGCACGTTGGACTGTGATTTTGTAAACATTGGAAAGGTCTCGCTTCGCCGGCATACGATCAAAACTGCTCATGCAATTCGGCAGCCCCAACGATATTCTCGCTCTCTCCCGCTCTTCTCGGACTGGTGTGTTTACCGCGTCAGAGAAGTGGTCCCTCGATTTCCGCCTAATGACGTGATAGAAGTGTCACGCTGTCGCCAGTCGCGATCCTGGCGGCGTCCCAACAGCTGCGGTGTATGTGGTCGACGCCTGTTCTGCTGCAGGTCGCTGTCCAGCGTGGCAGTTTACGGAAGCTTCGGCAGCCAGAAGTTGGGACGCCGTGACGACAGCGACACTCGCGTTCGGTTGTGCTACTCCCAGCCTTCTCGTTAGCATTTCTACGACCGACCGCCAGGATCGCGACATGCAACAGCATGACACTTCGGCTTCTGTGACGTCATTTGTTGCCAGTTATCTCTTATTGTTGGCGTGTCCCGACTCCTTTTTAACATTTATGGAGGACGCAATTCCGTTTACTGCGGTTTCAGATAACTGGCAACACCAAGATGGCTGAGGCGTAGTTTATTTAGAGCGGCTCTAGCCGAAGCCACATGCCCGGCGGCACTTACTTTGTAGGCGGCTGCGTGGCGGTTAAACCGTTTCTTGTCCCTCGGTTTCTGCAAATAAACGGGTGCCGGGGTGTTGCAACTTGTGCGATCTGCTCGAGAGGCTTCGCCCACAAAACATCGAAAGACCCGTAGGTGGACCGTTTCTGCTGAGCTACTGCACAATGGCAGGTGATGAAGAGCTGCCAGTTCTGTAACAAATGCATCTTTCGCGGCATAGGCGATCTGGGGTGCTATGTTGCGCTTTTTGGACTCCCAGGAGACTTGGAAGAAGGAAGTGACGTCAACGACTAGAGCAAACGCAGATTGGATGTTGACAGAAGAAAACAAAATCAACATCCAATCTGCATTTGCTGCGTTGTTGACGTCACTTCCTTCTCCCTAGTCTCCTGGGAGTCCAAAAAGCGCAACATAGCCCCCCAGGTCACAATGGACCTCTTGGCGAATATGTGCTGCCACCTAGACACGCGAATCGGTTCGAGACTAGGTGACTGGAAAACAACGCGCGCCCAAGGCCCACCCGTTCCACACCCAAAACGTCAGCTACATCCTGTTCACCCATTGAGGCGATGTGACCTAGGGTGCTATGTTGCGCTTTTTGGACTCCCAGGAGACTTGGAAGAGGGAAGTGACGTCAACGACTAGAGAAACGCAGATTGGATGTTGACAGAAGAAAACAAAATCAACATCCAATCTGCATTTGCTGCGTTGTTGACGTCACTTCCCTCTCCCTAGTCTCCTGGGAGTCCAAAAAGCGCAACATAGCCCCCCTAGATACGGCTCCCCCAAGCTCACCTTTGTCCCCATCGTGCGTAATCTTCCGCCCCGAGGTCGACACAACGAAACCGCTCAAAGGCGAGAAATGCAAGATGGCGGATTGTTTGGAACTAGATACTCTCGAACCCAGGCGCATGAAATACTCCGCGCATGCGCACCGCGTTATTCTACAAAAGGTCCATGGCGATCCGAGTCGTGGGAAGTCGCGCCACCTGTCTCGCTATATAAGCGATTGCATCGAGATTTAGCAACCCAAAAATGTGTGGTAGTACGTCACTGGCGTCTTTATCAGTATGTAGAAACAAAATACTGCCGCAATCCTCTTTTTTTTTCTTTTTTTTTTTACAGTACGTTGTAATTAGCGTTTTGCTAAAAGTTTTCTTTCTTTTTTTTTTTTCTCGTCGTGAATTTATTGGTTTCAACATGGCGGTTAGGGTAACGCTATGCTAAAACGCAATTGTGGAACTGACAAGTGTTAATTTGGAGCAGCTCTTGTACCAGGAAAAAACGGTTTTTGAAGCAGACAATTTTGAGCCTTCGTGTCAGAAATTTTTATACGATATCTTTGAAAATTAGCCTTACGGAAGAAAAAAAACTGCACTCCATCGTTGGAGTGTTGGGAGTGTTAAGAATGGAACCTTCGGCGACCTTCTTCCGAGTTTCAACGCTGCGGAAGCGAGTCACGATCTGTCCGGGACTGTCGCCCGCCTGTTGGAGCCTGCCCGAAACGAGTCCCGACGTGTTCAGGACCGTCGCCCATCTGTCGGGGCCTGCCCAAAACGAGTCTCAACGCGTCCGTGACGTCAACGGGACGTGTGTGTGCGTGTGGGTTCGTGCGCTCCGGAAGGGGAGAGAGGCATGGCCTAACTGCGGAGAACCAGGGCTACGACGCACTTCTGGCTACGACGCGGCGGACTTTGCTGCAACGCACTTGGCGGCGGTTTGCTAGGTCGCACCTGCTGCCCTGGCGGAGAGTGAGGGAGAAAACGGACCCTATATAAGGCGGAGCGTGAGGCTGCTTCGTTGTTCTCTCGGATTTGACGACTGTATCGCAACCATGTAATTAAACCGTTCGTTACGTTACCAATTCTCCCACCTCCACTGGACCCCTGGGTTCTTCACTTAGGGGAATGGTCGTCGTCACGAGCCAGGAAGCCTCCGGACGTGCGGCTTAAACTCTAACAACTGGTTGGCAGCGGTTGGGATCGGACCATGCGACATCGTGCTACATCTGTGGGTGAGTGTTTGGACTTTGCTTTGGGATTCGCCAGGCTTCAGATTATGGGTAATTAATTTTGAACTGCTGGGAATCCTTAGTGTTTGACTCGTGCGCTAGGTTTGTGTACAACCTCGCGACAAGTTTTATAGCAAAGCCAAAGCTAAAGAGCAGCGATCATGGATCTAATGAGGTTACTGAGAACAGATTTACTCTGTTTATGTGAAGAATTGGGTGTGGAGGTGGAGCAAAAGATGAAGAAATCTTAGATCAGTAAAGCGATTTCAGAGAGCGCGGAAGCAGAGGAAATTAAAATTGCGTTGGAACTGCTTCAGAACGCTAAGAGCGAAGCTGCAGCGACAGTGGAACGAGAGCAGGCTGCAGCGAGAGAGGAACGAGAACGAGAGCAGGAGCAGGCTGCGGCGAGAGAGGAACGAGCGCAGGCTGCAGCGAGAGAGGAACGAGAGCAGGCTGCAGCGAGAGAGGAACGAGCGCAAGCTGCAGCGAGAGAGGAACGAGCGCAGACTGCGACAGAGGAGCGAGCGCTGAAAAGGCTAGAGCTCGAAATTGAACAACAGCGATTAAACTCGCAGAACAGTAGAGTTGGGGTTCCGGTACGAGCAAGTGAGACCGAGTCGTATCAAATGAAGAAGCTCCTGCAGCCGTTTAAAGTTGGGGAAGACGTGGGCCGGCCTGTTCTTAGTTAACTTTGAGAGGACATGTGAGAAGTTGAGCTTCGCCCCAGAAACGTGGCCGCAACGGCTTTTGACTTTGTTGCCCTGTGAGGCTGCAGAGGTTGTCGCGCGCCTTAGTGCTGGAGACGCGGACGACTACGACAAGGTGAAGTCCAGTCTTTTGAAGCGGTACCGCCTTTCTGCCGAGGCGTTCCGTCAAAGGTTTAGAAACGCATCCAAAAAGAGCAGCGAAGGCTACTCGGAATTCGCGTACGGGCTTAAAACCAACCTGATAGAATGGTTGAAGTGCGAGGAAGTGTACGAAAGCCGAGACAAGGTAGTCGAGTGTGTGTGCCTCGAACAGTTCTTTCGTAGCATTCCGCAGTCAGTCAAGCTCTGGGTGCAGGACAGGGTGGGAGTCGACTCTGTCGAAAGGGCCGCTGAGCTAGCCGAAGAGTACGCAACGCGTAGAAAGCTGAGCGGAGAGGAAAGCGAAACCGGCCGGAGCGATCAGCGCAAGACCTTCCGACAGGGAAACGGCTCGCGAGAAAACGGGCCCGAGAAGCCCGAAGCAGGACAAAAGGTCCCAGAAAAGAGCGCAGAACACTCGAACGGAGACGAGGCGCGGAAAAGCCCAACAGGGCAGTTCGAGGCAAGGAAGCCGTTCCTGTGCTACAACTGTCAGGAGCCGGGACACACAGCGGCCAGATGTAAGAAACCGCGGGTTGTGTTCTCGTACGTGAACGGTAGTGACAAGGACCTGAAGCTTCTTCGTCCCTATCTTCACGAGCTCCAGGTAAACGGAAAGCCGTGCAGGGTGCTTCGGGACAGTGCAGCGACGATGGACGTTGTTCATCCGTCGTATGTAACGACATCCGATTTTACTGGAAAGGTAGTTTGGATCAAGCAGCTGCTCGAAAAGCACAGTGTCTGTCTGCCTATGGCGACAGTAAGGATAACTGGCCCGTTCGGAGAGCTAGTAACAGAGGCGGCTTTCTCGCAAACAGTCCCGTTGGAGTATCCTTATTTGTTTTCTAACCGGTCAGATTTCCTGCTGCGCGAAAGGGGTCAACAACTGGGAGAAGGGCTAGTTCAGTCGTGTACGAGGTCCAAATCGCGTCAGGTCGCCCCTTTGTTGACGAGTGATCCAGAGCCAGAGGCAGCTGACGGGGAGCAAGCACTCCCAGAGTTGGAGGCAGAAAACCGGGATGAGAGGGACCATGTTGTAGAACAGCCTGACCTCGTAGCACTAGAAAGCGTACGCCGTCCCAACGCGCCGGCGAAAAAGGCGGAGGAAGACGGGATCAGTGAAAGATCTCTCGTAGCTCCGGCGTCACGTAACTTTGGCCCTCTGCTACGAGTAGACAGAGTGTCTTTGACAGTCGAGCAGAAGAGCGACCCTAGTGTGTCAGGGTTTCGCTGTACAGCTCAGGAGATTGCTAGGACCAATGTGACGGGGCATGAAAAAGGCGGATTGTTTTATCGGCGCTATAAGGACCGCATTTTCACGTCTAGAAATCACGTGAAAATCGATCACTATGACTTCAGCGTAAGAAAAAGGAAAGGCAAATTTAACGGCAATGCCGATGGGTTGAGCAGATTTTTCTGACATCACGAAAAACAGTAGGGATGATCTCAGAGGTCTTCGTCATCCACGGGAATGAGGATCTAAGTGGGGGCACTTCGTTAAAACCCAAAAAGGACCTCACAAATTGCGAAGAGTTTTTGTCTTTTGTATTTTGTTCATTGTGACCTCTTTGGAAAAATGAGTTTTGTTTTGGCGACAGCGGGTCAATTTGCATTGGTTTGGCAAATTTTGGTAATCCGTAATCCAGTCTGGCGGGTCTCTGGCGAATTCCGAGCGTTTGACTGCGGTGTGGCGTGGTGTTGTGGGGGACGTTTCCGCTAATGCCTCCGTTGTAAGAGGTTTGGGAGTTTGTTTGGTGCTTGCAGCGTCTTCTCAAGGCCTACCACAGGCCCACCTCTTCAGGCCAGCGATTGTATCACCGGCCATTCGAGGTTTCCCTCCGGAAGGGGAGAGAGGCATGGCCTAACTGCGGAGAACCAGGGCTACGACGCACTTCTGGCTACGACGCGGCGGACTTTGCTGCAACGCACTTGGCGGCGGTTTGCTAGGTCGCACCTGCTGCCCTGGCGGAGAGTGAGGGAGAAAACGGACCCTATATAAGGCGGAGCGTGAGGCTGCTCCGTTGTTCTGTCGGATTTGACGACTGTATCGCAACCATGTAATTAAACCGTTCGTTACGTTACCAATTCTCCCACCTCCACTGGACCCCTGGGTTCTTCACTTCGGGGAATGGTCGTCGTCACGAGCCAGGAAGCCTCCGGACGTGCGGCTTAAACCCCGCCTCGAACAGGAGACTATTTAACGCGTCATATACCTAGGGGTGGCCTGGCCGCTACAGATTATTTATTTATTGAACAGTCATACGACGGCAATTATGCAGATGTCTCAGTTACCCTATTAGTAGCACCGATGTTGTTTTCGGTCCGTGTTTGACGTAAAAATATGTTTTTGGCTGCTTCGTAGGGAATGGTAACACGCTGCTTTCGCTTGCGTTCCACCCGCTACTGTTCACAGAGCAGCTAAGCGTAACACATAGCTACTCTGACCAATCATAATGAACAGCGCTCATTGCGATCCCTTTGAAGCACCATTCGCACCAAAACCGATAGCTCTTCGTTAGGCATGTGCAAATAATGGATTTTGGTTTCGAAGCCAAATTCAAAGTGAATGGTGGTTTTGGCCGAATATTTTTTTTAAATCGAATATTCAATGCTTGCTCCGCCTTTCTCCGCGCAATTCAATACTGTTGAGGCACACATGCAGCGGGACGCGACAAGCATAGCGCTGACCTTCGCGCTAAGCGCGTGCTGACGGGAGCGTTCACCAGCTTTGTATCACACCATAAAAACTGTTGCTCATGGCAGACGATAAGTAGCTGACGACACGATGAGCAGCGCTACATCGGCAGCTTCGCTGTATGTGAGAACCGGCCTTTACACCTGTGCTTAAACGAAAATTCAGCTGAACTCGCGAAGGTTGCTCCCAAGCTTCTAACTGCCTAGTTAGGCGCTCTGTAAAAGTTTAATCTAGCTATATTTATAGACTGTGGCCTAAGAAAGTCCAATCCCTACATTGGGATGGCAAGTAAACGCCAGATTTGACATACCTAATTCAGGGTATTTATAAATCTTATTCTTATATAAAAATATTTACTTCAATTCTGAATTAAAAAAAAAAAATTATGAACACAGGTTGTAAAACTTCGCTGCCTAACATATACCCTTCATAATAGCCGCAGTTAAATTTTGAAGATTTTACTGCAATGTAAATATCAACGATCACAACGTTTCCTCTCTATTTTTTTTATGAAATTTTGAATACACCAAGCGCGTTCGTGCATCAGACCACTTTGAAGGGTCGTTTTACGACAAAGTGCGCGGCTCCCCCCCCCCCCCCCCCCCCCCCCCCCCCCCCCGCGACGAAGCCGGTCGTGAGATCGCTGTGTTGGCTCCGCGAGCATTGCTTCTCCGCAGTGAACTGTTTCGTTAGGAGATAGAAGCGCACTCGAGGTGACCGACTCACCGCGATCAACACTTCGAAAAGTATGAATGTCGCAGTTCATTTTGAAGATAATATCAAATAGCGTATTATTTGAAAATACTATTCGAAAATATATTAGCGCAACCCTACTCTTCGCGCATAGTTCTTAAGCATCCGATAAAAAACTTTTTTTTTTCTGTTTACTCTTGGTTAGTTCAAATTGTATATTTGTATTTCTCTTTTACCCCGATGCCTGCTATAATCCCTACAGGAATTGGCAATATTCTGAAGTAAATAAATACATCTTCTATGCCATCGGCAACAATGCCACGTGTCAGACACTTTAAGTTTCCTTTTCGAGAACAGCTCCCTTTTGACACAGACATGACGCAAATTGTGCACAAGCACAGCCTTTGGAGCAGCATGTAGCAGGTTGTTCGTTCTGAAGCAGCAGTTCCACCACTGTAAAACGGTGTAGTGAGGGTCGGTGGAGAGGACATCAGGACCGCAAAGCTCTTACCGCAGCCTCGTAGACCGCCTCTATGGTGCAGGTGATGAACTTCCCCAGCTGAAAGATTGAAAAATATAGTGTATCTTTATACACTATACACATATAGTATATAGAAAAATATAGTAAAACAAGCCGGAAAAATCCACGCCTACGCAAAAAAAGCTACCCCCCCTCTCTCTCTCTCTCGAACGTGCATTTAGGTGTTACATCCTACCTGGTGAAATTGTAAGACGTAGCTCCGTTCCTTCAAAAAATTAGACTAATGAACTTGCTGAGGTCAACGACGACCGAGTTAGTGATTGTTATAAATTGTGGCGCCATCTACCATAAGCGTTGCGTGCATACGAATGAGTGTGCATAGCCTCCGAGATCCCGACGCGCGCGCGCCATCTGCTCGCTGCGCTTATCGGGAGATGGCGCCACAAGTTACAACATGTTCGATGAAAGTTAAAACGACAAAAGTTTGAAGCATGCATTTGTCTGTGAGAGCGACCCTTATTAGGCCATGCCCTTGGGAGGAACATTCGACTATATGAATTACGTAGAAAAATGTTTGTCTGGGATGTAGAGTAGGAGGTGTTGCCGCGACTGTTTGCCTTCAAACCTGCTGTTGAGTGCTTAGCGTCCCAAGCTTAGGGCCTCTGTGTGGACGATGCGGGCAGCACAGCCCTACAGGTAGAACCATTGCCTCCTATATACTGACAAAGCCTGGCAGATCACCGCGAGAAACGGCCGCCGAAATGGAAAAAGTGTAGCGGCAGACAGCGGATGAGAGGAGAGCCACGTGACTGGCGCCCCGCTGCGGCGAGACGCCGAAACACACTTCTCCCGAGCGAACAAGTGTGTTTCGGGTCCTCGCCGCTGCAAAAGCTGTGCGCTGACGTCCAGGTTCCCCGAGAAATGGCTCTTTGATGCTCTGTGCTACCAGATCCTCGCTCTCCAAATCTGCGACCGGGCACTCTATGGCTCCGTCGTCGAGCTGTCAGTCTTTGTGAGTATAGAGGACGCTATGGTAGAACACATGTTCACTCGTGGCGGCCATCTTTATTGATGGCGCCACTCCCACCGCTCTACTCACCGCCATAGGCTCCACACAGGCCACCATGAGGTCGAAGACTGTCACCCTGTTCCCGAAGCATTCCTTGGACAGGCGCCGCGTTTCGTTTGTGTTTAGCTGAAAGAAGAAAAATTGTTTTCGCCTCGAAGGAACCGCTTGCGAAAATCCCAAAAGGCAGTGCGCGGATCTCGCAGCGAATTGTGGGAACGTCCTGTATGTTACTCCTGGTGCCGGCAACATCTACCTCGTGACATAGGAGAGAGGGAAAGGGGGGGGGGGGCAGCTCAATTGTCTGCTTTTTTGGTTTTATACAGCCATTTACCAGCATACCTTTCTGTGCCGGTGGAGGGCGCTACACGTTTTGCAAAAGGTGTATTGCATCTAACGATTCTCTTGCATACGTACGCGCCTTATGGTAAATTCCGCGCTCGCAGATTTGGAGCGCGCACCTTCCGCTGGCAGATCCGGCTCAAGTTGGCCATCTTCCGCTCACAGATTTGTGGCAGCGCGAGCTCCGTGGAGTGCTTTCGACCGCGCCGCAACCGCTTCGTCATCTTCAGGAGATCTTCCCGGAAGTCGGCAGCAGCGCGAACGGTTCAGGGGGTGCAGAGGCGGGACTGGAGCGTGGCAAATCGTAAGCGCTGACAAATCGTAAGCGCTGACATCGGCAATCCCGACAGGAAGAACGAGAAAGAGAACGGCAGAAAATCCGAAGGAAGCAGACGCGGCCGTGGTCATTTTTCCGCAACTGATTGTTTACTTTTGTACCATGCATGCCGTCGTTTTTTTGTGTTTTTTTTTGTGTGTGTTTTTCTGCGCAATAAAGCAAGAATAGTCTATTCAACTACCGCGCAAGTGATGGTTTGCTACCTCTGTGTGTTTTTTTAAGTCTTACCAGCAACCAGCTCCACCGACGGCGATCCCTGTGCGTGCCCCCGCGGCCGCCACTCCGAGGCGGCCGAAGGGAATGGCGGTTTGGGACGGTGGCGAACGCGAACGTCTTCCTCGCTATTCGGGACATGGACTCCACGGCACGGATAATGCGCCCGGCCCGTGTCGCTTTGGGCAGTGGCAGTATTGACTGGTCGTCGGAAAGCTCAATAGGCTGAGGCGTGGTCGGCCCGAGCAGCGGCCATTTTGAACGACGGACCGTCTCTGGCGGGTCGCTCCAAAAATCCGAGTCCATCTTCCCCTCATCGATTTAAAGTGGGTCCCATGTACGGAGCGGATTTTTGCCTCCCTCGCGGATTTTGGAAAGCGCCCCGAATCTACCAGTGGAATTCACCATTAGACACAGTCCGCCAGAGCTGACCTTCGGTGGATATGCTCAAGAATGCTGGCGCATCTTGAGCGCCAATCAAATCCATGCACCAGCACTCTTCACTTCTGAAATGCTACAGAAAGTTGTCCGCTAGTATGGCTTCGTTTGTAATTTACAGCTCAGGTTATTTCGCCATGTGACTAAATATCTCTCCTTTCTTTCTTAAAAAAGTATAATAATAACGTTGTACAATTTTTTTTTCTTCTCGTTTATGTTGTTTTTTCGCTAAGAATGGGGCGCTGTATACATGTGAACAAACCTTATAGCTTCCGAAGTGGTACCTGCCACAGGTGTCGGCCATTGTTTCCACTGCGGATAAAAAAAAAAAAAAAAAGTTAAATACTGAGTCTTTTTTTTTGTGTACTTATGGTTGTTTATTATTCTGAGGTATTTAATTTGATAATAAACATAAAGCTAGTTCAAACAAATCGCAAACAGCGGAAATTAGCTCCTCTCTTGTTTCTGCCAGTTAAATGACAAAAAACAAATCTTAAAGTTTTTTTCTTCTTTTTTTACTTTGTGAATGTTTTGTTTTAATTCGAACATTTTTTTTTTTTTTTTAAGACTCGGCGGACATTAGATGGTATAATCGGCATGGTAGGTTGACTATTTAACTAATATCCGTTAATCAACTTTTTAATGATTGGCTTCAAAGGTCATGTAGCAATTACAGGGCAGAAAAACGGGGTGGAGGAGGGGTTAATAATCATATGATACGCTGACCCCCCTCCCCTCCCCCTACTCAAAATTATTACAGGTCTACCTTGTTTGTCTAAACTGTAAGTTGACCTGCAATTAAAAAAAAAAATGGGCCAAGGAAGAGAGAAAGAAACGAATATGGGTCTATATTTAAATAAATAGGGTAGTCGGGGGAATTCCCGTGCAGCTGTCAATCGAAAGAGCAGCGAAATTTCACTTTACTCTGGTTGCAATGCCGCTAAAGAGCAGTGTCACCTTTAAGAAACAAGTATTTCATAATATTTCTGGGTGATTGGTTTTACAGTCTAAAGTCTCGAGTTTGGTAGCTTCATAGAACTTGGGGGACGCGTTTTTGTTAATAGACGCGTTAGGGGATATACTGGTTCTTGCTGGCATTTGGCGGTAATTATATTTACAGGCCAAATAAACTACCGTGTGTAAAATGGGGAGGGAAGAGAGCTTTTATCCCAAGTGAGATGTAGCGCTATGATTCATTTTTCAACAATTTTTAATACCCACGTAAACTCGGACCGGAGCCTTATTTCTAGAAATAAGGCTACCTGTTCTTTTTACTCCCTGTCTAGTCTTATCACAAAAGGGAATAAGTAATATGCTCCAGTATCAAAGAAAAACTCTCAGTCATTATCATAGATAAACTCAGAAATTCAATTACTTTTTTTTTTTTTTTTTTTTTTCAAGTGGTGCAACAGATGTTGGCATCAGCCCCAAAAGCGTCAGTGCCTGCTTCAAACCAATGTTTTTCCGGCTCAGAACTTGCTACAAAAGGTGAAATGCTGCTTCCACGATTGCGTGATAGTACACGATGAAAATGGCACTCATAAACACTCGCCCCCCCCCCCCCCCCCCTTTTTTTTTCTTGAAAACAAAAATTTGTCTGAACTAATATAAAACAGCTTGTATTTCATGAAGTTACGATTGCTCCTTGTACTTGTGTCATCTATTTACGTGCGGTGTACTGCCAACGTTCAGCTCGAAGGCTAGGGCAGGATTATAGGCCAAAGAAAACACTACAAGCAAAATTCCTGCCAGCTATCATCATCATGCCATTCGGAGCCGCCATATTGGGATATTTATTTTCACATCTTCCAGTTGTGGACGAGGCGCATCTGCACTTGACTCGGTTTTCATGAAGTTAGGACAATGTATTTGTGCACTCAATGAATTGCTGTTTAGTTTTGTTTAAAAAAAAAAAAGAAGAAAAAAGATGGTTGCGAAGTTTTGGAAAAAGAATGGTCAGCAACGAGGTCGCAAGATTCGTCGCTCGCGCAGTGAACTGGGCCATCCAGGTCAGTGAACGGTCCTTATCGAAGACGTTCTGTGAAGGGTTTGTGCTGCATTGCACGATTCTCCGGTGAGTAACGAGTTAAAATTGCTCAAAAACCAGAAAAGAAAAAAAAGTGTCTGCAAAAGCAAAAACAAAGCTGTTGCGCTTTTTTTTTTTTTCTTTGCCTCCAAGGAATGTAAACGCTCAAAATAACATTTAAAATACGCTATAATAAACACCTTTCAGTTGAGTGTACGGAGGGTTGGGCACAAGAAAAAGAGAGTCCTATATGCCACGCTGTCCGAGGAGAGCAACACTTTCCTGTGCCCTATTACAGATACTTGCTGTTTGTGGGCTCAGAAATAAAGATATATAATGAAATTGATGATGATGATGACGTTAATATGCGTCGTCATAAACGTTGCTAGGCTGTTCTGTGCCTTGCTATTCTCTGTTTCACCTTATGTTGTACCGCAGGAAAGCCTATAAGCGCGAGCTCGTTGCTCTGGGGCAGATCTCGGCGGCACAAGCTCTCGTGCAGTAAGGGCAGCTGCCAACACTATGAGCTCGCGCTTTTAGCGACCCCGTAAGTGATGACGTCACAACAAGGCGTCTGGGTCCAAACAAACCGTTGCTAGGGACGTTGCTATGGACTAATGCATGGAGACTCCACATGAGGCTAGATTTTTCCTTACAAGTAAGTAAATAATTTTTTGTAAGCAACCTAACTTCTTGATATCGAATTATGAAGATGTTCTTGTCGTCTCAGTGTCATATTGCAACGATGAAAGCCATTTCTGAAGTATTACACTCCGCTTTGCTTTGGTAGCAGACGACACGATAGATTCGCTGGCCTCTGTTGCAGCGGGCGTCTTCATTGAATTACGTCGGTAAACGATCGAGCGACTAAAACAAGTGCATCGCCATGGCCGCAGGGGCCTCCGCAGTGTGCGTGTTTTGTTTGTAAAAACCCAGCTTAGTTCAGAGGGGTGAAAATGCCGTTAAATCAAACCACGTCATGCAGATCAGTTACGACGACGACCTGAAGTGCATTACCGGCGTAGTGCAGGCCAGCATGAGAAACAAATCGTACGCCGTCGAGATAAGTTGTTTGTTATTATTATTGTGGTTGTCAGGTTATTAAAGAATTGCATGTCTGTCGCAATTTCGCAGTATTTTGCTTTTTTTTTTTTTTCCCTTGGTATACATCAAATTTCGTGGATGTGCTCTTTTGGTGAAGATCTCCATCGAACCCGCGATGCGAGTACAACCTGTAATGAACTCACCTTATGTTTTTTATCCAGTTCTTTCGCGCTTTGGGGTCTTGCGGAAATCTGAAGAAACTGCAAGGGTCTTTCACCGCGCGATGGTTACAACCAGGTATACGAAGCACCCTCGCATAGCGCGAGTCCGCAAACAAAATTTGGGATCTCTACCGATCGCCTGAAGTGCTTTTCTCACTGGTGCAATGCGATCTTTTAGCAGACGATCGACGTCCGGACTTTCGATAAACCATATTTTGCATCGCACCCCACTATGAATTCTTATAAGTGTCTGAAACTCATTATATTTCAAACAAACGCGATGTAAGAATATCGTCTTTATTCACACGATTCAAACGACGGCCCCGGTAGCCCCGGTTTGGCCGGTCGGCGTGCGGCAGACGGCATACTTCTTGCATTCGTCGTCTGCTGCAGGCATCTTGAGGACCGGAAGTTGCAGTCGTACATATTTCAGAAACGAGCGATTACCGGCACACTTCTGTCGAAACATATATGACATTCAAGCTTTCTACATCTGTGATTTTTAGAAGTTTAAATCCTACTCCTGATTTTTGAACGGTCGGGTTTTCGTAGCGAAACCGAGCCACATGTATTCGTCCATAACAACGACCCTAGCAACGGTTTGTTTGGACCCATGACGTCACACTTACGGAGTCAATATGCAAAATCCTTGCCAGCTATCATCATCATTCCATTAGGAGCCGCCATATCGGGGGGTTTATCACATCTTCCAGTTGTGGACGAGGCGCAGCTGCATTTAACTCGGTTTTCATGATATTGGGGCAATTTATTTGTACACTCAACGGGTTGCTGGTTTGTTTCGGTTCAGAGAAGAAAAGAAAGACGGCCGCAAAATTCTGGAAAAGGAACTGTCAGCAACGAGGTCGCAAGCCTCGTCACTCAAGCAGTGAACTGGACCATCCAGGTCAATGAACGGTATTTCTCGAAGACGTCCCGTGAAGGGTTCGTACTGGACTTGCAGCAGGTGATCATATTTTACGTCTACGACTTCCACTTTGCCGGGACTATTGTTTCTCGGGCGAAACCGTCGGTACGGGAACCCCCCAATATGGAGGAAATCTGATAATTGATCATGAATACACTAGATGGCGCTTCTTTTCGCATATCGTCTATAGCTGTGCCTCGCAAGGCACAGTGCTAGGCACAGCTCTTCTGCAGCCAGCCGAAAGTATGCTGCACTAAACATCTAAAGGCGAGAGCTACAACATGATTTGCTGTTTCACCCCAATCACCTATCTAACCGAAATGGATGAACACAACGACGAGTGAATGCTCGGCTTGAGAATAGGAAGTGATTGATTGATTGAAGTCCTTTAATGACAAGGATGGCTCAAGGCCGCAGTGGGGGAAAAAGGGGGGGGGGGGAGGGGTAATGGAGGGGGTTTCGTCATTTTAGCATGTCAGGCAAGGTACTAGGGCAGTCTACTCGCGCTACACCGCTCGGTATAAGCCACTGATTTTTCCATGATCTGCGACCGCCTTTTGGGCGTCATCATTTGTTTGTATAATAGCACTAAGGGCTGCAAGAGAGGTCACTTGTAGGTCGTCGATGCGGTCTCGGCCCCGTGCGAAAGCAGGACAGTACTTTAGGAGATGCCACAGATCTGCGCGACACTGTTGGAGACAGTGGCTACATCTTGGTGGTGCGGCTGATACAGGTGGCGGCTGCCACTTACTGACTATGTGCGGTGTGTAGGCCGCGTTCGCGATGACTTTGTTTATGAAAACTTCTTGCTGCCTTGAAAGTCCTGTGATGACAGGCGTCTGCGGTGTAGCCTCCATGATACGCTGTTTGCTAGCGGTCTTGATCGAGGTACGAATAAAGTGCATGTAGGCTATATGCCTGTTCAAGGGCTTTTCGTTCGGGTCCAGGTGATAGGGTGTCTGGAGTGTGGGATTGTCGGGGTGCGGGGTGGCATAAGCAGCCGAGTGCAGCTGTAGCCTCCACCGTGGTAAGGAGAAACTAGCGCCACAAGACGCGCAAGTGGCAGAAAGTACGGCGTGAGACTGAAAAAAGTCAATCAGTCAGTCAGTTAGATGAACCAAAACTTTTTTAAAACAGGGCGGGCACTCGTAGGAGAAGTGCCTCTGGTACTGTAAATAAAATAAAATAAAATAAAATAAAATAAAATATTGAGAGACCGCTAGATGGCGCCACCAATGTCGTTGGCGTGCACCCTCCTTGCCTTCTCCTCCTCTCTCTCTCCCGCTCCTCTTTTTTTTTTTTTTTTTTTCTGCGGTTTGTTTTGCTCGTTTGCTCGATCGGTGTCGCGCTGGCCGCTGCGAGCGGCCAGCGCGGCACCGGTCGAGTAGACGAGCCGCGCGCGCTACACTTCGCAACAAATGCGCTTCGCGAGATATTAATTACCTGTGTAATAAAACAGAAACAGCACGTTCATTGAAATGTATTTTTTATTGAACACCATTCAAATGAGTTGCGGTATTTCACGCATGTATTTACAAACTCAGTTGACAGTCCACCGCCCTCCAAGGGGAACCAAGAACTGTAGTTGGCAGTAAACGTTGTCAAATATGTAAAACGAAATTCATAACTTTAATGTACAAGCTAACAGGACAACACTTATCATACTTCGGATTATCTAAATGACCCTATGAACAACTCCTACAAACAAAAATGCTGAATACCCAAACAAACTAATCAACTTCGATATGAAGCAGGCTTGCATTTTAAGTTAATTAATGCAGGGTTGCAGGCGAGCTGCCTAAGAATAAACGATAAATAAACCATAAACAAACTCGCTAATTGGCAACGCAAAGAAGAAAAAACAACAACTAATGTTTTGGAGTGACTATATATCTGACTGTGGGTGCTTTTAGGTACTCTATCCTAAGATATAAACACGAAGCTGTCAAATTAACTGAAGACTGACAGCAACTCACTTGGAGGAACCAGTCCTTGCAGCAACGGATTCGTAACAAGAACGGTGGGGCACGCGTTTTTCCGCAAACGAATCTTCCTACATTTTGCAAACGCGGTTGCACCGGCGTGCTCGCTGCACAGACGACACGGACGCAGCTTGCTCACCGGCAGGCTTCCAAAGTCCTGGCGCTTTGCACACACAATCCATTTCGATGCTGTAATGGAAAGATTGAGAGATCATATATTTCAATGCTTCAAGTTTCGAACGTTGACAAAAAAGTTTGATATAAAGGCTCACCTGTCACACCACTTCGCCGTGCAGTAGACTCTGTAATACGCCGTCATGAGGCACGCGACACACTCGGCAGAATCTCTGTCAAACTAGAGACGTCTCTAATCCCTCTAATCATTTTCTGTGCGCAGACGCGCAGCTCCGTACTCCTAAAATCTACACTTTCGATTTCAACACGCGCGGAACGGTTTGAAAGCTTGGAGTGACGAGCTCAAACAAAAAGAGAAGACAAAAACCGTCGTTTGCCCTCACACTGAAGGTTGATGATTGGTCGGAAGAGCCCAGAGTGCTTCGGTTTGGTAGCGAAGATTATATACACGACGCCAGCGCTCGAAAGCACAGCGGCAAAACAGTCTGGCGTGAGACCAACGAATCTGCTCTTTGGATGGACGTACGAGAGAGAAGCCAGCGACGCGGCGCCAACTATCGGCCCAACCGGGAACTCAGTTAGCTGCATTCGGCTGGCATAAGTGTGGTCCGTCCCGCGTGCCTGTACGGCTGCTGCATGCGCCGCAGCATTACCCCCGTCATGCGCTGTATGTCCTGGGGTCCAGAGTATGTTTACCTTGATTCCAAATTCTTGAAGCATCTGCAGTCTTTTTCTTATTTGATTCGCTGTGGCGTCTTCCGTGGTGGAGGAGGATAGTTCCTGCACCGCTGCGAAGGAGTCTGTTAAGAGGCGATATTGGTGTCGGGGGGTCGCGTCTCTGTCAGTGAAGGCTGTGTGCTGTACGTCCTCCAGTGCTCCCCAAAGGGCGAGGAGTTCCGCATGGAGTACGGTGCCCTGTGGGAGAGCACATGAGTGCTGTCCTTGTATGCGAGGGTCGGTGTCGCAGATCCAGGCTATGCTGACTCTGTCGTTTCTTGCCGTTGCGTCCGTATACACGTTGATGACGTTGTCTGCACTGCTGGCGTGCCGGCAGCTTCGGCTACGCCTAGCCTCTGCGGCCAATCTGAGCATAGGGCGGTTGGTGAAGCTTCCATGCGGGGGAGTTTCCCAGGGTGAAATGATCCCACTGACGTCCGGCATTGTATCGCAACGTCGCCTTTGATCCCATAGGGTTGTCAGCTTTCCTTGGTAGGAGTTGTCCAAGCGGGACTGCATTCGGATACGGGCCTCGGTAATGATGGTCTGGATCGGAGGTATTGGTGCCAGCTGCTGGAGGAGGGTCATCCTAGTGTGCTTGGGCAGCCCCGTTACTGTACGAAGGGTGGCTCTGTGTAATTGTTCTATGTCGCGTAAGTCTTTCGGAGAGAGTTCGTATACCGGCGCCCCATAGAGAATTCTGCCTACTGCAACCGCACGCGCAAGGGTTGCGGCTGAGCTTTGTCGCGCCCCGCCATACTTGTTGGACATGCGGCGGACGGCGTGAAGGAGGGGTGTCCAGCTCTTACGTAACGTTTGAATCCACTTGCGTGTGCTATTACAGCTAGCGATGTGGGCACCAAGGATGCGAATATGTCCGTTCGTTGAGGTGATTGGTGCCGAGCCGAGCACCAGGGTGATTTGCTTCCTCGGGTTGGTGGCGCGCTTTCCGTCTATGCTGATGAGTTCGGTCTTCTCGGGCGATAGTTGCAGCCCCAGTGCATCTAGGGTTGTCTCTAGGCTTAGGACTGCTGCTTGTAGTTCAGTTTGCATTTGTTGTTCATCTAGGTGGTCGCTAGCTTCAGTCCATATTGTAATGTCATCTGCATAAATAGTAAATCGTGCCGTGGTGTCCCGTTCCAGGGCATCCGCTACCCTTGCCATGGCGAGATTGAAAAGCATGGGACCGAGTATGGAGCCCTGGGGCACGCCTCTGTCAAGGTAGAATGTGCATGGCGTCCACCCCGGTGCGGTTCCGTGAAGGCGTATGGGTCTACTGTGAAGAAAGGAACGAATCCAGTTGTAGGCTCGTTGGCTGGGATATCTCTGAGCCAGTTCATGAAGGATGACCTCCTGCCGAACGTTGTCAAAGGCCTTTCGCATGTCAATGGCCAGGACATAGTCAGGCATTAGTTTCCGAGATTTCCTGTTGATCACTCGCCGCAAGAGCCAGAGGCAGTCGTGCGTACCCATGTTGGGACGAAAACCTGCCTGCGCCGGGTGAAGGCCCGGTTGGACGTATTCAAGGTAGTGTTGCATACGGGCGAGTATCATTCGTTCGATAAGCTTGCATATCGTTGGCGTAAGTGATATGGGGCGTAGGTTCTCGGGCTTGGTGGGGTCCTTGTTGCCTTTAGGTATCGGATATATGAGCGAAAGCTTGAGTGTATCAGGCACAGAACCTTGTTCCCAGGTGTCATTGATGATGTCAAGTAGCTTTTGTTGTGGCCTCAATGTAACACAGTCGTGCGCGGTTGCTTGTAAACTATATAGAATATTCAGAATTAAAAAAAGGAGAAGAACATGATTTAACCAATAAGATCATTAAGATCCTTGGCACTTACCCTGTTTTGGGTAAGTGCCCGAGAGCGTTCGGAAACAACAAATGTATTCGTAATTCGCTGCAAGTCACATCTCTTCTGCAGCCACGCCGCCTACATATACAAGTATATGAGCTCCACTAAACATCCAAGGACGATAAACACTGTGATTTCGTGCATAACGCGAACAACGCGAAGGAATCTATGCGACGACAAGCGAATGCTGAGCTCGAGTATGAACTAGCCTGAAGAAGGTAACGTTTTCACAGTTGTACACAGTTGTTGATAGTTCACGATGTCCCTCGCCATCATAAATAAATAAATATATATGTATATATATAAATATCTTTTTTATCACTTCACCTATGACGCAGGCTTTGGGGAGTAGGATCCTTCCTTCTTGTCCGGCTGCCAGGACAAGTGCGATCAGAGCTACCAGACATCTCTGCAGCACCCACATCGCGTCGTCTGCTCTCTGCTGGCACGCGTCGTCTGCTACCGTTATGGCTTCTTCTGATCACTGCCGCCTCGGGAATTCGGACTAGTTATGGGTTTTCTTCGCACGCCAGGACCGCGTTATTTATGTGTCAACCTGTCCTTATAGGTCTGTTCACTCGCATAAAATTGCACGGCGCGAAGATAGCTCTCCTCATTGAACCATACGTCTCACTGAGGCCCGATGCGAGCTCCAGGTGCGTTCTTGAAGTTCTATTCGATAACACCTTTCACTAAAGACGCATCCGATACTTCATTAGGCCGATGCCGTTCTTGAACCGTCCAATTAGGCGCGATTGCGCAAGTTGCCGCTAGGCACGAGTTGGTCTCCCTGTTCTTTGAACTCGGGTTCGATCGCTGGGCAGCCGATGTTGTGTCACCAGAGGCTTGTGCTCGAGATACTTTCCCAGACGTGAAAGATAGAAAGAAGAAAGAAAAACGTACGAATCTTTTATCTATGGAGCGAGGTTGTCACCGCTGATGAGTCTTATAGAGATGGGACAATTCTTAAAATAGGTTTATGGTGACATCTCGGAACGCAAGCAAATTTATGGTTGGGTGTGAGCGTGTGCATAAGGTGAGTGGCAAGACTACGATGGAAAACACGAAATAAAACAACATAAATAGAAGGGGGGAAAAAAAAAAAAGAAAAACTGCCCGTGTATATTTTATTTTTAAGATCCTCCGCAAAGTTTGTTCTGTTGGCTCTCCCCGGATGCCTCGGCGGCACACCTGTAATTTGTTAGTGACTCCACTTTGCCCTATCGCGAATGATTTGTGGGATGTTGATGACGCTCCTCCTGCTTGGACAGTGTTTTGGGAAAAGCGATTGAATTACATTTAGTACTACCTTCCGCGGAACAAGTTTGTTAGCATTAGAAGCAGGGTGTCAAACCGGAACCGAACCGTTATTTTTAGCCGAACCGGAACTGAACCGAACCGAAATCTTCGCCGCCATCTTGGAACTGAACCGGAACTGAACCCCCCAAGAAAATATAACGGTAACCGGTTCAAAACGGTTTACGGTATTTTTTTCTTTTTTGTTTGTGTCACAAAATAAATATTTGAGAGTAAAAAATTGGCAGCTGCATTTCTATATATTGATCAAATGTGGGTTCTCGAAGCGCTTTTGTTTTGGCAGTATAATTAGTCACGTGGTCACTTGACGTGCATAGTGTCACGCGTCTCCAACTGGTGTGTTTACCGCGCCCCAAAAAATGGTCCCTCAATTTCCGCTTAATGACGTCATAGAAGTGTCGTGCTGTCGCCGGACGCGATCCTGGCGGTGTTCCAGCAACGGCGGTTGATGTGGCAGACGCCTGTTCTGCTGCAGGTTGCTCTTCAATGTGACAGTCCACAGAAATTTGAGCAGCCAGAAGTTGGGACGCCGCGACGACAGCGACACTCACGTTCGCTCGTGCTGTTCGCCAGCATTTTTACGACCAACCGCCAGGATCGCGTCATCCGAAAGCAGAACACTCCGGCCCTTGTGACGTCATTTGGTGACACTTTGGGACTACTGTTGATGTATGGGAGAGATGTGGACGCCGAAACACACATGTCCCGAGCGATGGAATGTCCGCTCATGCTTCTCGCGTTCCTCTGGCTACCTCTTCTTTTCTCGTCGGATTTGAAAACCATGTTTCGGGTCCTCGCTGCTGCAAAAGCTGTGCGCTGAATACCAGACTCCCCGAGAAATGCTCTGTGCTATCAGATCGTCGCGCTCCAAATCTGCGACCGGGCACTTTATGGCTCCGTCATCGAACTGCCAGGCTTTGTGAGTGTAGAGGAGGCTATGGTCAAGCATTCGGTGGGGGCGCCACATATTTCCGGAAAGGTCTATTACCACCATCATATAGTGCGATGACGTCACGTGCAAACCATCTTAAAGAGTTCAGTTTCCTCGTGAAATGCGGTGTTCGCAACACTAGCAAAAGTTGATGTCCAAATTGTAAATTTGTGCAGTTAGATATACTTCGTCTCACCTTAGTATGGACTATTGTTAGCCGCGCGTGCTAAAAGCGCGAGCTAGTCGCTTTGAATGAAGCCGCGGCGGCTGCACGAGCGCTCGTGCAGCAAGTGCTCTAGTCAAGGCAGTCAAGGCTGGCCGCTCGCGCTAGCACAGCCTTCGCAGTTAGTCCATGCTAGGGTGAGACGAAGTATAGCTTTTTCGCGATGATACATAGCAGCCAAACAAAATGACGTTTTAGCGAACGCCCACGTTTCACCGAATGACACCTTAGCGAATAGTCGGACGCCGCGAAGCGGCGTTTTCGGGTGGGCCAAATGGGTTCACATTTTTGTAATGAGCCGCCGCAGACTGTCGCCGCGAAGCGGCGTAAGCGCAGCGCGGCAGATGGGTTAACGCGCGCCCCCGTTATTCGCTAAAACGTCGATTCGGTCAAATGTGGCTGTTCGCTAAAACGTCATTCGCTCATGTGATATGGACCCGTTGAACCGAG
Organism: Ixodes persulcatus; assembly: GCA_013358835.2. Classification (NCBI taxonomy): domain Eukaryota; kingdom Metazoa; phylum Arthropoda; class Arachnida; order Ixodida; family Ixodidae; genus Ixodes; species Ixodes persulcatus. The sequence goes on along the minus strand of JABSTQ010011466.1, from coordinate 242,464 downwards.
TGTAACATTAGCCTCCCGAGCTGGTATTTCGCGAAGTTGCGAGTTCATGCAAACTGATGGCCAAATGTGATTTAAGTAAGTGTTACAAGAATCTTCGTCAGTCCTTCGAGCTATTTATGTGTAATTAGGATAGGAATATAATTACGTCTCTCTCTCTCTCTCTCTCTCTCTCTATATATATATATATATATATATATATATATATATATATATATATATAATAAGTCAGAGATCCGTACTTGGCGGAGTTGCTATGCTAGGAGTTTATTGTATGTATTACGACAGTTTCGCCGAGAGGCTCGGCTTCGTCAGGAGATGGCATACATGTATGCCATCTCCTGACGAAGCCGAGCCTCTCGGCGAAACTGTCGTAATACATACAATAAACTCCTAGCATAGCAACTCCGCAACTACGGATCTCTGACCTCTTACATTTTCCCGGTCCATTGTTCTCAAACTACTCTGCTTCACATATATATATATATATATATATATATATATATATATATATATATATATATATATATATATATATATATATATATATATATATTCGTTAAAGGGGCTGTGCAACAATTTTCAGACTTTGGCCAATTAACTGCGGAAATTAATCTGCGTCACCTATGGAACGAAAAGCAGAAAACGGTATTTTCTTGCGAGCGCTAGTTCTTATTAAAAAAACAAAAAATGAAACAAATCGAAGGTCAAAGTGCCTCTCAACCCTCCACGTTGACTTTCGAGTGACGTACTCTGAGGGTTCACGTGGTTTTCCCTTGGGTCCTCTCTTCAGAGACCCCAGCCACTTCCTCTGCGATCGTTGACTTTTAAAGGATTAGCCTCGTCAAAGGTCGCGGCGTGCGATGGACACAAAGGACGGTTCGCCACGGGGCTGACGGCGAGTTGTAGCAGCGGAGGGGGACAGGTTTTGTTGACTTCCTCGTATCCCCCAGAGACGGTGTCATTTTAGTTCCCATAACCCCGACAGGCGGCTGCAGACCGGCAAATAATTCGTTTTTTCTTTGCGATTACGCAGCAGAGTAGCAGTTTTTCGGGGAAAGGTGACGCGTTTTTGGGCACTTGGGCTTGCTTTAACAATATAAAAAAACACAAACTGCCAATTATTTCAACATTAAAATCATTGCACTGCCCCTTTAAGGCGTCGTACATTAGATTATTTCGAAGATTATCATTTATTATCGTTCTCTGTCTGCCCATTTCGTGTATTTGACTTCGGATCTATCATGTGAGCACAAAGTCCTCTTTGGCGTATCCCGCGACCCGCTGTTTCACACTGCCAAACGGCGAAATAAAAAAGGCATATTTTCACAGCCTTCAACAGATGGTGTATCGAGAATCGTCCTCCCGTATCGGTCTCCAGCAGTTAAGTTATGTGACATGCGTAAAAGGGTACCGCATGAAAGATGGGACGGAGAAGTAAAACACAAGACGAGCGCTAACTTGCAACTCAAAGGTTTATTCCGTCTTCTACGCGCTACTCTTCTATTATGTCTGTCAACAACTAACTAGCCCATCAATCCGTTATTTTCAGTTATGTGAACTTAATACAGTCACATCTATTGATGATAATAAAACTATATTTAATTACTGACTGAAGGATTGACAGCATAAATGAAGGGTCGATCACCTCGAAGATATACATCATAAATATATGCACCCGCAATTTATCTGAAAGATGCTCTGCAAATCTTTTTCGGCGTTTTTATCCTCGATAGGCCCGAAGTGATTTGTGATAGCGTTAAATAACTGTGTTCCTGACACATATATAACTTGTCAAACATATCGGAATCTGTTATTGCCTCCTTTATGTCATGAACAGCAATTCTATGTGCCTTTGGGCTGGACAAAAACAAAGTCCACAGGGAATCGTGACGAAACTATGACGATTACGTACGCAGACTGTCAGAGCTGCCATGTCGAGTAGAGCGTGAAATACTATTTTGTTCCAGGAACCACCATGAGTTCTCTCCTCCGCTTATATTTGCTCGAACTAACATTTTCAAGTTTTCATTTTTTTTTTCACGCACTATACCTACTTTGAACGCACTGCCCTATAATATTTTTATAGCGCAGCTCTTTAGGCGGCCGTTTCCGGCTTGAGCGGCGACGTCGTCGCCGTCGCCATTGGCGTCGGCGTAACCGCGTGGTGCATTATGGGAAATGTCCCATAATGCACCGCGCGGGACCCTCGTGACGTCACTCGTGACGAGGCGAGAAGGAGGGGGAGGAGGAGGAGGGGAAGAGGAGGAGGGATGAGGAGGAGGAGAGGAGGCAGGATGACGAGGTGAGGAGGAGTGGTATACCCTCCCCTCAGTACCCTTCCCTCCTCCTGCTTAAGAGCTGCGCTCTAATTCGGCATTACAGGGAGTTGTAAACGGCTTTCATTTTTTATCTCCCTGACTTTAGTAAAGCGCTAAATGATCACCCTTTTTAATTCATGCCATTGTGTTTTCTGTCACATTTTTGTACTCGAGCGTTGATTGTTTATTCTCGCAATCATTGCTATTCTCCTTACTGTTAGTTATGTAAAACGATAGTTTAAATATTGAAGTGGTTCCTTTTTTTCATTATTTGCATCTTTTGGATCCGTATCGCACACCTGCAAGGGCAAGTGCGATGCTCATTTTCAAATAGAATTGACCGGCATCTTGTCAAGAACAAACCTCAAAACCCCGGCTATGCCAGTTTATCCTGTATAAGAAAAAAATGCTCACTTGAGTACGCTCTATTTTAGGCCAGATTTGAGCTGAGTACGAAGCTGCGTATAAATTATAGTGAACCATTTCGATCACTTTTTTCTGCATGATTCTTCGCCTGTATCACGGCGCTGAGTGTAACAGGTGTTAGTTAGGAAAACAATTGTGTCGTGATTGTCAGCGTTTTTACAAAAAGGTATATCACTGACCCAGAGTGACTACAAATGCACGAATTTGTCATAAATATTTCAACTGCTTTTTGCGTAGTTGCGTCGTCATCATATACAGGGGAACACATTGTGGCACGCCTCGCAAAATTCGAATGCAAGACGTACATACCTGATATTAGGCACGCGAACGTATAGTTTCGCGACAAGTTTTATTACTTTTTTTTTTCTAGAGCTGAGTCATAAATAGTAAAATATTAAAAATATAGCAAAAACTACGATCGTACATTTCCTATGCCCTGTACCGGATGTTCATCGTCTTCCCACTGGTTTGTGAGCTTGTTCCCAGGTGGGCATTGTTCATATATTACCTCGCTCATCGCCAGCCTCTGCTATTGAGTTTCGGCGTTTTTGCGTTCAGCAAGCTACCCGGGAGTGAGCTCGGAAACCAGTGTGCAGTCGACAACCAGGCTGGTATAGGACATACGAAATAGACGGCCTCCGATTCTGCTGTATTTTTAATGCTTCACTACCTCGAAATGGAGCTCTAAAGAAACAAATGGGACATTAAAATGCTTGGGAAACTACGTCTGCGTTCCCAATTTCAGATATGAAGGTTTGGAATTCGCGTTTTGCGAGGCGTGTAAAATATGCTGGTCCTTTCGGCCGCACCCTGTATATTGTAAACCGTATTTTGTGAAGTATATTTCATGATATATATATGGTGACGAGATCCCCATTTTATGATTTTATGCACTTCAATTAATTCCCTAGTTCAGGAGCACAACTACGATTCAGCTTTTAATACTGCGATGCAAAGTTGTATCAATCACGGGTATCTTAGGTGACCTACCAGACTTCGTGACTACCTTTCGAATAAGGTAAAATATGTATGACTGAGGTAAACAAATGGATGCTCAGTCGTATAAACACGACGTTTTTTTTTGTTTTTGTTTTTTTAAATGTTGATCTAGATTTTATTTTACTGTTGGGTCAAAATAAATAGCGAAATTTCTTATTTTTGGTACCTGAAAACAAAGGTGGATTTTGCGAACGATAAACAAACATACAGTTACTCGTTTCACGGCGGAAGTAGTGCTTATTACCGAAAAACCGCGAAAAGTTCAAACCGGTTCGAACCGGTTTGAACTTTCATTTCATTTCATTTATATTACCTTAAGGGCCCCTTGAGGGAGGCATTTTATAAAGAGGTTGTCATATTCAAGGCTCGAAAACAAGACAACAAAACACTATAAAAAAGGAAAAAAAAAAACAACAAAAAAACGAAGAAAAAGTTTGGAAACATCATTATATAAGCATTATTCGAACATTTTAGAAATCAGCTGCAAAAAAACATTTATGGTCACTGGTAGTTGCCAAGCTTGTTGGCAAGCTATTCCAATCCGATATGCGTAATGGAAGAGGTGAGTATTTGAATGTGTTGGTTTTCGAAAAAATGGGTTCAACTTTACAGGAGTGGTCGAGACGAGAGGAAGTATGCTGGGCCGGGGAAATAAAGGTTTGGGGAGACCACGGGTTATAATATAATCTCTGCATGAAAGAAAGCCGGTCTATTTTTCTACGAGTGTCGAGAGTTTGTAGGGATTTTGGACTGCTTTAAACAAGAGATGCTATTCCTAGTGTAGTTACGAGTGATAAAACGAGTGGCACGATTTTGGACAGCTTCCAGTTGATTAATTAAATAGCTTCGATGAGGGTTCCATATCACTGATGCGTACTCCAGCTTAGTTCTGACTAGTGTAATATATGTTAAACGTTTAACGAAGGAGTTTGAGAGAAAAAGATGCCTTCCTATAAATCCTAATGTTTTGTTAGCTTTAGAAAAAAATGTAGTGGACGTGACTCTTCCATGATAAGTCTTCATAGAGGTTAACTCCTAAGTATTTAAATGTGTTCACCCGCTCAATGACGCCAGATGAAATGGAATATGAAAAACTGACTTTTGTGATCTTGAGAATGACATTATTTTAGATTTTTCCGTGTTGATCGTCACGAGCCATGTATCACACCAAGTCGTTAAAGCCTCTAGATCTTGTTGCAACGTTACGCAGTCATCAATGGAAGGAATATTTCGATAAATCACAAGGTCGTCAGCATATAATCGGGCGATAGAGGATAATGAAGAAGCAACATCATTCACATAAATTAGAAAAAGTAGTGACCCTAGAACAGAACCTTGAGGGACGAAAGAGTTGACTTTCAGGGTTATTTTTGCTCCCCGGAGCTGCACCGGAACTGAACCGAAAGCCGTGAACCCGAAGCTGAACCGAAGCGATAAAAATTTCGGTTCGACACTCTGATTTTAGAAGTATCATTGCAGGAAACGTGATTCACTACAATTACGCGCAACTTTCAGGTATCCGACTTGCAGCGACGTTGACACGACAGCACTTTGTTTTTCTTCTTTTCGCAATAAATTGTATTTGTTCCTTACCGTTGAGGAGTTAGCCCACACGCTGTTCTCTATTGTTTTCTAAATAAATAAAGGAGGACACCTTGTGGTGTCGAACTGTTTATTAAAAAAGAGAAGAAAAAATAACGGACCTCGGATTTTTGTAGAACGTAGACCACAAAGCAAGCTGCCTTGAGGCAACACCTCCTAGAAGCTAAGGCCGTAGAGGCGGTAGCGCTCTTCTCGTGACGTCGCAAAGGAAGGCCTTCGGGGGCGAGCGGCGAAACACGAAGCAAAGGCAACACGCGTGGATCGAACGTCGTAACAACGCGGTTTTAATCACATCAGTGTTTTATTAGCTAAAACGAAAGCTGCGCATAGCAACTGGGCTTAGACGGGCGAAATATTACGTCGCTAAATAATCGGTAAGAAATGACACAGGTATGCGTATAAGACGTCTACAGAAGAAAATAAAATATGAATAGTCGAAAACATTGAGCCACGCAATTACTGCTGTAGGGATGCTTATTTTGTACAGAAATACTTTGACAAAATGGTGAGACACACAGTGATTGGACACTGCAGCAAAACAAATCACAGTTAAAAAATCAGGTAAACGTAGTCAACGCGGACACGGCTAGACAGCTGCGTCCCTTACAATCATGTAAGCGGTGTTAACGCATGCAGTCACTAAATTCTTGCGTTATACTCCGGCCACATGACAACATTAATGTAATTTACATAGAATGACATTATGGGGCCAGCAAATCAGCTCGCGACGCTCGTATAGTCACTCGGGATCGCGAGCTGATTAAATCCTATAATATCGTTTAATGAAAATATATTAATTCTTCCGTTTTGCAGGGGTACTAAATTTACTTACTATTTACAATCAACTAATCCACTTCTCTTTATGGGCTCAAGCTGTCTTAGAACAAAATATAATTTATTTTTATTCAATAATACCTTAAAGGGATACTGAACCATAGAATTTAGTGTCCATAATAAGTGGCGCACGTTCCTTCCACGAGCCAGCAGCCGCCAGTGTGCGCGAGCACTCGCAACAAAAATGACGTCAAAGACCTCCATTCGCGCTTGAGGACAGTGAAATGCATGGGCTTCGGGCCAAAGGAGAATAAAGACAGGCTTTTCATCTCTACAAGTGAAAGCTACATGCTTGTTAGACCAATTAATCGCTTACCTTTTACACCAGACACCACTGTATAGATGAAAAACTTGTCTTTATTCTCCTTTCGCCCGAAGCCCATGCATTTCACTGCCATCTTAACCGCGAATGGAGATCTTTGACGTCATTTTTTTTGCGTGTGCTCGCGCACACCGGCGGCTGCTGGCTCGTGGAAAGAACGTGCGCCACTTATTATGGACACTAAATTCTATGGTTCAGTATCCCTTTAATACAGCTGGGATTGTAGTATGAATGCAGGAAAGGCAATAACCTACCATTAGTATAAATAAACACATAAACACAAACAACACACTTTCAATAATATCACATAAGATTGTTATTCACCTTCCAGTGATAAATTTGGTACTTTCAACCCTAGTAACGCATTGTATAGTATGTTTACAATATATATGTAATACATTATACAAGACTGCGCATTTAAAACGTATAATAACGCCGGATAAATGCGCACAAACACACCACGTGACCCGACTGAGCAGACGACGCGGCCGGGGTGAACAGAACCGAACGCCTTTTCTCGACGAGGCCTCGCTTCTCCGGCCATTGTGACATCACGACTCGGAGCGCTACGGCCTTAGCTTTTAGGATGAGTTGCTTGAGGTCTACCCACAATCCTTCAATCAGAGCCAATCGGAGCTCGGCGTTTTGACGTCACCACAACCCCTGCAAAAGAAGCAGACGTACTTGCGCTCTGCATTGCCATTACCGGCGCAGACCTACCACGATAGACAACACAACCACTCCCTCACGCTCTCTGGATTCCGATCATCTTTACAAAAGATGCGACGAACGGGCGTTTCGTCACCTGCAAAACACTGGCATTTTTCGTTTGTTTGTTTTAACCCTGGAGAGTGGGAAAAAAAACAAAAAAAACAGGAGGTTAGGCCAACACGAATCTCAAAGTCTCCCACTCGGTCTATGATTTTGATTAGTTTAGCTCCCTACGCAGGCGGTCATATGTTGGCAAAACAGGAGCCTCGTGCTGCGCCGTCGCCTGCGCCGATAACAAGAAGGAGAATTTCTCGACCTAGTCGTCGGTATGCCGTCGGCGGTATAGGAACTTCCGACGAGCGGTGTCCGGGAGTTGCGAAAGCGTTTTGCATTAACCGCAAACAAGTAGTCATCCTCTCCGTTATCGGCGCAGGTCCCCTCCTTTATCGGCGCAGGCGACGGTAGCAACGAGGCTTCCGTTTTTTGCCCATATATGGCCGCCTGCGTGGGGAGCTAAAGTAGCGCCACATAGTGGGAGTATTGGGCACTCACCGGATACCGAGAGCCTAGATTTAAGAGATAGAGCAACTCAAACCACAGAGAATGGCGGGGAGAATTGCGGCGGTGGAGAGACATAGCAAGGCGCAGACGCTTCCAGACGGCCGACATTTTTGACTAGGGATGCCGCGACCACCCTAGGTTCGATTTCGAAAGGTTTCGATATTTTTGAACCGAACTGAGGTTCGAATTCGAAAGATTTCGATATTTTCGACCGTACCGAGGTTCGAATTCAAAACGTTCGCAACTTTAAAACACCGTGGAGTTTCGAATTCGAAAAGTTCGAAGCTTTCACGGTTTCTAAAAGTTCGGGTTCGATTATTTCGAATTTGTTAACTTGAGGTTCGAGAAATTCGAATATTCCGAACTTTCCTAACTTGAAATTCGATATATTCGAAAGTTTTTAATTTCTTGGGATCTAAAGTTCGAAAAATCGAAGATTTCGAATTTATTTGAATCTTAAATTCGAAGATTTCGAATTTCTTTGGACCTGAAATCCGAACGTTTCGAATTTTTATAAACATAAAGTTGGATAAATTCGAAGATTTCGAATTTCTTTCCACAAAGAAAAGTTCGAAAAGTTTGAAGGTTTCGATTTTCTTTTAGTGCTAAATTTGAAAAAATAAAACTTCGAAGGTTTCGAATTTCTTTCAAGTCCAAGTGTGCAAAGTTCGAAGTCCGGTTTTCATGTTCATCCAGAGTTTCAGTTTCAAATAACGTTTTCACGCCTCACTGGTTTTCACGAAATCAGGTTTAGAAAAGTCCGGGTGTGATATTTAGACTGCGCGAAGTTGGTCAGGCAATTAAATCAGACGACGAGTGTCCCGGATGTGCTGGAATATTTGCCAGTACAGAGTGACGTGTGACCATAGATCAGTATTTGTGACCACCAGCCCGGGGGGTCTTTAACGTGCATCACGCAGTAGTGATCACACGAACTCGCTATCCAGTTCGAAACGGCCAGGGGCAGGCAGGTGGTTGAGGCTCAGAAAACCTTGAAGCTATCTGGCGAACTGCCTCCCTATCCCCTTGCACGCTGGTAGTAATCCGATCGAACGCCGCGCGAGTGACACTGGCATATAGTAAGTTTAGTTTGTACATAATGCAAAATCCTAGGACTGGGAATGAAATTTGAAAGAAAAAGTGTAAGAAGACAGAAAAAAGAGGACAGGACAACGTCTCAAACTCAGCTCAGGACGACGTCTCAAACTCAACTCAGCTGAAACCTCAGCTCAGTACAACGTCTAAAATTCAACTGAGCTGAGTTTGAGACGTTCTCCTGTCCCTTTTTTTCTGTCTTCTAACCCTTTTAGAGAGCAGCTCTTAGGCGCCCGTTTCCGGCTTGAGCGGCGTCGCCGTCGCCGTCGGCGTCGCCGTCGCCGGCGTAACCGCCGAGCGGTGCATGTTGGGACATGCACCGCGCGAGCCCCCCCCCCCCCCCCGCCCCCCCCAAGGTCACGTGACCTCCCCCTTCGAGGTCACGTAACCCCCCTCCCCCCCCCCCAAGGTCACGTGACCCCCCCCCCCCCCCGGAGGAGATTGAAGGGAAGGATGAGGGGAGAAGGAGAAGGAGGAGGATGAGGAGGGGTATACCCTCCCCTGAGTACCCTTCCCTCCTCCTCCTCCTCAAGAGCTGCGCTCCAATTCGGCGTTACAGGGAGTTGTAAACGGCTTTCATTTTTTTTCTTTCAAATTTCATTCCCAGTCTCAGGATTTTGCATCATAATCAACATACACCAGCTCGCCTGCACCTTGACATTTTTTTAGTTCGTAATTGCTTTGGAGGTTTATTTTCCGGGACGGAAGAAACGCCGAGTAAAAAGCACAGAAGCTGCCACAACTCGAGGTCGAGGAGCGTTCTACCATACCAGTGGCGTCGGAAGAGGAAAAACGGAGAAGAAGGGGGATGGGGGGCTCCAGTCCCTTGCCGCCCCCCCCCCCCCCCCCAGATATTTCGGACAGTTGAAGAAAACAACACGGGGAAAGAGGGCGTGGTCGAAACTATTTTAATCTGAAATTATTCATGTATATGTATGGCTACTGTCGCTCTTCACTGCATAAAAGATCGCGTTGATGGTCATTGTTAGAAACTCGTTGTCAGAAGGCACTACTCGTCACATGTTTAGTGATTCGGAAGTTCAAAGCTATGTCTTTTCAACCTCAATAACTGTGCCAAAAATAAATAAATAAATAAATAAACATAACAATAAATGCGGGAGTGAAAAACTGGAAAAAAAAAAAAAAAAACTGCCAAGAGGCCGCCGGAAGTGTTGTATTCTTGCATATTCAGAGGCCCAGAACTTTGAAACAAGTTTCTCCTACCAAACACGTGTACAGGCTGAAAGAAACACGTCCCAGGGACGTAAAATAAGGAAATATATATCAAAAAAATTAAAAATGACTTTTGTTTTTAGTGACGTGCTGAACTTGAACAATATTAGAAATCTTCCCCATGCATGAGTTAATTTATTCCTCAACGTGAAAAAAAACAACAATAAATACATTATTTTGTATTCTGCAGATGGCAATGCCATGTACTGTCTGTGGTGTTAATTTAAATGCAATACCTCAAACAATTTAGACAAAAAAAATACCAACTTTAGGGCATAATTACCCGTAGATACATGTTTGGATATTTATTCGAAACTCATCTTGACGACAATTACCTAGGCTATACATAGATTATTCTTAAAAAGTTTAACATCTCTACCATAAATAGCTTCGGCTATAGCGCGCTTCAAATATGGCACAAACGACAATTGTCAAAAACCCGTCGTCCTTCCTTGCTCCTTCGGGAATTTATTTCTTTAAACCTAAGCATGCGAGAACATTGAAATAATCGGCATTGTCTTTCGCAAGGAATGCGGCACCGCATGTAAATATTCGAGAAAAAAATTGCGAATGTACCTGACTGCTTGAATCCAAATAAAACCGCCCTCCGGTCTTTCGAAGTTCGTCTAACTTTTGACTTTTTAGGATTCGAGAGTTCGAAAATTTTCGAATTCTTTAGATAAATAAGTTCTAAAGTTCGAAAATTATCGAATTTTCGAACTTTTTGATTTTTTAGTCTATCAAGTTCGGAAGTTCGACAGGCATCGAGTTTTGCAGCGTAATAAGGTCGAAAGTTCGAAAAGGATCGAACTTGTTAGCGTAATAAGGTCGAAAGTTCGAAAAACATTTCATTTCTGAACGTGCAAAGTTCGAAATTTCAAAAAACGTCGAACTTCTTAGTTTAACAAGGTCGAAAATTCGACTTCCGTCGAAAATTCTCAATATGGAACGTTTGAAAATTCGAAATATTTCGAACCTTTCGAACCGCTTGATTCGATCATCGAACCTTCGGTCCCCGATCGGGCGGCTGGAAGCACTCTGAAATCTAGGCGCACTAGCCTCATAGCGCGCCGCCAGCGCCGCCGCTCGCGGCGGCGGTCAACACTCCTCATCGGTACACTCACCCCCCGTAGCATGTCACCGCGATAGGCGATAGGCGCTCCTTCCAAGAAAGGCGGTCGAATGAGTTCCTCACATCCATGATCCTATCATGGCACTTGTATTGGCCGGGACCTTGGTTGGGCGCCTTCGGGATATCTGAGCTTCTCGTCTCAATTCATCATTATGATGTTTTTTTGTTTTTTTTTTTAACAAGCACATATTCTGTTAGACTGTTAGTTTCCATGAGATGGGTCCAAAGTTATGAAAGACCTCATGAAACCCACTTGTGAACGCTAAATTTATTATCATTCATTAATATTGATATTAAACTTCGCGGATAATTAGAACATTATACTAGGTTCAAAAATGACTGTTTTAGATATTCTTTCTTCCCCCGGAGAATTCAAGGTTGGATGGTTTAACAAATGATGTCACTGCGGTGACCTCTGACCATTTTGCGGAGGTTATTGAACAAAAGATAAGTGTGAAAACGAGCTGGCGGAAATTGAACATTTTTACGACGAGAGAGAGAGAGAGAGAGAGAGAGAGAGAGAGAGACTGAAGCAAAACGAGGCACAATACTAACACGAAGTCTCCAAAATTGAATTGCCCTTTATAATTAGTTTTATTGTTAGTGAGCGACTTCGTTTCTTTATTTTTAATTTTTTCTTTAATTTTGTAATCACTTTTATTATGCTGTTCGAGGGGAGCCGACAGCATCGTTAAATAAATAAATATGAGGAAATGGACGTCATTCCAGAATACAATATGTTTTGCGGTCATATTTTTTTATTGAATTTTTACGGGTTACGCGGGAAGCATACCGGAGTAGTAATTCGATTACATTTTAATATTATAATGTCACTCCCTAGTCTAATTACTATATCAGTAGTTTGTGTGCATAGTTTATAAGTTATACGCCCTGCGAAGTAGTAGTTCTTACCCGAATTGCCGCGATAAACGGAAAAAAAAAACACACACTAATCTAAATGCATAACGAAAGAAGAAATGCAAGCAATATTATGGGCGTTTTCATCTTAAAGCGCGAAACACATGTACGACGAAACCGTCCGATCCGACGTGCGGACTGCCGGAATGACCTCGAGGGGCGAGGGTTTTCGTAGCACCGGAGAGCGTTGAAAACCCTCGCCTCCGACCGTCGTATTGCCTGATCGGACGTCGGATCGGACGGTTTCGTCGTACATGTGTTTCGCGCTTTACTCAGGCAAGGTTAGGGATGCCGCGAACTTTTTCGAACCGAAGGTTCAATGATCGAATCAAGCTGTTCGAAAAGTTCGAAAGATTTCGAATGGTTAAACTAAGAAGTTCGACGCTTTTCGAAATTTCGAACTTTGCACCTTCAGAAATGAAATGTTTTTCGAACTTTCGACCTTATTACGCTAACAAGTTCGATCCTTTTCGAACCTTTGAACTTATTACGCTGCAAAATTCGATGCTTGTCGAACTTTCGAACTTGATAGACTAAAATATTCGATGATTTTCGAACTTTCAAATTTTTTGCAGTAAAAGGTTCGAAGCTTTTCGAACTTCCGATTTCCTATACTAATAAATTCGATAATTTTCGCAATTTCGAACTTATTTATCTAAAGAATTCGAAAATGTTCGAACTTTCGAATCCTAAAAAGTAAAAAATTTGACGAACTTCGAACTTTTAGGGTAAAAGCTTTCAGTTCGTCGAACATCGAAAGACCGGCGGGCGGTTTTATTTGGATTCCAGCAGTCAGGTACATTCGTAATGTTTATTTTTTCTCGAATATTTACATGCGGTGCCGCATTCCTTGCGAAAGACAATGCCGATAATTTCAATGTTCTGGCATGCTTAGTTTTAAATAAATAAATTCCCGAAGGGAAAAGGAAGGACGACGGGTTTTTGACAATTGTCGTTTGGGCCATATTTGAAGCGCGCTATAGCCGAAGCTATTTATGGTAGAGATGTTAAACTTTTTAAGAATAATCTATGTATAGTCTAGGTAATTGTCGTCAAGATGAGTTTCGAATAAATATCCAAACATGTATCTACGGGTAATTATGCCCTAAACTTGGTATTTTTTTGTCTGAATTGTTTGAGGTAGTTCATTTAAATTAACACCACAGACAGTACATAGCATCGCCATCTGCAGAATACAAAATATTGTATTTATTGTTTTTTTTTTTTTTTTCACGTTGAGGAATAAATGAACTCATCGGGGAAGATTTCCAATATTGTTCAAATTCAGCACGTCATAAAAAAAAAAAAGGAAAAAAAAGCCATTTTTAATTTTTTTGTATATCCTCATTTTACGTTCCTGGGACGTGTTTCTTTCAGCCTGTACACGTTTTTGGTAGGAGAAACTTGTTTCAGAGTTCTGGGCCTCTAAATATGCAAGAATACAACACTTCCGGCGGGCTCTTGGTAGTTTTTTTTTCTCCAGTTTTTCACTCCCGCATTTATTGTTATGTTTATTTTTATTTTTTTTTTTGGCACAGTTATTGAGGTTGAAAAGACAGAGCTTTGAACTTTCGAACCACTAAACACGTGACGAGTAGTGCCTTCTGACAACGAGTTTCTAACAATGACCATCAACGCGATCTTTTATGCAGTGAAGAGCGACAGTAGCCATACATATCCATAAATGATTTCAGATTAAAATAATTTCGACCACGCCCTCTTTCCCTGTATTGTTTTCTTTAACAGTCCGAAATATCTGGGGGGGGGGGGGGGGGGGGAGGACTGGAGCCTCGCCCCCTTCTTCTCCGTTTTTCCTCCTCTGACGCCACTGGTATGGTAGAACGCTCCTCGACCTCGAGTTGTGTCTGCTTCTGTGGTTTTTGTTCGGCGTTTCTTCCGTCCCGGAAAACCTCCAAAGCAATTACGAACTAAAAAAATGTCAAGGTGCAGGCGAGCTGGTATATGTTGATCATGATGCAAAATCCTGAGACTGGGAATGAAATTTGAAAGAAAAAGTGTAAGAAGACAGAAAAAAGGGGACAGGACAACGTCTCAAACTCAGCTCAGTTGAGTTTGAGACGTCGCCCTGAGCTGAGTTTGAGAGGTTGTCCTGTCCCGTTTTTTCTGTCTTCTTACACTTTTTCTTTCAAATTTCATTCCCAGTCCTAGGATTTTGCATCATGTACAAACTAAACTTACTATATGCCAGCGTCACTCGAGCGGTGTTGGATCGGATTACTACCAGCGTGCAAGGGGATAGGGAGGCAGTTTGCCAGATAGCTTCAAGGTTTTTCTGAGCCTCAACCACCTGCCTGCCCCTGGCCGTTTCGAACTGGATGAGTATCGTTAAACAGTGCGTTCGTGTGATCACTACTGCGTGATGCACGTTAGCACGTTATAGCGAATTCGGGTGGTCCTTTCCCGGCAAAATATTTTGCCATATCTCCGGCAAGGGCGTTCGCGTGGTCAAAGGGTGGCGAGTGCGCGCCGTTCGGGTGGCACTTCTCAGGCGAGTGCCGGCAATTTATAGGCACAATTTTCACCCGAGCTTCAAGAGGTCGGGCAGCTTGTCTGCCAGACTGTATCCGGTGTCGTCATATCGGAATCGGGAAAGGGAACCAAACGAAACAATGCTCGCCGATAGCGGGTTCGAGTAGAAAACGAAGCCATTGAGACAGACACCCCTCTGTGGTCCGAGAAAAGACAGCAATAACAACGGAGATAAAGATAAAATATTTTAAAGGGAGCTTGCGTAAGATCAGTTAGCTATGGGGCACAGCGTGTTATTATACCGCTGTAAAAAAAAAAAAAAAAAAAAAAAAAGTATTGATAGTGCTGCAGCTCGAGACTTGAACGCGCCTTACTATTTTAAAGACTGCCAAATGAAAATGCTGAGGATTCCAGAAAAAAAGGTAATAACAAGAAAATAAAATATAGACAGCGACGCTGTTGAGCTTTCTGGGATTCTTGTAAGATGGCAACAGTTCATCGGGAATCTAAACAAAATATATTAAAATTTCTTTACCCACATCTCAGAGTCCGAATATATGTTGCTGATGCCTACAGCGTGCGTATTGTATCATAAAATAATCGAGGAAGAAGATAACAAAGTTCACGCGCGACCCAGCCAAACGAAAACGCCAGTTGCCGGCGCTTTGTGTTCGGGTGGAGAGGGTCACGTGGTGCGCCGTTGGCGCGGTTTTGGTTGCCTCTGCCGCCGGCGTGGGCTCGCCGGTGATTGACCACCCGAATTCGCCATTAGAGTGTTAGTTTCCATGAGATGAGTTCAAGCACGGGCTGGTGGTCACAAATACTGATCTATGGTCCCGCGTCACTCTGTACTGGCAAATATTCCAGCACATCCGAGACACTCGTCGTCTGATTTAATTGCCTGACCAACTTCGCACAGACTAAATATCACACCCGGACTTTTCTAAACCTGATTTCGTGAAAACCACTGGTGAGGCGTGAAAACGTTATTTGAAACTGAAACTCTGGAGGAACATGAAAACCGGAATTCGAACTTTGCGCACTTGGATTTGAAAGGAATTCGAAACCTTCAAAGTTTTTTTTTTTTTTTTTCGAATTTAGCCCTAAAAGAGAATCGAAACCTTCGAACTTTTTGTGGAAAGAAATTTGAAGTCTTCGAATTTATCGAACTTTATGTTTATAGAAATTCGAAACGTTCGAATTTCAGATCCAAAGAAATTCGAAATCTTCGAATTTCAGATTCAAATAAATTCGAAACCTTCGATTGTTTCGAACTTTAGATCCCAAGTAATTCCAAACTTTCGAATCTATCGAATTTAAAGTTATGAAAGTTCGAAATCTTCAGATTTCTCGATTCTCAAGTAAAAAAAATATTCGAAATAATCGAACCCGACCTTTTAGAAACCGTGAAAGCTTCGAACTTTTCGAATTCGAAACTCCACGGTGTTTTGAAGTTGCGGACTTTTCGATTCGAACCTCGGTACGGTCAAAACAAAAATATCGAAATCTTTCGATCTTTCGATTCGAACCTCGGTACGGTCAAAAATATCGAAATCTTTCGAATTCGAACCTCAGTTCAGTTCGAGAATATCGAAACCTTTCGAAATCGAACCTAGGGTGGTTCGCGGCATCCCTAGACAAGGTTTTGCGGCAAAAATTAAAAGTGTATACAGAAGAAAAAGAAGTTTTAGGGACATTTAAAAAGGGGCCCATTCGAAAGTTCATGGGCATTTTTGGTTCTCAAATTCACGACAATTTATCGGTCCCTTTTTAAACTACTACAATAGGATGTTTCTCGTGCGACACTTTGAGTATGGGGTTTGCTGTGCTCAATTAATTTCGGTTAATTACTAATTTTCATAATTGTCATAAAAAATCTAAATTATGTTTTTTTTCTTCTTTTTTACAGTAGTGAGCAGGGTTTGACCCGTTCTTCAGAGTGATGTGTTCTTGAATTCTTGGTAACCTTAGTGCCTCCACGGAAATCATTATACACTCAATATTGCATGTAAAAAACAAAATTAATATATTTTTTTTTACTAATTTGATTACTATATAGCAAATTTCACATCGAGTTTTTCAACTTTTTATGTTAAGATAGGTATTGTGGTAGTTAATCAGATATTCTAAACACTCTCCGACCAGTTCATTCATTACCACTTCGTTATTTGAACATACTATTAAAAGTTTAGAATGTTGTAATGCCAAACTAACTGAGTCTTAGTGGACATCTGGACGTTAAGATGTAATGCCACGCAAAAAACAGCCATACCGCTGTGGAAACTATTACATGGAAGCATATATCTCCGAGTTTCATTGAAAACATCACGCTCGGTTTCGATAAAAGTTTTTTTTTTTTTTTTTATCGCAATCCCCCGGCATGTTCCACCCATCCAACGGATAAATGCGGATAAATTTACGGATAAATGCAAATGTAAAAAACAAGAACAACAACAAGAATAGTGAGTGCAATTACTGTTTTTTGTTTATCCGAATTGTTTATAGTGGCAGGGCTTACATCAAAGTCAGAACCTGAACGGGGTTTTTACCATAAACAAAGACTCGATAGCTGTCTTGACTGCGATGTTCACAAAATTGACAATCGGAGAACACGCACGCCTCTCTGGGCATTGGTCATTTTTCTCCACCGTCGTTCGCCATTCACTGTATGAACACCGTTCCAACAAAAGCGAGAACGAACTGTTTAACTAACATAGCGTGCGCTACTTGGCCCTGCTCAGTGTTTGCGCCAGCGAATGGCGACCGTCGGCTAACAAAGCGTCTTCTTGTATGTACGTCTGCTACTAACGTTGTCTGCTACTAACGTCCGTCGACTGCTAGAAGGTTCCACCCATAAAATACTTGCTACCTAAAAAATATTAAAGCGTGCGTAGGCAAAACGAAGCCGTTAATTAGCGACGCCACGGACACGCCCAATTAGAAATTATGGGTTGCTCATTATAAAACGAGACGCAGCCAATCAAGGCTGCATCAGTTCACCGGCACAAGGTCTGCGTAGCAGCGAAGCGAGTGTCACTGACTCGTTACAACGGAAACGGCTACAAGAGGCATTCCTGTGTGTCACGTGGCCTTGTTATTTCTTTTTTCTTCCCTTAAATTATGTTTATTACATTTTGTCCGTTTATGACGTCACCGGTCTGCGTTCACCGTTCCGTTTTTTTTTTTTTTTTTTTTTTTTTTTTTTTTTTTTTATCGCCAAGGCGAGGCGGCCGTTCGGCTCACCACGCCACGGAAGCTCCAAAGAATGTCTGGGAAGACAACGATTTTTTTAATTTTTTTTCGGGGATTAAAAGCACGAGCCGGTCACTTCCCGTACCACCTGACGCGCCCGAAGGATCTGGCACGTGCAATGCGTAGGTGTTCTAACGCAAGGACGAAACTTTTTGAACATTCCAGGAATATCCTCCGTGGCAACGTCTAAATATTAATAACAATAAAACGAAAAATTCTGAGAAAAGTCGGTCATTATGACCCCCGAAACAACTCTCCATTACAGAAGCGGCTACTTCCTGCACCACCTCCTCTTCTGTCGTCTGCTAACGACGTGCGCCATTTGCTAAAAAAAAAAAAAAAAGAATTAAAAGAATCTGTCACCTCGTTGTTTTCTGCTGTTTTTTTCTCCTATTCACTCGCTATTATCATTACCTTCTCGTGTTTATTTCGCCCACTTTTCGCAAGCTCCTCGGAGAGCGTGTAGGGCGACGGGAGCCAAGAAAGCACACTCGGGCTGCAGATACCTTTTTGTGACTCATCGCGTTTTGCCCCGGAGCGGCAGCAGCAGCAGACGACGGCCTCCGCTCCCGCTCAATCCTCCGATTGGCCGAACGCAACCCACGTGATTCACAACGTGACCATCCGCGCCGGGGCGCCACTCTTCGCCCGTGCGTGCGTCTGTGAGCGGCGTTCGTGCAAAAAAACGGAGCCTACTGTCACTTGTGCGGCCGGCATGTCACCGTGGTTTTGAACCTCTAGCCGTGTTCGGGGACCGAGCGTGTGTGATTGCTTTTTCTCCCCTTCGTTCCTCCCTTGGATTACATGGACGCTTCGGCGCGACCGTGGGGTCCTTCTGTTCTTATTTATTGTTTTTTTTAAAGGAGAGTGTCCGAGGTGTTCGTAAAAGCCGGTTGTTCGTAGAGAGCTGTACTCCTCCTCCGGCAACATGGCGGAGCCAGCAGCCGACATCGACACATTCAACAGTCCCGAACTGAAGTACCTCGTCGTCGACAAAAACGACGTGTACGACCCCGCCAAGCAGGCGGAATGGACGGCCAAGAAACTCATCTGGGTGCCGCACGAGACGCAAGGGTTCGTCTCCGCCAGCGTGAAGGGCGAACGCGGCGACGAGCTCGACGTCGAGGTGCTCGAGACGGGCAAGCGGTACTTCGTTAGCAAGGACGACGTCCAGAAAATGAACCCGCCCAAGTTCAACAAAGTCGAGGATATGGCCGAACTGACCTGTCTGAACGAAGCCTGCGTGCTGCACAACATCAAAGACCGCTACTATTCCGGACTCATATACGTAAGTTTTGATCAAACAAAATACAGACTCCCCTCCCCTCCTTTTGTTGGCGCGCCACACCTATCCTACGGGCCCCTAGCGTTCGTTAGGCCTAACGCTTGCCGCTACCTCCGGTACATTTGTCGTTTGTTTTTCTGTTCGATGTCGCTCGGCGGTAGAAAAAAAAAAAAAAAAAAAAAAGTTCGGTTCGTGCGCTATCATCGCAGCTGCGAATAAGAGAGCATCAAACCACATCACTAACGTAAAAAAAAAAAGGGGACAAAGTTTGGTCTCGTCTAGTCTTTTTTTTTTTTTTTGAGACTCTTCGTTTTCGGCGGTAACTTGTTGAACTTCGTGTGTTCAGCTTTAAAGTGGTGTCCGATCCATTTGTTTTAGACCTTGCTTCGACGGTTTTTAATTGAAAGTGCTGTCATATTTGCCACCCTAACGTGATAAAAAAATGTAGGGCGCCGGGTGATTCCAGCGTGTGCTGCTCAAACCAGCAGCAGAGTTCAAAACACTTTGGATTCAGTCATTAGAACATTCCGTTTTCTTTGTTAGCCGTAATGAGCCTTTCAGGTGCGATGCCCCGATCGCTGAGGGAGCTGTTATTTCTTAGATTTTTCAAAGTAGTATACCAGGAATTTTTCTTTTTCGCTGCCTGGGGCAAGGTAGTTTTCAAGTTGGGTCGCTGGGTGGGTGAAAGAGGCGGAGAGGAAAAAAAAAAAAAGATAAATGCTGGAGAATACAACAATTTAGAGACATAAAAAGAGGCAGGACGAGAAAGACCTCCACCTCGGTTGGAAGGAAAAATAACAAGACTAATGGAAGAAAAGATATCGAAGAGAGATTAGTAGGGTCGGCGTGGTGTGCTCGGCGTATTTGTGGAATTCCAACGGCCGACAACTTCCTCGCAGTTTTTTTTTTCTTCTTTTTGGTATGTTCTATTGTCTTGTGTGTGAATTCTCTCGTCTTTCGGTCGCTTGGTTTGGGCGCCGCTGTGATGTGTTCTCGCATTCTTGAGGCAAAGGAAAAAAAAAAGCAAAAAAGCAAAGGGTACCTGCAAATTTTGCTGGATTGTCAGTGACTTCTTTGGAGTTGTCATATTGCGTGGCTGTCAGACAGACGTCGCTGCATTGTGGGCATTCAAATTGTGTCATCGTCACCGTGAAAGCGTCACCCGTCCACCGTGACCGATGAGGCTGAAATTAGCAGAATAGTGATTCTCGCGTCTGCTACATCCAGCCGTCTGCATCACTTCTTTCGTCTGCTCTGAGCATTTGTCTCGTCTGCAACTACGTAGTGTGTCGTATGGTGTATGCAACCGTGCATTGCCTCGGCAGTTTTGTCTCCGAGCTCGTAATCTGGTTAGTGCCTCGATCATTTTGTCAATACTAGCACTTCGTCTGCAACGGTTTAATTTTTGCAGGCTATTAAGGAGGACGTTATATGTTATATTCAGTGGGTCTGACCGTCTGCTAATACTTTTTTTTTTTTTGTTCTGTCATTAACAATTTTTGGTTCTGTCCGTTCGTGTTCTGTCGTCGGCTAATACGACTTTCTTGGTTCTGTTGTCTGTAATGTAACCATTTCGGCTATGTTGTCTGCTAATACAACCATCTCGGTTCTGTCATTTACAATACAACTTTCTCGGTTCTGTCATTACAATTTAACTTTCTCGGTTCTGTCATTACAATACAACTTTCTCGGTTTTGTCATCTGATAATAGAACCCGCACAGTTCTGTCGTCTGGTCATACAACTTTCTCTGTTCTGTCGTCTGCTCATACAAATTTCTCGGTTCTGTCGTCTGTTAAAATCTAACATGTTGTGACAAACCTTCCATCGTCGAGAATATCGGTATTGGTCTAATATATGGTTATCAGTTCCCTCAGGTTCATTACAGCATTTGCTTTACACGGGCAGCCGGTTGCTTTCATTTGTCATAGCACGCCGTCGCCAGATACCCTATTGTGCCGCTGTTTTATTGACCTCGTAAATCAGTTTTATTTTACTGAGCGCTGTTCAACTTTCCACAAAGATTCAAGTGGGCGGCGAAGGTATGTTCTTGAAAAGCCAGTGTCTGCGATGTCCTCTGAAAAAAGAAAAAGAAAAAAGAAACGCATCAAAATACGTTATTTTGCCATTGGACGGGGGTCACTTTTATAAACATTAAATGTTGTTGATGGTTGTCGCAACATTTGTTTTGGCAGTGCATGCTGAATGCCGGCATCTGAAGAAAAATATAACTTAATTTATTATTAATTTTTAAGGGCGTACGGCGACGTGTAGTTTATTTTTGCAGTAAGAAAGACGTGGTTTTTCTTCTCTCAAGCACCCTCTACATCATATATTTTTGTGAAAAGTGAGGCCCGGCAAAAAAGCACGATTAAATAGATCTACTATAAAAAAAAAAAAGCATAAAACGGCTGCATAATTTTAGAAACAAAAGAATCGTGTGCCCTAGCCAACGCCCATTTGATCACACCTGCTTGGTTCGATCGCATTTCTTTCCCCTGATATCAGCCGCCCTTATCTTGATTCCCCGGCTCGCACTTCAGGACCCGTACTGCACTTGCACATACATACAGACAAGTACAGGAAAGGAGGCTTTTTGGAGGAGCTCTTAGCAGACGACGGAACCGAGGCTCGGCGATAACAAACCGTTGAGATCAGTGTTGCTTGCCGCCGGTGACGCCGTGGCTCCACAAGTGGATCGATACCCGAGTGTACCCTCGTGTTGTCGTGCGTAGTGAACCCCTTGGCGAGCAGACGAAGTTACCCGTTGTGATTCATGATCGTGGCATCCCACCTTTTTTCGTTGCACTTTTATTGGCTGGAAACTGGCAATTTGCGTCTTTATCTTTTTGGCCCTGCGTTATCGGGCGCTGATGCCACAGAAGAAACATCGAGTAAGGGGTTGCGTTGAAACGCCCAATACTGTGAACAGATTGTAGGTGCAAAATACATAGCAGAGGTTTATATACGTGCCTACTCGTCACCTCAAGAAAAAACGTGTACTTAATAAAATACACAAGGAGTGTTTTTTTTTAATTTTTTTTCTCGAAATTATTCAAGTTTATGTGAAGCGAAACTGAGATAAACATCCATGTGTGCTTATCGGACTAACTTTGTGCCCTATACCGCGGCCACCTTTACACTGTTTTTTCTCAAATATATGACCGATTTCAGATTAATACCTTCTGGAAACGATGGACCTCCAAATATACTCCGAATTCGAGCCAAAATTGGCTTAGTTTCGGTTTCTGGATCTGGCTCATTTCGAAAAAACGAACTACAAAACGGTATAAAACTGTGAAAAGGAAAGTAAAAATAAAAGGCAGCGTTGTAAAACTATTCATAGGTGTGTCACCAGTGGTTTGCTCTTCATTTGCACTGAAATGGGCCACGACGACGGACCACTATAACATGTGGTCTAAAAATACCTGTGGAGTATATAGTAGCATGTGCAGGCTGAATTAAAACTTGCTGTGTGACATGTTTTTTTTTTTTTCTTCTTTGTTAGGCAGAATGATTCAACTCTGGTCTCTTGGCTCCTTTAGTTTCCCTCATACTACATTAGATAAAAAGATTGGATTATTTTCAATTTTTTTTTGCTTTGTGCATTTGTTTGGGTGTGATTTTTTTAAAGTGGCTCGGCCTACCGTTGGTCGAAGGTTTGTAGGCATCTTTACGGGGGGCGCGTACCTACGGAGAAAATAACCGGGAATTGTTTGAGAATTCTAGTCAGCTTGGAGCATTAAGAGATGATCCATGAAAGGAATTTGTGCAAAAAGTATTCGGAGAATCGAGTTGGGAAACGTGACAACACGAATACTACTACCCTGTTGCGACGAATCGTGGTCTCATTCAGGGGTTTCCCCAGGAATTGAAATTAGAGGGGGGGGGGGGGGGGGGTACATTTTTAAAGAGGGAGTGGGGTGGGGGGGGGGGGATTGAGAATAGAGAAGTCGTTGCGAATTAAGGGGGTGCCTTCAAAAAAAAAAAAACAAGGGGGGGGGGGGTAGGGAAATCACTGGCCTCGTTTTGGTTTGCACTTGTTTGGTTCTGCGCGTCCTCGCACGAGCTCGCCGCATACTATTGTACTTCCTCTTCGAGTAGTTATCTCAGCTCTATTTTTTTTTTTCCTGAAATAGAGTGAGATAACCGTGACGAGAGAGCGTGGAACACAGACGCGAACGTACCCTTGGCAGGTCTGTTAGTCGCACGCGCTCTTTCTTCGAGAGCCGAAAAATGGTAGCGGCCAGACTCCAAACGTTTTCTCACAAAGCGTAGCTCGCTCGTTAATAATTCCAAAACGGATCGTTGCTACGTGCTTCGCAAACATTTAGTAATTTTTCAGTACAGCTCCTTCATTATTATCCACGACCTTTTGTTTCTTTTATTTCTTTTATTTTAAATCGCTGGGGAAGGATGTTAGGTGGCGGGCACACTGTTAATATTGATGTTAATACATCAAACAAGACAGTCGCGTAAAGTGTCTAAGGCGTGCTTCATACTAAATACTCTGTACTTTGCGAGAGGAGAAAAAAAAAATGGAGACGGGCACTGCTTTTGTACCCTCTCTCGTATACGATGCTGGAAACGAGCTCGCCAAAGAGTGCAGTCGAGCTTCGGCGCGTGTCGGTTGCGAACACTTGTAATGTAGTGGCGTTTCCGTTACATCTTTTCTGACGTTTTTTTTTGTGTTTTCTTTTTGTGTTTCGTTCACTTAATGTCATCCCGCATTCCACCGCAAGCCTGGCGTCAGACCGTGACATGCGACCCAATGGCTTTTACGCTGTTTTCTTTTGGTTATGTTCGTCCGTACGTTATTTTGATTTGTTTAGCTCGACGCCTCCCCCCCCCCCCCCCCCCCCCCCTTCCCCCCCGTGATGCCTGCTATAGTTTGTCCCTATGATAGCCTTGTTTGACTTCAGTGGCGAAACACCCCAAATTTTATCTACCCACATAATTGTTTAAGCAGTCGTGTTAGAATGCAAACTGTTCCAAACTGTTTTTTTGGACTACTACTACTACTACTTCTACTAAACGTGAGGATGATGGTAATGCCTAACATTCTGGGCGCTCACCGATCATACAGCTTGTTTGTGGTTCGGAAAGATTCCACCGTGTTGTAGAAATTTTGCATGTTTCTGTTTTTTTTTCTTTTTTTGGTGCGTCGTTTAAAGTAATAGAAAAATAACGTATCTTTAAATCTAGCTTTATAGTAAACTACATTCTCTGCCTGAATAACACGATTCATTTTGATTCAAAAGCTCGATACGACTTTTAATATGGCGGCCTAATACCCGTTAGTGCACCGAATTAGGGCAATGTGCGACTTCTCCTAAAACACTCCAAACAGCCGTGAGGTTAGTGGATCGTCTACATTCGAATCGGAACCTAAAATGTGCGACTTCAGCAAAACGCTCCCAACATCCGCAAGATCTATGGATATAGCTCCTATTCGAGCTTCGATGGTTCGTTTATATATCCCTGTTATCTCCAGTTTCCTGTGGGCGCTTTAGGAAGTTCCAGATGTAGAGCGAGGGTTTGCCAATGTGCCCTCGGAACTGTTTCTAATAAAAGCTGCCCCTTCAAGCGCTGTCAGACCGCCATTGTTTTCCTGGTTCAGCAAGCTCATATTGACAAAGTACGCGTTTATCTTTTATATATATATATATATATATATTATATATATATATATATATATATATATATATATATATATATATATATATATATATATATATATGGTGTTTTTTTTTTTAACTGCATTTTTTTAACTGCACCAAATTTTAAAATAAAGGGGGGAAACGTTTTATGAATGCGGTTTTCACTGCGTGTTTATATGGCTCGGCGGACATTAGATGGGAATATAACCATCACTATTATCAGACTAATTAACTAAAATCCGTTAATTAACTTTTTAATTACTGTAATTAGGATATATGTTTATATTACGAACTTTGAGGCAGTCATATGCCAAGACTGTTCCATTTTGTAGAATTCGCGTAACCAGCTTGTGTACCGCGATATTCGTCCACGAATTTCGCGCTTTTATCCGGCTAATGTAGCAAAGTTCGGCTATAGTGGCCACTTTCGTAGGTTTGCCGTATTGAGTGCATAAAAAGTCGGATTAAGTAAAAAATTCGGGGGCAGATATCTTGGAACACAGGCCCAGCACATCACGCGAATTCTACAAAATGGAACAGTCTTGGCATATGGCTGCCTCAAAGTTTGTAATTTAAACATATATCCTTATTACAGTAATTAAAAAGTTAATTAACGGATTTTGGTTAATTAGTTCGATAATAGTGATGGTTATATTCCCATCTAATGTCCGCCAAGCCATATAAACATGCAGTGAAAACCGCATTCAAAAAACTTTTACCCCCTTTACTTAAAAATTTGGTGCAGTTAAAAAAAAAAAAAAAAAACACCCTGTATATTTTTTCCCCTTACGTTGCGCGGACATTTTGCTCGAAATCCAGCTCAGTTTGGCGGAGCCGTTTCTTGAATACCGCCTTTGAATACCGCCTGTCAGTTTTGTATCTGGAAGGTACAAAAACGTCCGCTGCGATTTGCAGACGTTCGACGATCTGCAGATCCCGTTTGAAATATTTAATACCGCCTGTTCTTTGGTACAGTCAGTTTCATACCCGGAAGTTGAATAAGATGAAACAAGTGTACATTCAGAATTTTCCTTTTTTTTTTTTTCATGAATAAGCGGATTTTGGTTATTACAGTGCTTGTTTTGAAGGCATTCTTTATTTGAACATTCGTTCCATGTGTCCATTTGTCGTGCTCTTTCGATTGCTCTTTTTTGTGTTTTGTGATAAGGGCCATAATCAGAGTAAGAACGACGAGGCGTCTTTAGAACATAGAACATAGCTTTATTTTTCATTTCAACAATACAAAAATACAGATAACGAGCCGGTATAAGCCTCAAGGGCTTGTGTACCTAGCTCGGCAGGTGGCGAAATCACAGTGTAATTCAAAATGAAAGGGTCTATTTACCCTCAAAAACACAATTCAGAAAAATACTGACAAGGAATACACACATATATACACACATATATATATAGAGGACATACTGTTACTTGGCACGTAATACAGGAGTTCAGAAAATGTCAAATCACTGATCTAGGTTTCGGAGTGCTTTTTTAAGTTTATTTTTAGATTTTATAGAAAGCAATGATTCTGGCAGGTTGTTGAAAACATGTGGTACATAATACATTCGAGTACGCTCGCCATATTTTGTTCTGATTCGCGGTACATCAAAACGAAGTGAAGGTCTCATAGGTCGCGGCTGCAGATATGGAGTTTTAAACATAGAATTCCAGAAGTGCCGGAGAACGACCGTTTCTTTAAAAAGCCCCTCAAAAGACGGTAGTTGAAGTTCCCGAAATATACATGTATCAAGTAAGATATCTGGCTTATCAAACGCAACACTTTTCAAAATACCTTTTAATAAAGAATTTGCCCTGGCGCGCCAAAAAAGGGAGCAACCAGAAAAAATTGTTATACCGTAACGTAAATAACTGTATGCCAAAGCTTGTGTTATCATCTTTCTAACAGAAAAGGGCAAGAACATTTTGACATTGTAAAGACAACAGGACACGCTCCTTAGTCGCTTACATAAGTATGTCATATGAGTACACCACGACAAGTCACTGTCGAAATAAATTCCCAGGTATTTCACCATTTTCACATACTGCAGAGGTTCGCAACTACAAGAACTACAGGTGGAAGTATGCAGCGCTACAGTATCCGATAGTTCTACCTGCTTGAGCGGGTGCCTAAAACAAACAAGTTTTGTTTTTGACGCATTCACTTTGATTAAGTTAGAAAAAAACCAATCCATTGTAGAAATAAGATCTTTCTGAAGTTTCCGAACGGCAACGTGGTAATCTGCGTCACATGACATCAAAACTGTGTCGTCTGCATATTGATATATTTTACACTCCGATATAACATTAGGAAGATCATTTACATAAAGGTTAAACAACAAAGGCGATAAAACGGACCCTTGCGGCACCCCGGCAGTCAGAAAGGTTTTATTACTTTTGCGATTTCTAAAAGCTACAACTTGGGATCGTCCTGAAAGATATCCCTTTAAAATTGAAAAGAATGGACCCCTAAAACCGAGTTTGTATAACTTAGAACATAGTATTTCGTGATTTATGCTATCGAATGCTTTCGATACATCCAGAAACACTGCACATGTGTACATATTATCGAAACCTGCATGCAAGGTATCGGAAAATTTTTCTAACAAAGATTGAGTTCCCCTTTCAGAAACGAAACCGTACTGGTGATCGGATAGCAAAGCAAACCGTTCTGAAAACCCGCTCATTACCTTTAACAGGTGTTTTTCTAATAATTGTGCTATACACGACAGTATAGATATTGGCCGATAGTTTTTAAAGTCTCTCGTTAACCCTCCCTTATACAGTGGTTTCACAATGGCAGTTTTCATTCCTGCTGGCCAGCTTCCTGTCTCAATCACATTATTCAGCGCTTCTAGAAGTACATGTTTCAGTTTTTCAAAATTTCTTCGTAAATCGCGTACCCGTATTTCATCGTAGCCCGGCGATTTTCTTTCCTTGAATGAAAATAAATAGTCACGCAGCTCATATTCAGATATCAAAGGAAGAAAAGCGGAAGCCTCAGTATGTGCATGCAGTGTAAGAGTAGCATCGTCACTATCGTCGTCTGCCCCGGAGATACGAGCAAAGAAAGTGTTGAAGTCATCAATCGTTTTTTGGGTAACCGGCGCAAATGACTTATCTATCATATCGTCAATCGAAAGACGTTTCGTTTTCCCTCGAATACGATTAGCCAACTCCCACGTTTTCGCGGTATCAAAACGATTGCTTTCAAATTCTTTTTTGAAATGTCTACGCTTAGAGGAACGAAGTAGGGCGCATGCTCTATTTCTTGCGATTTTGAACTCGTCTTTCAACGATAAATTTCTTGGCGAATGTTTACACCGTTTCCAGAGGAAGTCTTTATAATTTATGGCAGACAAGACTTCTGACGTAAGCCACTCTTGGTCAGGCTGACGTTTTTTTATTATCACCTTTTTTGTACATAGGGATGAAAATTCAGAGAACAAATCAACAACCCTGTCATAGAGCTTTGGTGCCTCTACCGTACTTAACAAACCATTCCAGTCATAATTATCTACTAATTTGTCCAACTGTACTTGATCCGTTATTGTGATTTCTTTCAACGATTTATCCGAGTCCTTCACCTTGTTTTTAGAGCTTATCTGGCAAGCTATAAAGTAATGATCTGCTAATTTTTCGGATACCACTGCGGCTTTCACAGTACTGTCAAAAGTTCTTATATTAACATGATCAATGCACGTTGAAACCAATTTGTCTCCCAATAATTCTTCTCTAGTTGGTGCCTGTATTACGCTTTCGATGCCGTAAGTACCCATTAAGTTAAGATAATTGCACACAATGTGGCGTGAGGAATCCATCGTATTATGGATTAATCCATAATCCATATTAAAGTCGCCTACCAAACACAGCTGACTTATCGGGCTTAGTTCCGATAGAGCCTTATCGACTTCCTCAAGAAACAGGTTCGCGTTACTTGACGGGGGGCGGTAGATTGAAATGAGGACTACAGAAAAATCTTGGCAGCTTATCTGGAGACCTATACACTCAGCTTGCGTCATTGTTATTGTAATCTTATTTGCGTACCAAATGTTTTTGACAAACACACATATCCCTCCCCCCCTACCAGATGTTCTTGTAAATGCAAAACGATCATAACCAGGAATAGAAAAAAGAGTTGTCATTTCTTCATTTATATTAACTTCAGTAAGAATAAAAACGTCCATAATCTTGCCCAGGGTCATTTCTTCATTTATATTAACTTCAGTAAGAATAAAAACGTCCATAATCTTGCCCAGGTCACGAACTACAACCATAAACTGATCCCAATATTTTCTAATACTTCTTATATTAACATGGAACACGCTAAACGAAACATCCGAAGACTCTTCAAAATTAGTTTTAAGTAATGAGCAATTTAGGAACTGAAAACAATCCATGGAAGCACCTAGATAATTGTGTCCAAGTCTGAAAGTTGGTTAATCCGCAACAGCGACGACCCGTCGTTTTTCCTTGCGAAGATCTTTCCGTTCTTAACCCACGTGAATTTGTATTGTTTTTCCTTTGCCCTCTCCCTGACCATCCGGAACAATTCGCGGTTTTGCTTTGTCAGGTTGTCGTTAAAAAAAAGCTTCGGAACAGTCGCAGCCTGAACAAGATCACGCAGCTTGCCACGCGCACCTAGCCAGCAGTCTTTTACCTCCTTCGTGCTGAATTTAATTAGTACTATTGGAACCAACCCTGGCTTAGCGGGGAGACGATGCGCTGCGAGAATATCTTTGACATCGAAGTTTGGCAGCCCCAGTTTAGTTGCCAAGTCGGCTATTCGTTGTTTGAGATTTTCGTCTGGTAATGTCGGCAACCCGTGAATTTCCAAGTTTGAGAGACGAGTGTACTGTTCTGCGTTATTGATTTCGTCTCGCAAATGCTGAATAGTCTCTGCTTGGCGATTCACGGTTTCCCGCAGTTCGTCGTGTTCGCCTTCCAGTTCCTTAATCTTGCTTTCATTTTTTGTCGTTCCCTCTAGCACAGCGTTGTACTTTACTGACAGCCCATCCACTTTAGTTTCATTTCCAACATGTGAGCTTCTAGTCTCTCTACTGTAGGTTTCAAAGTTAATAGTTCGTCGACCTTAGCAGGCAATGACAGGAGGGTGTCTACGCTTGCCTTCATTGCCAACAGAACATCAAGTTTTTCCCCAAAAGACTGAAGCTGAGTTGAGACCACTGTTTGACTACCCAACGGCGTGTTCTGCGAAGAAGTCGCTGCACTTTGAGATCCGCCTCTGTTATCCTGCGTACGGCAGGTCTTACAACGCCATTTCTCTCGCTTTGTCTGTCCCATGCCTGTAAAGGAAGT
The DNA here is from genome assembly GCA_013358835.2 of Ixodes persulcatus. Classification (NCBI taxonomy): domain Eukaryota; kingdom Metazoa; phylum Arthropoda; class Arachnida; order Ixodida; family Ixodidae; genus Ixodes; species Ixodes persulcatus. The sequence goes on along the minus strand of JABSTQ010011466.1, from coordinate 212,311 downwards.
TTCCGTAACTCCCGCACAAGACAGGCCCAAGTGATACCCATTCTGGCATACTGAGCATGTCAAACATTTCTTGTCGCCAGCAATCTCTGTGAGACATGCTATACAGTCTTTCACTGCAGACATGGTATACGCACAACACTTCAGTCGGTGGCAGGGAGAAAAAATAGATTGAAACCCGGGTGCCCGGCGTCCAGCACGCGCTCATTAGCTTCCGTCGTGCTTTGGATGCGCTTGCACACTCGAAGTTCACAAGACGCTCGCCCTTGGGGCTGGCAACCGAAAGATCTCACTGCCGATCAATCTTAGCGAAGTCTCGCGATCGACGGGATTTCCCGAGACTGGTTTCTCTTTACTTCGTGAGGCACGTTAGCAGACGACGACGACGCGGCGATGAGGGGGAAATTCCAAATCGTCTGCTTCTTCCGAAGAGAAAAAATGAAGTCACTTGTTCCATTTTGTCGTCTGCTTCAGCGTTCGCCGTATTTTCGGTCGTTGTAGGGTTCGCGCGAGTACACTCGCTTCTCGTACGTACACCGGTTGCGGCGTCATGCGTGACCCGAATGCCGTCTTTATTAGTTTTTTTTTTTTGTCTTTTGTTCAACGCTGCTGCGGTGACTCGGCAAGCCGGAGGTGACTCATTAGAATTTACGCATTGCATAGCCGCGTCCGTGTCAGGGTAGGAAAAGGCATTTGCGGCTGCGGCTGCGGTTCTTCTGATTTATACGTATCTCTGACCCTCGCAGTCTTCGCCGAGGTGTCGCCGCCGAAGAATGCTCGTGAATCACGGTTTTCTGCAATTCAAATTTGCCGAGTTTTGCATCTCGAACGCATTTAGGTTAAGCATTTAATGAAGTACGAGAATCTTTTGTTGGAGACGTTCATATTTTGCATTTTTTTTTCCTTCGAGATATACGTAATCCAAAGTTAAAAAAAAAAAAAGAAGTCTTGCGAGTTGCACTTTTTCTAACAGACGACGAGTCTGTTTGTTGTGGTTGTGTGTGTTACCGACTATTGCCCGTCGTCTGCTCGTGAAAAGGGTTCGTTTTCGTTAAATATGAATTAGACTGCCATTAGGTTCGATTTATTGTAGTTTCGCTACGTCACTTCAGGTGGAAAACGTCCTGGCTGACTCAGATTTCTCGTAGCAGTCGACGGGACCGTTTGTTGTCTGCTCTCGATTTCCGATTGGTTAGATGGGGTGCCGGCTGTTTCAACTTTGTCTATACTTCATTTCAGCTTCGGTCCGAGCGCGGCCGATGTTATGAGCCGACGGGCCAATCAAACAGCACAAAAAACGCAGCGTCATGGCGTGGTCTCTGCGCTTCATAGGACTAGCCGGCGGAGAAGCACGCATAGAGAGACGGCGAATACCGGCTGGTCCTATCAACTGCAGAGAGCACGCTATGACGTTGTGCCTCTTTCGCTGTTTGATTGGCCCTTCGGCTCATAACATCGGCCGCGATCGGACCGAAGCTGAAACGAAGTATAGCAGACCACCACTCAGCCGTTTATCGTCGGCTCCTAGCATCTGGTTCTCTCCTGCTTTAAAAAAAAAAAAAAAAAAAAAAAATAAAAACAAGTCTTTAGTTGTACCCAAAGTCGACCGTACAAGTTTCCATTAAACAGCAACGAAAAATAATTCCGCTACTCAACTGCGGCTGACGGAACCGCCGGCCGACTTTTCCGGCGTTTCGTAGCAGACTGCGCGTCCGTTTGTCGTCTGCTATCGACTGCTGGCCGTCGTCGGCTCGTAAAAAAGTTTCCCCTTTGTCTGAGATACGCAGAACTCTCTCCGCGTGGGGGGTTCATGTGCCAAATTGGACGACATATTTTTTTTCTTCTCTCTTTCTTGTCTTGTTTATGACGTGGCATTCTTATTGTCCCTCCTCCCTTAATTTCTCTTTGTTTTGGTCGGCTCCGCATATTCCTCCGTCGTTTATGTCGCTTCGTGCGAGTGTTGGAAAATCTCTAGTGTGGCCGCGTGCCGCGAACCAACGCGCGTGGGAGGTGGCGGAGCGAGTGCAAGCTGCTATTCTTGGGACGGCAGCTTCTTCCCGGGCTTGGGTCGCCGCTGTGTTTTTCTCACCTCAAGCGTCTGCGCTAACGACGAAGCCGCTTTCATTTTATTTCGTTAATTCGAGTTCTAAGGGCGTTTTTGAAGGTTTGCTCTTCGATCGTTGCCAAGTACTGCAGCAGTTCCGGTGATTCCCATCTGTTTACGATTCTTTCCCCCCAAAAATATGAATCGCTCGTCATATTTTTGCTTGCGAAATAATCTACACACCTTTGAAATTTTAGCGAGGTTGCGCCGCTTGGCGAAAGCAGTACTGATGTCGTTTTCCTGTCAAGACCGCCCGAATGATTAATATGGGTGAAAACTCAACAATGCAGTCTGACTCTATGCTACATTTTAGGTACCCAACAATGAAATTGTAAAAAAAAAAAGCATCCCTTTTTTTTTTAAGTCTGCAAATATATTTGTTTTGACAGGTTTCCCGAACTTTGTTTCATTTGTCCCTATTGATATACCAATACAATCGGTTCACCAGTCTTTTTGGTTCATTAATGTACTGTGTTATTGGAGTACTCTAGAAATCTAATAATCTATCATCAAAGATTTGATATATTTGTGCATTAAGTTCATTATCGCATTAACATTTTATTAAAACGTTAATATATGTATGCTTTAGTCTATTAACGCTTTCACATAATTGTACATTAATTTATCGATGTTCCGATTATATTAGCTTCCTAATCTAATCTATCATATTAGCTTCCTAATCTAATCCATCGTAAAAAAGATGAGGCGCGATAGACATTGCCCGAAATGATTTCAGGCTACCAGTTCTGCTTACGCCTCGTACCACTGTCGTACAGATGGTGCAAAGCTACTGGAAAGTTTTTAGTAGATCGTTGCTGCGATAACGGTACCCGATACTTTGCGCGTGCATCGCATCGTCATCGCGTATCGTTGCCGGACCGCCCTCCTAAAACTCCCCATCGGCTCCTGCGTGTGTGTATCTCGCAACGTGGTGTGCCAGACCGCGGTAGTAATTATGCCATCGGAGTTCGACCTGCGGCAAAACGGAAGCCGTAATTCGTCTCTTGCTTCCGGCGTAGTCTTGACCCTCTTTGGCGCATGCGCTCGAATGGGGTCTCGTGTGAGGTGCCGAGTGGTGCTGGAAGATGGGGGCGTGGCTTAGCTCTGCTGCCTCTACTCTTTCCTCCACATTCGAGTTTTGTATTTTTTTTCTATTGTTGGTTCGGTTCGTTGTTTTTGGCGTGGCTGTATGTACGCGCTTGCTTGGGATTCCGCAGCACGTACATTTTGCCCGAGTGGGGTCGGCCGAGTCTGGCATCTATCGCGCCCTGATGACGTCACGAGCGGTGTGCTCTATTGTTTGCCGGATGTACTATACGTACTAAGCCGAGTGACACCGGCACGCTTTCCCGCCGCTCGTGTGTCAGGAACAGTACCCGAGGTAGCAAACTGGGCCAGTTGGTAGACATTGCACTGATGAGGACGAACAATTCGGGGAACACTGACCAAGAGAAGACGCGAACACGACGGGACAAAGCTGGAAGGTTAATAGACGAACATAGAACGAAGAAAACGTACAAAGTAAATTTATCCGATTAATTTACTTTCTTCGTTCCGATTAATTTATTTCGCTCGCTTTACGGTGCCCTTTCCGCCTGATACTTCAGTTGCGAGTACAGCTTCGTCCTGAGGGCTCTAATCTGGACGTTTCTGGCGAAAAAGTGGGCGAGGGCTGACATATCTATCATTTTGGTTCGGTGCAAACAAACTAAAATTAAATGAAAACAAAAAAACGAAGTATACTATTTTTAGTTTACGTAACAACTGTATTCAACGGGAAATTCAATATCAAAGTGAAATTATTGAACGTGTACTATCACGTCGGTTCCTCGGGATTTCATTACACGAAAATTTGAGTTGGTCTTTTCATATCGACAGAGTGAGAACTGATATCTCACGGTCCCTAGGAACCATCTATAGGCTTAAACATGTACGTACCAACTCATTATATGAAAAAAAAAAAAAAATTACACGTTAGTTTATTCCCGTCTAAATTATTGCCTTCTTGTATGGGGAACTACCACAAAAACACATCTAGAATTCCTGCACGTACTCCAAAAAAGGGTTCTGCGCTTAGTAGAAAATGCATCGTTCCGAAGTCACTCTGCGCCACTTTTTATATATATAAAAACAAACAGATATGAACTATTTAAAATGTTATCGAGAAGAAATTGGCTCTGGTTGTTTATAATCGAGTAAAGTTTGAACCGATCGCTTTCTTCCAAAAATATATTTTCAAATATCCTCCGTATACTTTAAAATACCAGCCATACAAAAAAAAAAAATACGCACAAACAATGGCATTCTAGACTATCACCCTCGTATCATGACCATCATTGAAGGATGTGTGTCGATGCAAATATTTAAGAGGAACACGAATGTATACTTTCTGTCGCTGATTGCAGATTAATTTTTTTACGCGGCAATCTTTTTATATATTTATAACTTCATGCGTGACTATCTGTTAAAAAAAATATAAACGAACTTTTCCTATCGTGTGATGGAATGCGCTAGGATTGTTGACTGCGAATCGTTGCGGTGCTTTTTGTGTTGTAAATGTGACGATGAAAATTGCGTTTTGCTGAGTGATGTGCTTTTGGGGGAGGGGGTGGGGCTGTCGCCTCGTCAGGTATATCTGTGCCTTTTGTGACGGTCCCCCAGACAACTGTTTTTTTTTTTTTTTCATGTTGTCTGAATAAGAAATCAAAAATTGAAATACTTTTCCGCCAAGTGTCCAGATTAGAACCCCCGTTGCGTCTTTGTCTGTTTTCCGAGCTGCTAATTCCCATTGTATTTGTTCTGCGCTGCTAAGGTTTACGAACTAAGGCAGAACAAATACAATGAGTAACCACCTAGCCCAACCCCAAGCTTTATTGTGCTAATTCCCATCATGTACAACGCTGTTCGTCACTGTCTTTGGGCGATCTGAGAGGACGATGTTGTTACTTTCTGTGTCAAACTGTTAAGTGGCGCACGTCGACATTTTTCAATCGAATGATTATTAAACTAGAACCACACGCTCGTTCTCATAGAGTTATTACAATAAGCGCTAGAGGCTCAGCTGGCGCTAGTGTGCTGTTGCATTTTGAAGCAGACAGCAAGCAGTCAGAAATTGACTTCCGGTAATGCATTTCTATGGGAAAAAGCGAGTGCATTTTCTCTCTCCGCTCGATTATAAGAGCAAATATCACGAATAATTGGCACGTACTAGGCACATTGGAACATTTCTCAGTCACGCAGACGAAATAATTAGTCAGTTACAGCATTTTTATTTGAAATTCGTGGCATGAAAAACGGTGTTAAAACCACTTCGTACGTGTATTTATGTGCACTGTCGGACACTGTTAGCGCGAACACGGCGTCGGCGCTTTCCAGCATGGGGGATATACGTGCCAAACGAACGAAGGACATGTGGAAAACCAAGAGAGACGGCAGGAACTACGAAGTAACACTGGATAAGTAACTCCTTGTGCATGCAGGCGATCAAAATAAATTGAAAGCCACGTAATATAGTCCGATTTGCAATAAATAAGTACTGCTTTATTCTTTCTGCTCATGAATATGTGCGAAGATGCTTAATTGTTCTGGGTTCAAATCATCACTCGCACGCTCTAAATCTTTGCAAATAGGGAGAAGCCAGAGAACAGGTGCCCGATAAAAACTGCCTGACACGGGAAATAATAAGAAAACACACCTTTAGTAGCCCATGTACTTTATTCTTTACGTTTCGAACGTTTTTTAACCACTCGTAGAGATGCACGACGGGGTCATTTTCATATAGTGACAGGACGGGCATATTAACAATATATAAGCACCAACGGAATGCTGGCGAACTTTGAACACACTTTACATTCTTTTCGATCGTTATTTTGCTTAGAATCGTCGCTCGTTTCTACATACCTGCCATGGAACAGAGGTTTGGGCCTGAAATATAGCGAAGTTTAACATCGTTCAGTGGTAAAGAAAAAATGCTGTAACTAAAGCAATTACACTTTCACCATATTAATAAAGGTACATACTATCCTGTACAACTGAAAGAACAGAAGTTATTCATGTTATTTTCCGGCGAAAAGACAAAATTCACGCGCGTTTTCCCATAGGAATACACAGGAAGACTGGAAAAGTAGACTGCATGCTGTCTGCTTCAATTTGCAACTGTAAGTCTCGTAGACACTAGCGCCAGCTGAGCCTCTAGCGTTTATTGTAATAACTCTATGCACGTTCTTACTTAGCTTGTAAAAAAAAACACACAAAAACACTTTTTTTTTGCTACAGAAAAACAAAAACAAAAACTTATCACCCAGGCGAAAAATGCCGAATCACTGTTCTGTATAGGCATGCGCTACGTCTGATTTGCCGCAGAAGAGAGCTATACTGCTCATGTTCAGAACGCGCTCACAGCCCAAGAGACAAAAATAGCGGCGCGCTGAATGTGATTTTTTTCTTTGTTTCTGAATGTTATTATATTTTCTTTTACCACGAAGCCTGGTTCACACATTCGCGTTTGTTACGACGGCTTGCGACTGCTCACGACCAACTCAACTTTCTGAGTCACACCACTGCGGCGACGCTGCTAGTTGTTTATAAAAAGCGTTAAAGGCCGACCCGCAGAATCGTCTTCTGCCGGGCAGAAAATCTGTTCCCAGTTTCCTTCTCTCCATTCCCTCTCGCCCTCTTCTCTCCTCCTCTCCCCAGGAGCGGTTCGCCGAGCTACTCTCCGCAGAAAGGGCAGGGGTCTCCCTCTTTCTCGAATGGAAAGGAGAAATTAGGGGAAAGAAAGCAGGGCGAACGCTGGAGAGGATGTCGCCTTCTCTCCCCGAACTTTTAACCTGTCGTGATGAGCCAGGAGCGGGGGATAGAAAATGTGACGGACAACACAAGGCTCCATTGTGTCTGTTAGGTAGCCGCGGAAACATTCGAAGGCTTTGCGGTATTTTCGAGAACACATATACGCGCGCGCTGTCTATGAGAAACGGTCCCTTCTAACATTGTCGGAATTATTTCGACTCCTCTCTCGTCGCACGCGCACTCAAGTGCAAACGAGTGAACCAACCTGTATGCTGAAACGGAGTTCACTATGCGGGTGTGGTTGTTGGGGTCTGAGTGATTTTCGATGCGAATCTAAGCGCACGTAATAAAGACACTCCCGGTAAAGACTGCTAACCCGCGACCTCCGAGAGTATATGGTCATAGAGGAAACGTTCGCGGAATGTTTTGTACGTGCGAACCTTAAACGAGAGAAGAAAGAGGGGTGCGGTTGTGTTCGCCGGTTCTTTTGTGTCGAAGGTGTTGTGAAAGAGGCGCCATTGTCGGCCGCGATTTGCGATCGCGGCTGAAAGCTTCGTCGCCTCGAAACCAAGGTTTTGAGTTGTGCCCCGAATGCGGAAGAGAGGCATTCCTTTGCTCGCGACCTTGAAAGAAGATACCCGGCCCAAATAGCGTCTCTGCTAGGGTGTCGCGAACTTTTTTCGAACCCGAGTTTCGACGGGTACGGTGAACCTTCGAACTTTTAGGAAAATTCGACAAAAGGAAGATGACTGGCTGGATGCTAACGGCATAGAAACAAACAACTTCTACACAAACATTTCGAATTCTGGGAAACAAAATAGATAAAGGAGTTTATTTTACATTTTATAAAATCTATTATTCAATGTATCAGCAACAGCCAAACTAAACTTCCGAAAAAACGAAAAAAAAAAAAAAGAAACAGCAAAGCAAACAAGAAACGCTAACCAAAAACGAGCAGCGAAACTCGAACCGTCGTCTGCAGCGCGAGCGACGCCGGCGACGCGTCAGTCCGTGGCAGGCGGTTTTGTCTTGTCGTCTGCTAAACGCAACGGCGCGTCCTCGGAAAGTGACGCTAGGCAGCTGGATTGCGCCGCTTGTGTTTCGAGCGGATGGAGAGCCTCGATTAAAGGGAGGACTCAACTCGAACCACGGAGAGCGTTTGCAATTTAATGGCGCAGATTAGTCGCAAGTGCGCATACGTTGCGTTTTTGCGTGGCGATAGGGAAAGCGGGCGGAGTCGCTAGCAGGCGATCGGCGTTCTCGTCACTACCTCGCAGGCTCCCTGCAGCAAACGCGGCACATAACCCACGTGACCTCAATAGAACAGTTGGAAGTACTCTGAAATCCAGGCACACTACGAGCGGCACACGAGACGCTTTCGGGACGGTATACATACCCGCACGCGCCGCGCGCGCGGGCGAGGGAGCGAGCGAACGCACGAAGTAAACCAACTAACTCGAAACGATTTCAAAATGTATGTCGCCGAAGATTGATTTCGCCGACTGGCCTGGATTTTGGCCGCCGCCGCAACCGTTTGGTCGTCTGCGTCACGTTTCAGCTGTCGTCTGCTGTCGGACCTGCTTTGGCGGATGGACACACCGGACTTTATATTTTTTTTTTTTATGGATTGTTTTAAAGCTGCGTTTCTTTGTTCTACTTTTACGACTTCGCAGCGGCATTTGTGGTCCCTCCTCCCACTTGTTGGAGAGTGGCGTGAGTTGTGAGGGTCGGGTTGGTTGGTGGGCCCTAATAGAGGGTATTCACTGGATGCCATATTTGAGGGCCCTGTTTAGAGCGCATGCTCAGATTGAACTCACATTTGTAGGCTGCTAAGACCGGCAATCTTGATGGTGTGAAATGCACGTTGCAAAAGAACTGTGAAAGCTCGCCCTCAGCATGCGCTCAACCCAGGGATCCTGGGTTCAATCCCACCCCTGCCCGTTTCGATCTGGATGAGCATCATACCGGCGTGCGGTCGTATATCGCTACTGCGTGGTGCACGTTAAGGACCTCAGGCTAGCGGTTTGTACAGCACTGGCTAAATTTCTCATATTACAGCTGGAAGACAAGTCACATGATGAGGCAGACTAAGTTCTAGGCTGTATAAACATACACACGCACAAAATATTTTTAAGCATGCGCTCAGCAGTTGCACACACAGCTATGGCCGCATTCATATGGTGCACATGAAAGCACAGGGTGCCCTCATGTGCGCTTTGCTTAGGGTGATGACATTCTTTGTGGTATTCGATGCCGACAGCACATGCTCTTAAGAAAAATACAAAGAAATAGCCAGTTGCAAAATGCTGCCGTAGCACTGTCAATGCCAAGAGCTCGTGCAGGGAGATGGGCTTTCTCGCGCTCAGGAACACGAAGATAAAAAAAAAAAAAAAAAAAAAAAAACATTGAACAAAATGTTTAGATGTCATCACCCTGAGCAAAACGCACATGAAGGCATCCTAGGTCCTTATAGTTTCTGGCATTGCTGCCTATTTTACTAGAACGTTTTAGTCTGTCATTCCGGTATCTCTGATAACGATACCTGATGACGATACGAAAGTATTGGAACCACCGGAATCATTCACTAAAAGCATGTCCATTAATTCTACAGAGCTTAAAAATGTGCGGGAAAAAAGGAAAAAAAGATTTAGTTTATTAATTTGCCCAAAGTTAATAGGTATAGATAGAAAAAATTTTTCTGGAGGTGACATATTTTCAAGCTACCTAGAATTCGTTTGTCATCATAGAGATGAAAAGATTCACATCTCTTCTCATCGCATTGCTGCGACTTATATTAAAGCAAAAGTGTTTGCCATTAATTGACGCTTTTGGGATCCATACCTGGGTAGACCGTTGTAAGCTAGCAAGTTGTTAAATTATGTATGCATATTCAAGTTACATTTTATACATTCTGCCGTTTGGACGTGGAAGGTTTGACAGGAGCCTTAGGCTGTCGAGCAGGCGTAAAGAAACGGGAGTTGCATCGATACCATCTACTGGAAGGAGAGGGCACCACTCCCACAGCTCGTACACGCAACAGTTTGGGGTGAGGATGTCCTTTGCCCTAGGAGACAGCTTGCCGACACAGCTGTGAAATAAATGTAGAAAATGAAGGCTGGTATAGGCGCATCATCGTCCCAACTCGTTTAAAACTTGTCTAAAAGGGCCGCTAATTTTTTTTGTTTTTTTTTCGAGTTTGCAGTTAGTGCTCAGAATTTTCTGCAGAGCAAGGAATTCTTTGAGTTTATTAGTGGTGCTGGTGACTGACAGACGTTTTTGGTTTCTTTTCCCCAGACATACTCTGGCCTGTTCTGTGTGGTGGTGAACCCCTACAAGAAGCTCCCCATCTACACTGAGAAGGTGATTGAACTCTTCAAGGGCAAGAAGAGGCACGAGGTGCCCCCACACATCTTTGCGGTCACCGATGGGTCCTACCGAAGCATGTTGCAAGGTGGGTCGAACACGAAGTAGCCTCTCTGCACGCCATACTGCGACGCAAGCGACGGCTTGCGAGCTGCGAAGGCGAGTCCTCGTTTTTGGGCCGCTGTATGAACGGCAGACGTCTACACACGAAAGACGGCCCTGTAGCATTCCAGATAAAAGAGAGCAAATTCGGCGTCCTCAACTGCGCTGATTCTGCTACCGTCGAAAAAGGAAATTGTAATTGTGTTGTTTGCATGTTTAGATCGCCGGAAGTTAGTCGGCCCCAGTAGACATTTTTTGTTCACTCTCGTCCCCAAACGCCTAGTAGGCGTATCTGGTATGTGCAATGAAAGAATAATAAATCGTTTAAACTAGTGAATAGTAAAGGAATAGAGGGGGGGGGGGGGGGAGGCAAAACGAGAATGTGTGACGGTTACGCTCATATCCGAAATCTCTTGCATTGGCGTGGCGATGGCAAAAAAGCGCTTTCGCCCATACTGGAAGTGACGAAATTCAAAGTGGCAGCGCCTTATAGATAAGAAATTTAGCCAGTACAGTACCACTGCCAGCCCGGGGGTCTTTAACGTGCACCGCGCGCGCACTAGTCATATACGAACACACCCCAGTACGATGCGATTGGAACATTTCTCAGTCACGCAGACGAAATAATTGGTCAGTTACAGCATTTTTATTTGAAATTCGTGGCATGAAAAACGGTGTTAAAATCGCTTCGTACGTGTATTTATGTGCACTGTCGGACACTGTTAGCGCGAACACGGCGTCGACGCTTTCCAGCATGGGGGATATACGTGCCAAACGAACGAAGGACATGTGAAAAACCAAGAGAGACGGCAAGAACTACGCAGTAACACTGGATAAGTAACTCCTTGTGCACGTAGACGATCAAAATAAATTGAAAGTCACGTAATATAGTCCGATTTGCAATAAATAAGTTCTGCTTTATTCTTTCTGCTCATGAATATGTGCAAAGATGCCTATTCAAATCATCAACCGCACGCTTCAAATCTTTGCAAATACGTCGAGAGAAGTCAGAGAACAGGTGCCCGATAAAAACTGCCCGACATAGGAAATAATAAAAAAGCACACCTTTCGCAGTCCACGTAACTCGTTTAAAAACTTGTCTAAAAGGGCCGCTAATTTTTTTTTTTTTTTTTTCGAGTTTGCAGTTAGTGCGCAGAATTTTCTGCAGAGCAAGGAATTCTTTGAGTTTATTAGTGGTGCTGGTGACTGACAGACGTTTTTGGTTTCTTTTCCCAGACATACTCTGGCCTGTTCTGTGTGGTGGTGAACCCCTACAAGAAGCTCCCCATCTACACTGAGAAGGTGATTGAACTCTTCAAGGGCAAGAAGAGGCACGAGGTGCCCCCACACATCTTTGCGGTCACCGATGGGTCCTACCGAAGCATGTTGCAAGGTGGGTCGAACACGAAGTAGCCTCTCTGCACGCCATACTGCGACGCAAGCGACGGCTTGCGAGCTGCGAAAGGCGAGTCCTCGTTTTTGGGCCGCTGTATGAACGGCAGACGTCTACACACGAAAGACGGCCCTTTAGCATTCCAGATAAAAGAGAGCAAATTCGGCGTCCTCAACTGCGCTGATTCTGCTACCGTCGAAAAAGGAAATTGTAATTGTGTTGTTTGCATGTTTAGATCGCCGGAAGTTAGTCGGCCCCAGTAGACATTTTTCGTTCACTCTCGTCCCCAAACGCCTAGTAGGCGTATCTGGTATGTGCAATGAAAGAATAATAAATCGTTTAAACTAGTGAATAGTAAAGGAATAGAGGGGGGGGGGGGGGGGGAGGCAAAACGAGAATGTGTGACGGTTACGCTCATATCCGAAATCTCTTGCATTGGCGTGGCGATGGAAAAAAAGCGCTTTCGCCCATACTGAAAGTGACGAAATTCAAAGTGGCAGCGCCTTATAGATAAGAAATTTCGCCAGTACAGTACCACTGCCAGCCCGGGGGTCTTTAACGTGCATCGCGCACTAGTCATATACGAACACACCCCAGTACGATGCTCGTCCAGATCGAAATGGGCAGGGGTGGGGATTGAACTCGGGGTCCCTGGGTCCTGCAGCACGAGCTTTCGCTCCATACGCTCCGAGCTGTGGCGCGCCAACACACTTGGCCGCAGATCCCCCGCCCCGTTTAAGAATGCAGACGACACTGTTGGACGAGGATTTTTGAATCCTCGTCTCGTTCTTTAGTTTTGAGGTGGCCCGATGGCACGCCAGTAGTTTTATCCACGTTGGTGGCTCTGAGGCAAATCGCAGGTCCACAAATCGCCAGGTGTCGTGTTCGAATCCCGTCCAGGGTGCCCGCAACCTGACTGCGACCTATTGCGGAGAAGGTCACCCAGATTTTCGTTGCACGTCAAAAGGTCCCGGAGTGGTCGAAGTTATTCCTCATTCTTTCGCTGGTGCGTGCCAGATGCCCTTAGTTGGTTTGGCACATAGAACCCCCAAATTTGAAACCGGTGGCAGCGGCAACAAATTCAATAACTCTTGCGAGGTAACGTTAATAAGCAATTAGCACATACTTTACACCCCGGTTGTACGACTTGAAAACTGTCCCATCGATAACGAATTGCGTCCGTGTGAAAGGACAGTGTTCTTCGGAATGTGCCGATTGAGTCATTGTTACAGAATGAATGGCAACGAAGATCAATTGCACTCATGCAAGCGACCCCACGCTGTTATGATAAGGCTTACTGTTGTTACGCGACAGCAGGGATGGATTATCAGAGAGAAACACATCCGAGTATCCTGCCATATTTTTTTTTATCAAATATCACTTCTCGATAACCGAAGCCATCTGAAATAGAACGTTATCTAGTTTGACCTTCCCACATGCTTTTTCGCTTGCTTCCCGAGGCACGCCGAGATCATTTTTGGAGCGAGACAAGCGCTAGATGACTAAGAACAGCTTTCCGCGAGGCACAGATAACGAAGTAAAATAATTAGCGGATGTCATCATTTGGCCCGTTGCCAGCCGGCAGTTACTTGCCATCCTACGCCCATACCTGCAGTTCGTAAGCATAGGCACAAAAGCAAGGGAACTATAGTCTGACGGGGACGCCAGCGGCAAACTTTTTTTGCGCCGGTTCCCGGACGGGGTGTTTTTTTTGTTTCCTTTCCGGCACTTCCACACCTTTTTGTCTCCCTTTGCGCGTTCAATCTTTTTTCCGTTTAGTTTTTTTTTTTCAAAATTCCCCCGTAATCTTTTGCCGGCCAGGCCCGTTAGAGCGGGGCCCAGGAAGGATGCAGTCGTGGCAGAGGAAACGAATCGAAGAAATAAAACAGAGTTAAAATACAACACAAAGTAATACAGCAGAAAGAAATACAAAAAGAAAAGGAAGGGTGGGATGAAGGGGGTGTGGCTTAGGCCATGCCTGCAGGGGACAGATTAGGAGGGGTCTCGCCACACGCCGACTCCGTTTCGACGGTTGTGCTCGCTGTCTGCGACGATTGTACAGTGGTCCCCTTGTTCGAGAGCAAATAGCGGTGATGAGGCCTAATGGAAATAAACACATTAATTGACGGCCAAACCGCTGCGAAGCGACAGGTGACTAGGCAAGGAAATCGCGGTGTTATTATTTTTCTCGCCACATAGTGAGGGAAAGGTTGGTTGCGGAACGTTAGTCGCCGTAGTGGTATGTTGTAACGCTTTGCTTTGATGTGCCTCTTTGTGTCTTGGGGTCGGAGTAAACGATCGTACGCTGCGCGACGCTTTTAGTGCAAACTTGACATTGGCGCTCTTCTGAATTTCTTTTTAGCTTGTCCCTGCCTTGCTTACTTTGTTGGGGCTTATAAAAGTATATCGCTTAGGTTACTGCCTTGGGGGGGGGGGGGGCACATTTTTCTTGATAGACATACTTCAGTGGATATCTGGTTGTTTTCAGTCATTTTACAGATGATATATTTACAGGCTCAATAAACTACTGGGTGTAACAGCGGAAGGAAAGAGAGAGAGTCTTGCTCCCAACTGAAGTGTTGCGCTATATGAATAATTTTTCAACCATTTTTCGATTACCCGTTGTAAGTGGAACATACTCTGACCAGAATCTTATTTTGTGAAAAGAAGGCTCCATGTTCCTTTCGCACCCTATCTGTTCTTATTACTGAAAGGTAATAAGTAATATGCTCCGGTGCTAAACAGCAACCCTTAATCACTATCATAGACGAGCTCGAGAGATGCAATCATTTTGTCATTTTCGAGTGATCTGCTAAGAGATATTGGCATCTGCTCCAAAAGCGTATATGACTGCTCCAAATCAGTATTTTGCCTGCTACAGAACGTGCTACAAAAGATCAAGAGCCGCTTCCATCACTGCTGTGGCTACCAGCATCCGTCATGCCGTCACATTAATTCAGTGTGTCAATTTGCGACTGTGCAGTTACGTCACTTGCGTAGAATCTCAAACCAAGTGCCCTCTACACCAGAATGCATTTCTGCAAAAAGGCGTCTGCTTCTCTTTCTTTGCAAGTGTGTCTCTCTTCTAATGCAGTGGTTATTACACTCTAACCAAATCCTGGCCTTTCACAGTCGGTCACGTAAGAGATTGAAGACAGCGATTCGAAACGTAGCAGGGTCACAAAGTGCAGCATATGTGATTGCAAAAGCCGTTCCAACACACATTTTGGAACAACAAACTCTAGAAGTAGCACTCCCATACAAGAGCTAGCGGTATCACGCAAGCAAAAAAGCAGTTGGCAACAACACCTTGGGAACAGCTGCAATCCGGAGAACTCTGAATGTTTGTTTGTCAATCCAATTGTCGCTTTCTTTCTCAACGCTAGCAGGTGCGGCAATTTGGGGGAACCTTTTGCTTCCACAATAGTCGTTATCTGAAACAAGCGGTGAAGCAATAAATGAGCAACACAACTACCCCGCAGTTTAGTCACTCATAAGCTGGACGGCGGCATTTGCGTTTCAGACTAAATTCCGCCAAACCGAGGTACCGGCAGGATCTTTTGATTTTTATACTTGTCAGGAGTGTGTGACTGTCGCTCCAGGTTCAAAGAGGGACCTCCTTGAATGGCAGTGGCCATTTTGCCGAGAGACCTCGTGTCTCAAGGGAACTCCATTAAATTTTTGTCGTCTACAATTTGGTTTTAATTTGGTACACCGAATCATTATCGATTGACATACTGCCAGGGAGAAGCATTGTATGTGAATATATATACACATTTTTTGGGTATTATGCCAGTCGCACAAATTCGAACAGGTGACTTTCTATTGACAACGCCGATAAATTCTTACTTTTCCTTTGCTGTCGATGTTATGCGAGAGCGCAATAAAGTAAGAGCTATGGGTACCCACGCGCTCCCGAACTGACCTTGAGCATGGTTCAAAGCCACGCGTGCACACTCTTTACCTCTTCCAAACTGCTTCAGACAGCTGGTTAGGCACATGTGCACTCGAAACATGCTCCTAAGAAACCGAAAGAAAGTAAACGAGAAACATTGGCTGCTTCCGGGTGGTTCCTTTCGAAGTCCTTCCTAGCAGTTTTGACCGCCTTTATATTCTTTTTTGTAAGTCTGTGCGGGAGCTTTAAAGGGTAACTCTGGTCAAAAGACTAACCAAAGTAAACGATTGATATTGATTTATGGAGACTAAATACGAGCCCTGCCAAAATGTTAGGCTTATGGGAAGCCGGGTCCGTTCCTGCTCAGCGCGAACTTACAATTAGTTTCCAGGACGCTTCTACAAAATGCATTGCACACCACCAAGATTGTTTTCTGATTCTGTTTTGGGCCAACAACTTTACGAATGTGTGTATTAATATTTGCTAGGGGTTTAATATCGGCAAAGCAGTAAAACAGCCGTATTATCTTAGCTGACTGACCAGAACTGCTCTTGTGACTAGGCCAGTCATACGTTTTGCGCTGCTGCAATACAAACTTTGCGTCGCACAATGGCCATGCAGCTGATCACTGGGGTTGCCACCATGCTCGAGCCGGTAGTTTCGGTTTCGCTGAAGACCCTCGAAACAAAACTTTGCGATAGGATATCTACAAAACTACACAAGGCCTAGAAAAAAAAAAAGAAAAAAAAAAAGAATGACACCTCGTAATTCAGGGGCACTTTCTTCACTAAAAACCGTCGTAACCCTAAAATCGAGCAAACTTGCCGGAGTTAATCTTTAAGGGACGAAGAAAGCCACTGGGGGACACTGGCATCTTAGTAACTGGCTAGGTGGGTTTCGGTCGTATCCATCCGTCTATCCATCCATGGCGAACGGTGGCAGCGATAGTTCTATTCGTTTTTCATTTTAATGGGGAAGGTTTTCTATAGTCTGCTGTAGGCTAAGGATAGTAGGACAAGCTCTTCCCCGAGGCCCTCCACCTTTACCAGTTTAGCAGTGCAAACGCTGGAAAGGAGGAAACCACCAGTCAATGGCGAGCGTGAAAGCTCTGGGAGGGGCTCCTCTTCACTTCCTTACGTTGCAATAGACTATGCAGATAGCAGTGTTGTGTCACTGGTGCAGTTTGGACACTGGTGTAAACCGAACTGTGGGTAAATCATGGGTGCCGTCATTGTTGAGACTAAACCTGGCGGGACGACCAAGAAGTCTGTCTGCGGACGAACCGCGGTTGCTCGCAGGAAGTGATAGCGCAAACAATGGGCGTGGAAGTGTGGGACGTCGCGCAAACACCGCCGTCTGCAAACAAGCGTGGGACGTCATCTGTGTCTGAACCGACAAAGTGCGGCATGGGCCGTCATTTTGACAAGCGATGCACCTTGCCAAAAATGAAGGCGACGAGACCGCTTGAGGGGAGAGGAGATCTAGAAGTCACCAAGGTGGCCTGTCACGAAAAAATGTCGCGCACGACTGTGACGGGATCTGTGCGAGTGATTTCCTTCTCGTCTTAAAAATGCGTCGTTCTTGCCTCTTTGTCTCTTTGACTGGTTGTTGTATTCTCATATTTTTTGTACGAATGTCCAAGATTTTGTTTTTGTTCCACACCAGTATTCACCGACAGTTTAAAGAATAAATTCAACGGTGCGAGTATTGTGTGTGTATGAGAGCTTCTCATACACAGACAATACTCGCACAGTTAAATTTATTCTTTAAGTCTCCTCTGCTTATAACCTCTCGGAGGTTATAAACAGAGGAGACTTAAAGAATATATTCAACTGTGCGAGTATTGTCTGTGCATGAGAGGTTATAAGCAGAGGAGACGAAGCGGTGACCTGTTGCATTACCTTGTATTGGTGCAAGGACATAAAAATTTGCGTTGGACATAAAAATTTGTGTCTTCACCGATGAACGGTGTGTCCGGTTAGAATAGGCTAGCTCTTTTATTACTTCTTTGCTGCTTGCTTATTTTCTTCCTTGACTCGACTGACTTGGAATTAACAGGTGGAAGCTTAGACACAAGTTAGCACTTTTGGTGCAACTTCAAATACTTAAATCTCCTTATATACCAGCTTATGATGCTGATAGCATGTCACATGATGCAGCAAAGAACCCTTCTCAATGGGAAGTGTATTCTTTGTTGCTAGCACGAGAAACAATACAATCTAACTTTAGGAAGCGAGTGTTGTTTGTTGCGGCTTGTTGTATGTTATTTCATCCCCCTTGCCCATAATGCCTCTAGTTAATATGAATCAGCTTTTCAATGTTCTCAATAATCCTTGCATGTTTTATATGTGCTGAGTATCTGCGAGCTCAACATTGGGAATCTTTTTAGTGTCACTTCTTGCCATATTTTCTGGGAAGCAAGCCTCACCGTCGGAAAGATAAAATCATGAACCCCGCATGTGGCCAATCTGTTATTCTGGCTCGTTGTTTTACGCGCATCTTAGTTCCGCGAAATTCACATAAAATTAAGCTCCCTAACATAAGTATCTTTCATTATTTTTTTCTCTCAATAGTATCATACCTCCAATCAGTGATCACTAAGTTTGGCTTTTCTTCTCAGATTCTGGACATTCAGTTACTGTTTATCAAAGCTACTCATCTGACAAGCGGTATATTCAGAATAGGTCTCGGACAAGCTTGGTATCTGGAATGCTTAGCATCAACCAGAAAGGATACACCCTCTAAAGCCGTAGAGTCAGCGCTGGGTAAATGAGGCGGTAGTGCTGAATTCGCAGAGTCGCCTACGAAAGGACAGATCTTACAGAAGTGCTGTGTCAGCATTCAGACGGGAGCCATGTTCTCACTGATAGAATGAGTCCCAGCCGGGCGCTGACCCAGCAGTCATGCCTTTTTTGTGCCTCTTGTAGGTGATGTTGACAATTCTGCACAGCCTTGCTGTCAAGGTGGTGCTGGTAGAGTAAGCTCTATCCATTTAACAAGCCCGGCAGAGGTGCCAGGAATGTTTCGGCGTTGACGCGTGCCCCAACGCCGGCAAAGAGAGAAAGCGGATTCTGTGGAACCCCCATGGTGTCTCAAGATCCACACGACAGAAGCCAAAAACCCAAAACACTAAAGACGGGCCGTCGTTTTTGTAAAGGGAGGGGAAAGGGTTTGGAGAGGATGCGCGTTTTCTCCGACCCTATTCGGCTATCCTACGCGGCAAAGAGAGAGTTCGAGGCACGGCCAGCTTATTTGCATGGAGTTTCGCCGCAGCAGACGACCCTTGCTGTCCGGGTGCACGCGCACATACTGACACGAACAGACGTCCACGTACGTGCTGCACTCAGTGTTGATGCGTGCGCACATACGTACGTGCAGATGTCTTTCTGGGACATTATCTGTGTCTCCTTGAGCACGTGTGTGTCTGCACATTTGTCTGTATATGCCTGCATGTTTGTTTCCATATGCATGTGTATGTCTGCATGTTAATGTGCCTCTGCACATATATGTCTGCTTGTTCATGTGCATCTGTATGTGTCTGTCCACAAGTCTAAGTCGCTCAATTTTCCTAATGTGTCTGTGTCCCTAGGTACTATAGTGTCCTGCACACGCTTATTTTTCTGTTGGGGCTGTATGCATTTGCATATATTGTATTGCTGGTTGTATGTCTGTCTGGGTATTTGGGGATGCTTTTGCATCTGTCTTGTCTACACAGGGGCACAGAAAGGAATGCATGCATGCATGGATAGCCATACATACAAGCATACATACAAAAGCACACACACCTCACACAGATATGAGCACATGCATACCCCCCCCCCCCCGCAAAGCCAGCATTCGACGCAACTTGCCACCAGCACATTGGGGCACTCCAAGCACGAGGAGGGATGTAGGCCCCCCTCGCTGCTGGTGAATGTGTGTCCATACCGGAAAGTTTAGCTAGACTTAGACCCTCTCTCTACCTGCCCAGAAATGCCACCTCCTCATAGAGGAGGAGGAAAAGGGACGAGAAAGGGGGGGAGTCGAAATTCCAGTTCTCTCGCTGGACTTCTTCTCGAGTTTGAATTTTTTTTTTCCTGCCAAGTCTAGTTTTTGTATTCTCTCCTTGTTGGTTTCGAGCAAGGGGAGGGGGGCGGGTCCAGCGGCTACCTGCTGCGGTTGTTCCTTTTTTGTTCTTGGCAGGAGTGAATTTTTTTTCTTTTTTTTTTTTCTGTTGCTCTAGGGGGAAGTGTAGTTGTTTTTAAGGGTTCCTCCTGCTGCTCCGCTTGACCTTTTTGAAGGGGGCTGTTAGGTTTCTTTTCTTTTTGGAACCTTTTTTTTTATATAGTCATCTCTTCTTTTTTTTTCTACTTTTTCTTTGGGTGGGGGGATGACGCTTTCATCTAGAATGTGGCCCCCCCTCCCCCCTGGCTTCCTCGAGTCTGGGGCCGAACGTAAAAATGCAGGGAAAGTCGTTTGCGGGGACCCTTCTTCGATTTCGGGGGATTAGGAGATGTCGCCCGCCGATCGGACGAGCCAATCGCTCGGCGATGCATTCCATGGGAGGGGTGCTTGACCCGGGTCTTACTCTGGCGCTGCGCCAGGCGCCTGGAAGTGCACGGCAGACTGCCGCTTCCTGCGGACGTCGGTTTTCTGAAGCTCAAGGGGGCCCTAACAACCCGTTCCCAATAACAGTGCTCGTAAAGGGTCTGTCACACCATAGCTAACTTCCTCTTTAACCTTTCAAAATCTCGTAACACATGCGGGGAAAGAAGAATTCGTCCGTGGTACAGAAGTTTGGAATTCCTTGCCAAATAATATTTTCAACCTACACGATTTCAACGAAGCACTCAAGAGGTACCTTCTGCTCTCTCTCTTTAAATCGTAGCCACCCTCATGACCATCTCTTAATTAGTAAATTTTTGCAGCTTCAGACATTAGGTGTTTTATATATTGTTTCAGAAGTAGTCCAGTCCCGCTTTATTGACCTCCTTGTTTTGCTCTATGTTAGTCTTTTTTAGCAGGCCCGAACTAGCTAACTGGCTATGGGTCTGCCTGCTTTTCCACCGAATTGTATCGATCCTTTCTGAGAATAAAACTGATTTGGTTTTGATTCGACCCCAAAACAAAATGCAAGCAATGTTGTAATAAAAAAATTAATAAAAACCTTTAAAGGAGTTTTGAAATCCTGCTAAAACCTCCAAATTTAAGGCGCAGGCCACGAATGACCACGAATGACCAATTACCGCCCCAATATTTCAATGATGTCGCAAGCACTTATCTCGCAGAAGAGCATTTCATTGAGAGTAAAGAGGTAACGCCCCCATGACTCTAACTTGCCATAAAAATTGTGCCATTTACGATTGATAAACGTAAGCTGGAGAACATTTTGGACCGCAAGAAAATGCGCTAAAAGGACTCTAAAATTGCTAGATAAATGCCAACCGCAAATTCTCCTGCTAAACAACTCGCAGATCCGCTAAATTTTGCGGGACAACCGGTAAATTGGCGACACTGAATCCGGGCTTGTTGCCGACAACGAGCGTTCGTTTAGGGCAGGGGTCTCAAACACGCGGCCCGCAACTCGCCGGGACGTGGCCCGCCGGCAACCGGCTACGAGTCTCGGTTTCCATGCCTCGAGCACTAGAATTGGCATGCGCCATAGTGATCTCATCTCGTCGATTACTTTTCGATCGAAAAGTAGCTCTGCTCTTTTAACGTATTTTAATAATTTAGACTTATCTGCGTTCATCTTTTCTTTGTTTCGCTTTATTTCTTACTTCCCAGCTTTTTGTAATGTACAACAATTCGGCTTCTAGGCTGCAAGCGCAAGCTGTTCATTGAAGGATAAATCTCGGCTGCGCAAACTTTCCATCAGCAGGAGCAACTGCCAAAGATAAAACTTCGACCTCGGGATTCTTGCCTTAAAAAGAAAATGTCACAATTAAAAGACAAGTTTGTGTTCAGAGTGTTGTAATAAAAATCCCCAGGAAATTAATAACTGCCAAAATTGTTTTTAGAGTAATGTTGAGCTTGATTAATTCCTGAGTAAATTAAAAGAGGGGAACGACAGGATACTTTCTCTCCTGTTCTATGAAAATGGCAGAACGTTGGCGGGGTGTCATTTTAATTTTTTTATCACCACAGGTCACGGTCGAAAGTAGTCATATAAACAAATCAAATCTAAAGATGTGACTGGCAAAACTATGAGTTTACAAGAAGCATAGAGCACGAGGTCCCTTTTCTTTAAAATCTTTCAAACCCCCCCCCCGCCCGTCTTATGTTGGCCCTCGACCTTCCCGGTGTGGGCTATCTGGCCCCCCCACCCAAATGAGTTTGAGACCACTGGTTTAGGGTGTCTTTGCAGATCTGATTGGACAGCCCAGTGTCCAAGAAAAGCTTTGAAGCGTCGGCGCCGTTTTACGGCACATGAGTGTGCTTAAGTGTGCCGTGCTCACTCGTAACCAATTACGAGAGAGCACACTGGCATCATAGTAGTATGCATTTTATTTTTGGGGGGGGGGGGAAACACCATCCATCGAGTTGCAATGGGACACTTCCATCTTGCGTATGACTTTTTGAAAAAAAAAAATAGTTGCTGTGTCTTTGCACTGCCAGTCTTTCTGGGATTCGGGTGAAGAGAACGATAGCACAAACATTTTGTTTTCTCTCGTTTTCTTTTTATCTTAAGTTTTTTTTCTGGTACAGCAAAATATGTTGATTACAAAATGCTGCCTGATGGTTCTGTACACCGTATGATCGCATAAAAATCTAGAAATAACACATTAACACTGCTACCATAAGGATACAAAAAGCTGAAGTGTGCTGAAGGGCAAAAACATACCAAAATAATACCATTGCTACTCATCAACATTGACATTACAAAAATAAAAACGAAGGCCATAGAAGCTGCAGTGGGCAAGAAAATAGGGATATATATATTTTTTTCAATCAACAGTAATTTGTTGTATTATGGGGCAAGGCATTACATTCACTGTTAGTGACGTTCAGAGCAGAATGTTGTATAGGTTAGTGGTTGCAAACATAGTTTACTCTGTTAGGGTTGTGTATGTGAGGAAGAATGCAGTTGACTGGTACAACATTCTTCTGATAACAAGACTTGTTATTGGGGTCGTTGGTGCACGATGCTTAGGAAACTTGCAAGTGCAAGCAGAGACAAACGCGAAGAACAGGACACTAACAAGCGCTTGTCCATGTCCCCCTTCTTTGTGTTCATCTCTGTTTGCGCATGCAGGTTTTCTCAGCATGCTTTTGATGGTAGGGCAAGTAACTGGGATATGTCCTGTGAAATAAAGATGGGGACATCCCTGTAAGAGGGAAGAGCACATTTGTTATTTTTGAAAAAAAAAATGAATCCTGCTTGGGGGGGGGGGGGGGGGCGTAGGATCCCCAAAGCACTCGTAAACTAGTTTCAAAGGAAGTCGATAGTTTGATTGACATCAAACTTTGGGATATTTGGCATTCAGTGACGAGTGCATGCGTCTTGGAAGCAGAGTGTATTTGCGGTCGTTACTCGTTCACCAAGGTACCGGGAATTGCACGTAAATAGATGGCGGACAGTCAATTTAATTTTTGACAGCCTTTTAGAACCAAAGGCTCGAACCACCTGCCGACGGCCTTCTCGATTCATGCTTGGTTTAGGCGTAGGTTTTTTTCTGCAAACGTAATTTATGCAGATTGCTTAAGTTGCCATAATACATATATACTTCGGCATCTTGCGATGAGCTTCATTTTATCAGCTCCTTGGCACCAACGCTTCCTCGAGCACATGCGTATGTGGCTGGAGCAGGTAAATGAAAACCAAAGCCATGCCATGTGCTTTGCTATAGGTGCAGCAAAGAAACAAGCTCTTTTTCTGAATGTAGTTCGAAAACACCGCTGAGATTCTAGCGAAATTTCGGAAGTGCGATTACGATGGGCCTTCTTGTAGCAGTTGTCTTTGACCACATTGCACACAGACTGGGGACCCGAATATGCAAACATTCTTGAATTCCCATCAAAACCCCAAATTTAACGAAAAATTTTTCTTTTTTCTGTCTCGTTGCAGATCGGGAAGACCAGTCGATCCTCTGCACGTGAGTGTTCCCGCGTGCGCCCACGCACCGCCGCGGCTTTGTGCGCGTCCCACGCTGCCGCCGGCGTTGACTCGTCTGGCGCGCTCGCTTGACTTGCAGTGGCGAGTCCGGCGCGGGCAAGACAGAGAACACAAAGAAAGTCATCCAGTACCTGGCCTACGTAGCGTCTTCCAAGCCCCGATCGTCCACGTCGGGGATCCACTCTGTGAGTAGTCGCCACCGCCATGGCGCCAGCGACGGGGGTAGCGCGGGAGAGATTGTACGGTTACGCTCTGTCGGCTGCTGGCAGTGCAACCAAAGTCGAATGCAGCGGCGTACGACATTTTTGCGTGCGTTCCCGCCGATTGAAGGTTTGAGTCTCGGTGCAAGTTTCGAGGCAAGCAAAGGGGGAACACTCCAGCAACACTTTCGAAATGACGGACGTGTCGCTGACGTCGGGCTGAAATCGACAACAAGGTCGTACGTGCCGTTTTCTATGCCAACCACCAGGGGCCAGCATGGGGCACGGATTGGGTATGAGTGCTGCGTGAGCGTTCGGCTAGGACTGGCGTTCCCGTTGATTAAACGCACAAGTCCCGGCCGAACACCGGCGCAACGCCAGGCTCGTTTAATTGACCCGCACCAGAAAAGTGTGGTGCAGCGCGGAAAAGTGCGGGGCACCATACTTTTACCCATGTCTTAAGATGGGCTGCACTCGTAAATCGAATGCAGCCGGTGCAGGAGGTGTAGGTGATTTGAGCGAGCTTACTGGTGTTCCATCTGGGCCCTGTGTGTGCCTCCGGCATACAACCTTGTTAGTGTATGGGATCGTCATCTAGCAGGAGTCAATTCCAGCCTGGTGCTCTGCTTCCATGTCGCGAGATTAATCTTGACTCCGGTCTGAACGAGCGCGGAACTTTAAGAAGGGGCCGGAAGAAATATCCACTGGACGTTTCGTTACGAAATGAATCGTGGCGTGTGTCCCTGGCACCCTCATTATCACAGAGGTGTTATTCACCAGAGAAATTGGTTTACGGTGAGTCGGTCTTCGAGTCTCTCATCGTTTGTTCAGGCCTGCGGCTGTCCATGCACGTAATGCCACGGACAAAGATTTCTGCCTTTCTCCTCGGAGTATGTCTCTTTGGGGTGTGCAGGCCGATTGTGAACTGTCGCTTTTCCGCGTGCTACAACTACCGGACATCGCAAAGATTTAATCAGCTTGCTGGTTGCATTTGGAACATACTTTAAACTCTCGCTGCAAGTATCTATGTTTATGAGGAACCGCTGTTGGGACAACGTGGCTGAACGTTGTTTCAAAACAAAAAAGTGACACTGGACAGCCACACTCTTTGCTAACGGGAGGTGTGCAAATGTTATCCGTATTTCCGTCAAATCCGCCGTGCACTGCTGAAAATTCGGGCTCCGTCGGAATGTAACGCTCTTAGCTTGGGATGAGATGCCAAAGTCGAAAAAAAACTGGAGTAGAATTTTTGAAGCGAAGAACTGAAATGTGCTTACAAGAGGGCGAGAGAAGCAGACGGAATGCATCTCATTCCCACTGCCCCTCTCGGATGGCACCTGTCTCGATATCGAGCAGTGACAAGCAGACGGGAACACAGGAGCAGACATTGTCTGTTGCTGTGTTTTTACATCCGCTTGTCATCGACGGTGGTACCATCCCAGGGATGGTTCCACTTTTAATATTTGCTCCGAATGAAAATCAATATGATTAAATTGCGATTTAAATCGCACCGGTTTCACTATGGTGACTTAAATCGAACCTTTCTTGCAAAAATAATCCTTAAAATACTTTTTATTTACCACTTGTCTATATCTTGATACTGTCTATGTGCATATGTTTTGCATTTAGACCATAGAATTACTGAGCAAGAAAGATTTATGGAAGGCTGAATATGAACGAAAAGCGGCACACTTCCGAGCAAACCAGAGCGGGTTTTCTTACCTGCCATTTTCTTTGTCAATTAGGTTAGTCTATTACAAACAAATCAGAATGAAAAAAAGAAAAGAAAGGAAGGTTTCAATGCAAGCATTTGAGAATGCAAAAGAAAAACTAATAAAGCTTTTCACTAACTAGAAATATAAAGCTTATTTTGTATGGTTGAATTTATAATTATAAAAAGGGTTTATTAAACGGTACTTGGAAAGTCTAAATTCGCAGTAATCATTTCTTCCACATTGTTTGCATTGACCAGAAAAATTAGTCAATCAATCTTTCACGTCTAAGAGTATATCTAGTGGTAAAGAATTGCTATTTTCTAATTGCTACAATTTAAATAATTAATGTGATTTAAGTCAAAGAAAGCTGATTTAAACCAAGTAAATCTGATTTTACCCCCGAGGCAGTTTTGTTAAGCTTTGTGGGAAGAAAATCTTCATATATAAATTTATTTTGTATTGATCGGGACACAACCTGCTCTGAACTGTCTGCGAGGCTTCTGCTGTTGTTGCTTCATTCGGATTCCCACAGCTTATCTGATATCCTTCTCTTGTCAGTACGGGGACATTTTCAAGAATTCGAGTCACGCATATGCTCTCTAAAGGTTGGGGAAATCATATGTTTGTGTCCTATTTCCTTAACCGTTAAAACCCGGTTTTTCGGCCGACACCCACAATAAACCCCTCTCCCCCAAACGAAATCGCTCCCCAATTCGAAGAAAGATAAACCCTCAAAACATGAAATCATACTTATAGCCTCGCCTCTCGTGTTTTATGGCGCGGCTACGAACGGGACTTGTACGATCTCCGTTACAATTGTGCGTTGAACCTTTTGGGGCCGGTCTGGAAGGTCGAAGGCTCGAGAGATGCACCGCGGACGAGGGGGCTGTTGTCGAGGTCTTTCCATTAACTGACTTGCATTTGCACGTTCATGCCAACCCAAGGAGTCTGCACCTGCGCTTCACGTAAGTCTGGCCGTCGGTGGCGGGTCGGTGCGACGCGGTTCTCTCCTCTTGCAACGGGGTCTGGATGAGCTTGCAGCATGTCTCTGCACGCGGCTCTCCGAATGTGCATTGCGGTCTTGGGGTTGTGTGTGCGATCGTGCGTGGCTGGTCCCTTTTACCTACCCTCGAGCAACCTTCGATCGAGCACTCGATTGGCACCTGACCGCCACTTCTCTGGCACTTGTCCGGCAGCTCGTTTGAGTTGGACTGACCTACGATTAGCCATTTACAAAGCATTGTTTCACCTTAAAGCGTGTGCACAACAAAGGTTATGTGTATGGGCCCATTGCTTTAAATCAAATGCTCTTACAGTTTAAATCTGCTTGCAACTGTAGCTGTTGTCGAAGCTGTGCAGCTAGTAGACTTCACTTTGTATCCGTGCTGGGGTGAAATGGAGCGTTATGGCATTTCGTTGGTCAGTGGCGTGCCAAGAGATGTCTACGACGAAGCGTCGGACGGGTCTTCCGGCGCTTTGGAAAGATGGCTGAACCATGACCTCCGAGATTCCCAGTGTGCAAAGCAGGTGTTCATTCCTTCCTTTTGTGTATATGTTTATACATTTAAGGAGAGGTGATCACTGCGAGTATGGCAAAGTCCAACCACACAAAATTATGTTTGATTCGGCCATCTTTCCGACACGTCGCGGAGGTCTTGTCGTGCATCGCCCGGTGCTTAATTCACTAGCTCTTACTGACAGAGCCCCCGGTGATCGGTGAATGGGACTCGAAAAGTGATCTTGCTTCCTGGAGAGGCTCCCTTTGCAGACGGTAATAATTGTATACAAGTTTATAAAAGTATATAAATCTAGATATTTTTATAAGCTGGGTGCTGTCCTTGACAGACATCACTGCTGCAGTGAACCTGAATTATCAATGATATATATTAGAATCTTTTTGACTGCTTTCCATGGAGCTACTGCCTCCTAACTTCAACCGTTTTTCGGAAGGGCAGCACATTATGCCGTTTCGGAGAATTTAAAATTAACACTGGTGTTTGGGTTGCACCTTTTCATCTTTCTGAGAACAGGTAAACGGTACTAGATTTTGTTTAATATTAAATGCATTCATGCTTTTTTTTTTTCCTATTTCTACTATCTTGCTGTTTCCTTGTTGCAGAGGTCATGGTGCTGGCAGCTCGTCTAAATTATTCCCCTAGGGAGAGACACTAGGTGTCCCTCGTCAGCAGCTGTAGAGTTGCTGAGAAGCTTTTTGTCCTTTCTTTTTTTTTCCTTCTGCAAAGGGGGCCTTCCCTGGTGCGTTCTTAATGCAGTGATGGTAGTGGAATGTCGGGGAATGGTTTGGCGCCACCTCTTGGTGTTTGGAGCATGCTCTAGCTGCATGTGGCTCAGACCAAACAGATGGTGGCTGTTCTCTCTGCACTTTGGGATGCTTGTTTCACCCCGTAAGGCTGGGAGCTCTTGAAGGGACACTGAAGCGATTTCTAGGGTCCGATTTTATTTAACAGTTGAATGAGTGATTGCGCTAGTTGCACCTCGCACAGTAGCAGTATAGGAGAGAGATATGCCACGTGTTATACCCGGTTTTTTTTTATTAATATTTTCTTAGTTTTTTACACATACCACATTCTTTTTATGGATCTCTCTTCCTCTCAGCACCCGTACATCAAATTTTTTTCGGATTTTTTTCAGATTTTTTCACATCACTGTATTACATAGACTGTCTCGCACCACACCCTCACACACACAAATCACTCTCTACATCTCTTTACATCACTCGCGTATCACTCTCTCGAACATCACTTCCTCGAACATCACTCCCTTGAACGTCACTCTCTCGAACATTGCTTTGTCAAACATCACTTTGTCAAACATCACTTTGTTGCACACGGACGACTCTTACACCTTTCTTACATCACTCGCATCACACACCCATTCTAACTACCCTCAGACTATGGACAGGTGCTTTGATTTTGCCCGGTTCCGTCAATTGTCTCGTATTACGTTTTTATGCCCTAGTATTTTGGACAGAATTGAGCAGTATATCAAGCTCCTTGGGATAGCAAAAAGAGAGAAAACAAAACTGGAAAATTGTCACATCGTCTTCAGTGTCCATTTGATCGCTGCTTCCAAGCCTGCGAGGCTTTGTTGAGGCTTTGTCTTGGGCTTTCCTCTCCTCCTTTTTTGGGTCGTAGAAGGGAAACGACTAAAAGACAACCAGATGCTCTGGGAACGGTGTGTCATAGTTTGGTGGTGTGTACTCTATAGGATGGGGCTTAGTAGTTCCTTTTTGGGTGTGTGTTCTCCTTAACAGTCTCCGCATGCACTTCTCCCTCCCTCCCCCCTCCCCTTTTTTCTAATTGCATCTCTCCGTTTCTCGTCTCTCACCAGACCTACACTCCCCCGGTGTTCAACATGGTGAGTGGCTCTCTTCGGTGCTCCTGGGTGGGTGGTGATGGGGAGGAAACACTCCTCCTTCCCTTTCGGAAGGGGCGTAGACCAGTGTCGGTTTGTTCGTGCGATGCGCGTTTTCCCCAGGTCGGACTACGTCGAAGCAAGGAGTCGTTAAAGGCTTGTAATTTTCTAGACTGACGTCGTTAAGGCCCGTTTACGCAAGAGTGTTTGCTTACGTTTTCTTGCATAGCGTTCTAGGTCGCTGTAGCTGGAGCATTTGTGCCTCGAATGTCACATGCGGGGCCACTTCTTGAACTGGTTACAGAGCTTCACTCGAAGCGCGGATGGTCCGCTGAAATAAATTGATATAAGCTCCCGTGACGTAGCGTAGCGTAAGCAGACGGTGCTGTGTGATCCGGCCACTAGGCTTGTGCGTTGAAAACCTGAAATTGTACGTTGCACGTGCTTGCGCTATGGTTCACGGATGGGACAAGGCGGTGGTGGTCTTCTTCTGTTGTCCCGGCCACACCGTGTGCGTGTAATAATCAACGGTGCTTCGGCTGCACAAAGTCGGGGCTCTTCCGGTCAAGCCGGTGTCTGGCCGGTGTCGGGCCAGCATCTGTCGGGGGTGGGACGGGCATCGCCCCTATCGCATCAGTTGTACAAACTTCATTCCCTTCATCGCCGCCCGATTCCAACACCTCTCTGCGGGTCCATCCCCGCGAGGCGACGAATATGACCCCTCCGAGGGGGACAAAATGTCAACTTGCGTCCCTCTTTCAGTTTTATTTTCTTTTAGAATAAATCGATGTTACGAGTTAACGAGTTAGCCCGAGATTGTTACTGACCGCTGGACGGTGCGTGGTAAGACGCGATCGACGTCCGAATCTTGCCTCGCGAGTGCGACGAATGTTCCTTTCGCAGCTCTGGCGTTGGCTGTAATGTTGTTTCCGTCTGACCTTTTTTTTTATGCCCACGAGGACTGCCTTGCGGTAGGTACCGCGCGTGGCTCTGTGTGTGCCGAGCTGTGTGCGTCGCACGTCGTCGTCGTGGCATCTTGTGCACCGTGTCGTCGGTCTGGTGTGGTGCCTCGTGGTGCAATCGTGGGTTCTGTCGGTAGCGCGCGTGTAATCATCATCTCGGAGTTCCATTTTTTTTTTTCTACATGTTGCCTGAGACGAGGGGGACAGTACGTTTCGAAATCGGAACGTTAAAGTTAAGATTTTTCGTAAATTAAGTTTTGACTCGTTCTGTTTTTTTCTCTCATTGTTGCAAACATGTTTTGACAGGCCCTTTTTTTAAAAATATGAAGTTCTACACTCCGTTTCACTTTAGGATGCACTGCACTGGACACTAGGAACCTTCGAAGCTGATCTAGTGTCACACCAATGTCGGGTGACCTTCCTGACCCACCGGAGTGGCACGGTGACGCTCGGGGTGCAAAGTCTCACGATATGCTCGTGGCGCTGGACTGGCTGGGATGGCTCGTAGTGTCCGCTGCGGTCAAACAGAGCGCGAAACAGAGTATAATGTAGTTTTACTACTACAGCATTGCAGCTTGCCGAGTGGTCTTGCCTTTTGTCCTGTCGTGGTTACATCTTCGTCTGAAGCAAGGCTGTCAACATCTTTTGTGTTGGGTTCCGCGTCTGCCGTTGGTCTCTTTGTTTTTGTGGCAGTTGGTCCAAATTAGTTGTTTGTTGCTCTCTCACTCGAGTCCTCTCTCGCTCGAGTCCTCTCTCGCTCGAGTGCTCTCTCGCCTGAGTTCTCTCTCGCCTGAGTTCTCTCTCGCCTGAGTTCTCTCTCGCCCGAGTCCTCTCTCACTTGAGTCCTGTCTTGTTTCCCCCTCTCATCACCAGGGGGAGCTAGAGCAGCAGCTGTTGCAAGCCAACCCAATCCTCGAAGCGTTTGGGAATGCCAAGACGGTCAAGAATGACAACTCCTCGAGATTCGTGAGTCTCGTCGCGATTGCGGCTCGCGGAAGCTATCCAGTGTTTTAACGTTTCGTGGGAGCTACGGGACTTCAACCTTGTTGCAGAAGCCACTGTTGTGCTTTTGAGCTACGGTTTCTATCATTGTGCAGAAACTGTGGGACTTCTACCCTCTTCCAGAAACTACCGTTATGTCGGAACTAGTTTTTATCGTTGTGCAGAAAGTGTGTGGCTTTTACCCTGTTGCAGAAACTACCATTGTGTAGGAACTACAGTTTCCGCTGTTGTGCAGAAACTGGGAAACTTTTACATTGTGCAGAATTTCCAGTTTTCTGTAATGCTCTTGTTATGTTAGAGCTATGGATACATCAAAGCTAGTATTTAATTGTTTTGTGGATACTGCTAGTTCATGGAAATTATGTTGTGTCTTTGTTAATGCAAAATATACATAGTTACAGCTGCTATGGAGGTGCTACTACCACAAAGAAACCTTGTGGTATCTTCTTTCAGGTAGAAGCTATGTAGTTTCTATCATCTAGAAGCTTGTCATTTCGAAGTTACTATGTACTTGAGCCTTTCGTTTAAGTAGGAGCTATGTATTCTTTGTACGGTTTTGAAATAATGAGAATCAACTTGTGCGTGCACAGTTAGAATAGTGTAAGGAGTATGTTGGGTGCTTTGTTGTTTTCATGATAGTTTTCTTGCGAACTTGAAATCTTTCCTTGTGCTCTTTTAACTGTTGGATTTCTCGTTGCAGGGGAAGTTTATTAGGATAAACTTTGATGCCTCTGGGTTCATCGCCGGTGCCAACATCGAGACCTGTATCCTTACTTCGCATGTACTGCCACGTCAGGTGGCTGAATAACAAGCTCTGAAAGTTTTACAACAGACTTTTAATTTCAAATTACGATTTTAAGCAATCCCTTTGCAATCCTGGTATTTAGAAAACGAAATTGAGCTACTAAGGTTTCGGTTCTTTTTGTTACAGGATCATGATATGGCATCTGTGATTAAATCGTAAAAGTATGCATTTTATTGGTTGTCTCTTGCGTGTTTATTCCAAGATGTTGAACTTTTCAAATGCAACATTGATTAGCTCTCACTCAGTGTAATCTAAGAAATCCAAAATCAAAGGAGGCATTGTTATTAAAACTGGTTACCATCCCTGTTACTTTACGGGTAGATTCAAAAGCTTACAAGGACAAAAACCAAATTTAAAAAATTTTTGTTTTTGGGCTTATTAAATTTGCTCGAGTTATTGCAGCCTTCTTTTGCAGTTACAACCTCCAAACAAAAACAGAGGTGTCAAACTGAAGGATGCGTTAACTTTCGTGAACTAAGCCACGGTACAATTTGTATCTTACATTATTGTGTAGTACAAGAAAACATAATTGTTATGGAATCGATCTCGTATCTTGAGAAAGAACTGGAGGAAAGTGGGAAAATTGTGTACGGTCGCTGTTCTGCCTTGACGATACTGACAAGATCTTCTGGAGAAGTCACGAGCCATCCGTCAGGCGAGAGATGAACGCTGCTTCCACATTTTCTACCAGCTTCTGCACGGAGCCACGCCTGAACAGAAGAGTGAGCTTCTTTCCTAATTGTTTCGGTCATGGTTTGTTAACCGCTTGGGTTCTTTTAGGTCGAGAATGCTCGAGCCTGCCAATCCTCTGACTAGGCAAGCAGGGGAGAAACAATACGAGAACAAAGCCAACTCTGACCGTATTAAGACGTCAAACATTAAGTGAATATTTTGCCGGAATTTCGGGTACATGACTCGTCAAGCAGCTCGTCTCATCTCCGAGGCTACGTCATGCTTTTACGGCTCTTCCGACTGTTGTAAATTGCGCCCGTCGTTGACATTGTCGTAGCGGGGCGTAAGTGTCAGCCGTCCATCGTCGATATTGACAAATCCCCGAAAGAGAACGACTCCCGTGGAATTCAATCCCGGGTCTGTTGCGCACAGAGCGGGCGCTTTAGTGTCGAGCTATGCCACGGTTTTGACTACGGTGCCTCAATGTCCTAATGTTTGGGACAGTGCGTTCTTTGTGGTACCCGAAGCCGACAGCACGCGCTCTTGGGAAAAAACGAGCAGTCCCGCGTCAATCCATGGTATGTCACGGTGAAGTCGCTGGCTCAGCTGGCTTCAGTCTCACGAGCGTGAGACTGAAGCCAGCTTCAGTCTCCCTGCGACAAATGGCGAGACGCATCGCCGGCGCCGTCAGCGCGCCTTCTGGCATCTTGCAACGAGCGCAATGCCAGCAGGCGGCGACGCCGAGACGCCCGCGTCTGCCGCTTTGCGTCATACTTCCTTGGAGGTTCGGCCAGTTTGCCGCTCGGGGCCGATTGGGGGTCTACCGACGACGACGTGGTGCGCGGGCCCTTCTCCTTGGCGGTGTTAGATGGATGGATACAACTGAACCCTTTTAATCGGGCGGCAGGCAGAACAGCGAGGTGAGAACAATTCCAATTGAAACTTGGCCATCAAGACCCTACGGTGCGTGAACGCGACGCCAAAGCCCAACGACTTGCCGTGACGTGTCGCATCTGTCGCTGTTGCTGTACTGTGGGTTAGTGCGGGTCTGCTCATTTTTGGTGGTTCTCATGCTGGAACGAAGGTTTTCATAAATCGTTCGCACGTAGTAAATCGTTAGTGGGAGTTGCTAAAAATTACTGGTAATCAAACCCCTGGTCCCAAACATGTCGGTCCTTTACATCCGAGCAAAACGACTGCTTGAGAGAAACGGAGATAACGGACGGCCTTTGTTTCACCTTTCTACTTATCGCATCACTGTGCGTCAGTGGCAGGGAGCTGAAAACAGTAAAGAGGAAAATCTGATAAGGATGAGAAATATGTCTTCTTTAGTGCTCCTAGCGTAGGTGCCTTCAAGCAAAGTGTCGCATTTCGACACCCGGGAGATGTCATTCGAAGGTGTAGGAAAGAGTAGCCTGGAAGATCGTTTTCCATCGCAAGAATCTTGTAACATCAGCTTACTGGCTCCAGCCTCGACTTACTGGGGAATGCTTAGGGGAGCCTTCCTTCTGTCCGAGAATGAATGCCACAAATCGGGAATATATATATATATTTTTTGCAGTGTGTATCTAGGTTTGATATTTTATTGTCAAAAAATAATGTAACGAAAAAGTTCAAAGTTCGATTATCCGGCAGAAAACCTGAATTGTTCCGTAATTAATTATTCACCAGTTCAGTTTCCACTCTAGATAGACTTTTTCCTAGTAACGAGCGCCGTCTGGTGAGTTGTCCGCAAATTACGAACAAAGTGCAGCCCAATGTGCCGCTGTCCGTCGGAAGACATTGGCTTTGTGCCGTTGTATCGGTCTCTGTTGCCTTTTATGCCGCATACTACCGATACCGACAAAGAATCGTTGAAAAAAATGAAATGCGCTCAAAGATGGATGCTGAATACGTTGTTCATGCTGGACTTTGCCCTTCGAAAATGGTGTGAAGCAGGGGCAGGGGAGGGGGGTACGCATGCGGAAAAGCTTGAGTAGTTAAGTTTATATTTTATAAAATGATTACCAATGTTTAAGCAATATAAAGCCCAAAATAGGTACCTTTAATGCTTTCGTTAGTCGAACTTGGTAGAACAGTTTGAAAACGTTGAACTTGGCAGAACTCGAACCTCGGCAGGTTTGTGACGTGTCCGCTCATAACGAAACGGCAAGCGTAGCTCGAAATACGCCGTGCGTTCTGCAACCGTGGGACCAAGGGACTCATTTTCTTTTTTCTTTTTGACAGAGGAGTACCTGCTGGAGGACGTGAAGAACTACACGTTTCTGACGCACGGCCACGTCCCGGTGCCCGGAGTGGACGATGCCCAGGAGTTCCGCAACACGGTCAAGTCCATGTCCATCATGGGCCTCAACCAGGAGGACCTCAACTGTGAGTGGTCCCGCCGTAATGAAGCCTCCGGGCCACCAGGTTGCTGGTAGCAGACTGCGTCTTTGGTGATGCATTTTGGTCCGTGCCTTAGACGGATTTCTCGGCTCTTCAATATGTAAGGCTGCATTGGTAATGCCGAAAGGGTAGCCGCGTGGCTTCAATTCTGCGACGGGACGGGCTGCACGAAGTGACACTTAAAAGATATAACGGAGGTCAGTGGCTGATGTTCGGGTGCCTGAAGGTTCTATCTCTTCCTTCGAAGGTCTCACATTTGTAGTTTGCTTTCTTCCTTCTGGTGCTAGTTAGTCTGTAAATCCCCTCACCTCTACAAACGACTGCTTGCTTTTCTCCCTGGAAAAGTCACTATCGTGAGAAGCGTTTCGCTTAAGGAGGGACACTACCCAGAAAAAACAATTTCTGCAACAAAAGTTGATTTTGAAATATGTCATATTTACATCCACCAATATCTACAGAGTATTCCCAGAAAGTTTCATTAATTTACACTGCATAGTTAATTTTTTATAAATTATTTTCGGTCCATTGATGCTAAAGAAAAGGTAGAGGTTGGAGCACTTTGAACGCATTTTTCTCCATTCCACTTTTTGGCATAAATTTCATTTTAAGAAAACTATTGTTTTGTTGTTACGTAATTTGAATTCATTTTTTTTAGTCTTTCTGGGTTGAAATTTTAAAGTGAAGATGGCTATGAGCTTGTATTTTTTATTTTTGCCATTTTTCATGCTCAAGAACTAAAATTTTGGACAAAGGATGGAAATCTAAGAAACAGTATTTGTGTTTATGTGTTTTTTTGTCATGGAAAGATAGTATAATATAGAAATATAGCTCCATAGCTATCTGCTCTGAACTGTCTTAGAGCAATATAACACATGAAAACAACAAATTTATGAGTAATTTCAAAATGATAGTTTTCCTACGCAGACACGCCCACTTTCATCTTTGACCATATACAATTTTCTTTTGTACTTCACCCATGTTAACAAAATTTGGCACAAGTGTTCTCAACATCAACAGAAACAAGCCCTTTAAATGTCATTTAAATCGGGCAAGGGGCTCAAAAATTCACTCTTTTGGGTAGTGTCCCCCCTTAAAACGACTTGTTGGATGCGAGCCGACCTGGGGCCCCCGGCGTTGCAGGCATCTTCCGGGTGGTGTCGGCAACGCTGCTGTTTGGCAACATGGAGTTCCGCCAGGAGCGCAACTCCGACCAGGCAACGCTGCCAGACAACACCGTGGCGCAGAAGGTCAGCCACCTGCTGGGGCTCAACGTGACCGAGATGACCAAGGCCTTCCTCCGGCCCCGGCTCAAGGTGGGCCGGGACCACGTCACCAAGGCCCAGACCAAGGAACAGGTACGTCGCGCCCGTTTCGTCTTTGGGAAGGGCGGGTCGAGTCTTGTCCGGAGGTTTGCTTTAGAAAGCGACCAACGCCTTGCGCTCCGCCGGCGACACGTTGCGCGGACCTCGGTTGTCGTGGCAACCGTCTCGTTGTAGGCCGTTGGACGCGGTCTGTGACGCTCGAATGCGAATGTCCGAGGCGGCCTTTAGCTAGAGCGTGACCAGGACAAGCGCGAATTTGGGGTGGAGTGTTCTGTCCCCAACCCGTGTGCATCTTCGGTATGCAGTGCGGGCGCGATACGAGCCAGGAAGGGGCGACGGCAAGGGAGGCGTGGGGGACCTGTGGGACCTATGGGCCAGTGTAGACCCACAGGTCTCACTGGCCAGTGTAGGACTGATCCGGGATGGGCACGAGATATATGTGGGACCTATGTGGGTTGACGTGGGAAATGCCGTGGGATACAAGCCACGCGTGCCAGGATGGGCCCGAGCACAGGAGGTGTGTGGGACCCACATGGCCCACAATGGGCCTCCATTTTGGAGACGAGTGGGTGTCGGCCCAGACGAGCGGTTACCAGTAGCTTTATGAAAACATTTTTCTTCATCGGTATTCTGCTATGCCTGTAACTGATCTCTGCTATCACAGATCGCTCACTTTTTATCTTATCTCCAAGATCAAAACTTACCAAATTAAGTTTTTTTTGTTTGTTTTCAAACAAAAAGATGCCAGCGAATAAAGCCTGGAAGTGTAGAGCACGAGTTCGCAGTTCCTGCATAGCAAACACTTTCTGCGGTGTTGAATTTTGGCGGCGGTGAGAATATAGAAAAATTTTCTAGACAAGAAAAGGAATGAAAGACGGTAATATTTTTGTAGATGCTTGCAGATAAGGAAGCGCGAGCAATTGTTTGCGTAGAAGGAGCCAAAGGTGCTTACAGTAAGTAACTAGAGACCCTTTCAGTGCGACGACGAATCACTGCAGACACGGGGTGGCTAGTCCAGAGTGGGTCATGAATTAGTAACACAATATGGCGGGGAAACAATTGGTTGCCAGATCTCTGGTCATGGATGCTAGACTGTCGGCGTGATCAACAGAGCGCTGAACTCTTCCAGTACAGACTGCTCGTCTGCACCGAACCAGTTTTGAGCCCCGCCAGGGCTCGAACTTTATACATAACCTTGACGTATGAATTGATCCCAGCGTGTCACTTGTTTATGACGCTCATTCGTGACAATTTCCTCATAGAAAACTATCTATAAGACATGTTATGTGTTAAGGTTGGGAGGAACCTGGGTAATAAGTTCTGACCAGTAATGGACCTTGGCAGAGGACTTGAGGTGAGGTTGCCGAAATAAGTGGTTGTTTGGGAATCTTCCTGTCATTGTTTTCCGCCTTTTGATAGTTGGACGTCTAAAGCCTAGCTCGAGGTTTTGTCGACGTGCTTTCTGAATCGATCGCTTTTTTTTGTCCCACGCCCAGGTGGAGTTTGCGGTAGAGGCGATCTCGAAGGCGTGCTACGAGCGCATGTTCCGCTGGCTGGTGAACCGCATCAACCGGTCCCTGGACCGGACCAAGCGGCAGGGTGCCTCGTTCATCGGCATCCTGGACATTGCAGGCTTTGAGATCTTCGAGCTCAACTCGTTCGAGCAGCTGTGCATCAACTACACCAACGAGAAGCTGCAGCAGCTCTTCAACAACACCATGTTCGTGCTGGAGCAGGAGGAGTACCGCCGGGAGGGCATAGAGTGGAAGTTCATCGACTTCGGCCTCGACCTGCAGCCCACCATCGACCTCATCGAGAAGCCCATGGGCATCCTGGCCCTGCTAGACGAGGAGTGCATGTTCCCCAAGGCAACGGACAAGACCTTCACGGAGAAGCTGGTCACCTCCCACAACCAGCACCCCAAGTTCATCAAGACCGACTTCAGGGGCACCGCAGACTTCTCCATTCTACACTACGCTGGCAAGGTGGGTGCTGCTCGCTCGTCCGTGCCAGGAGGGTAGTCGGGACGAACCACTGGGAGAGTAGTTAATGATATTCTCGCTTTGTGTTTCTTACGAGCACCGACAACCATTGTAGTGCTCAAGCGCTAGACGCGTGCCACGGCCAAGTGTTGTGCCGCCATTTGGACGCCATTGTAAGACAAATGCGCATCAAAGGGCTTTATTTTGCATGACTGTACCGAGGAAAACGCAACTGGGAGGGATAAAAGATTGCAGGTATTTTAGTTCCTTCCTCTCCGGGGAAAGGCTGTGGTCGGGACCATTAGTCTACTAAACGTGCTCGTCTTCGGTGCCAAGGTAGGTGACAATATACTCTGAGCAAAGGGCAGAGGTGTCATACTAGCATTGACTGCGTCGCACAGTGCATGTTCGCCACAGTTTACTGCACTCGTAGGTAGTCTTGTACCCTGTAAATATCCCGCTACTCGTGTATTTATATTTCAGTGAGTGTTAATTAAAGGACCACCAACCAAGCTCTAAATGTTGGGGTCCCCAAGATTTAGGTCTTGGCTTTCAGTCTTTTGGCTATCGTTTCTCCACCCAGACAGATTTCTGTCAATTGCTTGTAAGCATTGTGCAAGTCATAGTTTCGCATTCCGTAAATGTGGTGCAATCTGTAGCTGTGCACCCCGTAAATATGGCGCAAATCATAGTTTTTTAATCCGTAAGTATTGTGGGGCTTGTGGCTTCTCAAGGCAACTGTATCGGGGGGACGGTAATGCATATTGCGGAGGTGTTGGACTCCATCTGAGATGTTTGTATGCTGCAGGTAGACTACCTGGCGAACCAGTGGCTGATGAAGAACATGGACCCCCTGAACGAGAACGTGGTGTCCCTCCTGCAGAATGCACAGGACCCCTTCATCGTCCAGATCTGGAAAGACGGTGAGCCGAAGGGACAACTCGCTTCTTTTAAGCTCGGAACGCGTCATGGTCACTTTCCTTAACATGCTTTCGAAACGGAAAAGCATTGCACGAGCGCTGCATCGGCGTTCGGTTGAATCTCTTGCGCCCTCGTTGATCGGACGCGAGTCTCGGCCAAATGCCAATTCAGCACAAAACGAGTACAGAGTTTATCCGGACAACGTCGCCGTGAGGCATTGCGCGATATATTTTGTGTTACCGTTGTCCTTGTTCCCTCCTGTTCGACCTGCCTGGAACTAGCAATGCGAAATATACGGTACGAAAAAGTTGCGCGAGAAGTGTCCCGATTGTGCATAAAGTATGCGTCTGGAGGTAATCTTACAACTTACCGTTCCGCTGAAACTTCCTGTTCCACCACCTCTTTTATGAGGTCGTATCTCGCTAATTACACGAGTGAAGATGTGGCGCGTGCCATTGTACTTGCCAAAAAGATCGAGAAACACATTTATCTAGGGTAGCTTCTGCTTAGCATAATCACCCTAATATCAGAAATAGTCGTCAGATTTTGTTTATGCATGTACTCGTTTTAAAAAGAAAATGCATCTGTGGGGTTCTCATTTAAGATGTTTCCCCTAAAAAATTTAGTTTTTTTTTCACCGCAAAAATTAACTATGCATTGCCAAACGCTCATTCTCCGCCCAAATGTGGCTCCGGCAGTTCAAACCAGATGGCAGAGTTTCAGCACTAACCGTTGTCTTATTCAAAAGTGATTTTCTGAAATTTTCAATGGGAAAGAGGTGGCCGACAGAGCTTTCGAATGCATGAAGCTCAATGGCGCCAGTTACTAAAAACGGGCAAAAATTGACCCCGTTTTTGCATTGAAAGTTTCAGAAAATCGCCCAACTCTCTAATAATATAACATTTAGTGCTGAAACTCTACATTCGGGCGGAGAATAACCGTTCGACAATGCATAGTCAATTCTTGCAATGGAAGAAGAAAAACCTGTAAATTTTTTGAGGTCATGGGGTGCCTCGGAAGCAGTGAAATAGGGACGAGGAAAAACGTGCCAGCGCGTGTCATCTCGCCCTAACCTGCACAGCCTGTCCGTACCCTGCACCACGTCTCTGAGAACACACGCCCTTCTACCGTGCACCTTTCCTACAACTAAATGCGAGTGTTGGTCGAGTAGGTACAAAAATTCACGTGGCACTGACATAGCACAGCACTGCGACATTGCTTGACACTGTAATGTCACGTGGCACTGACATCATGTCACAGTGGGCTCGTTCGATTTACCTGCACCGGCCTTCACCGGCGCAGAAAAATGTAGCGCGGTGCAGAAACGCGTGCGGTTGTATTTTTCCGGTTGTATTTTCAGATGGGCTGCACTCGTAAATTGAGTATGTCGGTGCGCTCCATGTGCAGCCGGTGCAGCTGGTGTGGGTGAATCGAACGAGCCCAGTGACTTCGTGTGACAATGGCAAGTCTTAGTAGACCGCCTTCGTGCTCCGCTCGTGCGCGTGTGCAGTTAGGCAGGCTTGGAGCGGAAAGTGAAGACGATCTGCTAAAACTCCCAATTATGTCGTATGACGTATTGCCCCCGTGACGCAGTGACTTTACACGAAGTGACACGGTGATGTCGCACCACGTGACAGTATGACCGCCACGGATTAAGAGTGCCTTTGAGATGTACCAAAGAGACTGGCAGATTTTTTTTACTTCGAGTAAGTGCAAATCGGCGACCTTGAACGAACCGGCGGAGCCTCCTTTTAAGTTCCCCTCTCCAACACCGGCGCCGCAAGCTCGTCCCCGCCGCCCGCGCAACTCCGGGACACGCCACCTCCCCGCACTGGACCTTACTAACGTCCCGCAACTGTCTCGTCCCCTCTCCCCCCCCCGCCCCTTCCCTCCCCTCCTGAACGTGGTGTCGGCTGCTGACGGACCGGCAGCGGAAATCGTAGGCATGGGCACGGCCACGATGGGGGACACGCAGTTCGGGGCCCGCACCCGCAAGGGCATGTTCCGCACGGTCAGCCAGCTCTACAAGGACCAGCTGGCCAAGCTCATGGTCACCCTGCGAAACACCAACCCCAACTTCGTGCGCTGCATCATCCCCAACCACGAGAAGAAGGTGGGTCCTCCGTGCGGCTTCCCCGTCCGGTCCACCCTGGTTGACACGTGTTCTGCGTTTCTGTGTGCATTCGGGCGTACATTCCGGTATCCGTTTCGATTATGCGTTCCGGTATGCATTCAGTGGACCTTTTTCCAGGAAGCTTCTGAGTGTGCGCACACCATGTACCGTGGCCTTGCTTCCCGCTGTCTCCTTACCGTCTGTTTTGACGATTATTTTTAAAATGATCCTCTGTTATGACAATTATTTTTTGGGTGTCGGTTGCACGGGGCGCAGAAAGCAACAAAAACCAATACAATGGCACAATGCCAATGTGTTTTGACGAGCGGAGTCCTGTTGGGCTGCCCTTCATTTGTAGTTCGCGGACAAGCTGCCACATGGCACCCATTACTCGAAAAAGGTCTATTGTGCATTCCTGTATACACTCCCGTGTTTTTTCCAGTGTGCATTCTGTGAGTATTTTAGCGCAAATTTTAGCAAGCATCAAAATATGCATTCTGCTGCATTATGCATTCCAGTATACACTCGTGTATATACACTCCAGCATATTTTGCAGTGTGCGTTCTGTGTGTATTCCAGTGTGAATTCTAGCAAGCATCCAGATATGCATTCCAGTGTGCATTCCGCTCATCATTGCCGTATTCATTCTATTGTGCGTTTCATTGACGATCCTAGTGCCTGTTGCAGTGGCATCCATGTGTATACCAATGTGAGTTCTAGTAAGCATTCAAACGTGCATTTCAGTGTGCATTCTAGTGTGCATTCCGTATGTATTGCATTATGCATTCTATAGTCACTTACAGGTTAAGAAAAGTTTTCGAGGGAAAGGAAGGCTGAGGAGGAGGAAGTAGACGGAATGCTGGAGAGAGGAGGAGGTTTCCTTCTCTCCTCTCTAGCATTCCGTTTGCTTCCTCCTCCCCAGCCCTCCTTTCCTTTGAACAGCTTTTTTAACCTGTAACTGACTATAGGTAACACTGCAGTAATGTTTCTGTGTGTGCTGTTCTCTGATTTGGGATAAGTGACACCATATTGCTTGTATTTGTGAGCTTCCCCTCGCACGTCGCGTGAAGCTGCATTTTGTCGGTCGCAGCATTCTCTGCGAATCCGAGCATTGCGACTCTGGTCTTGACACGTTGTGGCCACTCGCAACTACAGAAGTGCAGCGATGGGCCGCATAACTGTAGCAGTTCTTGCGACGCGGGAAACAGCCCAAGTACGATGCGCCGACAAGGCTGTTTACATGACTTGCAATGCTGAGTTGAGGTGGCAGTCACTTAAAGGAGCCCCCCTCACCTTAGGGTTCATGCGTAAGAGCGGTAACTGATTGAGAGGTATGCCATGAAAAAAAAAAAAAAGGTGCAACCAT
This sequence comes from Ixodes persulcatus, assembly GCA_013358835.2. NCBI lineage: Eukaryota > Metazoa > Arthropoda > Arachnida > Ixodida > Ixodidae > Ixodes > Ixodes persulcatus. The sequence continues at coordinate 169,754 of JABSTQ010011466.1, read as the reverse complement.
TCTCGCCTAGTTTTGAGCTTCCGGACGCCCTCCCTCTATGCATCCGGAGTGCACCGCACAAACGCTGGCGCATCTGTTTGCGAGCAGGCGGGCAAGATCGACGCTCCGCTGGTGCTGGACCAGCTGCGCTGCAACGGAGTGCTGGAGGGCATCCGCATCTGCCGCCAGGGCTTCCCCAACAGGATCCCCTTCCAGGAGTTCAGGCAGAGGTGGGACCCCTTTCCGCAATGTCATGTTGTCGGAGCGTCTAGCATGTTCGATTGCTTAACGACGAAACGATCTGCATAATCCACCCGTTTAATCGGTGTCGGGACGTTCTCCGAGTATCTCAGTCACACGCATGTTCCTTTGAGGTTGGGGATGCCCGTGTCCTCTATTCTTCCACATAAGCCCGATAAGAGTTAATTTTTTGTCCGACACCGATAATAGACATTTAAACAACTCTGGGAAAAAATAAATCCCTAAAGAAACGCCCCCAAATTCAAGGAAAATAGTAAGCCCCGAAAACGTAGAACCCCAGCAGTAACTGATGGCACAGAACACGCTTGCAGGAAGAAATTATATCGAGGGAAATTCTAAAATCGCGCTTTCTCTCGGTCGCCACCTGCGCTTTCTGCGACCTTTGTTGCACGGGCCGACTAATGCAAACGATGCCTTTAGTGCATTGATGTGGGCAGAAGCTATAGGTTCTTGTACAAACCCTGTTGCTCTGTGGTGGTTGAGCGGATTGGCGGCACGCAGCAGCTGTGTATGCGAGTTCTTTTTAAAAGGCTCTTGCAGATAGACACGAGTCAGTCTCACCGTCTATTGGGTGGTACTGACGATCGATTGAGAATGTGAATAGCCGTGCTTTTCATGTGGGTTAACATTCTGAAAAGCCTCATTTGTTTGTAAGTGGTGGCTAGGCAATGTGAGCTTTCACCTGACTCTGAGAGCTTAGCCGTATCTGTCTTGCCATTCACGATGTTAACGCTTCTGAACTCCCTTTGTCCATGATAGCCAACCTCTAATTTTTTAACGCCATCGAGCGATGCAGTTGAAAAGATTTAGACTACAATGACGCGCGGCAGACGCCAGGGAGTTGCCATTAAGACGTCGCCCTCGTTTTCAGGTACGAGCTGCTGACGCCCAACACCATTCCCAAGGGCTTCATGGACGGCAAGCTTGCCTGCGAGAAGATGGTAAGGGCGGCGCCATTTTGGACGCACGATTCGATGGACAGCTTTTCGCATCACCACCGGTGTTGGGCAACTGTGGGGATGACACCAGTCCTTGCATAGTCTGGGGGGGGACGTTATGGGAAGTTGGCCCAAAATTCTGCTTTGAAGGGACAATGAACGTCAACTTGCTCACATTCGATTTCATTGTCTCGACGTTCCCACGAGTTGCGGCGTCCTTCAAGGGGCCGCTGGTTGTATGCAGTCAATGAAGCGAGCGATTGACTGCATTGGTGGCAATACAGGGCGTTTTTTTTTATAAAAGCCGTAAAAGCTACACTAATGCGATTGGTGTGGGTGAGTTATACGGCCAAGGAGACGTAATGTAGGTGGCTAATTGTCGCAATAAGTGGAATAATTAACTTTTTAATTATTTAAAATAAACGTATGGTTCCAATTAGAAACTTGCTAGGTGTCATTGAAAACCACTAAATGAGTAGTTTTTGGAAGGACTGAGTGCGTGGGAAGCGCAGTGGGGCGCTCAAGTTACCACTCGTGCAGGAGGCACGAACGAGGCTAGCGGTGAGACAACTTGGATAAGAAACAGAAAAATTGTTGGGGCGCGTTATCTCACTGGTAGCTTTGTGCTTGCTGCACGAATGGTAACTGTAGTGGTTCACTCTTCTCACATGCTCCGAGTCTTTCTAAAAATTAACTGATTTAGTGGTTTGAGATGACTCTAAACAAGTTTATAATTGAAACCATATGTTTATTTTTTCAAATGACAAAGTGAATGAACATATTTGAATTAATTAGCCGAGTTATTGCGTTGATTAGCCCCCTATATTGTTCCTCCCTGGCCGTATAACTCACCTGCACAGACTGCATTAGTGTAGCCTTTACGGCTTTTTTAAAACAAATTGCGATGCTCCACGCATCACAATATACAGGGTGTTTTCTTTTTTAGGCTTTACAGATTTGTTTGAGAAAAGCCGTAACTGCTACACTAATGCTGTCTTTGCAGGCGAGTTATGTGGCCAGGAGGACATAATATAGCGAGCTAATCGTCGCAATAAGTCAGCTAATTAACTTGATGCTGCATTAAAATTAACCTCTCTCCACGTCGGCTTTCTTTCGCCCCTTACTCAAATTTTTTTATCCCAGCCGATCGTAAAAGTGTGGGAAAGCACAGAAAACCAGACGGTCGCAACCCAACAGAAATTTAGATGTTTCCCGGAACGCCCGGATGGGCCATCACGACTGAGCGTGACTGCGCATTTTATTGTGGAAGAGAGTGAGTCCGTAGTTCAGCACCCATTGTGCATTGTTTTGGCACGGGCAACCTTCATAGTCTTTGCACCATGAACTCTCCCGTAATCACGGTCGTCTTGCGTGTCGTCTGCAGATTGCGGCCCTGGACCTGGATCCCAACCTGTTCCGGGTGGGGCAGAGCAAGATCTTCTTCCGGGCCGGGGTGCTGGCCCACCTGGAGGAGGAGAGGGACATGAAGATCTCCGACCTCATCATCCAGTTCCAGGCGTACTGTCGCGGCAACCTGGCACGCCGGTGGGTGGAGCGGGAGGGGCGCTACAGTCGAACCCGGATATATTGAATTCAAAGAGGGATCGTAAAATAGTTCGATATATCAATAATTTGATGTACAAAAATATGTTAAATTAAGCAGACACAAATGCATTGAAAAAGTGCAAACGGGAATGGGAAATTGTGATAGCTTCGCTGTAGCCACTATTTCATTTTAACCGACTGCGTTATAACCGGTCTCGAGAGTAAACAATAATTTGAAATACCTGAGTGCGATATAACCGGGCTCGACAGTAGTAGTACACGCCTTCGGCTAGCTCGGATGAAATCCGCACGCGTTCGGACCGCCTTGAACTGCAGCTCCGAGAAGCAGAACTTTGCAGATTGTTTGTTTGGTTTCCCAGGCCTTCGAGGCATTCTCGCATGCCGTGGGGATTATGTACTTTTACATGCGGGGCCACCTGCAAGAGCGGTCGCAGAGTCGGGTTTGTCGACGCCGTGCCGACTCAAGGATCTCGGTTTACAGTGGCACTTCTTAAGAATTGAGGGTCTGCGGGAAACCGGGCGAGCTGCGGTTTCTCGCCGACCCGAAAGCCAAGGGGCGTTGTGAGGAATGACGGCGAGGGGGCGAGCACTCCTTCCCCACAATCGCGAGAGTTTTTGCGTCCGAACATCGCAGTTTTTTTGCAGAAAGGGGTGCTAACGGCTACCGCCATAAAACTTGCCGGTCCCTCTGACGTGACCAAATTTTACCCAAGTAGAAAGCATTTTGCGCGTGTCATTTTTTTGTCGCGGCGAATCGGTGTCGATGTGTGCATGAGCGGGTGTTTCTCGTCGACGACGCAGAAACTACCAGAAGCGGATGCAGCAGCTGAACGCCATGCGGATCATCCAGCGGAACTGCGCCTCCTACCTCAAGCTCCGCAACTGGGCCTGGTGGCGACTCTACACGAAGGCGAGTCGACCGCCCCTGCCTCCTCTGCCGTCCATGGCAGTTATGCCGAATAGGAATTTGGGATTGCATAGAATAGTTTTAGCTATTGGTCTCTACGATCTTTTGCGAGGTAGACGTGCCGTTTGAGAGAATATACTGCTTAGCTGTCCTCTTCAATGTTTTGTGGGGTATAAATGACTATGAAATGTGAAATTGGGAATGTGTTTGTGAGCATTTCATAAATGAGAGAAATACAAAAATGTGGGAAGGTTGTTCCTGAGCCAAGCAGGCAATGTTGTAGTAGATAAAAATGTAAATTCACATTAGGGCTCAATCAATTTTTTTAATTTATTGATTCTCTCCAACTGTCTAGGACTATGAATGTAAAGTACAGTGGGGTCAAGGTACAAGTCGCCAACATGAGCACGACGATAGACAAACCGAAGCAGTAACTCACGAAATGCTTGCATCATATTATAAACTAACAAAGCATTGTTTGTGTGTTCAAATTACGGAGGTGGCACTCATAAACCGATGGAAAAAATTCACATGAAAGAAATCAACCAGCCATTTTTTTTTTTAATTTCAAATTTTTTATTTTTTTCGGAGGACTTAGCTTTTATGTTGTCTTTATTGAATCACTTACTCACCTCAACGTAACGATGGGGTCCCTTGAGCATCTTTCCCACCCGACCATACTCTCCATTGTACTGAAACTCATTTGCACCAAAGTAAACAAATTCATGTGCCGAGAGACGCCGACCAAGGAGGAACGTTCTTTGCGTGTGCAGGTGAAGCCACTGCTGCAGGTGACAAAGCAGGAAGAGAAGCTGAACGCCAAGGAGGACGAGCTGAAAGCCATGCGGGACAGGATGGAGAAGACCCAGATGGACCTGAAGGAGCTCGAGAGAAGCCTACAGCAGGTGAGGGAGCGGGCAGGGGCACGTTGCGGGGTTCCAGTAGGGGACAGATAGAACCACTAGATAAGCCCTGGAGTAACAACTCTTCAGCTACGGTAACCCCTCGTTATAACGAAATCGCTTTTTTCGAGTTATCGCTTTTATCGAAGCTCAACGTGGTCCCGACCGAAATGCACACATTTTTATCTGAATTATTCGAAGTGTATCAAGAGGGGGGGTTTCGTGGGTGCGGAGATCTAATCATCTCTGCCCCTAAGTAAAGTGTTTTTCACAATTTAAGCTCTATTTTAGCGTATCCGAGTCGTGCATTGAAGTGATATTCGTAGCACACACGAGCGATTATCAGTTTATTTTTTTTTTTTAAAAGCTGAATGATGCCATAAATAAAGCTACTCTGGGGGAAAGTCCTCATTCAGGATAGTAACCTACGCGTCAGTTTAGTGTTCGTTGCTACCCCGTCCAAGCGAAACACTGAAAAGAACCGATGTTGTGTTAGTGCTACCCAACTGCTTTTTGCAACAATACCTAGAGGAGGAGCTTCTCGGCTGTTAAAAGAAACGATTCGGAGTTCCTCGATATAAAAAGGTTAGAAAGATTCCTTCCTCAAATGTCTTTATGGTGACCGGGTGCGATCGTCACTAACTCGCCACAAAAGAACAGCACGGTCGCGAACGAAGGCCGGAATTGGTGCAAGAAACGAGCCGAAAATTGCGCAAAATTTTTAACGCTCTGAAATCGTCCTATATTTTCTTCGGAAAATGAGTGTGTTCACTATACGTAAATGTAAAATGATTTTATTTATATGTTCGCGATTGCCACGTAGTAGATACCCACATGCGGTTACTTTTTTGGAAAATAGTGTATTACCGTTTTCTCAATTTCCAATCTTTGCGCAAATTTTGGCTTGTTTTTTGCGCGTCCGTTCCAGCCCAGAATGTCGCTTGAACCTCCGAGAAAAGGTCATCGTCATCGTGTCCGCGTACGTCGTCGGTTTGCCCGGCGTGACGACCGAACCCCTCTCGTGGGCGTCTCCTTTGCAGGCGACGGACGAGAAGGTGACGCTGCAGGAGCAACTGCAGGCAGAGACGGAGCTGTGCGCAGAGGCGGAGGAGATGCGGATGCGGCTGGCGACGCGCAAGCAGGAGCTGGAGGAGATCCTTCACGACCTGGAGGGAAGGGTCGAGGAAGAGGAGGAGCGCTGCCAGGCCCTCATGCAGGACAAGAAGAAGCTGCAGGTCACCATCCAGGACCTGGAGGAGCAGTGAGTGGCCGTCTTCTCCCTCTCCACACGGCGGCAACGAGAGCCCTCGTCGGGGAACTTGGGGAGCCCCGAAGAGCCCTAGAAATTGTTGGGAAACCCCGCTCTTATTTGCGAGGACACGGCTCTAACTCGCGTCCTTTTTTCGCTGCTGTCGGTAGAATGGCTTTTCCATCTGTTCCACTGACGCAGCATCCGCGTGCCGTCTGCACGTTTGCCGTGCTGCCTCGGGCTCACGCCCTCCTTTCGCTTTTTCCCAGGCTGGAGGAGGAAGAGGGCGCGAGGCAGAAGCTTCAAATCGAGAAGTACACGCTGGAGGGCAAGCTGAAGAAGATAGAGGAGGCGTATGCAGGTGATGGAGGACGGGAGCTCGAAGCTGGCGAAAGAGAGGAAGGCCCTGGAGGAGAGGCAGGCGGAGCTGGCCCAGGCCTTGGCCGAGGAGGAGGAGAAGGCCAAGCACCTGGGCAAGCTCAAGGCCAAGCAGGAGGCCGGCATCTCGGACCTGGAGGAGCGCCTGCGCAGGGAACAGCAGGTGGGGCTTCCTTCCGTGGCATCCGGGAAAATTTGAATGATCTCTCCCGATATATTGCATTCCATGCGTTATAGGAACCTTGTGTATAATAATTTTTTAATGATTCTAACCTCGCGGGGCTGTCCGGAAGCTGCGTCATCCTTGGGCAGGGAAACAGCCTGTGATTTAAAGATGCTGGAATTTGTTTGCTAAGGGCGGTTTTAAACTTTACTCGGACGTATGTACAGGCCCTTCGTTCGCGGTACTAAAGGAGCAGCTCGAAAGAATGCATCAGTGATTTATGCAGGTGAAATTTTTTGTTTGTGCTGCAGCCTGAGCTCGAAATTGAATTGGTTATTTGTGTATCGATCCTTAGCATCAATTCCTGCATTAACCAATGCTCCAATTTTCTTTCCCCGCTTCATAAAAGAAAAAGAAAAAAGAAAGCAGGGAATGTTTATCATTTGCTTGTTCAGTCTTATTGAGAGATAAAAAAGAAGGTGACTGATTCATACATTTTTGTTTTCTTTTGAAAGCACAAACGAAGACTTTCTTTGATGAAATTGCTCGCTTTCTGAACTGGATTCACCCTTAGAGGCGGCACCATGAAACGAGGTGCACTGTCCCCAAAAGGAACCAACTCTTCACGCGGTTGTTACAACCCCGCCGACATGCACACGCCTCCGCTTGTGCAGATGCGACAGGAGCTGGAGCGGGCCAAGCGGCGGCTGGAGACGGAGCTGAATGACGCCCGGGAGCAGCTGGCGGAGAAGAAGCTGCAGGTGGAGGAGCTGCAGACGCAGCTGGCCAAGCGGGACGAGGACGTGGCCCAGGCCCTGTTGAGGTGCGACGAGGAGGCTGCGGCCAAGGGCCAGGCCCAGAAGGCCTTCCGGGAGCTGGAGGCCCAGCTGGCCGAGCTGCAGGAGGACCTGGATGCCGAGAAGCTGGCCAGGGCCAAGTCGGAGAAGCAGAAGAGGGACCTCAACGAGGTGGGCGGCCTTGGGGAGGGATTCTTTCCACCTTAGATTTTGTTTTTAAAGCGGAGCTGTTAAGGGCCAGTTTCCCGAGTATCGTGTCCACCAGCTAACAAATGTCGACATAGAACTCTGGACAGCTACACCCATCTATGAGCGACGGCGGCAACCACACGAGTTTGTCAGTTGTCTGGTTGCTGCCGTCGCTCATAGATGGTGGCAACCTTTCCAGCCTTTTCACTCTGGCTTGCCGACTTGCGGCCGGCCATTACTTCATTCCCACCATGGTACACCTTCGCTTGGGTTCCTTCTTCACCAAAGTGGAACGGCTAAAAGTTTTTTTTCTTGGGTCACATGACAGCATGGTGTCGCACAACTCTCAGTGTGGGGTTGTGTCATGAGACATCGAGGTGTCGTACGAATCGCAGTGCGGAATTGAGATGTTGCGTGACATCGGGTCATGTGACCATGCTACGTGACGCGATACAAGTTGGGTAATTTGACACCAGAACTGGACAACACGACATAGCATGACCACATCACATGACGTCGTGATGTCACGTGACTCAGTGGGAGGTTGTGGTGTTGTGTCACATTGGGTTACATAACTACGTTGTGTGACGTCTCTTGATGCCATTACATTGTGAGACTACATCACGTTACGTCACGGTGTCGCCACACAGTGCCATGTGACATGACGTCACATGACATCTTGACTCATGACTCAAGACTTCAAACTGTGCCGTGCCTTCTCAAATTAATTGGAGTTTGGCTAAAAAAAAAAAAATATATGGGAAAACCTACACTTTCTTGTGGCATTGCAATTCTGCATTGAAGATTAGATTGATAGAAATGCAGCTCTTTTTTTGTTGATTGGATTAACTATGCCACTTGAAATGCATGATGTGGCAGACACATTGCTGACGGACTTGATAGCCTACTGGGAGGAGCTTCAGTTATCTCGGTGGGATCTTCCTACTTTCGGCAACGCTCGCAAAGTCTCGTGCATCTCGAGTGCACATGCGCAGCCAAAACACGGCCGAAGGCGCGGAACGTGCGCCGGAGGCAGGGCGTTAGAATAACACGGCCTGCTGTTGGCACTCTGTTAGAGACCGTACCTCTTTCACCGAGAGACTGGGCACAACGGAACTGTACGACTAAACGGGACAACAAATTGCAGGAGCTGGAGGCCCTGAAGAACGAGCTGCTGGACTCCCTGGACACGACGGCGACGCAGCGCGAGTTGCAGAAGCAGCGGGAGCAGGAGGTGGTGGGCCTGAAGCGGGCCCTGGAGGAGGAGGCCCAGAGCCACGAGCTGCAGGTGGCCGAGCTCCGCCAGAAGCACGCCCAGGCCATCGAGGAGGTCAACGACAACCTCGACAACGTGAAGAAGGTGGGTTGCATGGCGGCGACGTATTGCGACTGGCTACTATGCTGCGTGGAAGCTTATGGTGGAAGCTTGTGTTGTGATACAAGTCGCAGTTGTATCTCGACGTTGTGTCGAATTGTACCATCTGTCTCGGGGCAATGGACAGAAGCAATGCTAGTGAAGCAGAGAGATAGCCGACAGAATGTAGACTATTTGCCTATATTTTTCCGTCGCGTAGCCAGTTTTCTGCCGACTTGGAACGTCCTCTACCTCGGGGGAACAGTCCAAGGCAATGCTACAGAAACACAGGGACTGTTGCCTGTTCGTAGCCTGCATCTCTCCAACATGTAGCCCGTCTTCTGCCGGCTTGCACTTCTTGCCAGCGAGTTGCCGACCTATCTTCAGTGCCAGTCTCCTACCGAGTTAGTTGCATGCCTTGTCAGTTTGTTGCCAAAGTCTCGTGTGTAGCCAGCCTTCTGCCAAGTTGCACATCTTGCCAGTTAGTTGCCAACGTCTCTCCGGTGCGCAGCCCGTTTTCCGTCGAGTCTCGTGTCTTACCGGTCAGTTGCCGACCTCTCTCCGGTGTGTGGTCCACCTTCTGCCGACTTACACCCCGTCTCGGCGGGGTCCCAACAGGCGAAGGCTACGCTGGAAAAGCAGAAGGGCAACCTGGAGGCTGAGAACGTAGACATGGCGAACGAGATCAAGGCCCTGAGCTCGGCGCGGCAGGAGTCTGACCGCCGGCGCAAGGCCCTCGAGTTCCAGCTCCAGGAGCTGTCTGTGAAGCTGGCCGAGCTGGAGCGGTCCCGCAGCGACGCCGTGGAGCGTTGCACCCGGCTCCAAGGGGAGTACGACCAGGCGAGCACGGCCCTGGAGGAGCTGGAGTCGCGAGCCTCCCTGTCCATCAAGAGCTCCCAGACGCTCGAGTCGCAGCTGGCGGAGGTTCAGGTGCGTCGGCATCCGCTCGACTTTGCAATGGTTGACCGATTAGAGGTTGAAAGTTGATACTACCTGTTTGTTTGCAACAGTGGAAATTTCATATCACTCTCTCTTGTTTGTCTTTATAATTTTCTTTTTATTAGTCAGGAGCCTACTTTTTATGTTTCAGTAGAACCACTTCATAGTGAAGGTAATAGTAATAGTGAAGCGAAGTTGAGGTATGTGTATAGTACTGCCAATTGCATTTGAGCTCCTAGTTTTATTTGAATGGATTCTAGCTTTCCCTGCTAACCACTGACTAACTCGTAAAATATTTTCTTTTATGAAATATTTGCCCAGGCATGTTAACAACTCAGTCAAGTTTGGAGCATCTTGGTAAAATTAGCGCACAGACAAGCGAGGAAGAACGTAGAGACAGGATCGAGCGCTATCCTGTCTCTGCTTTCTTCCTCCCTTGTCTTTGCGCTAATTTTACCAAGATGTATAGCCAACTAGCCCACCAGATGATTTTAATAAAGTTTGGAGCAGCGTGACTGAAGTGACTATAGACTATGGCATGCTGGCGAACGAGAACTGCTTTATTCCTGAGCGCAGCGTTTTTATCACAGACATGACGTCACGAGCCGCCGGCGCTTCCGCGATGACTCACTCGCGATAACTCGAGCCGGCGGCGCTTCCGCGATGACTCGCGATAACTCGATCAGCACGCTGCAACAGTGACATTGTGCCATAAGACCCATATCGTCAAACTGGCACTTACCGTACCTATGTAGTGAAAAAAACATTTTTTCCTAAAACATTCAGTTTTTTTTTTTTTTTTTATAAAGGTATACTTTGAAAAACCACTGAAAAGAAAAAAAATGTTTTTTTAACAGTCTGGTTGGGACACGCATGTAAAAAAATTAATTTTACGTCAAAAACTTTTTTAGAGCAATATTGATGGCGCAAGATTTATTTTAAAGTTTGCGTGCAAAGTTCATGACGTCGTGGAATGGTCATACACTCTTTCCACCTCAACGAAATGGCCAAGCCGATCCACCTCTCCTCCACGTGCCTGAAATGCTGAGAGAGGAAACAAGTGGAAAGGAGGTGACTGCCAACTAAATCGCGTCTCGCGGCATCAATATTGCTCTAAAAAAAAATGTTTTTTGTGTGTAAAGTTTGTATTTTGTTTGGCATGTCCCAACCACAAAAAAAAAATAGAAATATTCTTTTTCTTTTGTGGCCCTATGAAAGGATCTGGGAGTATGAACAGTGATCTGTTGGCTTCCAGAAACGAAGGTCGCCCCACATTCTAACACGCTGATCAGATCGGCCCGCATCGACGCGACACCGAGATCGATCTCGCCGCGCGTATGTGGCAGTCGCGAGGGTGCAGCAGTTCTTGCTTTCTTCTCCGAAGGCACGAGCAGAGCCTGCCTTCCACCTCGTGGGAGGCTGGCGCTCGTTCGTCTCTTACGAGTTCCCCCCGCACGTCCGTCCCCCACGCAGGACCTCCTCCAAGAAGAGACGAAGCAGAAGCTGGCTCTGAGCTCCCGGCTGCGTCAGCTGGAGGGAGAGCGGACAAGCCTCCAGGAACAGCTGGACGAAGAGGAGGAGGCCAAGCGCAACATGGAGAAGCAGATCGTGGCCCTCACGCAGCAGGCAAGTCTCGGGCCTCCGCTTCGTCCCGTCGCGGCCATGTCGGACGTATCGTATTTGCCGATCCTAACACTCTGGTTTCGTATCCGATTCTAGCATGCAAGCAATACTTGGGTATATTTAAAAAAAAAAAAAAAAAATTTGGGCTTTAGAATTGGATAAGTACTCTACTACATTTCGTAGTTGGTGTGCAATACTGTCGGGGTTGCCGACCTGAGCGTGTGGAATTCGCGCGACCTTTCGCTCGCTCGAGAGTGCGTGCCAACGGACTGCAAGGCCGAGCCACACGCTTCTGCCGGTACCTTTAATATGGGTGCGCAGTAAGTATGAGACGAAGTGTGGGCTGGCGGCACCGTTGGTCGAGCTCTTGAAAGGGCTCGGCGACTGCAAACAGGCCGGTCTCTCACCAGGCGCCACGTCTGCCGTCCGACGTCTAAAAGACGACGACGCACATTCCGACTTGTCCCGCCTGATGCCGCTAAAATCCCATCGGGCAACTAGTAATGTTGCCCAATGGGATTTCGGAAAGGGTCTGTTGCGATTGCATTAGCCTAAGTAAACTTCTCCTTTCTGCTCTTGTCAGAAATGCTTGTGCGTGCACTCTCCGGACGGCAAACCAAGAGATCGAAACCCTTAGTTGACCGCCCGACGCGCGACAAGTCGATGCGCAGTCTGGTTTGCCTCGGCGCCTGCCTCTGTCGCCGACAATGCCGTCGCCCTTGCGCGTTGCGCAGGTGGCCGATGCGAAGAAGAAGGCCGACGAGGAAGGGGAGCAGCTGGCCCTGGCGGAGGACGCCCGCAAGAAGAGTCAGAAGGACACCGAGGCGCTGCAGAGGCAGCTGCAGGAGCTGCAGGGGCTCGCAGACAAACTGGACAAGTCCAAGAGGAAGCTCCAGGCCGAGGTGGAGGATGTCAACGTCGAGCTCGAGAGCCAACGCACCAAGGTGACGGACATCTCTCTCTTCTTTCGAAGTGGTGCTTTGCAGTGAGAAGATCAGACCTGTCCGGGCTTGGAAAAGTGTAGTGCGAGGTTCCTTGTGCTTTCTTCGTAAATTCTTTGAAAAGGGTGAATTGTTCTTGTTGTAAAAGGTCTCGAAAATTGACGTCGGGGGAATGTTTGTAGTGATACCATTGTAGGACCAAAAAGAAATAATGTAAAACATTATACCAAATTCCGAGCAAGCGCCCACTCAAAATTTGGAAATAATCATGTAAAGCTGTAAGATGGGTGTTTGTTAGGTCAGCAATATGTAAAGATATGTCTTTTGCGTATTTTCTGAATGTTTCAATATTAAGGGCTGTGCGCCTATTGTGGAATGGGCGTATGCTTGGTATTTTACGGCAGGTTTTTCTTTTTTGCCCGACTTGGAATTTTTGTGTGCGGCTGGATCCATAAAAGTCAAATAGTCATTGAAGAACAGACTTTTGCGCTTGGTTTATTTAATGCTTTGGATATCGCCTTGAGGCCCGCAGCCTTTCCCGAGCCCAATATCCTTCGCAATGTAATTTCTTATGCAGCATCTTAATTTGACGACTTGTCTCTAACACTCACTGCTTTTTATTAATGCTGCCACGTAATGAACATGGTGTCATCACATTCGTAATTCGGATCAATCGCATTTTCTGATTCCCATGTTGGTTGCCCTAAAGCTGGCAGATAAAAAAAAATTGACCGCATCTCCACGTGGTGAATGATGTTGCTTGGGGCGAAGCTCTGGTGGTGCTTGTCTGCGTAGACGCCGAGCCGCAGCATGCCGAGCCTTTTCATTCATGTCAGTAGGAGAATGTGTGGTTTTCTTCTTTTTCTTTTTTTAAGCAGACAGATGGGATGGCATTTCAGAACCCCCTACTCTTTTTTTTTCTTCTTTTTCTTTGAGCCTTTTCATTCATGTCAGTAGGAGAATGTGTGGTTTTCTTCTTTTTCTTTTTTAAGCAGACAGATGGGATGGCATCTCAGAACCCCCTACTCTTTTTTTTTTCTTTTTCTTTTTTCATAATTTTTTCATCTTTTTTTTTCAATTTTTTTTGCCCTACACGAGCACGTGAGCATGTGCTCACGTGCTCGTGAGCACGTGATCTCACGAGCAGAAGCACGAGCACCCGACGCCGGGCCTACGGCGGACGGCGGACGGACATGGCTAGCCCCTAAGGAGCTTCGCCCCTAACACAAAAAAAGGGGAAATGCACAAAAGAGATTTACACGACTGCTGTGTTGGTGGATTGCAACCGGTCGGAAGGTGATGGGCAGACAGCAGAAAAAGAATGCTGCCCTCTTGATTCAATTCGCACCAAGTTGCCATTTTGATGCTGTCGATACAGTGCCATGATGCGGTTCTGAAACGAAGCTTGTGAGTGCATTTTTTCTGGGAAGAATCAGTGGCTCCAATTTAAAGACTGTTATATTCCATATATCTAATGACCTTTTTTTTTTTCCTGCTTTGCTTTAGGTTGTGGAACTAGAGAAGAAGCAGCGCAAGTTCGACCAGCTGTTGGCGGAAGAGAAGGCGGTGTCGGAGCGCCTGGCGGCAGAGCGGGACAATGCGGAGCGCGAGTCGAGGGAGAAGGAGACCCGCATCCTGTCCCTGGTGCGGGAGCTGGAGGAGCGGCAGGACTCCCTGGAGGAGCTGGAGCGGTCCCGCAAGCAGCTCCAGATGGAGCTGGACGACCTCATGAACTCCCAGGGCACGGCCGACCGCAACGTGAGTGCAGCGTTGACTGTTGGAACTAGGGATGTCGCGAACCACCCTAGGTTTGATTTCGAAAGGTTTCGATATTTGCGAAGCAAACTGAGGTTCGATTTAAAAAAAATTCGATATTTTCGTACCGACCGAGGTTCGAATTCGAAAAATTCGCAACTTTCGATCACAGTAGAGTTTCGAATTCGTAAAGTTCGAAGCTTTCATGGTTTCTAAAATTTCGGGTTTGAATATTTCGAATGTTATTTTACTTGAGGTTCGATAAATTCGAAGATTTCGAACTTTCCTAACTTGAAATTCGAGATATTCGAAAAATCTGAATTTCTTAAGATCTGAAGTTCGAAAAGTTCGAAGATTTCGAAATTCTTTGGAAATAAAATTCGAAAACTTCGAACGCTTCGAATTTTATAGACATGAAGTTCGAACAATTCGAAGATTTCGAATTTCTTTCTGCATAAAGTTCGAAAAGTTCGAAAGTTTCGATTCTCTTTTAACGCTGAATTCGGAAAAAAAATTCGAAGATTTTGAATTTTTTTCAAGACCAAGTTTTTAAAGTTCGAAGTCCAGTTTTCAAGTTCCGCCACAGTTTCAGTTTCAAATAACGTTTTCACGACTCACTGGTTTTCACAAAATCAAGTTTAGAAAAGTTAGGGTGTGATATCTAGACTCTGCGAAGTTGGTCAGGCAATTAAATGAGACAAGTGTCCCGGATGTGCTGGAATGTTTGCCAGTGCAGAGTGGCGTGTGACCATAGATCAGTAATTGTGACCGCCAGCCCGGGGGGGGGGGGGGGGGGGGGTTCTTTAACGTGCATCACGCAGTAGTGATCACACGAACACACTGTTTTACGATACTCATCCAGTTCGAAATGGCCAGGGGCGGGCAGGAGGTTGAGGCTCAGAAAAACCTTGAAGCGACCTGGCAAACTACCTCCCCACTGGTAGCAATCCGATCGAACGCCGCCCGAGTGACGCTGGCATATAGTAAGTTAAGTTTGTAATTGTCCTGGTGGTTTATTTTCTGGGACGGAGGAATCGCCTCGCAAAAAAGCACAGAAGCCGACACAACTCGAGGTCGAGGAGCGTTCTACCATACAAGTGGCGTCGGAAGAGGAAAAACGGGGGAGAGAAGAGGGGAGGGGGGGGGGGGGGGAGGGGGGCGCAGCCCCCCTTCCCCCCTTCCAGATATTTCGGACTGTTAAAGAAAACAATACGGGGAAAGAGGGCGTGGTCGAGCTTATTTTAATCTGAAATTATTTATGCCTATGTATAGCTACTGTCGCTCTTCACTGCATAAAAGATCGCGTAGATGGTCATTGTTAGAAACTCGTTGTCAGAAGGCACTACTCGTCACATGCTTAGTGGTTCGGAAGTTCAAAGCTATGTCTTTACGACCTAAATAACTGTGCCAATGGTTAAAAAAAATTAAAAAAATTAATAAATGCGGGGATAAAAAGCTGGAGAAAGAAAAAACTGTCAAGAACTCGCCGGATGTGTTGTATTCTTGCATATTCAGAGGTTCAGAACTTCGAAACAACTTTCTCCTACCAAAATGTGTACAGGCTAAAAGAAACACGTCCCAGGAACGTGAAGCGAAAAAAAAAAAAAAACGTTTTCTTTTAATGACGTGCTGAACTTGAACAATATTAGAAATCTTCTCCCATGAGTTAATTTATTCCTTACCGTGAAAAAACAATAAATACATTATTTTGTATTCTGCAGATGGCAATGATATGTACTGTCTGTGGTGTTAATTTAAATGCGATACCTCAAAGAACTTAGACGAAAATAAATACCAAGTTTAGGGCATAATTGCATGTAGATACATGTTTGGACATTTCTTCGAAACTCACCTTGAATAACAATAGTCATATCTTAAGACGACACTTATCTAGGCTATACATAGATCATTCTTAAAAAGTTTAACATCTCTACCATAAATAGCTTCGGCTACATCGCGCTTCAAATCTGGCACAAACGATAATCGTCAAAAACCCGTCGTCCTTTCTCGCTCCTTCGGGAATTTATTTCTTTAAAACAAAGCATGCCAGAACATTGAAATAAACGGCATTGTCTTTCGTAAAGAACGGAACACCGCATGTAAAAGTTCGAGAAAAAAAAATTACGAATGTACCTCACTACTTGAATTCAAATGAAACCGTCCGCCGGTCTTTCAAAGTTCGACGAAAGTCGAACTTTTACCCTAAAAGTTCGAAGTTCGTCGAACTTCTGACTTTTCAGGATTCGAAAGTTCGAAACGTTTCGAATTCTATTGATAAAAAAGTTTGAAAGTTCGAAAATTATCGATTTCCTTAGCATAGGAAATTCGAAAGTTCGAACAGCTTCGAACTTTTTAGTGAAAGAAATTCGAAAGTTCGAAAATCATCAAATGTTTTGGTAGGGCAAGTTCGGAAGTTCGACAAGCATCGAATTTTGCAGTGTGATAAGGTCGAAAGTTCGAAAAGAATAGAATTTTTTAGCGTAATAAGTTCGACGGTTCGAAAAGCGTCGAACTTCTTAGCTTAACAAGTTCGAAAATTCGACTTCCGTCGAATTTTACGGTATAGAAAATTCGAAAATGCGAAATCTTTCGAACCTTCCGAATCGCTTGATTCGATCATCGAAACTTCGATTCGAAAAAAGTTCGCGGCATCCCTAGTTGGAACTAAGATTTCCTGCTTTAAAAATTTATTTTGCTCCATATTTTTTTTTGGGGGGGGAGGGGGGTTTAATTCTTTTCACAGATTTGGCAGTCTAGGCATTCCTTTTTTTATAATCTGATCCACCAAAAAACGAATTTTTGTCAAAGCTTGCGTTAAAAAAGAATAAGGCTGCGTTATGTGAAATGCAAGAGCATTTCAATGTTTCTCCTATGAAGGGCATGTTCCGCCAAATAAATTGAGACAAACTTCGTTCCGTCGCTCGGCCGTTGGTCGTAGCAGGACGAGCTGTGACCGCGCCGAGTTGCGGGCGTGCCAAGTTCGGGCTCACTTTCCTTTTACGTCGGAGCTTACAAAGCTCGAGTGCAGAAAGATTGAGAGTGCGACCCCCTTACTACGACCATATTCTGGAGCCGGCGGACATTCTCCCCCGTCCATTTGACGGCCGCTTACTCCTCTCTGCCTCCATTCCATTCAGGTGCACGACCTCGAGAAGGCCAAGCGGTCCCTGGAGAACCAGCTGGCGGCCCAAAAGACTCGTCTGGAGGAGCTGGAGGACGAGCTGCAACTGGCCGAGGATGCCAAGCTCAGGCTGGATGTGACCCTGCAGGCGCTCAAGGCCCAGCACGAGCGGGACCTGCAGGCCAGGGACGAGCAGTCCGAGGAGAAGCGGAGGGCCCTTGCCAAGCAGGTCTGTGATTTCGACTAGTCACCCTTCGTTTACGATTGGGAAGGCTTCTCGGGTCGTTTCCGACGTCCTGCAACGCTCTCCGGACCCATTTACGAGATCCGGATCCCTGCAGGCGAGGATAGCGACATGCATGAGCAGTATAGTCTAGTTTTCATTGTGAAGAGCGTAGCAGCGAGGAATAAAGCAATATACGAAAATCCCCTTTTATCCTTAGTGCGGAACGTATCTTAACGGAGCCCTCTACTGCAAAAAACTCTTCCGACTGCTTGATGTCTTGTAAACAAATTTAAACAATCGCTCCCGCATTTTATGCATTTTAGGATTGTAGAGATAAAGGTCAACAACCTTGGTCAGCTTTTGCATTGGCCAACCTTGACAGCCAAAATTTTGAAGCGAGTAATTTCTTTTGCGTTGCACTTGCTTAGCAGGGAAACCAAAATCGGCCCTTGGTTGGCGACACACTAGTTAGTCATTCCTTGACTGACATTCGCTGTCAGCCTCTCGGCCGATCACGGATTGACACCCTCTTGGTCAGCCTCTGCAACCGTTCATTTGTCACCGTGATTACACAGCGGGAACAGCAAAGTCTGCTTTTTGTCGGCAACGTGCCGGCTAGCCATTTCTTGACTTTCATTCACTCTTGGGGTTTCTTGTACTCTTCTACCAAAAGTTTGAAGCCTGTCATTTATTTGTGTTGCGCTGATAGCACAGTGGGAAAAGCAAGGTCGGCCCTTCATCGGCTATATGCTGGCTAGGCGTTCTCTGATCAACACATATCCTATTAGGGTGTTTTTTTACCCTGCAATTAAAGCTTCAAAGCCTGTCATTTTTTGTGTCACAATTATTGCACAACAGGAGAAGCAAAGTGAGCCCTTTGCCAGTAGCACGCTGGCTAACCGTTACTTGATTGACGTGAACTTTGGGGGGCCACTTTTGGGGGCCACCAGGTTCGTGACCTCGAGGCCGAACTGGACGAGGAGCGCAAGCAGAGGTCTGCGGCGCTGACACTGCGCAAGAAGCTTGAGTCTGACCTCCAGGAAGCGGACCGCCAGATGGACTCCCTTGGCAAGGCCAAGGAGGAGGCACTTCGGCAGCTCAAGAGGCTGCAGGTAAGCAGGGAGGGCTGCGCTGAGCATCTGGGGGAGCTGGGACCATTGCATTGCGCTACTGTACAGGCTGCCACAATTCCTTTCTATGAGTTACATCATTTCCATTCAGAGTTTGTGTGTAGTAGTAGAACCTATGTAAAGCAGAGCCTAGGGTAGAACCTTTGTAGAGTTACAGAACCTTCCTAAGGTAAAACCTCTCCAGGTTAGAACCTTCCTAAGGTACAACTTCCCTAGGCTAGAACGTTTCTAGGCTAGAGCATTTCTAGGCAAGAACCCTTCTGGTGACAAGCAGTGAAGAATAAAATTTGCGGAACGATGGTGCATTGCCCATAGTTGCCACGACCAAAGCACCTCTGTCCTCACGCCCGCCTCGGTCCCCAGGTGCAGGCCAAGGACTGGCAGCGGGAAGCCGAGGAGGCAAGGTCGTCGCGGGAGGAGCTTCAGGCGCAGACAAAGGAGGCTGAAAAGCGGGCCAAGGGTCTGGAGGCGGAGCTGGTGCAACTCCAGGAGGACCTGGCCTCCTCGGAGAGGGCTCGGAGAACAGCCGAGGGCGAAAGGGACGAGCTGCAGGACGAGATCGGCAGCACTGCCTCCAAGGGGTGAGACTGGGAAGTCCCCTCTTTCGGGGCACTGCTTCCTTCCGAGGAATGTCGGGAATGTCGCAGGCTTGTGTGAAAAGTTTGTGAATGACAGCCACTATTTTGCCAAGAGGCTTAATTGAGAAAGCTTGCAGGGTCCCTTAGCTAAGTCCCTTAGCTAAAGTCCCTTAGCTAAAGTCCCTTAGCTAAAGTCCCTTAGCTAAAGTCCCTTAGCTAAAGTCCCTTAGCTAAAGTCCCTTAGCTAGAGTCCCTTAGCTAGAGTCCCTTAGCTAGAGTCCCTTAGCTAGAGTCCCTTAGCTAGAGTCCCTTAGCTAGAGTCCCTTAGCTAGAGTCCCTTAGCTAGAGTCCCTTAGCTAGAGTCCCTTAGCTAGAGTCCCTTAGCTAGAGTCCCTTAGCTAGAGTCCCTTAGCTAGAGTCCCTTGGTCAGAGTCCCTTGGTCAGAGTCCCTTGGTCAGAGTCCCTTGGTCAGAGTCCCTTGGTCAGAGTCCCTTGGTCAGAGTCCCTTGGTCAGAGTCCCTTGGTCAGAGTCCCTTGGTCAGAGTCCCTTGGTCAGAGTCCCTTGGTCAGAGTCCCTTGGTCAGAGTCCCTTGGTCAGAGTCCCTTGGTCAGAGTCCCTTGGTCAGAGTCCCTTGGTCAGAGTCCCTTGGTCAGAGTCCCTTGACTAGAGTCCATTGGGCACAGGCCCTTGGGCACAGGCCCTTGGGCAGAGTCCCTTGATTAGAGCCCCTTATCAAAGACCCTTATCCAAGTCCCTAGCTGAAATGCCTTGTTAATGCCCCTTGCCAACGCCTCTTGTCAATGCCCCTGGTCAACGTCCTCTGGCAAAGTCGCTTATCAATGTCCCCAGGCAAAGTCGCTTGGCAAAATGTCTGCAACTATTTTAAGACACACTGGGAGGTTCCTTTTTAGAGCGCAGCTCTTAGGGGCCCGTTTCCGGCTTGAGTGGCGTCGCCGTCGGCGTCGGCGTAACCGCGCGGTGCATTATGGGAAATGTCCCATAATGCACCGCGCGAGCCCCCCCCGGGTCACGTGACCCCCCCTCCCAAGGTCACGTGACCCCACTTCCCCCAAGGTCACGTGACCCCCCCCCCCCCGGAGGAGATTGAAGAATGAGGGGAGGAGGAGGAGGAGGGCTATACCCTCCCCTGAGTACCCTTTCCTCCACCTCCTCAAGAGCTGCGCTCCAATTCGGCGTTACAGGGAGTTGTAAACGGCTTTCACTTTTTTCAAGTCCTGCCTAGAAACTCGCGCTACCTTCGCGATTTGTTTCTGACGATCTAATGCAGATTGGCCCTTTCACTACCACGCACGCTCAAAATGTTTGGCGTTATAATCGTTCCGAGATTATGGCCAAACGTTGACTCTCTAAAACTGCAGCACGAAGTCGCCCGAGGCGCCATTGCCGACGAAGTTCGAACAAGTGGCTGCAAAACTTTGCCGGGAATCTGAGCCAGACATTTGACGCCCTTTCCTCTTTGTTCTTCTCAACTCCGTCGACTAAAAAGAATGGCTCTCGTGTGCCCTGCAGGTCCCTGCTGCTCGAGGACAAGCGCAAACTGGAGGCCAAGATGCACGCCATGGAAGAGGAGCTGGAGGAGGAGCAGAGCAATGCAGAGATCCTGCATGAAAAATACCGCAAGATGCAGGCGCAGGTCGGTTGTCTCTCGACTCTTCATTAACGTAGAGCGGCATTCATCCGGTGGAGAAATCTGCGGAGAGATGAGTGTGACGCTGTCGACGGGTGCAACTCCCTCCTCGTCGTTCGCACGGACGGGATGCCGGTGGGAGGGATGTCGGCACTAACGGTAGAATTTATTGGTTTCCTCTCTTCCCGCCACTTACGCCACCACAGACGAATACAGCCATTTCCACGCTGGGCACCAAACCTTCCAATGACGCGATATTAAAAGCAGACTGACAAGTCACGAAACGCGGATTGTTTGTAATGCTTGAGCCTCCCCTCTGCCTGGGAGCCGACGTTGCTGCGCCACATTGCAAAAGTGCGACGTTTTTGTCTCGCAATGACACCGAGGAGAAATCGCCGGGATTTCTTCCTCGTGCGTTTACCGCTTTGGCAACGTCGGCATCAAAGGGGAGGGGACGACGCGGCGATCCGACCCCGGCGTCCGGTGCTCCGCGCAGGTGGACCAGCTGACTGCCGACCTGACGGCGGAGCGGGGCACGTCCCAGCGGCTGGAGAACAACGCCCTGGTGCAGGAGCGGCAGATGAAGGAGCTGCGGGCCAAGCTGCAGGAGGTGGAGTCTGCCCACAAGTCCAAGCTGCGGGGCGCCCAGGCCCAGCTGGAGAGCCGGCTGGCACAGGTCGAGGAGCAGCTCGACCAGGCCGAGCAGTGAGTCCGAGGGCGGCTGTTCTCACGTGTCGAGACGCGTCTGAAGCCTCGGGCATTCGAAGAACGCTTCCTGCCGTTCTCACTCGGCCGACGACTGTAGTAGCGTTTTCTGTCCCGTCACCCTCCCATGCTCCGAAAGTGGTCCCAAAGTGGCAACAAACTGCGTCCTAGAAGCTGGCGTGTCACGCCGTCGAAGGTTGCAATCGCCGGCGAAAAAGGCGAGCGGACACGAGGTTCTCCATCGTTGCGGCATTTCGTTTTGCGTCATTTAAATGTGTGCTTCCTGTATGTTCTTACTTTTAGAACTTCATTCTCATGGAAAGAAGTAGGTGTGCGTGGCTGTTCATTACCTCGATGAGAATATTTACATAAACAAAATGGTGCTTTTGTTGCCGAGCTTTTGAAGTTGGGAAGGTTGTTCTCTTGCGGTTCTCCAAAGTGGTCTGTGTCCCTGCAGGGAGAAGCAGGCGGCCATGCGAACAGTGCGCAAGATGGAGAAGCGCCTCAAGGAGTCCTTGATCCAGGTGGAAGACGAGAGGCGGCACGCCGACCAGTTCAAGGAACAGGTACTGATAGACAGTTGCCGTACCGGAACGTACCATACCGTACCGAGCAAATTATGAAACGGTTACCGTTCTGGAATGTTCAGGTGGAAGTGCCGTGCTGAGCAATTACGAAACAGTTGCTGTTTCGGAGCATTGTGGAGGAGGTAATTTGCGGAGGAAATATGGAATGGTTGCCATCTTAGAGTTTTTCGGTAGAGGTGCTCTACTACACCTCTTGTCACGGTTTACATACACCGTTATGACAGTGCAAATTTGTTGTTAACCGACGGAACGTTCAGCATATACCTGCCGCTCTTTCAAGGAATTTGGTAACGCTGATTAAGCGCAGGCGTTTTCGGTGCTTGATTAGTCTGCATTGGCACAATGTCGTGTGCTCGCTGTTCCAGAGCGAGGTAACTGATTAGAGCACGTATACATTGTCTTATTTAGCACAGATGTGCAAACTTCTGGCTTGTGCCTTGCGGCTATCAGCGTGTCTGATGTCTTGAGCAGGGACTTGTTTCATTATGTAGACACCACTGACTTCATATGGTTTTAGTATGATGATAACAATATGAAATTGTTATGGAGCCAACAAGTGTATTGGTTAACTTGATTAGAAAAACAAAAACCGAAAAGAACACAAAATGGTGCATTTTTGAACTGTAACTGAAAAAAAAGGACTGCATAAAACTTGAAGCACCTTTTCTTTTCTCTTTATTCTACTTTCCTAATCCAGTCGGAGCAAAATACACAAAAATTAATCTTAGTTTTGCGATAGTAAGACGAAAGCAGTATTACAGAAGCTAGTATCGTCTAACAAGAAGCATTGTGTCTACTCCATGCAAACGTGCAGTAGGGAATTCGGACCTCACCCAGGAGCGTCGTGGGCATGTTTCTGTGGCGATGCCACATTTGCGACGTCATTCATGGCACCTGCGTTCCCCCCTCAGGTGGAGAAGACGAACAACCGCATGAAGAACCTGAAGCGCCAGCTTGACGAGGTGGACGAGGAGTGCTCGAGGGAGAAGGCGCAGCGGCGCAAGCTGCAGCGAGAGCTCGAGGAGGTGCAGGAGTTCAACGAGAAGCTACAGAGCGACCTCAACGCCGCCCGCAGCAAGCTCAGGTGGGTTTGACTCTCTGCCTTCTGCACTCCTCTTACCTTCACTACGGTGAGAATAAGGAGTGGGCGAACTTTCGGAGTGCAGTTAAGAAAAGTTGAAAAAGGTTATCTTAGATTGTGTTCTTGCCAAACTTGTTGTTGTGGCAAGGGGCAGTGAAGCAAATATAACTGTACTTCTCAGTCAGCAGTGTTAGCTTATATCCCGCCATAGCTATATAGCCGCATTTACGCCGAGGTCATAATTGATCGCAAAGCTACGAATAGTAAGTGGGCTAGCTTTCGGTGTTTAAAGAAAAAGCAAATCGAGCCAGAAATAGGGCTGGGTTATCTTTTGGGGGGTGGGGCATCTCTCAGGATATTACTCTGATTATCATACCCTCCCATCGCAGTTCCTTCTTTTGCTCCCCTTAATTCGTCCCAGCAGGAGTCATTTAATGAGGTTAGAATGCACTTTGACCTCATCAAACCTTAAACCTCATTTGCATTGCCTCATACAGTAGAATCTCCATAGTAGTCAATATTTTCAGGAAAAGTGTGTTGCTCTATCGGTAGATTATCTGTGCCCATACCTCCGATGCCGTTACCGTTAACATGAGCATACTTCCTCTCTGCTTCACCATATTCATGTCTTTGCTCCGAGTTGTTACTGTAGAAAGGTTCTACTGTATTACAATCTGAGTTGTGCGGAGCATAGACTGGGCGAGAGTCCTTGCCTGTTCCCCATGATTTGAATGTGAACTGGCATGACCACTATTACCAATTTTTTCGTTTCAGTGGTCACATAAGTCAACATAAACAACACCTTGGAGTTAACTGATGTTGTGAAACATTGCTCTTCAAGTTAACAAGAAATTGCCGAACAATCTTTGATTCTGTTGTTACGAAACGGTATGCATGTCGTACAGATGTGTGCCACTAGCAAGTAGACCTGTTTTGGTCTAACATACTCTCCCTAAACTCGCACTAAACTCGCCAATCACTCGCTCGACTCTTACCAAACCCGCGTTAGCCTTACCTAACTCTTACTAAACTCTCACCAAATTTGCACTAGACTGTCACTAAACTCGCACTAGACTCTCACCAAACTTGCACTAAACTCTCACTAGACTCACCAAACTCTCACTAGACTCACCAAACTCACTAGACTCTTACCAAACTCGCACTAGACTCTCACCAAACTCGCACTAGACTCACCAAACTCGCACTAGACTCACCAAACTCGCACTAGACTCTCACCAAACTCGCACTAGACTCTCACCAAACTCGCACTAGACTCTCACCAAACTCGCACTAGACTCTCACCAAACTCGCACTAGACTCTCACCAAACTCGCACTAGACTCTCACCAAACTCGCACTAGACTCTCACCAAACTCGCACTAGACTCTCACCAAACTCGCACTAGACTCTCACCAAACTCGCACTAGACTCTCACCAAACTCGCACTAGACTCTCACCAAACTCGCACTAGACTCTCACCAAACTCGCACTAGACTCTCACCAAACTCGCACTAGACTCTCACCAAACTCGCACTAGACTCTCACCAAACTCGCACTAGACTCTCACCAAACTCGCACTAGACTCTCACCAAACTCGCACTAGACTCTCACCAAACTCGCACTAGACTCTCACCAAACTCGCACTAGACTCTCACCAAACTCGCACTAGACTCTCACCAAACTCGCACTAGACTCTCACCAAACTCGCACTAGACTCTCACCAAACTCGCACTAAACTCTCACCAAACTCTCACCACGCACACGAAATTCTCACTGAACTCGTTAAACTCTCACCTCACTCAGTTCTCATCAAACTCTCGCCAAGCTCACTCTAAAACGGGGGGACTTACCACTAGCTTTTCTATCTCTTTGCTAAGTCTCATAAAGAAGTTGTACCGCAGTGCTCGCTTGTGACGACACGTTTTCTTTCCGCACATTCCCCGCAGGCGAACAGGTGCCTCTAGCGGTGCCACCAGCCGCATGTTCAAGCGCGGCTCAGTGCCAACGGCCTCCGGCGACGAGAGCCCCATCTCGATGCCCGAGGAGTCCCTGACGGAGGACGGCCAGCCCTAGGAGGGCCAGCCTCCGCTGGGTACCACGCGTCCGCCTTCTTTTTTACGTGCCTTGTTTTCTTCCCCGCCTTGTTTTTTTTTTACGTGCCTCGTTTTTGTGCGAGACGGCGGTATATTGAGAGGGGTCGCGACGGAATTGTGCACTACGAAAGAGGCTCTTTTTTGTACAAATGACGAAACAAAACGCCGGTTACGAATTGCTCACGAAGGTTCTTTCACGTTTTGCCCGCCCTCCCCCTTCTTTTTTTTTTTCCCTGCGAGTGGAACAATCCTGTCCTAGGGTGAAACCGCAGTGGGCAGCCGTGTTGGCGTACCCTCTTTGAACGGAGACTACAGTGTGGGCGGCCATGTTGGTGCACCCCCTTTTGGGGTGGAGGAGGCACGACGCTTTCGTGACGTTTGTTCTTAGGCGGTATACTGTTGGAAGGATATTGTGTGGACTGTGCGTGTGGAATGTTTCCCCCCTCTCCCCGTGTTCCGGCTCGACCGGCGACTTATTTTTATATCTTCTATTGTTATACTTTAATACTGCATCAATAAATGAGTCAGATTATGTGGACGTGGCTCCTTTGTTTTTTCTCAGTTTTCATGCTCCAGTTTTGAAATATTGCCACGCACGTCTCCGAGCAAGCGCGCCCGTAACGGAATGGTTATCGTGCTTGGCTCCCACGCCAAAGGGCCGAGGTTCGGTGCCTGGAAGCGGACGCACCTTTTTGCTATTTCTGGAATTGTCGCGTTGTGGTAAATTCGAGAGCCGTGTTGCTGGTTCGAGGTTTGAATGTTCTACACACCGAACCCTCTACGCCGACTGTTCCAGAAGCCCACGCATGTACATAAGGGGCTCCACGTGGCAAGCCAGGATTAGGTTCACTCTTGCACTCAAACCTGCTGCTACGCCGACTTCGACGTCCGCGACGCTCTCTTGGTATCTTCTGCTTCTTTTTTGTTTTGGCACGAGTTCGCCACATTAAGCGTTTAGTTTCTTTCGTTATTTACCGCCTTGTCAATTGTCATTTGTGACAATATAAGAACACGGACGAACGAGGTAACCATGTGTTGATCTTAGATTTAAGAGGGAGCAACTCGAGCCATGAAGAGCATTCGCAATTAAATGGCAGACTGCTCTTGCCCCGATTGGTCGCAAGGGTCTCTATATTGTCACTGGAACAATCTACTAAAACTTCCACAGTATCCCATATTTGCATGCAAATACACTTTTTAGACCTACCATACCTTGTCTTTTTGGTGGTATTGGTTATTTCTGGCTTTGGTTAATTGTGATTTTTATGTTCAAATTATGAAATTCATTTTGGGTAAAGCGAGATGATTTATACATAACTTTGCTTGTGTATGAATAGGGTCCTTCGTTTTAGGGTAAAACCGGATATTTACACCCTGAACATGTTTCTTGGGAATCGGGTTAAACCCTATTTTTTCCCGAACAGGTTCTCCGGAAATTGCTCTGCTCCAAAAATATTTCCTAGGAAAAAGAGGGTCGGTAGGAACAGGTGCACTAGCTCCAGATTTCGGAAACATACCTAGATTCTGATGGCCAAAATGTCACTTTTATGTCCACTGTGAATTATCCGTTGCCCTTAATATATTTCCCTTTCAACCAGCAAAAAAAAAAAGAAAAAAAGTGCAGGATGAGAAATTGTTTTGAAAACTTTGTTTTGAAAGGAACTGCAGGTATTTTGTTCCTGTCGAACCGAAGTGATAATGTTGTGCATTGCAAATGGCAACGCGTAAACTGTGATGTTGAGAGAACATTCTCTCAAAGATGTGTCCAAAAACCAGACAGTACTAGGATAGATACAAGGGATGCTGTGCACACGGAAGGTTGTGTAAGCAACAAGGATTGTGAAAGATCTAAAGTTCCTACTGACCTCCTTGTGTTCTTTGACAACTCGATTGTGATGTTGATACTGAAACAGATCAATGCTCTTTATTGTTAATTGTACTTGCCGTAAGATACCGCGGAAGTGCCTACTTTGTTCGAGCGCCCACTATAAACATTTCCCAATCTTGGGAACTCTGGACGTGACAAGTGCCCATGTCCAGATTAACCCAGTTTTTAGTAGAAGTAGGGTGGGAGCTCCCCTGGTATTTTATGGTATGTCTTCCTAAATAGAGCCTGAAAAACCCCAATTCTAGATTCTTTTATCTTTTTTGAAAAGCCCAATTTCTCTCTCTTTATTTCTAAAAATATAAAACCCAGGAAACGAAGGACCCCAAGTATGAATGAGTTTTGCTGCACGTTCAGTTTTTATGTCGGATCCCATTGACGTGGTTACAGAAGCGACTAAATGAGCCACGGTTAGAGATGGGCGCCGCAATTTTGTTAGAGTGGGTGCAAATGGTTGGGATCTCCATAACTTGGATCATGAAAGTAGTCATTTTGAAAGAGGGGAACTGAAGATTTATATAATCAGTCCCTTCCCTGATGCTATTTACCACAAATGAGACTGTCGCAGAGTAGGTTCATCAACATATCTTTATTTGAGGTTCCGCAGGCGCGCTCTAATCTCTGTCAAAAGCTCGTGTACACTTGCTGTCGGTAGTTGAGAGTTTGAATAACGGGTGGGAGCATGTGCACCTGAATGTGCATCTATCGCTCTGTTGCCCGGCACAGAAACGGAAGCAAAAGGGAACATACTTTCGTTTACCCGCAGTGTTTTTTTCAGGCCATCTGTGGCTGGAAATGGGGAGTAAAAAAATGGGGTCACCGGCAGGGAGGTCCTGCAGTTGTCCTGCTTCCAGCGCAAGCTCTCAGTTGTGCACGCATAGCCAAAGCACGACGGAAGGCAAAGAGTGCATGCTAGAAGCCGGGCATCCTAAAGAGATTCCCTGTCGTTTGCCTCCCGCCGGCGAGAATAGTGGTGGCAAAGGGTGCCGAAGGATAATTCCAGTTCCAACGGACCTGCCGTTTTCATCCAGGTTTTTATCTGCGACGCTAGGAATGTGCATCGTCTCGTCAACCCATGCTGTCGCGTCTAACTCTGCGTCCATCCTTGTAATGAAGTGTCATTTTCGAGAGAGACGCTAAAATTGGCACCTGTAGAGTCCTTTCACGTTTTGAGGAAATGCATTGACGTGAATGCTGTTTTGAAAAGCACGACGGAAGATTATAAAGCAAAGGAACTCGGCAGCCAAACTGATATGCAGAATGTGAACCCCTTCAGAACTGCCATGCAATTGCGTAAACGTTTAAATAAAAAAAATTGTAATATACTGAGACAAATCATTGCAGATAAAGTGAACGTCGTGATTCTAGTACTCGTAAGAATACGAGTAGAAGAAACTCCGCGGCGCATCTTCAAATTTCCGCTTCTGTTTTGAGAGATGTGTTGAATTCGAAAAGGCAACGAAACCGCAAGCCCATTTCACAAGCTCCCAAATCTATGGGCCAGCATATATCTGGGAAAACTAGGTTGCCTCAATGTCCACATGAAAATACGTACCCTATAGTGAAAACTTCTGAGGCACGTGCCCACGTCTCCCTTTGCTTTGGTACACATTCCTGTCGCTTACGACATGGCAGCAAGCAACCGATCGGTGAGGTCCGTCCTCGTTCTCAGTAAACTGTCAAGCTGTTTCAGAATAACGACGCTTCAGCAGTCTTGGTGCCTCAAATCACTGTTGCCAGTTATATTAAACTTTATTAATGTCGCAGGAAACACTTTTCCATGCTGTAGAAATGCTGGCGACAGGAAGTCTCATTTTTGCATTGTGACAATCGCCAATGGCACCCGCTCTGCACTAAGAACGAAGATGGCGGTGCCCACAAGATAAGGGAACAGGGTGCTACGCCTTCTTTAGTGACTCTAGCAGTCTTTTGCGGGAACGCATCTATGTTGACTTTGCATGGACTACCGCGGTCCGTGTGAGCACCTTAGCAGTACTGGCAGCCTACATACGTTTGTACAATGGCGGTGAGCGGGTCGTGCAAAAGTAGGTGTGAATCTAACTGCTACGGACAGTCTTCGAAACAACTTGGCATCACTTTATTTTTATTTTTTTTTTTTTTTTTTTTTTGTAATGGAACCTTTGGCATTTAACAGCGCTTGCGGCGGATATCGCAACTCGAGTAGGCGACGTCACCCAGCAGCAAAGACTACTTTCGGAAGCGGGGGTGTTGGAAACATGCAGCGGAAACGTCCGCGTCCTGGCGGTGAAAATGTGAAACGGAAGAATGGGGGTTAAATGCACACAGTTTGAATGGCGAATACATGGAACATTTATATTTTTTGTGCGTTTCCACACGACGGCGATGAGCAATGCGCGAAAGCAGGAACGATCTGCGTACGCCCTCCTTTTCAACCAACACCATCGTTGCGTGACACCAGAAACTACAGTCGAAGCTTCGAGGTGATGAGACAAATAAAACAGCGTCAAAAGAGCAAATCGCTACCGTAATATTGCGAGTCATCGCCCATCCCCCTGCTGCCTGAAATTCATTAAAAAAAAAGGGGGGGGGGGGGGGGAGGCATGTATAGGTGGGTAAGCACAAAAAGTTGAGAAAAGGCTGAAGAAAAAAACGCCAATTTTTCTGTACGTATCTAGCGCGGCTGCTCAGGACATAAAGTGAACTCAGAACTTTAATTAGTTTCATTGTTTTATACACGAAACGCTCGTTAAACAGTGTTTTACTATCGCGAAGTTTGTTGCTTGCATACACGCAATGAACACTGCCGACCGGCATACAGCGCGAGCGCTTGTTCCGGGAGGACATGTTTCAGAAACCGCGGTGTACTCTTCGTTAGGCCCTTTGCTGATTTTATAGAATAAAAAAATAAATGGAGGAAAAAAAGATGGCGACGAATGAATAAAAAAAAAAAAAGATTGGTTGGTGCATAAGTATACTCTGCTGCATAAATTTCCGTAGAACTAAGGCCGCAGCTGAAGAAACGTCCACGGGCTCCTGCCGCATGGCGATATGGTGGCTACCATAATGGCGATGTCGGGTGCGCAAGAAACGAATACCCGTGGCTCGGAGGGAGCCCGGTGGAGGAAAATGTGCTGCCCCCTGCGCTGCCATCTCCGAGGCGCATATGCAGAATTTCGTGCGATTGTTTTTTAGCGCTTCGCCCAGTCGCGTGAACTGCCCGTGCCGCAGAGCACGCGAGCTCCGCCGATCGGCCGCTGCGGAACCACTCCGGTGTTATCTGTATGACGTCACTTCCGTGACCAAGTTTTCGTGACATCCGACCTCCTAACTTTGCATTTCCTTCCAAGCGCGGGGAAAAACGAAGTTCTATGTCACAAAACAGGCACAGCGAGCAAGCGGGCGAAAGTTATGAAGTGCCGATGCTGAGGATGCGGGAAAACTGTCGGGAAAGCAGGCTCTTGTGCAACTTTCTTGTTTCGTCCGTAACCGCGTGCGTATTCGTGCGCGGCCTGCTATCAAGGCGCGTTGAGACGGCGTGGCGTGGACGGCACCACGATAACATAGAGCTCGAAATGGAATGTTTCACAAATGCCTGTGTGCAGCAGTCAAGCAAACCTTTATTTATCCGTTGCCTTTGTCCCAAACGTCGCACGATCTTACCAACCGCGCGGTCGCGACGTTCCGGGAGAAGGACCGGGTTTGCGGTGACCTTATTTCGGTTCGGGTTCGAACGGACTTACTTTTTGTGTAAGCAAAGCAATTTTTTTTTTTTTTCTGTTATCTTCATCGTTTTCCTATCGCACGAATATACTTTGACTTTTGGGATCGCAAAAATCAAAAACAATATGAGTTTAAAAAAAAAAAAAATTCCCTTTTTGTTTTACTTTGTCACGAACATCCTCCAACTCTTGGCGGATCGCGGGGTCCGCGCTGGGGTATTTGTAAAGGTAGACAATCACTTGGTGTTTTTTTTTTTTGTTTTTTTTTTTCTAAATTGGTATTTGCTCAAAAAAATGAAGTGGGCGAGCACTCGGGTATACGCGATGACTCTGGATATTACAATAGGCCTTTTCTGTTTGATTGGTTCAGCGATGATAGAACACATACAAAAGCATGACGAACACCGTGATGGTGCGCTTTTGACTGTCTGAATAAACCAATGAGCTAGTAGCACGGGCTGCGTCTGGACATAAGATGAAACAAAGCACAGACGTTGAATGGATGCCATATTTGAGCGCGTTTTTCACACCGTATGCTCAGGAGATTCGTTACTCATTGCCTGCTGAGGAAAGCAATTTTACGGGTATATCTGAAGTAACAGCGAGTCATAAAACGAATCGCAGTGTGGATGCTCTCGGACGTCGAACACGGTGGTACGATGTTGCAGCGGATATGGTGGTGCTCTTAAAGGGGCACTGACACATCAAAATCATATTTTTTTTTATTATCCGAAACGATTGAAAACGATGCCGGGACATTACCCTCAAAATTCGAAACTTGAAAATTCAGTATTTGTGAATTAAAAAAACAATTTCCAAATGCCGAATTTGAAGTTCCCGCGCGATCCGCGTCAGTACAGTGAGTCAAATTTTGCGGTCTCCTACGACTCGACTTTTTTTCAGACCTCCGCCGTTGCCACGGCAACCCCAAGCGAGAAGGAGGTGATATCACGCCGACGCGGGAAAGAACCGGTTTCTTTCCCGACTGGCCGTGTTGCTCGCCGACGACCGCCGCCAAGTTTTCCGAGGGAGGGTACAAACCTAGGAAGCAACATCACACCGAACTCTAATTTCTGGTATTTCAAAAAGAGGGGCCGTAGTGCGTTCGCAATTGCGTTAAAAAACATGTTTTACGATTGCCGTTATTAAATGTTATAGAAATGTCACCTACAAAGCTTCTAAATTTCCTGATTTTTGACGTCACCGATCAAAAGAAGCGAGGAGGTAACCGCGGGAAATTTAAACGCCAAAAATGAAAAGGCGCACGCGCGCGCGGGGAAATTTTTTTTCGCGATGCGGTTTTTTTTGCGTGTCTGTGACTACAACTTGCATCGTTTTAGACAATAAAAAAAAAAATACGACCTTTGGGTTGTCAGTGCCCCTTTAAAGAGTAACTCCGCTCAATTCCGAAAATATCGTGAAAATGAGTGCTTCCAGATTAAAAAGCACTAATAAAAGGCGCTACATCATTTGCTTCGCGAGAAAAGGAATATACTTTAAACGAACACAACTCGAAACCGAAATTTCGGCTCCGTCTGGCAACATTGGCTTCGGGCCGCCAAGAACATGGCTATCACGTGGTACGAGGTGTCACGTGATCCTCCACGCAACGACGGGCGGGATTGGGACGCGCGTGTGCCAGGTGCAAGTTTCGTCTGCACCACGCTCGTTTTAATGCCTACAACATTCGACGGCGTCTGCACCACTGCGGCATCAGTCTACGCACGTTGTGTTAACGAAACGGTGAGACGACGACGGCCGTACGGTTCCCAAGAAGCACGCTGGGCAGGCGCGTACGCCAATCACATGGACATCGCTGAGCCCCGAGAGGAAACGTTTGACCGGACTGGTCTAACACCAACAAGGGTGAACTGCATGCATTTTTAAGGTTATGGTAATAATGCAAAGGTGCAAGCGAGCTGGACAAGAATGACAAAAATAATCCCTGGAGAAGGGGAACAAGGGGACAAAGAACAAAAACAAATCTCCAAACACAGCATGTTCATTTTTTTTGTTAGATTCTATACCAACGAATAAATTCGAATATAAAGAAGTGACTTTGCTGCGACAATGGGGACCAAAAATGGCTTTTTAAAGACGCCCATAAGGGTCCTCGAGAAAACCATTGGGGAGGGATAATGGTAATGATTGTGATGATGAAGACGGGGCGTACGCCATCTGTCGGCATCATTTCCCACTACGCATGCATCGTCTGCAAAGTGGCGGAGTAGATTTTCCAAATTATTTTTCTTTTAAACGATGCAATTTCATTCCTCGACATTTTCCCTTTAAACTTCCACCACCTGCTTGCATTTCTGTAGTAAACCGCAGCCCGATACCCTGAGAAACCGATTTTTGCGGGCCGCCCCGGGATCACAGGTATCATCGAGAGGTGAAACTATAGCATCGTACACACCATATCCTCTCTGATCTTTATAAATAGGACTATACATAAACATTTTAGCACGCATAGCACAACTGGGAAGTTTCTTTGGCATATGCAACGGGTGCACCGTCTACGTCACCTGAAAGCACGCGCTTTGCTAACACGTAGACAAGAAAGCCTAATTGTGCTGAAAGTTCTTGCCTCTCAAAAGAAGGCCACCGATTGGACACGAATGCAGGAGCGTTAGCGTTTAGCTGGATCTCGTGTACAATCAGTGATAACACGAGCCTACGGTAGCCTTCTTTAGTGACGCAGGAAAATTCAGCTCTTAGGCTTTCTTATTTACGAGCTGTTAGCATCGATCGAAAAAAAAAAAAAAAAAAAAACGCGACAGGAGTTGCATCACCGCGCGACCCGGCACGTGACGGGATGCTGCGTCACTGTTCGTGGCTGGCACCGTTGAAGAGGTAGCGGTACACGGCCTGGTAGTGCACCATCGTGGCGGCGTTCACGAACAGGTGCCAGATGGCGTGGGCGAACGGCAGACGGCCGTCCATCTTGAAGAAGAGCACGCCAACCACGTAGATGATGCCGCCGAAGTATAGTTCCTTGATGCCCGTCGGAGGCCTCTGCGTGGTTCGAACACGCGTTACGTAGGGTTACTGCGCTGAACTAAGGAAGAACGTCCGCCATCTTGCTTTTGTGGACCGCTCATGGGGAAGATGGGCGAATCCGCCATGGACGGCCACCGAATTTCTGTGGCCTTTCAGAAGTGAAGTGTTCTTGCACAACTTTGATCAAAAATAAAAATCACGTTTTTTTCTCGCAAAAAAAAAAAAAAAGTTTTTTTTTTATACGATTTTAAGAAGAAAGTGTGAGCTGGAAACTTCTTTGCGATGCCTTCGAAGTATCACAAAGCATGTCGAGTAGTCTTCATTTTAGACGTGCTGCACACCGGACCGGTTGCATTAGAATAGCGGCAGCGTAAAACTCCCAAATTCCTTACCATTGAGAATGTTGCAGACGCCGGCACCATAGCGGATACAATGTAGATGAACACTTCGAGTGTCTTGTACCTGCGGTGACATGACCCAAACACACAATACTATTAAAATTCTTGTTCGGGGCATCACCCGCGTACGAATGGGTGGCTCCATGGCTTCGTCTCTAAGTTTTGGCATGTACTTACAATGGGCTGTAGACAAAGAGCCCGACAATTTAGTGAGTTCGAGACAAAGTGTTTTGCCATATTTTGCCGTAAGATATAGTTCATTGTAAAATAGTTTGTTGTTGGGCGAGTTGGTGAACGTTTAGATACATGGTTTTGCGCAAAAAAGACGGACACAAGAGAGAGAAACAAACACGAGCTCGTGTTTGTTTCTCTCTCTTGTGTCCGTCTTTTTTGCGCAAAATTATGTATCCAAATATACATGTACACGTTTGCTCGTAATCGAGCTTTAAAATAGAAATTAAGTTTGGCTGTCGTGAGGTCGGAAAGCGCCCTACAAGTGCACGAGGTGGGGCGATTAGCACGAAAATAACGGCGTACGCGGGACATACCGAACTTGCGACTTTAGACGTGTACATACAGAGGGTGTTTGCGAGATAGAAATTCCAGCTTTAAACCGCCGTCAACACGTACCGCACGGTGGGCTTGAAGTATGGGGTCAAGAATTTCACATTTGACAACAACAATGATCGATAGATGACGCCACCTTAGAACCCAGGACGAGGGAAAGGACGGAAGGGGAAGCAGGCAGAACGCTGGAGAGAGGGGAACGTTTCCTCCTCTCCTCTTTACCATTCCATCTGATTCATCCTCCCCAGCCTTCCTTTCCCTCGCCCTGAGTTCTTGACCTGCCACCGACTCTAGAGAGCCTGCATCACATGAGAGCCTGCATTACCGAGAGATCAATACTGGAACCGCTGATTGGCTGAGTGAAATGACGTCATTCATGTTCTCCTTTCACTTTTCATATGGGGGGTACAATAAGCGCCCTCGTGCTACGGTACGTCCGTCTCTTTCGATACGTTAATTTGTGTCATTTCTTTTTTTTTTTTTTTACGGAAACGCCGCGTCATTCTAGCAAACAGCCTATAGAGCAGTGGTTGAGCTGTGGCGGCCTTACTTCTCGTGGAAGATGTTCTGGTAGGCGATGCCTAAAATACACATGAGCCAGACGAGGTAGAGCTGCTTTTGGCCCCACGCGCTGTATTCCCGCAGTAATAGCCTGAAACAGAGAGCTTCGCTTAAACAAATAAGTGTCAATGGTGCCTTTCAAGGGAAAAAGAACACGTTTCGTGCACGAGTCGCGCGTAACAGGATCACGACCGCCGCTGCATCGTTTCTGGACACAGAAGCTGCGCTGACTGTGCTTGCGTAGTAACCCGTTTAGCATCGAGCAAAGCGTCGACGGATGCGCCGGCTATTCGAGAGCTAGTGCCACCACCGTCGCTTCACGTCGAGGCCATGAGTTGGCGCATTGCAATTGAGAAGTGCTGTTCATTAGATAAAGAAATGCACATAAACTCAAAACAAAATGGAGGCATTTTAGTTTTCATTTGCGCGTTAAGATACGTAGCCGCTTATTCGAGAATGATATAATCACTCTCCTTAAAGGATCTGTGAATTCTTCCTCGAAAAAAAAAAAAAAAGAGGAAAATAACTTTGATTAGAAAAGGACGGTGTCGCTATGTTTGGGCGTATTTTGAACCCCCGGCGTTATGCCGAAACCAATATTCAAGCGTTCCCGCGCTCTCCAGTCGGGTGACATTGCATGTTGTGTAACTTGGAAGTCCAGTCGACAGTCTGAGAAATATTGTATTTTTTCGCGTTCTTTTTTCTCCGAATTGTTGCCGTGAGCTTCCTTAGCATTAATTTCACAGCATGAAACGTCTTGTTACCTGTCAGGAACAAGTTGTTCTGCCCCCCAGTTACAATTGATGTAACGTTATCCTATCAGTGCTCAGACCAAATTCAATAACTTCGCGAAAAAGAATAGGGAGTAGTCACCGGCGGCCGTTGCTATGTGCGCGACTGCTGATCGCGTGCTAAAGGCGAGCTTCCACAGTTCTTTTGCAACGTGCATTCACACCATCAGGACTGCCGGTCCCAGCAACCTATTTAATGTCAGCCCGTTCTGAGCATACGCTCTAAACGGCACCCACAAATATGGCGCCCAGTGAATCTGTGCATGAGCGCCACCATGAGCGACCTTCAGTTTTTATTTCCTTTTATTCTGTTCACTTCATGACTACCACAGCAGGACAGTTCATTATCATAAGACTGTGTCCTTCTCCCCAGCAATGGCCTTTGTGGAGGCTCGTAGACGCCCGTTTCGATCAGTGGCTCGGCACCTCGGTAAGACTAAGGCCCCTGGGTAAGACTAGAGAGTGTCGGCAATGGCGGCTGTAATCTGGCACGTGTTTAAAGTGTCTTTACTCCATTCATGCCTTAGCTTAGCGCGACATCGCTCTCTGTGCTTGGGTATTGGCGGGGGCGTGATCACGTGGCGAATGATAAACGTACGACTCGTTCAACGAGCACGTCTATAGCTTCCTTTGGGCTCAATACCCACGAAAGAAGACGTCTCCTTAGAAGCATTGCAGATGAAGTAAATGTCCGTTTGACCCACCATGGAGTGTATGCCGACGCGATAAAGATGTAGATGGCAGCACGGTCGCAGCGATGCATGATCTCCTTGAGTAACCTGCGAGTGAGTTCGGTTTGTTTATTTCGGGGACCCGTGGCATTCCATCAGCTCGGTCGTTCAAGCATCTACTCACACATAATTGGTCCCCAAAGTGTCTATCAGATGCATTCGTTTATGCAATCGTGGCCGTAAGACGGTTCTGTACAGCTTAGACATTATCGGCCAATAACTTAGATCATCTAAGGCAGATCACGGGGCTTTCGGTGCGTTTTCAGGTCGTTATACATCATAATGTTTGACTATCGGCCAGGACGTCCACAGGGAGGAGTGTGAGTGTTTTGTCTAAAAACTTGGTCAGGTTAGAGGAATCTATTGCACAATGGAAGCACTGCAAATAACTAAGAGAGAAAAATCGATCAGACACAATAGGTCCATCCAGCCATATGATGATCATATAGTAAACAACTTAATCGAACCAGCGAAACCGGCTGTTCCCATGATATCAAAAAGACTCGCATAATACCGCTTAAAAAATATTGCTCTTCCTGTTGAGCCTTTATCTTATCTTTACAATGAGCTTACAAATTGGGTATTTCGCTATATTTTCAAGATTAGCAACTTTATTCAGGGAAAATAGTAAAATATTAGATTAAAAAAAAAAACGAAAGGGATTAATGAAAAAAAAGTCTTATGACCTTACTGTTGTTGAAAAGGTAAATGATGCATACTGGCATTCTCAGCCGTTTTTTGATAAAACAGCTCTGCCTGACACCCCGGAACGTCCCAGGAAAAACTATACCAAACTTACTTTCTCAAAAAAAAAAAAAGTGTTTAATGAACAGTCTTGTGTCTAATCTTTAGGAAACAAAAAACATAGCGCCTGACACTCCTTAAGTTGTATTTGTCCACGGTATAAGCAAGACATCACCAACAAATAATTATACTCGTCAGATCAAGAAACCAAATGAAGTTTTACGCATTGTTCGCGCGCTGCGCGAAGTAGTTCTTATAAAATTTGTTTGTTGAAGAAAGGATGCTTTTAACGTTTGAAATGTGTACGTCTCGATAAAATAACATAAAACTAATCTAAGATGCACCCACATATATCGCGAGGCAAAGTAATACCGTTACGCAAAAAGCCGGATTTTTGTTTATGGCATTTTTAGTTTGTGTCGTTTCTAGTTTAGGACATTTGATGATCATATTTCAAGCCTGGATCGAGTGGCGTGGAATGACCTTTTAGTTGGAGGCGAACCCGGCGTGAGGAGAGATACGGAGGCCATTTGTAATCGCCCACCTGAGCTTGCCGATGAAGTGCACCGAGTGGAAGAGCGAGGAGACGACGAAGAGCATGATGAGCGCAGCACCGTACACCATGGCCGCAGCGTAATGGGCCGGGGTGTGGGCCTTCTGCACGAGCAGCTTGAAGGCGAACAGGCTGGGCAGGATGCTCAGCTGCGCATGTGCCGAAGCCCACAACACTCACTCCGCAAACCGCGACGGGAAAGCTGTCCCGTCGCGATCTGATATTGGACTTGAAGAAACGTCAGGTCTAAATCAGGGCAGACTTTTTTTGTTTGTTTGTTTGCTGGTTGTTTTGGAAGAAAATGTCAGATCAAAACCTGAAGAAGATTGGGTCAAGTGTGGTTCTGAAATCACGCGTGAACAAACATCAGGGCTTAATCAGGCTCGTCGTTCCTGATGTTTTGTTGTGCGGGCTGTCCCCTTCGTAAATGCCAGATAAAAAAAAAAAAAAAAAACAAAAAACAATGAACGTCAGGTCAGGTTTGGATCTAAAATATGTTTATTAAATATACCCCGAGTGCCCGAAGGCATTTAGGGGGAAGGGACATACCAGACACAAAAACAGGTGGTAAAAATGTAATGTACTTGTGTTGTAGGTATGTTCAGGCAGCCGGATGTTAGTTTGCCTCAATGGGCGACTTGTCCCTCAGCTGTAGATGGTAAATTTAGCCAGCGCAGTACAACCAATAGCCTGGGGTCTTCACTTATCGTGCACCACGAAGTAGTGATACACGACCGCACGCCGGTACGACGCTCGTCCAGATCAAAACAAGCAGGGGTGGGAATTGAACTCAGGATTTCTGGGTTCTCCAGATTGAGCTTCCGCTCCACGCGCTCCGAGCTGGTGTGCGTAAGCACACACTGCCACTGACCACCTGGTAACTCTGTTAAAAATTAATTCAATATTAAACTGGGCGGAAACAATCGTCAGATCTGAAACGGGCCTGACGTTGTTGTTGTTTTGTTCCGCAGATTGTTCCGCACGAAAATGTCGGATCAAAGCCCCATGAATGAGATCAAGAATGGATCTAAAATTAAGCGTAAAAAAACGTCGGGGCTTATAGTCAAGGCCGTACGTTTTCCTGCTTACTTCCGCTGGATGCCACGTTTCTTCCAGCGCAATTTGGAATTCAGTGCCGAAAGGACCAATAATTTGGCACTGCGCTCTCCATGGCCGGCGGACGATGCGTAACCGGTTTCTGTTCGCGGTCGTCTCGAAGTTGATTTTGCTTTGTAGACGAAATAAATATCGGGCCCAGACGACATATCTGACCTACGAGGTGGTGACATCCGACAATGTTGTGTAATATATCGCCTTTTTTTTTTTTTTTTTTTTTTGAGTAGGTGAAAATAAGTTATTATTGCAGAGGCTCCACCATTTCGGATCATGCTTTTTTTTTTATATTTTACCCGTGACCGCGTGCTGTCTGTGTTGGGTGTAAAACAAAGTTCCATCACTTTATGGAGAACTCTGAGCCGTCCTAAATTACAAACCTCGGGAAACAATTGAAAACGGGTGGTTTGTAAATTTCCTCGACGTTTACAAAGTCACGTCAGTCCGCGTGGCTTTTTCTTTTTTTTTTTTTTCTCTCTAAAGACACATGAACATGCAGGTGTCTTTCGCCACGAGGTCATCGTTTGAGTAATGCTCGATTCGTGAGCCATAGCTGCTTGTGCCATTTCGTTTTTAAATCCCTCATTGTGTGCCGGTTAGGGTTAGTCACGTTCTACAGAGTGTCACCACTGAAAGAGACAGGGGCCGGCTTAAATACCGCTTGTAGCCAACACAAGTTGAACCCGTCCATTTTGGTTAGCATCAGGTTCGAGGAGGCTAATTCGCACATTTGCATTTGAGTCACGACCACTGATCTTTATGACAATAGACCGATCTCACCAAGCGTTCGGCGCATGCGTGACGCCGCCATAACTTTAGTTCGCAGGAGGCAGGCAGCAATGTACAAGACGGCTCGTGCCGCCTCATGCTCCACACGCGCAGAGCTCCAGCGAGGTTTTCGCACGTGCAGAAAGACTAAAGCTCCCTCGATGCATTGCGGCAGCGGTGGCGTAGTCAAACTGGCTGGTGAGATCGGTCTATAGACGTTTCCACTGTTTACAAAAATCACAGTCCACACGTGTTAAATCACAGTCCAGAACGCGCACGTTCGTCGCTTCGGAAAGCGAGCAAATCACGCGCCATAGCACGAACACTGAAAATGGAACCTGCCAAGTGTCCTTTTTTGGAAAGGTCTATTAGCGGCGAGAAGTTTTGGTGGCGCCCTCCTGTGGGTCCCCCTTGTGACGTCATTACCTTGCAAACAACAAGTTCGATGGTGTTTGTTATTAGCATGGTGGAAGCTTGAGATCATTGCGCTCTCAAAGGAACACTGCCAACACCGTCAAAATTAAATTTCTTTCATTCCTCTTATTTCTGTCGGTGATAAATCCCCTTTCCGACGTCATATTCAGCGTTCGGCCAATCGTGGAAGGCCGACCACAGCGACGCTTTCGGTCGCGCACGGGGCTAATCGCTGAATCGCGCATCCCCGCTCGTTCCCTGCAGCGCGAGTGCAGCCACCGGACGGCCATCTTGCACGGCGTTTTTTTTTTTCTTCGTTTTGTTAGCGTTGCAGAGGCCGGCGGCAGCGTGCTAATGGCACGTTTTCTACTCGGTCGTCGTCATTCGCCGAAGACGTTCTTTAAAATCCCGTGTGAGCCGTGATACTTGCCGTTGAGAACACGTGGAAATTTTTACGAAAGCGCAGTGCCGCAGGAAAAAAGCACAACTCGTCGAAAGCAAGTTCCGCCGGTCTTGCGGCGTGTTCAAAGCTTCCCTGGCACGTCCAAGTTCTGTGTCTCTGGGCCTTCGCACGCTTGGATACCGACCAAGAATCGACGCCGTGTGAATGTGTTTTGCGAGTGCAATGTGCGTGAAGCCGTATGTGCCTCTGGATCAGCGTCTTACTTGCGGCACTCACGGTCCAGAAACGAGCTTTATCCAGCGTCCAGTAGCGACGGAAGAGGGGCGAAGGTACGCCTTTTTTTCGTCGTTAGACGATTTACAGAATACCGTGCACAACAGCTGCTCATCACTGATCAGTGCTGGCCCATTATCAACCTACTTAATCGCACTTGACGTTTGAGCGCGGCTCGCTTAATTGTGATTGGTCAACAGATTGCACACGACCATATGGGCCGCGCTTCAAAGATTTTTATTCTCGCCGTCTTGTACTTTTGCCTTCGAAAACCCTCCTTCCTCTACGGCGTTGCTCTATTCGTGCTCCCATGTGATCTATTAGAGTAGATTTGGAACATAGCCATGGTTAATAGTACATAAGAGCACGTACAGATTCCCCCCCCCCCCCCCCCCCCTCTTTTATGGGTAGCAACTCACCGGAACAGCTGGACGAGCCAAAACTCCGTGGCCGATATATATAAGATCTAAAGACATCTACGCGGGACACACCTTCAAAACTTTGGTGCGGCGTCGATTCTTAATCGGAATCCAAGCGTGCGAAGGCACAAAGATGCAGCACTCGGCGTGCCAAGGAAGCTTTGATCACGCTGCATCCCGGCGACGCCTGCTTTCGACGAGTTGTACCTTTACATACGGCTTCACACACCTTGCACTCGCAAAACAGATCCACACGGCGTCGATTCCTGATCGGTATCCATTGCAAGCGTGCGAAGGCACAGAGACACAGCGCTTCGGCGTGCCAAGGAAGTCTTGAATACACCGCGAGACCGGCGAAACTTGCTTTCGACGAGTTGTGCCTTTTTCCTGCGGCCCTGCGCTTTCGTAAAATTTTCCACGTGTTCTCAGCGGCAAGTATCACGGCTCACACAGGGTCTTAAAAAACGTTTCAGGAGAATGACGACGAACGAGTAGAAAACGTGTCATTAGCACGCTGCCGCCGGCCTCTGCAAAGCTAGCAAAACGAGAAAAAAAAAAAAAAAAAACGGCATGCAAGATGGCCTTTTGGTGGCCGCACTCGCGGAGCGGGGATGCGCGATCCAGCAATTGTCATAGAGATCAGTGGTCACGACCAACTTGGCTACGACCCATCGCATTCCGATGCGTTGCGGGAACCTCCGTTGCCATAGCAACTCCCTCGTCATAAGTAGTCATAAGGAGTCATAAGTGATCGTAACGCAATAGGTCACACAATAAACCTTTTTCGTTTAAGGCTGGTTCACACATCTGCGTTGGTTGCGTTCGCATGCAACCGAAACGACCGTAACGACAAAGTCACCGGGACAAGCGTTCGACGAACACAGCATGGCAAGTGATGCAAGGGGTAGCTTCGCGAAGCAATCCATGAGCCACGGTTGTTGCGGTGTTTTTGTCGTTACGGTCGTTTCGGTTGCATGCGAACGTAATCGTTGCAAGTGTGTGAACCAGCCTTTACTCTCGTCCTTCACCTTATGATGTGCCGCAGGAAAGGCTGCAAGCGCGAGCTCCTTGCTCTGGGGCACATCCCGGCGGCACAAGCTCTCATGACTTAAGAGCAGCTGCCAACGCTATGAGCTCGCGCTTCTAGCCTTCGCTGCGGTACAACAGAAGGTGAAACGAAGTATAGGCATATCCGGTTCTGGGAAACGAAAAAATATTAAAACATTTCATCCCGCAAACAGTAAAAAAATGAAGGGGAGGCAAAACGAGAATAGGTGACGGCAAAACTATCTTTTCGCCCATCCTGAAAGTGACGACATTCAAGATGGTGTCGCCCTTGTGGAAAGAATGTCGTTAGGGTGACCACCCGTCCCGCGACTCGCGGGACTGTCCCGCATTGAGAGCCCGTGTCCCGCGTCCCACGAGAAATTCCCGAATCTTCAAAATGTCCCGCATTTCACACTGTCGTAAAATTCACTCTGCGACTCATATGGTGCCGCTGAACAACGGGACACGGGAAAGCGCGGAGGTTGCTGGTAATCGTGTGATTCGCAATGGTACACCATTTTATATTCAAGAATTGCGGGAAGCGACCGTCGTTATTGCAGGAGAACCGACGCGCATCCGCCCTTGTGCCTCTCCCCTTGGTGGCAAAATATTGTAAGAGAAAATCGTTCGCCAAAAGTTTAAATATAAATTATTGTAATTATTTTCAAATCGCTGTGTCAATGCGAAAGGGTTGCAATGCTGTGGAATTTGTTTTGAGTCAAGACAGCCACACAAGGAAAAAAGCCTGCAACTCACAATGGTCGAAAAGAACATAATGTTAAAAATTTGTGTAGGACCATGTTGATAAAAGTAAGCGTTAACAGGAAACAATAACCCCCAAAAAGATTCACTGTTTCTTATTTCTATTTGATGCATCGAGTTCTGCTGCAGTCGATTTTTATGCTTTCAACTTCGACAGATTTAATAACATATTTAGCATTAAAAATATATATATAAGTTGCAGGGAAAATTATTTGAACTTAATTGCTGCTATACATTTTGCAGGTGTATAAACAGCACAGCATAATAAATGTGTTAACAGAGCATCGGTTCGTGGTGTGCGTGTTAATAAATTTCCTCTACTCCCCCCCCCCCCCCCCCCCCCCCTACAACCCTGCCCTGCATTTCGCTGGCAGGAAGGTGGTCACCCTAAATGTCGTCCACCATTTTGTTGTATTGAGCTGTCTGGCGAGCGCTGAAGGTGAGCATTGCACGTATTTGCATGACCCCTCATATGCGTAGGGCATGGAAGCTTTTAAGTCTTACAAGGCTAACATCTCCTCAATAGGTTGCAATGTAATCCTTCAAACTAGTAACTTTGTCTGAAAAACAAACAAGCAACAAAATGGCAGATTGACGTCATGTGAAAACACCTTATAGAGAGCTTTAGTAGATCGTTGCGATGACTCAGATAACAGGGAGCTTTCGTAGATAGTTTCCTCTGTACAGAAACACTCTCCGCAACCCGCTACGATACCCGGAACTCTACAGCCAAGGCCATCGGAGCGCAGGCGCAGTAGCGGCTTCTTCGTTGCGGAGGGCTTAGCGGAGGGGAAAACGCGGTCTACGAAAACTCCCTAACGATACCCGACACTGCGCCACCGCCTTTGTGCATGCATCATACGTATAACGCAAACGCGCATGATGCAAATGCACCATGCATAACGCAAACGCGCTGTGCGTTTGCGTTAGCGTTTGCGTTCTCTACGATGCGCATGCGCGAAGTCGCCATGCGCCAATCCAAGGCCGTAGTTTGGGCTCCGCGCACGCGCAGTGTGGAACACGCAACGCTAACGCAAACGCACAGGGCTTGCGTTCAACTCACTATTAGGGAGTTTTATAGGAACCGTTTTGCACATCCGATATGGTATACGATCCGCAGTTCGTACAGGAGGGCCCATCGTACCCTATCGGTGTCGGATATGCGAAAACGGTTCCCTAAAACTCTCTCTTGTCATCGGGGCAATCGGAGGCATCGGAACGATCTACAAAAATACTCTCTAAGCACTGAACCAACCTTTAGAAAACAGACGTTGGCAGCACCATCCGGGTGGTATGTCTTCCAGACATGCCTATGGTATTCATGCTATGGTGCACCCGGAAAGCACCACCGACTTGTGCGTTCGCCGCGTCCTTATTTAATTGTAATCCCTGGATCTCCTCCTCATGACGCCACACAAGTGTCACACAGTTGTTGCATGCCGCGATCCTGGCGGTGGTGGTGCAACAGAGGTGGTGGATGTGGCAGGCGCCTGTTCTGCTGTAGGCCGCCCTCCATGCTTGACAGTCCATGGAAGCTTCAGTACAACACGTTGTTTACAAACGAGCGTGCGTCTGCCGACACCAGCTGATGGGCACTGCGCAAGCGCAGAAACCAGGTTCGCGTAAAGGGATCGTGCGCCGCGCCGACAGCAGCGCCACCGCGGCAGTTTCCATAGCAACTTGCGCGGACGCTGTGACGTAGCGGCTTGGCAT
The DNA here is from genome assembly GCA_013358835.2 of Ixodes persulcatus. Classification (NCBI taxonomy): domain Eukaryota; kingdom Metazoa; phylum Arthropoda; class Arachnida; order Ixodida; family Ixodidae; genus Ixodes; species Ixodes persulcatus. The sequence goes on along the minus strand of JABSTQ010011466.1, from coordinate 124,801 downwards.
ACGTCAAAGTCACAGCGTCCTGAGCTGTGACTTTGACGTGTTTCCTGCTAGCCGACGCTGCACTGGTGGGGTCACTCGCCTTCGCTCGTACTTCTCGCCTCAACTTCCACGAACAAACGCCAGGATCGCGATATCCGACTACACGACACAACGGCTCTTAATTGTTGCACCGCGCAGTCACTCACCGCGTGTGTGGCCACGTTGGCCAAGTGCTCCACCTCGGTGGGGACGTACGCCTCATTGCCGATGGGTCGTGGATTCATCAGTCTGGAACCGAACGTGGACACTGCGTCAAGCAACGGGAGTCGACGAAGTACCAGGACGCGAACTGCCTTCGCGTCTTTCCGGAGCATCGAGCACCATCGGCGTACCGTAATCGAATGCCCTTGGCCGTTGTTCTTGTATATACTCCGCTATGACCAAACGTCTTCGTTCTAAAGCGTCGGGCGGCGCGTGCGATTCTCTCCGCGAGTTTTACGTGTCGTTGTTGCACGAGCATACACTCTGTAGTAGAACGGCAGGACGCCTCTTCGGGGTGCCTCCAGCGCGTGCTCCGTGCCTTCTCACAAGACACCGAAGCAGTATCAAAGGCAGGACGCGCTGCAGAAGGGGGCAGTGGCGTAGCCAGAGATTTTTTTTTCAGAGGGGGGGGGGGGGGGGAGGCAAAATAACGATAATAATCCCTGGAGAAGGGGATTATTATCGTTATCCTTGTCCAGCTCGCTTGCAACTTTGCAATAATTGCATTATCATCATAACCTTAGAACGCAGGTCGTTCACTCTTGTTCGTGTTAGTCTGGTGGCAGCTGTTAAATCCCCGTTTACTCAACTGACGTCTAACTCCTGGTTAGTTCACTTGGTAGAGCTCTCCACTGGAAATGGAGAGATCCCAGGTTCGATACCCGGACCAGGCGGATTTTTTCGGTAATGCATCAGTCACCTAGCCGTGTTTGTGTGTTCGTCCTTTGTCCCCCTCGTTCCCCTTCTCCAGGAATTATTGTCGTTATTCTTGTCCAGCTCGCTCGCACCTTTGCGATAATTGCATTATCATCTCAATGTTCACCGGTGCGATTTTAGGTGACAGCCCTGAAATATCAATAAACAGTAATTAAACCTTTGGACGCCTATAGTTCTTTTTTTTTTTTATTCCATATTTCTACAAATTCCTTTGCATTGAATCATATACGCCGCTTTCACAAAATTATCAATTTCTGCTTTTCTTGACAGAAGATCCTAATGTTCCCGGGGACTGTAATTGCCTGGGTATCATAGAATGCAAATAAATTGCCATTTTGATATTTCCTTGCAAACTTTTTATTCTACAAAATGTCCCAGAAAGTTGGTCATGTTTCGTAAGAAAAGACGGCTATGTAAAAAAAAAAAAAAAAAAAAGTATATATGTACTATATAGTGAACAGTGCACTCCCAAACGACGAGGCTTAGTATTTCAGGTTGTGGAAAATCAAGAAATGTATCACATTGTGGACACTTCCCCAATCTATTAGACACTTTGGGCTATATCAAGAGGGTTCGACAGACTGCTTACAGTGTGTTGCATCATCTTGGTGCACGATTTATCTCGTAAAGCAGTAAACAGGGTGGAGCGCTTCTTCTTGTTTGTTTATTGATACTGTTCGCCCACCAGGGCGGATACGGCACCTCCGTTCGCTTTATTTCGTTATAAAAAGTTATTAATTTACATACACGTGATTTCAAACCCAAACACAATACGTGAGGAATCCGAGCTGGCGGAGGTTTAGTATCTCGAATCCAATAGGTTTTCTCCATTTAATTGCATTAAACTCGGGTTGGAGATGTTAGAGGGGTTTGTGAGATATACTTCTCTTTAGCATAACGTGGCAAGCGGGGAAAGCTACAGCCTCAGGGAGTCAATCACAGGTTCGGAGCGAGGACATGACAACACGGTCGACGATCACGTCCCTCTTACGGTCACGTGCTTAGCTCCAATTGGCTCGAGGGAGTCGCAGTGTTCGCTCTTGGCCAACTTATGCAGAAGGGCAAAGTCAGGGCACTTTTAATAGTTTCGAATTTGTGCTAGGTCGCCAAGAGCAGACGACAAATTCCGCCGACTTTATCGTCTGCTTCTTTTTTTTTTTTCTTCGTGTTTTTAGTTGGCAGACGACGGTTGGGTGCCGTCTGCTATTCTTATATGCAAGGACATGCGTTCTCCCGCGCTACCCGCGCGTTGTCGTTTGGTTCTCGCTAGGGAGCCTGGATTTAAGAGTGGGAGCAACTCAAAGCGTGGGGAACGCTTGCCATTCAATGGCGGACGCCTCGCGCGTAGGTTGGGTGAATGTGCGCATGCGCGCGTTGTCTAGTGGCGAGGAGAATAGCGGTGATAGAGAAGTAAAGTAATTGGTAGAGAGACGGAGCAAGGCGGACAAGCTTCCGGACGATCGACACTTTTGATTCGTGGGATCAAAAGTGCCACGTGACCGCAATAGAGCAGTCGGTAACACTCTAAAATTTAGGCACGCTAGCTCTCGTTCTCGCGACGGCGAGGGTGTCAGGTTGTGGCTGCGTCCCCACATCCAGCGTGGCTCTCGTTCTTCGACGTCGGGTTAGTCATTCGGCGTGCCACAACAATGGGCGGCAGGGAATCAATAGCAGCACGCCCACGCTCACGGCTCGAGCAATGTCGTATTATATGGCTACCGCGCTTGCACGGTAGCCGCCAGACACGACCTGGGATTTTTTTTTTTCTTTTCCTTCGCTCTGTTAGTGACAGTGTTATCTGCTGGGTGTCGAACGCTAAATCAGGCCGGAATCCCGTAAGTCAATGAACGGAGCGGAATAAAACTTTCACAAAGGCGGCTTTAAGCTGTGCATTCATCACACACGTAAATCACACTTAAATTTCGTAAATGTAAGTTTCAGGAAAAGAAAAATCAAGAAAATAAACACAGGGAGAACAAAAAAAAAAGGTTACAAACTGTATCGTTGCTACTCGCAGATATCCCAGACACACTCGAATCTGCTGCACCATCTTTCGAGCGTTATGTAAAAAAAAAAAAAAAAAAAAAAAAAAAATACACACACAAAATATAAGGTTTCGTTTCATGTGGTGCCATATGCGTCAACAAGACGGTTTATCTTCGTTTTTACAGCGGAGCTGTTAAGGGCTAGTTTCCCAGGATCGTGTCCCCCGCAAAGAAATGATTACACCGAACTCTGGACACCTACCGCCATCTATGAGCGACGGCGGCAAGCCACGTATCTGGTTGCCGCCGTCAATCATAGATGGTGGCAGACTTTCCACTCTGGCTTGTCGACTTGCGGCCGGCCATTACTTTCCATTGTACAGCTCCGGCTGGTCTTCCTTCTTCACCAGAGTGGAAAGGCTGAAAGTTTTTTTTTCTCTCTGTGTGCATAGGAATAACAAGATTTCTCGAATTATTTTTTCCCCCAGGAAACCTATACGAATTAAATTTGAGTGTGTTAAATGCACCACCAAAATACAGCTGTGCGAAAATTTATATTGCGCTTCGTTCATTGTTTAATTTACACCATTTTTTTTTTTTTTTTTTTTTTTTACAGCTGGGCAGTGCTGGGAAACACCCTGTACATACGACGCGTCATGTTCGCCCCACTTTCTCGGGCTCCTGTAGCTCGAAGCGTTATGACGTCCTCTGCCCACTCACCTCATAAAATCCCGAAGGAGAAATCGGGCGCGTCGGATCTCCTTGCCCTCTTCTGTCTCCATGCGGGCACGTCATCTGGAATTCGAGAGACATCATATTGACTCCCATTTTGGACCCTCACTTGTTAGATTGTTGGTGCGCATAATTTGCACTATTAACAACATGTTATAATCAGCTTCCATCTTTAAGCGGAATGTGAATACTATGTTGTTTTTTTCCCAACTGTACACGACAGTTGAGAAACCAAACCGCTTAACCGCTTAAAAAAAAGTCTATTTTTTTATTTATTGGCATTGTGAACGTATACATTGAATTTTTTTCAGACACAAACTGACTTTCGTAAAAAAAAGTCAGTTTGCAAAAATATATATATTAAAAAAAAAAAAAAATATTGGTATTACTAATGAAGGTTACAAGAAGCTGTGGTTTGGTCAAGAAAGGTTGCTCGCGTGTGGCTTCTACAGGAACTTCGCGTGCTTATAATATAATAGAAAATCAGTAGCGATGCACGTGGCTCAGAGAACCTCAGTGTATATTTGCTTCATTACTCCGTTTCGGCAGTACAGATTTGCTAAGACATAAGAAAATAGCTCGTGCTTGGAGCTTGGTGGTGAAAAAGAAAAAGGGGGGGGGGGGGGAAGGGGGTTTGATAGGCATTTTCATATAAAATAATAAAACTCCCAAAGAGGAAACGAGTGCCTTTTGCCCGTTCAAGTGTCGTCGATGACGCGAGTCCGACAAGGAAACACTGCGACGTCCGGAGCGTGATTCTGGAGAGGAGACGAAAGCCAAAGACGAAGCAAACAACGGAAGGGAGCAGCCGCGTGTCGGAAGGACAGCGACGACACACCCCGGTTGTTCTGATCTTCTAACAAGCGGCGAACCAGCCTCTTCCGTCCGATTGACGGTGCTATTCTTCCCGCGGTGAGATTGCACACGCTGCGCAACACTACGAAAGGTCTGGGGACAGTAAACAAAAATGCTTATAATTTCATTTTACCTTTGCGGTGACCCGATCTGACCCTACCGAATCAAATAATTTCCTACCTGATCCGACCCGATCTGATCATTTCCGACCCGACCCGACCCGACCCGACCCGAAGCGGGTCGGGTCTCGTGAAGCTTCAGCCTGTTTGCCGCTTGGGACGGTATTGGACAGGTGCCGGACGAGGTGACAACACCTCGTCTGGTGCAACACCAGACGAGGTGTTGCTAGCTGCCTCCATCTTAGCAGTACCAACGTGCGTGGCGCGTTACGTCGTGTGGTGTCATGAAGTTCTGGAGCAATTCGGGATGGTAGCAAATGCGTCCTATGCGCGCATACCGAAATGCTTTTTTTAAGCATAAAGTAAAGAAAATAAAGGAATATTTTAAGTATAGGTTTCGCGACAAACTAAGCGGAATCGCTTAACATTTCCCATCATCTATTACCACGGGTTTCTCAGCTAAGTGTAAAAAGAAAATATTATATATGAAGTGCGCAGCGCCGGATTCTAGAGAATGCCGCGATTCGTCACACGCTTCCCACTGTACTGAATTCTGCGAAAGAAAAGTAAATGTGCATTGATGCGATGAATAAGAAAACAATACGCAAAATAGTCTCCCCTTGCCGATAAGTCACTGATTGGGGTTTCTGTACAATAGGTTTGTATTTTTTTTCTGTCGAGAGGTGCTTCGTCAAGCTGCACTTTTGCAGCTTTTTTTTTCCCCGTTTCCATCGCTCATGTGTAACATGGGAGTAAATAAACTGAATTGAATTACTAAGCAAATTGATATACACTAGCCAAATGTGTAGTCCCCCCCCCCCCCCTTCCCAAGCGCTTGACCCATAAATTCACCTTTGGTCCGGATTGGCAATAAATAATAATAAAAAAAACTCAATATAAAATTCCAGATAGGCCAGCCGAACGACGTTCATTTAGAGTTAAGCGGAAGAAGCGTGTGCACGCCCTCGAATGCTTTCACTCTATCACCGAATGAAAGTTATTTACTATGAACTTGGGTAATACAACAACCTGGGAGCCTCACAAATCTACAACCTGACACCAAAAAAGGAAAACGAAGAAAAAAAAATTAGGGCTGGGCGTCGATTAAAAATTTTAACCCGATTAATCGCCACCCTTTAATCGATTAATCGGTTCCGTTGATTTTTATAAATAATATATTTAAAAGAATGCAACAACTCGTCTTGCCTTTGAACTCTGAAGACTTATTTTACTCTCTGTTACACGGCGCAAAGAATATTTAGAATTGAGGATGCATATATAGTTCAACGATTCAAAGGCTCCCATATTTTTGCTTCAGCTCCGAAGACAAAGAAGTTTGTCCACATTCTCCGACAGGAAGGCAAGAAGTCAGGGCTTGGGCGATGCTTTCTTCTTTTTTCAGAGAAAGGGGCCTCGATGAGAAGGCGTTGATTGTTGTCTGCGTTTTGGCGGATGGTCCTTGCTGCAGCGGCGTACATGGGTGCTTCGCTCGTAGGTGATACTGAAGCGAACTTGCGCTTCCACTGTACGAAAACGGCTTGTTACAGATGATGCAGTGGACTTCCTTGGAGTTAAAAACTTCACCGCTGGAGTTTACATTATGCCCAAACTTTCCCGCGTGAACTCGTCCATTTTTACGGGCCGAATACTGGAACAACTAACCATGGCGTCAATGTCGTTGTTAGCTTCCCAGCTTGTTTTTCTCCTTGTTTGTCTTGCCTGGGCAGAATGTGTAATAGATTCTCAACACGTGAAGTTTCGCGGTCGCGTGGGGATCAATTGCGGGCCCGGCTTGAACGTTTAGCCTCGGCAGAACTGGAATGTATATCCTCGAACACGTGGCGCTTCGCGAGGGCGAGAATTGAACCTTGCTCATAGCACCTGGCTGGGAACGGAACACCGCTCGGGACAGAACGACCGGATACGCGCCCGCAGCGTTTTTAAGGGGTGGGGGCATGAGCCAGCCCTAGTTCGGGCAGGTCGTCCAGGATAGAGCCATGCGTGCGTTCAGTTGACTTCTTTTTGAGTACCGATGAAAAAACCGATTAACCGGTTAAAAAGTTTGATCGCGATTAAAGCCTTAATCGATTAATCGGAAAGTTAATCGATCAATTGCCCAGCCCTAAAAAAAATAGGTAGAAAGAGACACAACATTTAAGGTTAAGTAAGGTAAAAGAAGATGCATAATACAATCAAATTTTGTACGTTTTTTTTCCCACAATTTAGAACTTAATTTCCACGTACGCCAAGAAGGTTTTTGTGTGGAACGCGGCAATGGTAGCACAGGGTGAGACAAGGTAATCTAACGAGAACACAATTTAAATGTTCAACAAAAAATAAAAAAAATAATACATTATTTTAGTAATATTTTGTATATTTGTCACTATTTGCAGCAACCAGAGCGCAGAACCGAGTGGTACATGTACACCTAGATACGCACATAGTAAAGGTTTCCTAAAACCAATACGGTTTGGTGCACCGTATTTTATCCGCTAAGAAATACAATTTAGAAAGAAATAGAAACGGCGTGTGCGCGTATTCTGTCTTTGTGTTTGTGCGTGTCCGTGTCCTTTTTTTCGAGAGTCAATTTCCTTGGTATCAGGTTTTAGTTATGCCCGCGGTTCACCGGCTGAACGGTAGTTATAATTAGGAATATCAAAACTACTTCAACGTTAATACATCCAGAGTCCGAATTTTGACATTTCAGTATTATTAAATTCACGATGCTGCACATTTCTTTCCCCTTGCTTCTATAATGTGATGATTTTTTTTGTGTGTGTTTTCGTGAAGAACACGATAAGGACGTGTTTTCCCCCAGAATTTGTGCAGTACATGCAGAGTTCTGTTTAAGTGAGTGTGGTGTTATGCACCACTTATGGGTACAGTAATACCACATCTTTATTTTCTTTTAACTTTACTTTTCCTGCCTTTGCAGCTTTTTTTTTGTGGCCGGTAGTATGTATAAATACATAAAAAAAAATATACCTCCGTCACCACTTTAATTTCAAGGCCGCGCTGGCTGGATTTTCTGCTGTGTCACGTACCAAAGGCCAGCTTGGGATCACAGGTTGGATACGACTGCGTTCGCTGAAAATCGTGTCCTCACCGACTGATTACGAATCCGAGCCGAGCGCTGACGCATAACTCATGTTCAAAATGTGTCCCAGCGTAAAAAAAAAAAAAAAAAAAAAAAAGTTACTTTTGTTCTTATCGAATTTTAGTCTCAGTGGGAATGTGGAGTACAAACAGTTCCGGCCCACTGTCCTTCGAACGCATACGACCTATTTTGGACAGAACATTAGTAAATAACACAAGGGGAGATACACGACACGAAAAGAAGCCCGTCGAACGAACAACTCTCTTCGGATCAGGACCGGAGGATTAACAAAATCCTTCGGTACCTTTTGTTGTTGTTATTATTACAACCATTGCGTCGACTGGGCAATCCAATTATCTGGATGACATCCGCAAACCTACACAAGGGCACTGATCGATTTCTGACTAACACTACGTTTAAGGGGGAAAAAAATACAGCCTGTATTTTTTTTTTTTTCAAGATCGTTGCAGCCGGTTAACTTTTATTATGACGATTAGTTTGATGAGCCCCTGTTTCGATAACCACAACAGCTTTACTATCCGGCTCTAGTCGGTGTATACGGGGATTTCAGTGTTAATTTTGAATACACTAGGGCGCAATAAAGTCGGCGCTTGTTTAACTGAAATATGATTGGTATCTATTGGCGCGTACTCTTTATGACCATGACTACGCCCCGTAAAACTGGCGAAAAATTCATCGGATAGAAGCAAAACTGTGGCGCCGTCCATAAATTAACTATTAAAAGCTATTTGAGTTACTGTTTATATCAAGTTCAGCAATCGAGTAATTCCGGAATTAGCGTTTCACTATCACTGATCATAAAAAGAAAGTAATTCGCACGTACTGCTGTAATTTTTGTGAGGTCGTATTCGCCAAAAATGTAAGAAAATGCCTATCTCAATTAAGCCCTTTCCCAGAGGCGTTAAGATAATGCCTTTCACAATTTTTGTCAAAGACAGCATGACAAAGCAGTTTCCGGCCACCAGCAAATTTGTCCTCTATAGTAGCTCGTACACACCTCTTCCACGACGGCGCCGCCATCTTCAATGTTGTCACACATAGTATGAGCGAAAACATTGTTTTCGAAAATGGGGTTTTAACGCAACCATGTTCCCATTTCAAATTCAATAAACACTCTCGTTTTTTGTTTTTTTTTTTAGTTAGCAAGTAAACGATTTCTTTCCGGAGCCTTTGCGGGTCCGTATAAGCAGAATCATTCTTTTTAATGGCGCGACATTAATTAAAAAAAAAAATATTTTCAATCGTAGTCAAGACGCGGTCCCCGAGAATAGATAGAAAAAAAAAAATGAAAGACGTTTACAACACCCTGTAACGCCGAATTAGAGCGCAGCTCTTGAGGAGGAGGAGGGAAGGGTACTGAGGAGAGGGTATACCCCTCCTCCCTCCTCTTCCTCCCCTCCTCCCCGCGCGTTGCATCATGGGAAATGTGCCATAATGCACCGCGTAATTACGCCGACGCCGCTCAAGCCGGAAACGGGCGCCTAACAGCTGCGCTCCAAAATAAAATTACTATTGTTGGTCACATGTTATCAGTGGTATAATTATCAGAATAACACGATAACAGCGCCGCCCTTTAGCGACGAGTCAAAACATGAAAGTTGATTTAAAGGGATACTTCAACGAAATTTGAAGTATACCCGTCGTGTTCAGAAATCGGCTGAACATGTTCCAGAATATCCGTACATGACAATCGCAAGTTTGTATTCTGAGCCTGGTGGCTGTATTTTTCGTTATAAACGGCCCACTCTGGCAAGCGCTCGGAGAGCAGCCAGCGGAGAGCACGTGACATCCGTCGCAATCGTGACGTAGATTGTCTCGGGACGAGCAAAGCTGCGACGAGGCTGACGTAAACAGGATGTTCTAGCCCCAGCCACCGAAGCGGCCGAAGCACGCCAGTGGTCGGGCCATCGCAACCAACCCCAAAGCTTCTTTAGAGTAAATTTTGAGTGACGTGTTAATTCTCTATAACCTTGTAGATGGACAATAGCGACGTCTGGGGCAAACAAAAGAGAGTCCCGGTGAGAGGGTAGTTCCTCCTTCAGCTCTTCTCTCGTGGCGGCCGGAGGCGAGACAGGCATCGTCACTACCTGTCAAGGTTCCTAGACGGGCACTACAAACGAGGCTTTAGCGACATCCACCCGGTGCTCTTTGCTCATCGTTTAATTCGTTTTAAAATTCCTTTTTGTGTTATTTTTAACGGGAGATTGGCGTGCCTGATGCGATACTGCTGCCTTGAACGCGAAGGGACCAAGAAATAAGCGCCGAAATTTCGTTGTAGTACCTCTTTAAATAGCTTCTGCGAAATAGCACTCCGTAATGGCGGCACAGGCCCTCGCGCGACTCCACATGAACCAATACGTGCAGCCGTGCAGTTTCCGGAGTGCCCGCTGCGGGAGAAATGGCGGCGTTGCGGTCGCCAATAGTTCGGTTGGCCGGATCTCTTCAGCGACAAGTGCGAGGAATGTGGTGGTGTTGAAGGTGGCTGGGCGCATACGTATTGGATGTGCCCGAGCAACCCGATACCAGCCACGCTCCAAAGCAGACTGGACGATCAAGACGAAGATCTTCCCTGGTGTGTGCTCCTGGCCGCAGAGGACTACGAAACACAGTTGGCAGTGATTCTAAGGACACTAGAAATAGAGCATCGGTTAAAGACCCGATTGTCGGAAAGAAGATCCCTCCCTTATTCCCCTCCCTAACGAACCCTCGTTTTGAGCATAAGCCCATTTAATAAGGTTCAATAAAGTTGTTGACTGACTGACTGACTCTCGAGTATACGGATAGGAGCCACTTTTTCAAAGCAGGCTCTATGGCAGTTTCCCAACTGAGTTGTTCAGTAACGTGATGACAGAGTTTGTCTGCGAACACGCGTAAAGCATCACTGCTTCGCGCATATGTACGTTTAAAACTGTCTGTCCGAGAGTTTGTGTGTGTGACAAATGTGACAGGACCGCCGTACAAAGAGGAAACACGCATCGGACAATGCCTGCAGGCTCTTTTTTTTTTAAAGCTATGAATGAACAGTGTAACGGAGGCTTTAGTCTAGACAAACAGTATTGCGCTGTACAATGGTTATTAAACAGCGACAACGAACTGCGCGCGGTGAAGTGCGGAAGGGGGAATATAAAGTAACGGAAGACAGTTAAAATACAGCCGTGTGTCTTGTTTAATGACGTAGTTTGTACACGCGTCACTGTCATTTTAGCAACCCGCCGTGAACTAGTATTTTCTACTGATATTGCTATTAAATAATGACGTCTACACGCGAATACGCGCTCGGCTGTTAGGAGCACGCGTTTTGCTAGCATTTTTTTTATCAATATGTATATATTTTGATGATCGTAATATCAACCTGCATCGTTTAATAACACCAGGCGCCGCGAGTAGCAGACGATAATCAAGAAGCATAGCAGACGAAAAGCTACGCTCACCTGCCGTCTGCGGCGGACGATCTGACAGCCACCGCAGCGTCTGTCGGGAATTTCGTAAGCTCCATTCAATCGCGGCGGTGGTTCGGAGCCGGCTGGCTTGGCGACTACCAGTAGGGTCCTCCCAGCGTAGCACAATTTCGGAAAGGCGGCGGCTAGAGGGTCCGGTTAGGCCTCGTGACGTGGTCAGCCGACTAGTTAGCGACGGCGATCGTCGGGCCCGATTCCATGCCGCAGCCGCTCAGCCGCGCCGCTCAGATCCGACGGTGCGCTGTGGGGCAGCCGAACCACCGCGGCCGGAAGATGCTCCCGTCGCCATCTTGCTTGCGTCCGCATCCCTGAGAGGAGGAAAAACGGAGGGAAAAGGAAAGAAAGCGGGAGAGGAGAAATTTAAAGGGGGAAGAGAAAAGAAAACGAGAAAGAGAGCAAAAAAGAACCGAGCGGTGGCGCTGCGGTCGCTCCAGCATGCCTAGATTTGAGAGTGTTTCAAACTGGTCGATTGGCGTCACGTGACAAGCAACGCACGCATGCGCACAAAAGGTGTGCGCCATGAAATTGCAAAAAGAAAAACGCTCCATAGGTTGAGTTCCTTCCTTTCTTAATTCCAGGGCTCTCTATGTTGCTCTAGAGAGCCTATTTTTGAGAGGGCGAGTGACGGAAACCATCGAGAGCCACGGAAACCATCATGCGCATGCGTGAGTTGCGGCGTTGCGAGGAGGAGCTGGGCGACGCCTGGACAAACTTGCAGACGATCGAATCCTGCGGTCTCCTTCTCGCAGCTTGTATTGCAAACGCGGCCCACCACAAAGCAGGTGACCTCCATCGAGCAGACGGATACTCTCTCGAATCCGGGCACGCTCCATCGCACCCAACGTCACGTTGTTTTTGCTGGTTTCGTCGCTTCTTTTGTTAGCGGGGAAACCCCCAACCCTCCCCTGCGTGACGTAAATGCGGTTGACGGCACCAACGGCACTATGCGCTTGGGCTCTTCGGCGCGTGGTCTTTATTTTTCCAGGTGTTAGATGAAAGAGTCGACGGGTGAAAAACAGGAGCAGAATACCGTGCACTCAATTTTTAGAATGCGCCCCCCGTTTTACCAGCCTCATTTACCAGAAAGGAGCGCGTTGTATTATATTTTAAGTTTCTGAAAAATGGGGAAAATGGCGGCCGACAGAACCATCGAATACATGAAGCTGTATGAGGCCAGTTACCGAAAACGGGCAAAAATGGGCCCAACTTTCCATTGAAAACTTAAAATTACCCTTAAATTTTGAATAAAATAACGGTTAGTGCTGAAATTTTGACACCTGGTTCGGACCTCTAGCGCTACGCTTAAACTGAGAATGAGCGTTCGGCGACGCATAGTTTATTTGTGCGGAAGGGTACATGTTTGTTTTGCTTCTTCAAGTATTAAATATAAGTTTAAATTTATGTTATATCTGCACATTTCAGCCTCTACAGCAGGGGTCTCAAACACGCGGCCCGCGGGCCGCATGCGGCCCGCGACTCTCTGGGATGCGGCCCGCAAGCCTCCCTCGGATTCGAGACCCCGTTCTTATGCCTTGTGCGTTATTAATAATAGTTCTATATTGTCGATTCATTTTCGCTCGAAAACGAGCTCTGCTTATATAACATGTCCACACATTTTGTATTATTCTGTTTTCTTTTGGACGGAGTACTACTTCGCCTATATATTTGCTTCTCGGCCCTTTCTCATGTAAATCAACCGAAACGGCACTACCACTACTAGGCCACAAGTGCGAGCTCTTTGCTCAGGGAGGCATCCCGGGCGCACAAACTCTTGCTCAGCAGGAGCAACTGCCGAAGATAAAGCTACAAGCCCGGGCTCTAGCCGACAGGAGTACATTTAAAATGGAAGTATTCTCTTATAATGCTGCTATAATAATCCCCAGGAAAGAAAAAAACTGCCATGTGAAGATATTTCTCTTATGCCTGTTAAGCCTAGTGATTTGTCCGACGGGTCAAGGACGGTGTGCTTGTTCTCGATCTGTTGAAAACTGCCAGTAAATTCGTGTTTTAAATATTTTTATACCATCAGGCGTGGGTCCCAAGTAGTCATATTTGCACACGAAAGCTAAAGATGACAAAACGTTGAGCTTACAAAAAAGTAGAAAGCACAAGGTTCCTTCTCTAGAAAATATCTGGGGTGTTACTGTGACAGTCGACGTTTGCAGCGTGAAACAACACCGCTGTTTGTTTGTTTATATTTTTTATCCCAAAATAGTAAAACATTGGCCCGAAAGGACGAGCGCCAATGGAGAGGGGGGGGGGCTTGGCTTCTTTTGGCCCTCGTCCTTTTGGGGGTGAGCAATCTGGCCCCCACACTTGAATGAGTTTGAGACCCCTGCTGTACAGAGTTCATCATTTTCACGGGAAGCTAAGCTTACAGTCAAAATTATTTTTTTTCTTCTTTGCTTTATTTTGATGAATGCCTTACTGGGAATATTTTTGGTCAATGTACAGTCAATTCAGAAGAAAGCAGTACGTTTCCTTTTCAGCCGCTACGACGGAGATTTCTCACCCACCTCTAACCTTACCACATTAGACCCGAGTCCCCTTTCTGCGCCTCGTCGCATCAAAGCTATGAAGTTCCTCTACTTTATAATTAACTCACCTCGTTTCACCTCATTAGGTTCATATGTAAACTTTTGCCATCCGGCATCTACAAGGAGCAACCACGACTTAATTCACTCCTTTAATGCGCGTGCCGATATGCTCAAATGCAGCTTGTTTGCCCGAGCAATTGAAATTTGGAACTCATTACCCGGAAATATTCGATCACAATCGCCTGAAGAATTTTTGTGTGCCGTTGGATGCGGTTAGTGTTGATATTTGTTTTGTGTGACGTTTTTTTAAACCTTGTATTATTGCACTTGTCTCATAGTCCCCACGCCTGCAACAGTCCTGCACTGTGTAAAAATAAACAAATAAATAAAATATCACGAATTATTGGGTGATTATTATTGCATCCTGCATCCCAATTAATCGGGAGACGTGGATTGCTGACTCAGTCACTTGAACTGGGGGATGTGGATTGATGAGAATGATATCCCAAGTTAATTCGGTTGTTACGCCTTCCAATTGATTCGAGATATGTGTCATATGTGATACACAGCTGACGGAGCGGGGCGATGGAAGCGACACGGGACCAATTTCTGCATTTTATTACCTGACCCCGATAGCTGCGCAGTGGTATGCGCAGAAAGCGTTATCACGTGGTGTCAGACCGACGGATGACTGGACCAAGGAGCATGTAAATCCACCACCTTGTCAGCTTAGCGGTGAACAAATTATAGACCCCTTCAATTATTACGCTCCCTTACGGTCGATCTAAAAAATACCGCACAGTGGCGTGTGCAAATAACGCCAACAAGCTGAATGAGGGCAAACAATACAATACTTCGCGCTCTTGTCTGTCTACTTCCTCGTCCTTGTAATATTTGCGCCTCTTTAGGCAATACTTAGAAGAACGGGAAGAAAATAGGCTAAAGAAAGGAAAAAGGAATGCAGAAATCGTGAAACATACTATGGAATTACAATAGATATGAAGTTGTTAGGGGAATATGGAAAGGGGTCATGGTCCAGTCGAGCTTAGAGACCCGGCAGACGAGTGTGGGTAGACTGACACGGGGGGCATGTGGGAATACACCAGATGAAGGAGCGCAGGAAGACATGGGCCGGGCATCTTTCGAGGCTAGAGAGGCGATCCGTAAGTTTAAATTTGAACAAAGAGTGGACACAATTGACGATACACGATGGGCGAGAAAGGTATATAAGCATCTATACACGAAAGGTCTGAACACCAAATAGACAAACCGAACCCGACAACTGAAATTCAAATACCAACAGTCATGGCCGGTGCAGAGCAGACTACCTCCATGAAAAAGGAAGCAAAAGAAGCCGAGGGAAAGGTTTGGGAGGAAATAATGCAGAGGGAAATAAGGAAGAAATATTGGTATGGTACTTCATGGGGGAGCTCGTTGTTATTCGAGGCTAGAACGGGAATACTGAGGACATATAGGACAAAGTATGAGGAAATGGATACGCGCTGTGCCGTATGCCAAGGGGAAGACGAGACAATACAACATGTTGTGTTGAGGTGCACAGGACTTGCTCCCTCTCTCCTGGAGGGGGTGACGGATTTTGCCGGAGCGCTGGGGTTTGCAGACGAGAATCGAAGAATGGGTGATAAGTGCATTTTAATAGCAAAGAGGAGATTGGAAGACTGGCGGAAATAATCAAGGGAGAATTGAATGACGTGCAACTAAGTGACACAGCTGGGGACAGACGGGACAGAGGAAAATTTGGACTCACTCCCGCGTGGCTCCGGCTCAAAGTCTCCACCCTGCCTCCCAGTGGGCCCGGCGCCGGGGCAGGGGCTTCCCCAGGAATGGAAATTAGGGGGGTGTCTAAATTTTTAGGGGGGTGGGTAGGGGGGGCATTAAGAATAGAGGAGTCGTTGCTAATTATGGAGGTGCCTCCAGAAAAACAAGGGGGGGGGGGGGGAGAGGTGTACACCCCCCCTGGGGGGTGTGTAGGGAAATCACTGTGCCGGGGTAACGCTGACTAGGTTTGACCAGAGGAAAATTGGCGACTCCCTCGCAGGGAAAAGAGGCCGGTGGTGATGTTTTTAGTTTCTTTGTCCGATCCCAAAGGTCCTCCTGCTGATATCCCACACCGCCTGGTGATATGTTACGAGATTGCAGACGGTAAGCTAATTGACGAAGGAAAGAAATCATACTTTTGGTTCTTAATCTTTAGGCTAGGTGACGCAAGCTACCGCACTCTATGAATGGTACAGCCGTTACAGAGCCGTATATGTAGAGAGTTTGGTCAATGGGAGGCGCGGGCAGAGCCAGAGCGTGCGGCAGACTCGGAAAGAGGGCTTGGCATGCTCTCTTGACCAACCAGAAGCCGAAAAGAATCCCCTAGCGGTGGTAGCGAGAAACAGTTCTGATCAAAGGTCTATGTTCGTAAATGGTTTTAATAAGCGCGTAAGAGTGAAGTGTAGTAACTCTTTGTAGTTGAAAATAGGGTGCACGTGTTATTTTGATCATGATCATGCAGAAAGATGGAAGAAACGAATGCGCCGTTCAACTCTGTTTTGCTCGGACAGAGTGTGACCGCTCGGACGGCAGATTCCCGGCCCTCGGCGCTTGGCGTACGGATTATGTCGATCGTTCCGCTAGTCGCACTCTTCCACCTTAATTTTGAATGAGCATGATTGAAACATCACGTGTACCATATTTTCAGTCATCGAGGGTTACTCCAATGCAGTTATCAGGTTTGTTTCTCGCGACCACCACCAGGGTATTATTTCCGGCTTCTGGTTGGTCACATTCGAATTTCTGAAGACGCCCTGGAACACGCCCAGCCCGCTTTCGGCCAATGGCGACTCCTCATTTGTCTCCTATACTTCCCAACGATTGACCAAACTCTCTACATTGTGGGGGTTCTGCATTTAGCTTTAGCTACCAACACAGGTACCGATAGAGTAACCAAAGGGTTGTCTCAACAGCGGCGGCGATCTCAAAGGAGCCGTCAAACCTAGTAGCGCGGTCCCCACATCTCCGCGGCAATGTAGACGACGTTTAGGGACCGTGGGTCGGTTCGATTAATTACCTCCGTCGGTGCCAATGATCGACTACCTTGTCTCACTCTCTCGAATATAGCGGAAGAGAAGACACACGTACCAGAGTAAAGACAGTCCAAGAGCATTTATTAACATACTCTTCTAAATGAACTACGATGTCCCCATCCAAAATGCCCCCCACGCCGGCAAGGTAAGAAAAGGTCCTTACCTGCCAGACGCGGGGTTCCCGAGAGCCGAGACCGGGGAAGCATCGGAGAAGTCGCCGACACACGTCCTATCTCTTTCGCGGTCACCCGGACGAGTCCCTTTCCCGAATGCGGGAAAACAAGAGGCGAAACCTCCTCGCCTGTCAACAGTGATCTGCAGCCGAGTGGGGGAACGGAAATCGGTCCCCCCGAGAGAGAGTGAGAGGAGAGTCCCCCAAGCCAGGCGGCCCTCCGCCTCACGAACAGGTCAGAGCTCACGGCGAAGGAGGCCGAGTGTTCCGACCTGCGGCCGTTATCGCAGCCATCGGGGAAGGGAGACCTTAGGAATCCCCACATCCCCCCCTCCTTAAAACGGTAGGTGGGTCTCAAGAAAGAATAAAGGAGGCCCACCTGCTCTCATAAAATAATATATAACTCTGCGCACCCCTAACAAATACACGCGACACCCAGCGCGCGTCTTCACAGTGTCCGCCGTCAACAGCTGGCCCGCAGGACCAAAGACCCGGAAAGTTCAAGTCCAGGTGCACGAACGCGGCCATCACGACCTTGCACAGCATCACAGGCGCCGTGCTGACGCCGCTGCACCCAGGTGTCGCGGTACGAGCTGGCTGCAGTGGAGGGGCAGTCAGGCGGGCGTGAAGGCGGAAGCACCAAAAAGACCAACGACCGCCACCCACCAGCGGAGACCAGCTGGGGAAGTCCCAGACACGCTGCCCGGGGGGTTCGGCGCCATCTCGGCCGCAGTGGGCTGGTGAAGGGGGGGAGGGGGGTGGACGACCTCGGAGCAGACCTGCGAAGTCGTAATGCGCCAGCAGCCAACACGCCCAGAGCCGGCCGTATACCTCCCCAAAGGGAAGAAAGGGCGCCGCAACCCCCAAACGAGGGGGCGTGCGTGACCGACGCTCGCCTGCCTCGGGCCGCAAAGGCGGCAGAAACGGGCAGGAGCAAACGACAAACAAAACCACAAAAAAAAAGGTGGTCAGTTGGTCAACGGTGACAGGAAGGCGCTCAGTTGGGAAACGGACCCGACGAGCGGCCAGAGGACATATGCCAGAGTGACACGCTTCGACACCGGAAGCAGAAGCCATAAAAGGGAGCCCCTCCGTTCGAAAGGCGTCCACATACCAAGCAAGCTAATTGAGTTCGCTTAATGTGGACACCGGGGAGAGAGCTTCTAGGAAAAACGCCGAGTTCTCAATCCTTTGCGCAGGCAGCTAACACAGAGGCTGCCTACAATACCCGGTTTTATAGTTACCGGAAGAGTCCGTTGACTATAAGTGGCCAAAAACAGATAGCAGTCTGCAGCTGGCCCGTCTTCTGAAGTCGAGGTAAATTGATACGGGGACTTCGAAGGGGCGGATAGAAACAAACCGCCATGCATGCGCGTCTGCGAGTGGGGAAGACGCAAGTTCCCGCGCAAAATAGCCGCCATCTTGCTCCCCACGGAGGAAGACAAAAGGGGCCGCAGCTCACACGCTCAAACCTGCTAGCCTCGCCAAAAATTTGAGTTAGCTAGCTTACCGAGGCTAGAAAAACATGTCTTGCACTCGATACGGCTTGATCAAGGGCTCACAACGGTGTGGGCCCTTCTTTTGAGGCAGGGCCAGGTTTCAGAGCAACATAACTGCTGAGAGTCTTAGAGTCACTCTTCCACCTGGATTACGCGAGTCTGACCGATACCGCCAAAGGGCGCTCTGGCTACATGGCGCCCGGGTTTCAGAGCAACATAACCTCCGAAAGTCTTTGAGTCACTCGTCCACCCAGATATTGTCACAGTGCGCCTCAGACCGCGTAGCGCCACCACCATGAACGAAAAACTAGTGTCGTTCTTGGAAAACAACAACAGGCTGCAGGAGTGCGTTGGCACCAAGCAGATACAAATCTTTCCCGAAGAAAACCCTCCGCGCCCACTGCAATACCAGCAGTGAATACAGCGCGCGCGTCAACAGTGTGCAAACTGCTTCTCGACGCCGACGGTTACGCGGCCCGGCTCCCGAAGCCCGTCAGTAGCAGTACCAGCTACTTATCAACGTTATTGGCAGGCGTACCGTCCGACTCTAAATGAGTGTCCGCGACTACTCCGAGTCAAAGAAAACGCGAATATTTACATTCCCAGATTGCGCTGCTGATCCTTCGCTACTCTTCTCTGCCAAGCCTCGCTGCCCGTCGGACATAAAAGTCCACCCGGTTCTCAAAAACATCATCAAAACTTCTATATACATTTTCCTCTCAGGACAAGTTGTTGGTGGCGCGCTAGGAACCCAAATACACAAAGGTGAAGGATTCGCCTCAAGCATGGAGAACAAAGGTCCTCCCGCAACAACGAATGTTGCTTAACGCACGCCAATTCAAAACAGGAACACGCGTACGAATCATACTGCGCTCGCTCAAAGGAGTGGCACTGCGGGTGGCCGACTCGGCATTAATCGCTCAACTATAAGTGGCGAGATCAGGACACTCGTGGTACGCGGCGATCAAAGGCAACGAAATGCTGGCAAAGGCCGGACAAGGGGACGGAGGCCAGGAGCCACGACCACGATAAAGGAAGCCGTGGCCCCACGTTGGGCGCCATTTTATGTGGGATTTTGCTAGCTACCAACAAACACAGGTACCGATAGAGTAATCAAAGGGCTGACTCAACAGCGGCGATAGCTCAAAGGAGACGTCAAACCTAGTAGCGCGGTTCCCACATCTCCACGGCAATGTAGACGACGTTTAGGGCTACGTTACCGCGGGTCGGTTTGATTAATTACCTCCGTCGGTGCCAATGATCGACTACCTTGTCTCACTCTCTCGAATATAGCGGAAGAGAAGACACACGTACCAGAGTAAGGACAGAGTCCAAGAGCATTTATTAACGTACTCTTCTAAATGAACTACAATGTCCCAATCCAAAATGCCCCCCGCGCCGGCAAGGTAAGAAAAGGTCCTTACCTGCCAGACGCGGGGTTCCGGAGAGCCAAGACCGGGGAAGCGTCGGAGAGGTCGCCGACACACGTCCGATCTCTTTCGCGGTCACCCGGACGAGTCCCATTCCCGAAAGCGGGAAAACAAGAGGCGAAACCTCCTCGCCTGTCAGCAGTGATCCGCATCCGAGCGGAGGAACGGAAATCGGTACCCCCGAGAGAGAGTGAGAGGAGGGCCCCCCAAGCCAGGCGGCCCACCGCCTCACGAACAGGTCGGAGCTCACGGCGAAGTCGGCCGAGCGTTCCGACCCGCGGCCGTTATCACAGCCATCGGGGAAGGGAGACCACATGAATCCCCACATCCCCCCCTCCTTAAAACGGTAGGTGGGTCTCAATAAAGAATAAAGGAGGCCCACCTGCTCTCATAAAATAATATATCTCTCTGCGCACCCCCAACAAATACACGCGACACCCAGCGCGCGTCTTCACAGTGTCCGCCGTCAACAGCTGGCTCGCAGGACCAAAGACCCAGAAAGTTCAAGTTCCAAGCACTTGACAGTCGTCGCCACAGCACCGCAGAGCATCACAGGCGCCGTGCTGACGCCGCTGCACCCAGGTGTCGCGGTACGAGCTGGCTGCAGTGGAGGGGCAGTCAGGCGGTCGTGAAGGCGGAAGCACCAAAAAAGACCAACGACCGCCGCCCACCAGCGGAGACCAGCTGGTGGGCGGTAAACTATGTCTCAACAGCGGCGGCGATCTCAAAGGAGCCGTCAAACCTAGTAGCGCGGTCCCCACATCTCCGCGGCAATGTAGACGACGTTTAGGGCTACATTACCGCGGGTCGGTTCGATAAATTACCTCCGTCGGTGCCAATGATCGTCTACCTCGTCTCGCTCTCTCGAATATAGCGGAAGAGAAGACACACGTACCAGAGTAAGGACAGAGTCCAAGAGCATTTATTAGAACACTCTTAAAATGAACTACCATGTCCCCATCCAAAATGCCCCCCGCGCCGGCATGGTAAGAAAAGGTCCTTACCTGCCAGACGCGGGGTTCCGGAGAGCAAAGACAGGGGAAGCATCGGAGAAGTCGCCGACACACGTCCTATCTCCTTCGCGGTCACCCGGACGAGTCCCTTTCCCGAATGCGGGAAAACAAGAGGCGAAACCTCCTCGCCTGTCAACAGTGATCCGCAGCCGAGTGGGGGAACGGAAATCGGTCCCCCCGAGAGAGAGTGAGAGGAGAGCCCCCAAGCCAGGCGGCCCTCCGCCTCATGAACAGGTCAGAGCTCACGGCGAAGGAGGCCGAGTGTTCCGACCTGCGGCCGTTATCGCAGCCATCGGGGAAGGGAGACCTTAGGAATCCCCACATCATATACGGCTCTGAGCCGTTAGCATCAGTCCATCCATCAGCTGGATTGCGCTGCATGTCGAAAAATCGCCTTTTTAGAGCGTTGCAGAGGCTTGCGACAGCGTGCTGAAGACACGTTTTCTACTCGTTCGTCGTCATTAGCCGAAGAAGTTTTTTAAAACCTTGTGTAAACGGTAAGACTTGCCTTTGAGAACACGTGCAAAAATTTACGAAAGCGCAGCACCGCAGAAAAAGGGCACAACTCGTCGAAAGCAAGTTTCGCCGGTCTCGCGGCGTGATCAAAGCTCCTTTTGATCCCCTTGAAAAGGTGATTTTTCGACATGCAAAATGGCCGTCCGGTGGCCGCACTCACGGAGCGTGGATGCGTGATCTAGCAATTGTCATAAAGATCAGTGATACTCAGTTGCAGGAGACTGTATACAATTGATAGACTTGCCATTTTTTTGTGTCTTTTGCGCACGCCACTGTGCAGTATTTTCAGATAGATAGATCATAAGAGGGCGTAATTTTTGTAGGGGTTCATAAGGAGACACATTACCCAAATTAATTGGGTTGGTGGCAAATTCTGGCGTGTTGCACGCACACGCGCGCGCGCACAAACACACACACACGAAACAATTTGGGTGAGTCACAGGTTCCGTTTACCTGCATATTGTTTTGATTGGTAACGTATGCGTTCTCTAGCCCGGTTTGTTTTAAAACTGTTTTTATGAGGTGGTGGCCTTGCGTGGAGCTTACCAAAAACGCTGTATTGCAGTGTTCAAACCTTTGGATGCCGCCAAGCCCGTCGCTTTTCGCGCAGTCACGGACCTCTGCCCGAGCATCCAGGACTTCCGGTGCCACCTTAGGAGGCTGGGGTACCAGGAAGGCCAGTTGGTTGTCTTCCAGCGTGTCCCCGGTACCAGGCTGACATTGGTACTGGCCAGACGGCTGGTCCCCCTGGCCAGACAGGACCGCAATGGATGGACTGGGCACTGCAGACCACTGGTGCTGGTAGGGACGATGTCACGTGCATTGCTGTTGTCATTTTCTTTCTTCTTTTTGAACACCTGAGGGTGTTCCTTGAGTTCCATGTGTTAGGCGTGAAGGAAGAGGAGATATGCACGCGAGTGGGTCGGCGGGAAAAGAGGACAAAGAAACGGACGATCACGAACTTGATCGAACGATGTTCGACCAAGTTAGGAGCTTCCAGGCGTCTGATCCTGAATGCCAACGACTTCAGCTACTTCCAAAACAAGGAGAAAAGTTGTTTTGAAACTGAACGGGATCCTCGTACGAAAACTTATTCGTAGCGGACGACAAATCACACGAATTATGGTACCTCTTGCACTGCACACGATCGTAATGCCATGTCTTGATAAACTCGGACATATGGACCTAAGGAAATTGTCAGATCAGATTTTGAATAGCTACTGGTGGCCATTCATGACCAAAGACGTCGCATGCTATGTTCGAGCGTGTGATATATGTAGGCTCCTCTCGGCGCCGAGGAACATGGCGGCGCCTGAGGCGTCTATATCGTCGGCGGCCGCAGCCTCGGCAGTAGCGAAACTTGACCGTCCACGCCAGTACGCCGCAGACCAACTAAAGGAGCGGAAGAGCTACACTCATGCTTTCGCATTCACAACTCTAGAAGTGCTTAGGTGTCCTCGGAATTGTTTGCCGGCTGACATTGTTTAGAAATATAAACCAAAGCAAGTTTATTCGGTCATTAACTGTTAGGGAGTGATTCTGAATAGTATTCAGCGAAAGTAGAAAAATTGTTTCATTGCCCTTCAACGGTTTGATGAAGCTAACACATGGTTCGTCAGCGGTAGCGGTGCACTGCAGCTCGGATCATGTGGAACGAAAGCTCACGTTGCAGGACCCAGGGATCTTCAGGCTTCAATCCCCAACCCCTGTCCTTTTCGATGAGCTAGATTAGCATCGTACCGGCGTGCGGTCGTGTACGAGTCACGCTGCCTAAACATCTGTGGCCTAATTTATTGTTTGTTTATGGCGTACCGAAAGCCTGCGTATGATCCAACTTATGGTTTACTCGTTTATGAATGCTTTCGGAAATAATATACTCATATATGTGAACGCCTTGTCCCTGTCGTTTGTGTTAGGCGCATTGTCCCTGTCGTTTGTGTTATTTTCTCTTGTCCCTGTCTGTTTGCGCTTTTAAACCTTATACCTACCATGGACCAACTAGCCCAAACCAAAGTTTTAATGAATGACTTATTTTTCGCGGGCTCAATATTTCGCGATTTAGGTCAAAGCGGAAGTTTTGCACTATAAAAAGGGTGTAGTGGGTACACCCACAGGGGGTGTAAGAGATGCCACATACACTACACCCATAAAGGTGTACAGGTACACCTCAAGACGAGGTGCATACATACACCCTTTATTCAGGGTGCATATGTGCACCCTTTTAGACACCTTCAGCATTCGGGGGTGCACAGATACACCCCATATTGGGGTGTGTCACTACTCCTTTCTTACACCCTCTCTGTCGTTTCAGTGTGCAGGTACACCCCAATTTAAGTTGTACAAGTATTCCCTTCTCTACAGCCACGCAATTTTTTGGGAGTAAAAATACACCCACCAACAGGGTTTACTACTACACCGTTGTTTACACCCACCCCGCTCATAGGGAACAGAGATACACCCGCCAACAGGGTTTACTATTACACCGTTTTTTTACAGCCACCCCGCTCATAGGGAGCATAGATACACCTCATTCAATGGTGTACCATTACACCTCTTTGTGCACCCACCTCAAGGAAACCTGTAAAAAATGTACGCGCCCAGGTGGTTGCAAAAAGGCAGGAAGCAAACACAAGGGATTGTTTTCAAATCTCCAAGAAGTTTATTAGACAGCCTATTCCTTAAACAAGTACAAACGTGAGGGCAATCCGTGATGTGAAGATGTACAACGAAGCTGTTACAGAACTGAGAAGATTACTGAGCAAACAAGAATCGGGGTGATTCTTAGGTAGTGTCTATTCTCCCAGCAGCCGGCAGAATTATTTACCCGAAATTCTGCCGGCAGTCGCCACTCATTGGTGATACAATCACTTCATCGAACGACGTTTCATCGACACGCGATGTTTCATAGACAGCTTAGATTAGCTTTCCTATATTAGCTTCTCTTTTTTTTTGTAATGAGCCGCCCTACACTATATGCGCAAAGTGACATGTACGGGTGGCACAGGTGGGGTAAAATTTTTGTAATGAGCCGCCGCAGACTGTCGCCACGAAGCGACGTGAACGGGTGGGCTGGGTTGGTGAGCACGCGCCTCAGAGACACACACGCGACGGAATGTTCCCTCAGCGTGCATTTCACGTAACGAGTGACGATGAAACGTTAGTGTCGACGAAACGCGTCTACAAAACGTGTATCAACGAAAAGTTGTCCATGACACGCGTTTTCACAAAACGCCGGGAGAATAAGAAAGCCAGTATTCTACCTGCAGTTATCACCTGATTGTAGACAGCTAATGGCAGGCGACTGCTGATAGAATTCCGGGGAAATTATTCTCCTGGCTGCTAGGAAATAGACACTGCCTAATTTTAGAGGTAATCCGGAACGAAACGGTCAATTGCTGCAAAGGAGTAGGTAGCAGCGCACTTACGATGAAAATACCGGACTTGAAATATGTAATCCGAGATGTTGACACGGGCTCACTGAAGAACAACCACACAAACACAAAAACGAAAAAAGGGGGTCTTTGATGATTCAACACAATGTGGCAGAAGCATTAATTTGCCAAACCGAACATTAAACACATCACATGAATTCCTTGGGCTTTTTTGAAGAAATCGCTTGTTGCCGATGTACGCGTAGGACTTTTCAGACACTGGAAGCCTTGATTAAAATAAGAACACCGACTTCACATAACAAGAAAAACAACTTCATTAAACGTTTCGCCTCCCATGCGGGAGGCATCATCAGTACATACACAGGAATGAGAGAGCTTCGGTCAACGCAGTCCTATTTATCGGGAAGGTCCATATAAGCTTCCGGGAGGGGGCCACGGTTCTTGTTGCACGCCGTCTTATCTCCGCGGATGAACCATGACTCAAGTAGTTTGCGTGGGCCCCACCTATCCTCCTTCGCCAAGGTCGTCGCGGCTGTGAAGTCAAAGGTGTGTCCTGTGGTCCACGCGTGGTTGACCAGCTCCGTCTTGAGACGGGTGGCGTTCGTGGAATACTTGACGTCACGTTGGTGTTCTTTCATCCTGGTTATCTTCTTGCGTCCGGTCTCCCCAATGTACGAAGACCCGCAGTCCTGGCAGGGGATCTTGTACACAATGCCTTTCTCCGTATCCGTAGGGGTGGGGTCCTTTGGCTTGGACACAATGCTTGCTATAGTTCGGTACGGTTTATACACAGTTCAAATACCTACAGGTTTTAGGGCGCGGCTTAGCGACTCAGACGCTCTCTTAACGTACGGAATGCACAAGACATTACGTTCTTTGTCGGCTGGATTGGAGTGCGTTTTTCGTTTCGTCTGGTTGATTACCTCATCTACAAAGCGCCCGGGGTAGTTTCGCTTTTGCAGAGACTCTTGTACACGTGCGAGCTCATTAGCGCAATAGGTCGCGTTAGAGGGCACAGTGTTTGACCTGTGAAACAAATCCAAGACAACAAACAACGGATCACCTACGCCAGGAAACGACAAGCATCGGCAGAACGGAATCTTCGGCGTGTACTACAATACGACGACCTACGCAGCATATTCATCGCAAGGAAACAGGCAGAAGACATGGAAAGAAGCAAGTATTCAGAAATACACAGCAAGAAGCTCGCCCGACTTCAACCCGAGGAGCCTGCTCCACGAAACGAGAGAACTACTATCTTCAACTACTCATCAAAACAGCTGTCGGACCACCACGTGAGTCTCTTGGCTAAGGGCCTTAACTTTGCTATGGCCCCCCGCTACGTTCCCAAGCGTGATTTCATAGTCGAAATCGAAGAAAAACTACGACATATAAACAACGTGACTGGCGTGAACCTTGCCCATAGTCGCGTGCTCTCGATTTTGAACAATGCCAAGCCACCTCAGCCTAACCTTGCCCATCATGAACGCAAGGCGCTACAGGAACTGAGATCGGATGAATCAATCATCATTGTGCGTGCCGATAAAGGTGGCGGAACGGTGATCCTCGACAAGACCGACTACGACGAAAAAATGTACGCGATCATTAACGATACCGACCACTTTGTTAAATTGCCCCGCGACCCAACTGCAAAAACTGAGCGATCGTTAGTTGATCATCTCAAAGAACTCCGTAAGAAAGGTAGGCTTAGTGACCAGTTGTACCGTCGCCTTTTTTCCTCCGATGGTAGCACGCCTAAACTTTACGGTCTCCCAAAGGTACATAAGCCGGAATGCCTCCTTCGTCCCATTGTATCTTTTATTGGCTCCCCCACGTACGATTTGTCAAAGTATCTGGTAGAATTGCTAACACCCCTGACAGGAAACAATAACTTTGGTGTAAAAAATTCCCAAGAGTTTGTACAATTGATTCGCGCTCAAACTCTTCTTCCACACGAAAGCATGATTTCGTTTGACGTTGTTTCCCTTTTCACAAATGTTCCCAACGATCTTGCAGTTGATGTCGCCCGACAGCGCTTACTTGATGACCGAACGCTCTCTACTCGCACGTCTCTGCATGTAGATGATATTATTTTGCTTTTGCGTTTTTGTCTGAACCAATGTTTCTTTGCCTTCCGTGGAGAGGTGTACCATCAAGTGAATGGCTGTCCAATGGGAAGCCCTGTCTCTGTCACTGCCGCTAACCTTGTAATGGAGTATATCGAGGAGAAAGTGTTCGGTGAGATTGTATTTCCTGTCAAGTTTTATCGTAGGTATGTTGATGACACTTTCGTTATCCTAGACAAGAATTTTGTTGATGATTTTCACCAATGCTTAAACAGCGTGTTGTCCTTCTTAGATGTGTGTGTGATCAGAACTGACGAGCCGAACAACAGGATGGAAACCAAGGTGTATCGTAAACCATGTGACAGTGGTAATTTTCTAGATTTTTTTTCGCACCACCCTGTACAGCATAAGAAGTCTGTTGTACGAACTTTTGTTCACAGGTCAAACACTGTGCCCTCTAACGCGACCTATTGCGCTAATGAGCTCGCACGTGTACAAGAGTCTCTGCAAAAGCGAGACTACCCCGGGCGCTTTGTAGATGAGGTAATCAACCAGACGAAACGAAAAACGCACTCCAATCCAGCCGACAAAGAACGTAATGTAACGTAACGCGACGTAATGGAAAGTCCTCCTCGCCCTCTTTATTTCACTTTCTCTCTTGTATTGTAGCACGGCGAGGCGAGGGGAAAGGTCCCCTTTTGCGCCGGCTTCTTCCGAGAGGATAAGCCGAGAAAATCCCCATTCTGAGCGACGGGCGATGGGTGCGGCAGCAGCGACCTCGTGACTTACAGGTATCTTCAGCTCCTATCGCGTAATATGCTTATTTTTCGGCGCTCGCCAAGCCTAGCCCCTCGGGTGTAGGTTTTACAGAGCTGCAAGGCTGCGCCCTCGCAGTCACCGAATTTGAGCTGTCGAAGTTCTTTGGTTTAGCCCGTGGCAAAGTAAACGCATACTTTGGAGCTGCGATGCATCCCCACACCCACTGAAGGAACCTTTCATAGATATTCTCGGTTGATCAACGAGCTCAAAACACATGCGCGAGATGTGGTGATTTGAATATGTAAGGATGGACTTACATCTTCACCTAACATTCCATCTTCAAAAAAACGGCTTGTCACGCTTAAACCTGCCTCAAATCGGGATTGATGGAAAAGAAAACGATGTACCAGGGGCGGGCATCTTGTACAAGGTCTCTGTTTTTTAGCAGCAAGCACAAATTATTCTGTGCGCAACTCACACTATATGATGGCCAACGAATCTAGATGACATTTATATTTACGCATCCCAACAACCACATGTGGTGAGAAGGCAGCAGTGGTGTGTGTCGATACTAAAAAGTTTTAGTGGATCGTTTTTAGGTCTTGGATAACCGTACCCTACCACAATATATAAGCTATACTTTTCTGTGAGCAATCTTTGTCGAGTGCGGCTATCGACGCGTGTCGTGTTATAGTTCAACGTTGCTTAAATTGGTGCTAGAGCACGTGCTGCCACTTTAAAGTATTTTTGAAGCATTAAAAATTAAAAAAAAAATCAAGTGTAGCCAATTTTTTTTAACATGAAACGCGTTTGTAATTTGTCATTGCAAATGCATTTTAGGTATACTGCCACACAGTTAGCACGAACAAACTGTCGCCGGTCTTTCTAATTTTGTTTTCTTAGAAGGGAATGATGTTTAGAAAACTGTTAATGCAACTATCCAACCCAAGTAGTAGAGCTCAGTGCTAGACAATACATGTTGCTGGGCAGAAATAGTAAAAAGCGCCGTTCGGGCTAACAGTGCCGCGTAATGTACGCATACCTCTACAAGATCAGCGCAAGCATAATATGGCAATGGACTTACACAATTTGTTTTAATAGATGAAAGGTTTCAAAAAATCGTCGCAGCGCCTTGATTATCACAGCTGACAACGATGTGACACTTATTAGCGGCTTTGGCTTGCTTTATCAAGTCGTCAAAAGCAGTCATCTCCGTGGTTTTAAAAAAAAGTGAGGTTCATGCTTGGTCGGAGATTGCTACGGTTACACTCGTATGCTTTTTCAGTTCTATTTCAGTTTTGTCTATCTAAACACCGGCAATAGTTTGTCTGTGCTAACTGCGGGGCGTAGAGTACCTTAAAGGTTTTTTACAATGGTAAATACAATTCTGTGTCACGTTAAAAAAAAATTGTCTGCTTTTGTTTTAGTTTCTTTGAGACACCACAAATACTTCGAAGTGGCGGCCCGTGCTATGGTACCAATGCAAGCAACGTTGAACCATAACACGACACGCTAGACTCGCCAAAAAGGGGTTTAATATTGTATTTTCCGCTCCACAGCCGCACTTCATAAAGAATGTAAACAGCGAGTCTAGCTTACATTTCGTTGTGGGTACGGACCGCACGGTTATTGAAGTGGCTAAAAGCGACCCACTAAAACTTTCTAGTATTGATTTTCACCCTTGATGCCCTCTCACCTCAGGTGGTTGTTGTGAATGTGTAAATATGAATTTCAAACATTTTTTTGGCCATCATGTTCTGAGAGTTAGGCACTCAAAAGGGCATTTTAATAAATCGTTTTCAAAGGCCCGCTGCCACTTCAGGCGCGCGCTTCAGAGAATGCATCGAAGTGGCAGCGCGACCTCCCTCTAAATATAGTGTGGCCTGAAAACATAGTCTGCTAAAGTTCTCCAGTAATTTGTGCTCGCTGCTAGAAAACAGAGACCTTCTACAAGATGCCCGCGCCTAGTACATCGTTTTATTTTCTATCGATCCCAATTTGAGGCAGGTTTGAGCGTGATAAGCCGTTTTTTTTTTTGAAGATGGAATGTTTTGTGAAGATGTAAGTCATTCTTACATATTCAAGTCACCACATCTCGCGCATGTGTTTTGAGCTCCTTGATCAACCGAGAATATCTATGAAACGTTCCTTCAATGGGTGCGGGGATGCATCGCACCTCCCAAATACGCGTTTACTTTGCCACGGGCTAAACCAAAGAACTTCGACAGCTCAAATTCGGTGACTGCGAGGGCGCAGCCTTGCAGCTCCGTAAAACCTGTACCCGAGGGGCTAGGCTTGGCGAGCGCCGAAAAATGGGCATATTACGCGATAGGAATGAAGATACCTGCAAGTCACGAGGTCGCTGCCCGCCACACCCATCGCCCGTCGCTCAGAATGGGGATTTTCTCGGCTTATCCTCTCAAAAGAAGCCGGCGCAAAAGGGGACCTTTCCCCTCGCCTCGCCGGGCTACAATACAAGAGAGAAAGGGAAAGAAGAGGGCGAGGAGGACCTTTTCCGCCAGGCGGAAGAATATTTCTGGTGTCCCCCCTTAAGGGAGTGTCTGAGTCGCTAAGCCGCGCCTAAAACCTGTAGGTATTCGAACTGTGTATAAACCGTACCGAACTATAGCAAGCATTGTGTCCAAGCCAAAGGACCCCACCCCTGCGGATACGGAGAAAGGCATTGTGTACAAGATCCCCTGCCAGGACTGCGGCTCTTGGTACATTGGGGAGACCGGACGCAAGAAGATAACCAGGATGAAAGAACACCAACGTGACGTCAAGTATTCAACAAACGCCACCCGTCTCAAGACGGAGCTGGTCGACCACGCGTGGACCACAGGACACACCTTTGACTTCACAGCCGCGACGACCTTGGCGAAGGAGGATAGGTGGGGCCCACGCAAACTACTTGAGTCATGGTTCATCCGCGGAGATAAGACGGCGTGCAACAAGAACCGTGGCCCCCTCCCGGAAGCTTATATGGACCTTCCCGATAAATAGGACTGCGTTGACCGAAGCTCTCTCATTTCTGTGTATGTACTGATGATGCCTAACGCATGGGAGGCGAAACGTTTAATGAAGTTGTTTTTCTTGTTATGTGAAGTCGGTGTTCTTATTTTAATCATGACATCTCCCGGCTTTTGGACTATTTTTGCACTGGAAGCCTTGGTGCACTCAAATACGTTGTCGCGGACGAAATCTCCGGCAGCCCCGCTGGTAGCAGCACAGCACACAAGAAACTAGGCCGGGAATCAGACATTCCGGGATCGGAAAGAGCCACCTCGTCATCCCCGAAACCTTTACCACATTATCACGCTCCTGCCATTACCCGCGCCCAGCCAGTGAAGTAAAGGGATAAAAAAGCCTCCGGTTCATTGGTCCGGCGACTGCGCAGCTTCTTCCACGCTTTCAGCTTAGGGAGAGAAAAAAAAGAGAGGAGTATAGGAAAGTAGCAGCCCCTTCAAGGCCAAAAGAGGCTGTCCTCGCAAAGGCTTATCTTTTTTTGGTAACGTAGTAACGTACTCGTTACTTTTCCAAAGAAGTAACGGGTAACGTACTTACGTTACTTATTTTGAGTAACGTGTAACGAAATTACGTTACGTTACTTTACTTCCTAGAACTTAAAAAAAATTAAATTTCGAAATTCAGCTGTTGCTGAAGTACAACAGCGGAGTGTGCGTCGGGTAACGGGGGAACTTGTTCACAGCAACTATCTGTACTTCGACATGTTGTGAATAAAATATATTCAAAGTTTCAATCTCGGCTGGTCTTAATTTCGGTGCTAATGAGGGAGGCCGGTTCTTCTGTTAGGTCCGTGCCAACATGTTATAAATCAGCTTCATAGATACTTCCGCGTTTTTCTTGTAGCTATTCGGGTGAAACCCCTAAAAAAGAGAGGGTAATTAAGTTTGCCGCATGGACATTATTTAGCTATGCGCTTACGCACATATCAAACGTCGAAACAGCAAATGTTTTTAGTGTCGTGAAGAAAAAGTAACAGGGTTCCAACAATGAACACAACGAGAGGATTTGCCCCTTATATCCTCTTGAAAATTCGACCCAAAGTTAATAGTGCAGTGGATGTTACCCGTGGCCTTGGCCTCCAGGCAGGTGCCGTGCTCTGCCTTATCTCTAGCTTGGAGACTGTAGTCACGTGATCCTACCCGGAGACCCGATTGGCCTAAAACAAGCATAGCGTCCACTCTACTGTCAATACCGAGTGAACAGGACAGCTCCATACTTACTAAGAAACTGCCCAACCCAAAAAGTGACCCCAAGGGGGAATCCAAGCACAAGGTGATCCGGGTGCGTGGCTAGCGTGGCGGTTCACTGATGCACCTAGAGGGCTCATTTTCGGTGTACAAGTACACTGGCTGGGCAACGGGTGCATCTTTCAGAAAAAGGTGCATGTGCGCCTGATACACCCGACTACACCCTTTTTTTCTTAGTTTTCGCGACACGGTGGGATCTCAATATAGATTCCAATGTGTTTACATTTTACCGGAATTGCTCGCGGGACCTATTTTTCGCGACCTGTAGGCGATTCGCGAAATTCGCGAAAATTAGGTCCTCGCGAAAATTAAGTCGTTTACAGTATGCAAAACATCCAATCGTTTTTTTTTTTTTTTTTTTTTGGGGGGGGGGGGGGGGGGGATCAGTTAAGTGGCAGCTCGGAGCACTTGGAACTTTCTGTGGCAATGAAGTCAAAGCTATTCGCATCCTTCGCGGCCTATAAGGGGCGCCATAGTTCCTATCAACATGTCTGTCATCTGGATGATCGTCGTAAAACAAGGTTGGGTCAGCGAAGTAATTCTAATTTTGTGAACTACGAGCAATAGCCTTACCTCCTACTTCCACGTCAGGAAGGCGTAAGCGAGCACTTTCCTTCTGGAGCCCATCATCCAGGAGATAGGACGCGCGATTCTCACACCGCGGTACCACCATCGCTGAAAGTTGCGTTGCAGTTTTGATGGTGTGAAGGAAATCTGGCAAACGCTCGCTGTTAGCAGTCTATAGGGAGTATTCACTGGCGGCCATAGCTGTGTGCGCGAATGCTGAACGCGTGCTGATGTCGAGCTTCCACAGTTCTTTTGCAACGTGCATTCCACACCATCAAGAGTGCCGGTCTTAGCAGCCTATTGATGTGAGCTCGTTCTGAGCATGCGCTCTAAACAGCACTCACAAATATGGCGTCTAGTGAATACTCCCTATATTGACCATAGAGCACACAACTATGGCCGCGAGTGAATACTCACTATGGGTACACTCTCCTAAGGGCGCCCGTGCGTTAATTCGTGCACCTTGAGGGTCGATCGAAGCTGCACGCAAACGAACACCCTTCCCACCGCCTAGTGCACCACTGAATAAGCTGCGCTTCAGAGTAACGACACTTGGCCATATTGTGGCTTAAAGGGACCATGAAGGCAATTTAATTTTTTTTTTAAAGAAGGTGTTTTCGGAAGCATTGGGGTCCTGGCATGCCACACAATTTTTTCTAGAACTTTGTGACTCTTATTTCTGTACCTGCAAATAAATCTGCGAAACCGAAACAAACATTCAGATTTCTTCCCTTTTTTGCCTCTGGAAAGAGAAGTGACGTCAGGGAGCACTGTCGGCATCGGTAGGATTTAGTGCACACTCAGTGTCTGTGAAGAAAACCTGGAAGAAATGGGCGACAACGCCGCGCTCGCAAACGAGTTTGAGCTCCCGTTCAGCGACCTCACGCCGACTGAACGGGAGATGCTGGTAAGGACGCAGAACTCTGGATTGGCGCTTTACGAAGGCGCCCCAGACCTACCACCAGCTCCTCGGTCGCCGCCTCAGAGCGACTCCGGCTGACGTGAAGGTGCTGCTCAAAGTCTTCTGGTCGGAAATGCAACGAACAAATCCTGACACCGCTGTCCACAGCTCTACGCAAGACGACGGCGCGCAACCAAATGCTGCGCATTGCTGCATCGGTCGGCAGTTATGCAAACTAACGTCGCCCGATCGACCACACGTCTTTAGCCGACCTTTCGCGCAACCTACTACTACACATAAACGCGGCATGATTGGTGAGACACCAGTTCGCAAAGCGAACACGAGACGACGCACGAAACCAGAACCAAAAGTCCGCCGCCCCCGGCGCTCGTACCTTTTTCTTTTTTTCCATGGTTGCTCGATGCTTGTTACGCGCCCGAGGTAGCAGTGCGGGATGCGTTCAACCAGTGACAAACGGAGGGATCGCTTCAGATTATGCTTTTATACACGGTATGAAACCTATTAATTCCCAACTACAACTTTAAAAGATTATCCAACGTTCAAATGAACTTTTTTCATCACATCTCACCACCGAAATCGAAACCAAGAGCGCGTCTATCGTTTGAACCAATCGCCAGACGAGGAGCCCGTTGTCGTCACGCTTCAACGGCGCACTTTAGTTCACCTTTCTGCCGCCGCCTCGGTGGGGTCCCAGGCATCGTTCCCGGCGCTATTATTACCGCGCCTGTTTGCTCGATTGGTGCGGCACCCAAACTTCTGTTCGGGCTAGAACTTGGTCAACAGTATCTGAGACGTGCCTGACATCCATTTCAATCGTCGAATAAAACTTCGAAACTGCCTTCATGGTCCCTTTAAAATCATGGTTGCCAGTTATCTGAAGCTTTATCCGAAATCACAGGAAACGCTTTACCGTCCTCCACAAATGATTAAACAGTTCGTGACAGAGCGAAGCAATATTACTTGAGCTTCCTAACACCGAATCTAATGCTGAGGAAGTCGCACTTTTGAATCATGACGATCGGCAGTTGCGTCTGCTGTGCACAAGCACCAAAATGGCGGCGCCCACAACAAGCACGCAGAGCCGTTTATTGAGAGAGTTTGGCCATACATTGGTTTGAATAGGCGAGCATCTCGGGGCCAACCACAGGCCGCGAAACAGCCCCTAGCGGTGGTCGTGTGCTCTAAATTTGTGACACGACTATACTTCGTTTCACCTTATGTGCGAGCGAGGGCAGAACTGGAAGCGCGAGCACGGAAGCTCCGTGCGTTCAGGCTTTGCTCGAGCGCGCGAGCTGGGGAGAAATGCAAAAAGCGCTGGTCTCGCGCTTCTAGCTTTGGCTTCGCTCGCAGATAAAGTGAAACGAAGTATAATTTGAGCCGTGCCGAGCGGAACTCCGCGTCTCAAGACGCTCGCGCACCCCACCCTTTGCACTGCTTTCTTTCAGCCAGTCTCAGGACGCTGTTCTAGCAGTACAGACAAAGGCATGGGCACGAGCGCGTGGCTTTGGAAAGTGCCT
The DNA here is from genome assembly GCA_013358835.2 of Ixodes persulcatus. NCBI lineage: Eukaryota > Metazoa > Arthropoda > Arachnida > Ixodida > Ixodidae > Ixodes > Ixodes persulcatus. Next base: position 89,821 of record JABSTQ010011466.1, on the reverse strand, counting down.
CCTATGCACGAGGTCTCGTACAAACAAAAGCGTTTCGCTGAGCTAGGCTCACGCGCCTGTGCCTTTGTCTTCACTGCAGACATTTGTGAGATGGAGTAGAGGTCTCCTGATTGGTCGACGCTGTGTCACAAATTTAGTTTACGCTCTAAGCGTGGGGGGAATATTCGGCGCTGGCGGCGGCCTTTGCTCCGCCTATTGTCCAAACTCTCCTAATATAGGGAGTATTCACTGGCGGCCATAGCTGTGTGCTCGGCTGCGAAGCGCGTGCTGACGGCGAGCTTCCACAGTTCTTTCGCCACGTGCATTCCGCACCACCAAGATTGCCGGTCTTGGCAGCCTATTAATGCGGGCTCGTTCTGAGCATGCGCTCTAAACAGTGACCTCAAATATGGCGGCCAGTGAATACCTCCTATACGGCTCTGCAAGCACGTAGCCAGGATTTTTTTTTTTTTTTTTTGGAGGGGGGGGGGGGGGGGGCGCCCATGACAAAATCGCTGTATGACGGGGAGGGGGGAGAGGAAGTCCCAGCGAAATGGAAGATTTCGTGGGGGGGGGGGGGGGGGGGGGAGGGAACCCGGGCCCCATGCCCCCCCCCCCCCCCCCCCTCCTGGCTACGTGCCTGGCCCACAACAATGTCGGGGAACGGAGTACCGATACTCTAAGCGCAGCTCATTTAGTGGCTGTAGTGGGGACAACAAGTAATGTCCATCGACAAAATTCACGCTTACAAGTACCGCCAACCATTGCTGTGGGAACGCGCAAGACACGTGTTACGAGCGGGTGCTCCGCCGCCATTCGCTTCCAAGGGCCGCCAATTTCAGTGCTGCGCCGCTATTTGCTTCTAAGGGCCGCTCGAGACACGGGTCTCGTGCACTGGCCCATTTGACGATACTTGCAAGACAAACGCGAACATATCGAGTGGCTTTAACCAAAAGTAGAGTTCCTGTATTAGCGCCGAGATGTTTTGGTGGCGCCCTCTTATGGTTTCTCTCCGTGACGTCACGACTGGAATTTGCCTCGCCGTGACGTCACCAGTTGCTATTCTGGCTACTTACCATCTGGGGCGACGACGAGTTCGATGGTGTGTTTAAAAAGCACAGTAGAAGCTAGGAGCCATCGCAATCCGAAACTAACACCGTCAAGGTTGACAATCTGACAGTCCTCATAAGCCCATGGTTTGGCCAATCGTGGAAAGCTGACCACAGCGACGCTTTTGTCCGCGCACATCGCTAATAGGCTCCCTACGGGAGCCAGAGTTGCGCGTTTGATTCCACATGCCGCGTGCCGCCCTCGCCGCTATTCGCCGAGATCCGATCACGTGAGGAGCCGTATCAAGTGTCGCGCAGCAAAGTAGACGTTGCACGCACGCCGCGCGCCTCGAACGCGCGGCGCTGCTATTCGCCGAATTCAGTCACGTGAGGAGCTGTATCCACATGCCATGCGTGAACGCGCAACTCTGGCTCCCGTAGGGAGCCTATTAGCCCCGTGCGCGACCGAAAGCGTCGCTGTGGTCGGCCTTCCACGATTGGCCGAACGCTGACTATGACGTCGGAAAGGGGATTTATCATCGACGGAAATAAGAGGAATGAAAGAACTTTAATTTTGACGGTGTTGGCAGTGTTCCTTTGAGAGCGCAATGATTTCAAGCTTCCACCATGCTAATAACAAACACCATCGAACTTGTTGTTTGCAAGGTAATGACGTCACAAGGGGGAACCACAGGAGGGCGCCACCAAAACATCTCGCCGCTATATTCAATAAAGCGCCCCCTATATTTCGATCTCCTGCCCAATAAGTACTATAGTCGGATGCAACCTAAGAACAATCCTTTAGCTCCACCCACAAGCGCATTGCGCCCATCTGAAGTGCCTCCGCCGTCAAGAAAGTAGTTCGCTAGCAACGTTGCTTTTTCTTCCTCCAGTAAACGTGTCTTAAACTACTACAATATTTATTTAATTCATTCAGGACGTTTAAATAAGTTAGAATACGTTTTTGTCAACGAAGTAGCTGTTTAGTAAAGAAAGAAAGTCATGTCCAATGTACCGTCTTCTCAATTCATTTTCTGTCCAAGATACTGTCTAACATACCGTCTTCGAGCGCCTTCGATTGAGGGAAAGCGGCGAAAACGAAACCAACCTTTCTCTCGCCAAAATTATAAATAACAAAGCACTTATAGTTCTTGCAAATAATAAATATTTAGTGATTTACTTAGTTTTGTGGGCTTTTTTGCGCACGAAATGTGTGCCTTTATTTTGTTGGATGAATAGAAAACAAGAATAATTATACTTTTCGGGTTTGACAAATCGGCACCCTCCCAAGTCATCGACACCACCACCGCGCCCCGCTCTCTTTGTCTTCCGTCATGGATCCCACTGAGGTGACATCGGAAAACGATTCCCCTGATTCTTCTTGGACGAAACAGCCTGGTGCAGCCTTACCGGCGACACCAAAGCGGTTCTTCAAGAAGCACAAGCGAGGTCGGGTTTTGAACAGCGGCCAGCGGTGCGTAAAACACGGTGCAAAAAAGCAGAATAATTGTCACGAGAAACTAGCGTCGCGTTGCTAAGGCCAGCAGCCATGTTGAGCTTTTTTTTTTTTTTCAAAAGGATCGCGATTGGTCCACGGAATCGTGACGTCATGAAAACGATTGGCTGGCGTTTCTCGGCGTAGGAATACATTTTCCTCTGAGAGGCATTTCCGGTTTTTTCTTAGCTTGCAACCGACTTTTTGTTTTTTTTTTTTTTTGCGAGATTAATGGTGATTTACGGCAAGAAGGAGGAAGAAGCGTGAGGAAATATTTGAGACAAAAATCCTCTGCGTCAGGGACAGAATCGGTGGATCGGTGGCCGGGTGGTCTAGGTCTAGCGCACACCAGCTCGGAGCACATGGAGCGAAAGCTCGCGCTACAGAACCCAGGATCCTGGGTTCATTCCCCACTCCTGCCCGTTTCGATCTGGATGAGCATCGTACCGGCGTACGGTCGTGTATCACTATACTGCGTGGTGCACGTTAAAGACCCCAGGTTAGCGGTTGTACCGCACTGGCTAAATTGCTCATCTACAGCTGAGACACCAGACGCCCACTGAGGCAGACTAACTTCCGGCTGTATAAACATACACACAACAACACAACCATTTGGGACAGAATCAGCGCCACTTTTCCTTAACTTCTCAACCTCGAATTTCAGCCACCTTTCAAAAGATAGCACAAGTGCGCGTCGTCTGCTACAACATAAATCCTTTTTAATATTTAGGACAGTTAGTATGCTTTAAAAAGATTACAATCATAGAAAGTGACTTTAATTAGGACGAGAAGACTTCTAATTAAAGAATCGTTGTTTAAATAAGCCTATTGCTATATTACCCAAGCATCAAAGAGAATGCAGGGATTGGTGTTACACCCGCCGCACGTGCTGGCCTCAGCAGTAGTATATTTTCTAAAGCAAAAACCTAAAATAAATGGCATCTTGCACTCGCGTTCGTCAACGCTCTATTTTGGTTCTTTATTTCGAATATTTTATACAGAAAAGGCATGCGCGTGTGGCGCGTGGAACACCAATCCCTGCATTCCCCTTGATGCTTGGGTACTATACACAATTGCATGCAAGGCGACTGGCCGCCGCCATGCCTCTGCTCGTGCGGACAAGCACGTGAAATTGCAAGCTTGCTAACGCCATGTTCACGTGCAAGCTGCACGTGCTTGCAAGCATGGGGCACCAGTCAGGGCGCCGTGCTTGCAATTGTCTATAGCAATCGGTCTATTAGCGGCGAGATGTTTCGGTGGCGCCCTCGTTTGGTTACCTTTCGTGACGTCATTACCTTGTGAATAACAAGTTCGATGGTGTTTGTGATGGGCATGGTGGAAGCCTGAAATCATAGCGCTCTCAAAGCAACACTGCCAAGTGCCAACGCCAGTCAAAATTGGAGTTCTTACATCCCTCTTATTTCCGTCGATGAGACATCCTTTGCTCGGCCAATTGTGGTGGACCGACCCCAGCCACGCTTTTGATCGCTCACGTCGTCAATAGCTGCCCTCTTCTCTGAAGCCGGTTTCTTGCGTACAGAGTCGAGCTTCAAAATAGCCCCATCATTTAATATTATTTTAAACAAATCTGAATATGAATACAACCAAATCAGCCGTACAGTGAACTGCCCAGTTCCTCTAGCATACAATTAAAAAAAATCAGATGCCAGAACGCTATTTGAAAAAACCAAGAACGCGTGAAGGGAATTCTATGGAATGTTATCACAATCAAGTGGTGTTTACAAGAAAACTGCTGTTAATATTTTGCATGCTTAGTACTATCATGCCCTTAAAGGTCGTTGCTGCGTTATGATGTGAAACTGAGTCACGACACTTCAAAATTGCATAAAAGAAAGTTATTTTTAATAAATATAAAAAAATGTGAATTTGCTAATTAAGAAAAACACGTCCACACGGGACGAGACGAGTCCTTTATGTATTCAATAAAAAGCAAGAACGCGTCTTGGATGCATTACAAGTCTCGAAACTTGGAATGCATAGATGTATATGTCTTTGAAAATATCAAAACTTGCATTTTTTTGTTTTCTGTTGAGTTTTGAAAAAAAAACAAAATGTATATCACATTCTGCACTACAAAGAATGATGATGAATTGGTAATTTATTTCAAAAGAAACGAAATACGTGGCACGCGCACAGACGCGACGTTTGCACCGCAAACAGGAGCGTTAGCACAGCTGCCGCCGGTATTTTGGTTGGGGCCGTGGGACCGCCGCCAAACATGTTCCCCTGAACGATCCTCACTGCACGAGGGCGCGTGCTTGGCAGGGACGCAGAAAGCTGGAGCTCGCTCTTGTAGCCTCAGCTACGCTGGCACTCATACGCATGTTCGAAAAGCTACCTACAAATATTCTATTTTGCTCGAGCTCTGTTCACAGCTTGAGAGCTTTAAAGGGGCGGTGCAACGATATTCAATCGGAATGTTTTTCACTTCACACGGGCTTACTGGCATTAGTGGGACTCAAGGATACTCGCACGCAACGCCACTGACCAAGAAACTCCTTTGTTTCGCTGTAATTTCGAGGACAAAACCGAGTGTTTCCATTCAATCTCTCCTTCGCAAAACCTGATGACGTAGCTGGGCAGTAGCAGTACCGCCCAGTGACGATATTTGAATGCCGCTCATAGATTGGACCCGAGCATGGCGTGGACACTCGATTTGGGCTCGTTATAATCGATAACTCGAGAAGCATTCGGGTAGTGGCCGGTGTCCAATCGCTGCAATGACGACAACAGCCGAACCATAACAATGTCTGGAACTCAGCGCGTGTCCTGTGCGTTGCCAACCCCAGCGCATGGCTATGATCAACATTGGCGGCATATAATCGGCTCCAGATCACGTGGCCGCTTGTTCTGGCTGCGAGTTGAGGGGGTGAACTCTGCTCGTTTTTCTTTGTTTTTTTCTGCGACTTCGATTGCGTGTGGCGAAAAACGAACGGGTATTTCACAGGTCATTAACGTCAGGGATCCGTTCTAAGCAGTATTTGTGCAAAGTAAAAAAATCGTTGCATTGCCCCTTTAAGGCCTGTTCACACATGCAGCGGAGCGCTACAAGCATAGCGCTAACCTCGCGCTAAGCGCGTGCTGACCGGAGCTAGAGTCACTAAATAAAGCTACGCTTTCAGAGTACCGCATTCCTTTTCTTTGGCACTTTGCCGACAATAAAGTCGCTCTATTCAACAATATTCTGGTTCGCTGCGGCATCATTGGACTGCGGCAGTCACGTGAGTCGCTATCATCATCATCGCGTTTTTTCAACGCCACCATCTTGGGTCCAGCGATCCGCTGCCTGCTGCGGTTTTACTGTTTATTGCGCGCGCACGCCGAAGTCCGTCGCTCAGCACGCACTTATTCCTTCTTATGACGAGATACGAACAACACGACCTTGATTCGGTGCCACAGCTGCGGCTACGGCAGCTGGCGCAGGCGACGGCTACAGCTCGGCTTGGCTTAGCTACAGGCTCCCCTCCATCTGCGCCGCGGACCCAAGATGGCGGCGCCTGACGCGCTTCAGACGCGTAGTTTGGGAGTTTCAGTACTCTGAAAGCGTAGCTTTATTTAGTGACTCTAACCGGAGCGTTCACCAGCTTTGTATCGCACCGCCAAAACTGTTGCTCGTGGCAGGCGATAAGTAGCTGACGGCACGTGAGGAGCGCTACATCAGCGCTTCGCTCCATGTGAGAACCGGCCTTAGTGTCCAATGTCATCCGATGTCTTTCTTCTCTGCGCCAAGCGTGTCGGCTTGCATCTCCGTGTGACACGCTCCAAAGCAAATCTGGTTTCAATTTTTGCCGTCGACACCTGTATAGTTCTTTTGAATGGTCATTATTCTAAGCGCTTTTCACAAAATTGGTCATCATAAAGCCGCGGTGTCGCGCCACACGTAATGCATAACTGCAGAATTTCATTTAATAAAAAAGTAGACATCTGCGTCGCTATCAGGGGCATACTGGCGGGAAAGCGCACACTTGCAAAATTCTTTATTTACAAGAACCCGGGGAAAAAAATTGCGGTGGCTTAGCTCGGTTATGCCGGGATATATACGTAGCGTGAGCTTATGCGCATAAAATGAGAGGCGCTATCAGGCGGCTCCGGTGCAGCGTCAGACTTGGCTACTGCGCAACGGAGGCGCACAGCTGGGCACGCGGCGGCGCCAGTGCGTCTGCCGCGGCTATGATGTCACTCCTCTGGAATGCGCAGACCGGCGAGGCGGGCTCGGCGGCGGCGGAGCGCGCCCGCCCGCCTCGCCGTGGCTCTCATTATGAGAGCCACGCGAAACTGCTCAACCTCGGCCAGTGTAGCTAACGCTACAAAATTCCCTTAATGTTCTTCATCGGGCAGTCACAGGCGTACTGGTTAGCAACATTTTACCGCGCAACGAACCTGGAAGAAACCAACAGATTCGTCAGTGTGAAGTATCAACTGGAACGGCCGCTTGATAAGGGACTCCCAACTGGTGTGCAACCGGTATCAAGTGTTCTCCAAGGATCTCTCAAAGCACAATAACGCCCAGCGTTAGGAACGCCCAAGAGCATAGCCTCCTCTATACTGACAAAGCCTGGCAGATGGTCACGTGACGCGACCGCCGAAAGTGAAAATGTAGAGCGGCAGACAAGAGTCAGGTAACGGGCGCCCCGCTGCGGCGAGACGCCGAAACATACTTGTCCCGAGCGATGGAATGTCCGCTCGTGCTTCTCGCGTTCCTCGGGCTACCGATTCTTTCCTCGTAAGCCGCAAGATCACGTGGTTCACTGCGCTCGTGCGACCACAGAACGCGCCAAATTCACGCGCTCCGCGCGCTTCAAACTTCCACGTTCGCTGGTACCTCGGGCACCTCGAGCCACGATGTTTAAAACGCCTTGTTTTCTGGAGACCGCTACGACAGCAGACGCTTCTGCAATCGTCTTCGTGACTGCAGCCCTTACGGCCCTTTTTCGACTATTTTGTTTCAACTTTGTAACGCCTGGTGGGCCGAAGACGTCATCTGCGAAAAGCATAGGTCCCTCAACAAGGCCCACGTCACTCTCAATTCACCCTTGTAAGCTCGAAAACTAGTTCTGAAAGCGTCTGGTTTGTCGTAGAACACCAGAAGCGCCGGGCGTCTGACGTATTCGATAAGCGTATTCCCGAGAAGGTCAACGAAACTAGAACGAAGTTTTGGTCAGGCCCCCGTGACCCGGTGGCAGACGATTATCCGAGGACGTAAGTTTTCGCAAGACAGACGACAATATGTCACGAGCTTACGAAGACCGCCACTTTGCCAGATTCTCGTGCGACGCTCGGCGTTCGTGTAGCAGTTACGGCCAACGGAGCGCACGCTTCGTGGAACACGACCGAAATCGTCGACTTTGGTACTGGCCTACGGTGGTCTCACCGGGGGTTCGTTCGGCGTACTCGGAGTCCCTGCTAGGGCACCGGTCGCAGATCATTCCAGGACCTCTGGTCGAAGTGGAACTCCGCGACCCTGACTACGGGAGGTCCGCTTTGGAAACGAACTACAGTCCTGACGTCCTGGTGGCCTGGTGCCGGTTCCGTCAGAACAACAAGCTCATGGGCGAAGCCCTCGGTCGGGCGATGGTGGAGGCAACCGACTCTCAGGTAATTTGCTTTGGAACCGTTTAGGACAGGTCGTGATTCGGATTGGGTTTCATGGGAGAGTGGTATCATGACTTGCACGGGCGTCGTGTGACTCCCCCGATCAGGGAGATTTTCGCTGTTTGCAGTGTCTGCAGTCTGGGACAGCGTGTTGTGTACCGCAGGCAATTAACCCACTGTGTCACGTAGGTGGGTTACAACAAAAGGGTTCTGTGTTTCCGGTATATAGTTACCGATAAACACCAAAAAGTAACCCTCGAGGCGGTTTTCTCTGAATCGGTAAAAACCGAAAAACCCTTAAATTAAATTGTCCTTCAATAATAATAATAAAAAAGTTACTTTTACGGGAAGAAGATTTTTATCATACTTCTTTTTCTTTTTTTTTTTTTTTTTGACCCGGAGCACAGCCGCACTGAACTATCCTTGGGGTGGTTCCTTTCTATCGAAACCACATTCCTTGCCCGTTCCCTTCTCATATCTTTACCTGCAGCCTTACTGGACAAAATATTATTATTTATAACTTATAAATTACCCGATAAACATCGATTTCTCTCGGGCATTGAAATTAGACGCCGAAAAACACCGATTCAAAGGAAAAAAAATAAACGCCAATAAATAACCCCCGAATTTGAAGAAAAATGAACACCGTAAACCCGCGGAACCCTAGTTATAACTTATACGTCAGAATTCTGTCAGTGTTGCCCGGTCACCTGCTGAACATGATCGACATTAAAGACACAGCAACAGCTGAGGTGTGCAAGGTGTAATTTCGAAGCAGATGGAATGTATGAACGATAAAGGTGCGAGCGCGCGCTAGTCCGCATAGGCGTTTCGTATTAAACCCAGTAACACACCGGACGAAAATTTCATAATGTTTTTGAACCAACGAGGGTGTATTAAGTAGACAGTCTTTCAGCTGTCTGCGTAAAAGGGGAGGCTGGTTTCGAACATCACTTCGGTACAAATAGTCACACGTGCTAAACGAAAAGCGCCGAATAAACATGGAGAAGGAAATAGACGAGACGAAGTGCACGCCCAAATAAAAGTTCATTGAAACAAATGTAGACTATTTAAGGGGCACCAAAGTGCGTTTTGAGATGCTTGTTTTATTGTCATAACTCAATCTATACAAGCACAAAGCTTCTTAAAGAATACAAAATTACGTTAATGTGCGCCGCGATTTGCGAGTTAAAAAAGTGGTCAAAGATCCCGACTCTTGCCGTTGGCGCACAACGGCAGATGGCGCTACCGAACCTTTCTGAATATGGTCGAAGGACGGAAGGTTTATCCCTTTTTTAATATGCAAATCGGCAACGCAAAAATGTAATTTCGTTTTTTTTTTTTTTTTATGAAGTGTGGAGTTCGTAGATTGAGTTCTGACCATAAAACGAGGATCTCGAAAAGCACTTTAGTAACTTTAAATACCATCTTTCTGGCTATTTGTTTAGAAAATAAAACTCTCTCCACTTGCTTTCTCCTTTATTTCTGATACAAAATGCATCGTAAAAGTCTAAGGAAGTTTTATCTGCGTATCTCCCGAGAATTGTTGTGCGTGCTAATTCTGGGTCACAGGGGCACCTATGTATATCCCAGTGCAGTGCCAGATTGCCCGGCGAAGACTGTTTTACTGTCAACGCATGTTACCTTGCTACATGCATGCATGACCATGCGTGTTATTTCGCTTGCTTGTGATCTGGCTATCAGCGGCCCCTGGAATGTTTTGGCGGAGTGCCAAAAATGGCCCGCGTCAATGTGGAGCGCGGTCGACGGCTGGAAACCACGAAGAGTCCAACAGCTATCGCTGTACAATCGCTGTAATATCGTTGAAAATAAAATAAATAATAATAATAATTCTGACGCTGCTTCAGGTATATTTGGGTGAAGCTCGTTTCCAGTCAGTGAGAACAGGAGTGCCAGTCAAACGCTCAGGCAGCAGTCGTGTCCAGTCTTGACCTATTTTAGCTGACGCCGAAAACTCAGCACTTGGAATTTGTTGTCTGTACTCGTCACATCAAGCAAACAGAAAGTGTTGCGCATTTTTCATGCGCTGCGCGAAGTAGTTCTTAGTCTAAGGACAAAAAAGGATGCTTCTGGCGTTCGAAACCTTTATACTTCTTGATAAAATAGCATAAAGCAAATCTAAGATGCACCTCTTGATTCACCAGCAAATGAAGGGAGAAAAAGGTAAAGTGCCGCAAGGAGCCGGACTTTTTTTACTACTCTACTTGGGATACGCGTAGAAGAGGTAGGCTAATAGCGTCCGAACCAGACTTGTACGTAACGTAAGGACTCTACTCAAGTTATGTAATCTTAAATACTTTTTTGGGTGACAATTGGTATTTCACAGATACTCTTGAAGGTGAGCATTTAGTACTCTAGCTTAAATACTTTTACAGCCAAGCTGTTAGGGCTAGTTCCCCCAGTTTCGTGTCCGTGAACCTTGACAACCCTCTGGACAGCTACCGCCATCTATGTGCGACGGTGGCAACCAGATAACCGACTTGCCGGTTGTCTGGTTGCCACCGTTGCTCATAGAAGGCGGCACATAGTACAGGTCCCTCTACTCTCCCTTCTTCACTTCACCACAATGGAAAGGCTGAAAGTGTTTTGCAAGTAACTTGTACTCACTTCGCAAATCTAGCAAGTTACTATATAGTTTCTTTTTCCTTTTATTTTTTTATTTTTTGAGAGAGAGAGAGAGAGAGAGAGAGAGAGGAAAGAAGGTTGAAATTAATTTGTTAACATTTCTTTCTTTGTTCAGATAGTGCAGAAAGGGAACGAAGCTTTTCTGCATCAACTCGGAGAAAAAAAAAAAATCCCAAGTAGCGAAGAAAATAGTTTTGTGGAACGCTTTATCTAGGTCACTGCTAAGAGGATGTAGTGACCGGTTGCGACCAGGGTTATCTTGAAACTAACGAGTTACTTTTTTCGAGTATTTAGTACTCTACTCAGATACTTTTCAGAGTTGAATATTTTGTACTGTACTCAGTTACTTTTCAACCAAGTGCTCAATAACTTAATCTTGTACAAGCCTGGTCCGAACCAGCTCCCTTCGGGTGAGGAGGAGAGAAACGTGCGAGGGAATGGGGAGGAGGACATTAGGAAAGGGCTTTCTGCCTGCCACAGAGTGCTGTCTGCGTGTCGGCCTCTGAGGCATGTAAGTTCGACTGCCGCAATAAGACTATCAGTCATTTGGAGACTGAAGGGTCAGAATTCCAACGTGCACTCTTTGATTCGTGGAGAATAGAGCCGCTAAATAAGCTACGCTTCAGAGTAACGACACTTAATTATCTTGGGGCTTAGAATCATGGTTGTCAATTATCTGAAGCTTTATCTGAAATCACGAAAAACGCTTTTTCCGTCTTCCAGAAACGTTTAAACCGTTTGCCACAGAGCAAAGCAATATTACATGAGCTTCCTAACACCGAATCTAATGCTGAAGAAGTCGCACTTTTGAATCATGACGAGAGGCAGTTCCGTCTACTCTGCACAAGCACCAAGATGGCGGCGCCCACAACAATATCGGGGAACAGAATGCCTATAGCGTAGCTCACTTAGTGACTCTGGATAATGTGCCTGAGGCGCACCAGAGCTCTCGAGTAAAGTCAGCATTATAATTTATAACATATTTTACAACGCTAAAAACTGCCAACATAAAAAAAAAATGAAAGACGTTTAAACCTTTGTAATGCGAAACTAGAGCGCAGCTCTTGAGGAGGAGGAGGGAATGGTACGGAGAAGAGGGTATGCCCCTCCTTCTCCTCCCCCTCTCCTCCTGTCGCTGAATTTGTTCATGGGTGACGTGACACGACGTCATTTTCCCCTAAACTTTGGCGGGGAAACTGAATTGCTGATGATGTCACGTGACGTCAATTTCCCCGCTAAATTTAGCGGAAAAATTTCTCCACTAACTTTAGCGGGGAAACGTCCCATAAAGTACGCGCGCGGTTACGCCGACGCCGACGCCGCTCAACCCGGAAACGGGCGCCTAAAAAGATGCACATAAAAAAAAAGCATCTGCAGGCTTCGTTTTGCTCATCCCTGACAGAATTCCTGAACGAAAAATACGTCTTAGCCTAGGCTCGTCACGTGATGTACGTCCCGCTAAATTTAGCGGGACGTGTAAGTCCGCTAAACTTGGTGGGCTTTATCTTGCCCGCCAAATTGAACGGATGACGTCCTTCCGTCAGTTTTTGTCGTCCATAGACAGGCCTAACGTGTAGGAGGTTAAAAGTAACATGACTCCGACGGTCTCGTCTTTCCAGGACTGGACGGAGACTTTGGAGCTCCGCAAACAGCAAGTGGCCGTGCTCGAAGAGAAGCTGTCCACCATACGGCAAGAGGAGAGACAGCTGGCCGAAGACCTGGCGTCCCAGAAGCAGCGCTACCTGGACGAGGCCCAAGCCTTCCAGACCAGGCTGACCACGTGCAGAAGTCCGGAGGAACTGCTCGAGCTTGCGCGCAGGGCCAAGCTGCCGCACAAGCGGTCGCCTAAAGCCACCGTCTGCAAGACAGCCTTCCGGCTCCGTTGCGCAACTGAGCCGAACGCCATCGAGACAAAATAAAGTGCTGTGTTGAGGCAACGAGAGCAAGACAATAGATTTCATCAAACGCGTCAAGAACGCGTTCGCGGCGCCTCTGGCACGAGAAATGGCGCCGCGGAGATCCACTTGCGATGACGTCAGAGGAGGAACGGTCTCGGTCTTGTTTTCATATAATCATTGATCAGCGCCAGAAAAAAAAAAAAAAAAAAAAGAAAAAGAAGAAGACGGGAGAGAAAGAAAAACTATACTTCATCTCACCTTAGCGTGGACTAACTGCGAAGGTTATGCAAGCGCGAGCGGCTAGCTTTAACTGCCTTGACTGGAACACTCGCTGCACGAGCGCTTGTGCAGTCACCGAGGCTTCATACAAAGCAAAAACTAGCTCGCGCTTTTAGCACGTGTGGCTAACAATAGTCCATGCTAAGGTGAGAATAAGTATAGTGGCAGGTGGGCGGCCATCGCAACTCTCGCGTGTTTGGGCCAGAGGTCACACGATGCAAGCAGAGGATGCAAGCCCTGTACTCTGTTCACCAGACTCGAAGCTCCGCCTTCAGCGCGAGCTGTCTGGTGGCATTGGCTGTTTGCCCTCGCTAACGGAAGTGTGAAAGCGCAGGCACGCGCAACCAAAACACTGCGGAAGCTCTTCCGCAGAATCTCTACAACCCTCACCACATCGCCATTGCAGAGGGAATTCCTATACTCGAGCACTACGAGGCGTAACACGCTTTGCCTTATGTCGAAGCACAGATTAAGTAGGTGCAACTGCTGCGTCAGCTTGCGGCCGCAGGACGCTCTCATCCAGCGAGCTTCGCATCTCATTCTCCGGGTTTAGACCAGGGGTCTACAAACTTTTTGGCTAAGGGGCCGGATCGGGGATCTGTTGTCTCGAGGGCCGGTAAACAAATAAGTAATTATAAATGAGGAAATGTGAAATGAATTATCCGAGATAAAAAAAGTAAAAAAAATAAAAGGTATTTTTTTGCTTACAACGTGCGAAGAAACGAAAGCGATAGCTGTAGCACGGTCGCGCAATCCGAGTGGAATGCTGCCGTCACGTACCTGAGAAAGGAGGTGCGACGTGGTTAATTCGCCGTGGTTGGCATCGTGGACGCCACTGACGACTGCCCCAAATGGTCCGTGAAGTAAGCGGGTAAGCGCGGTGAAAGCTTCTAAAACCATCCAACATTTATTTTTTTCTTTATCCAATACCCGCAGCGCCTTTCGGCACTACAGCGGGAAGAAGGGGGGGGGGGGGGGGGGATTACATACGCCAAACATTACTTGAGCACACACAAGCAGGAGCAGGCTTCTTGTGAAGTACAGTTGGGTTAAACGACGGCACAAGTACTTATAAACATGGAAGCGAATCACAACTTTGCAACACACAGCATCACTCTAAATCAACAAATGACGGCAGGATAGTTTATGCACATCGAAGCAGATCAAGAACCCGCGACACACACTGCATAACTTTTATTTTAGCAACTTGACCGATTCGAGGGCAAAATAAAAGACATCGTTTGACAAAATTGATACTACGGCAGAAGGTAACCGGTTCATTGGCAAATTGTTTTCGGGAAGAAAGCACTACTAAAGACTGCAGTCCTACATCTGTACTCACAAACATTATGAACGTGATCCACTCGGGCGGATTGATAATGTGGTGAAAAAAGATAAATGTCACGTGGGATTCTGGTTTGGGAATGATATATAATATACTATAAAAAAAAAAAAAATTTCAAGCGAAGTTTTGTTCTACGGTATTCGAGTGTATCCCTCGTACGCGTAGCAAGTGGATACCGCCAAAGTGGGATTTCGCATAACGCGAGTAACGTTTTTAAACGAGCCTTTTAAGCAGACGACACGATGAATCGCCCTTCGGGGCGGCGGGGCTGCCCTCTTCGCTGGCTTCGCGCGGCACGACGGACGGCATCCCGACTTCCCTCTCCACGCAGTATATATATATACGTATATATATATATATGGGTGATTTCATCTCAACTCAGGCACGGATTTAGGGTTGAATTTTTAATTTTGACGAAATAAAATATATGTTTGGGGCAATTTCTATAATAAAAGAAGACGCAAACGGCAATTTCGTCGGATTTTTGGTTCTCAAGTTATGGACCGTTGAAGCGGCCAAGGTGGAAACTGACGTTTTTCCAGCTTGTCGGAGGTGCCATGTTTCACTCCATCCCTTTTCCCTACTTTTTACGCTACATCAATATAACTTTTTGGGAACACTCTAGACATAGGCTTTTTCATGCTAATTAAGCGTCTAGGTCATAACGTTCTTAATGATTTTTTTTTATTTGTCAAACCGCCTCTCTGCGACGATATTTGACGAAGTTCAGCAATCTGTGCTGTGTAACCTAATCAACATATTTTTATGATATTTATATCACCGTAAAGCTCCAATTACGCTCTTTCTTTTGAGTATAATTTCAATATTTTGCGATAAGTATATAATGCGCTACATGTTCCTGAAGAACGAAAATTTCGCAAAACAAGCAAGTTTGGAGTCGATTTTCTAAAAAAACTCACTTTTTATTTCTTTTATTTTTTATTCAAAGCTAGTTATAGTGTTCTATCAGAAACTACCAACAGAAATTGTAATATATTGTTTGTATGGCCGCTATTAAGACTCGAATCTCGTGCTATGAGCGTTTTGAACGGGACTTCGCACAGGCGCTCTGCTGAGCAGAATTTTGGCCTATGTAAGGTTTTCTATTTATCCTTAGCAGTTACCTCAATATCCAACCATAAACATTAATACAATTTGGAGTAGTGTACTTAAAAAAATTACTTCGAAGTCCGTATCCACAAGTGCGGGCACAGCGCTTACTTCCTCCCAATACGGGGGAATGCAGATCGTTAGAGAATTCCTCTGGGGCCTTTTGCTTTCGGCTTTGAGTTTGAAATACCGAACTTGACATGTAATTGTCATATTTTCTTATGTCAAACAGATATGCAGTGCATATATACATATGTACGATTTAGTAACTGACGCTTACGAGTACGGTTTATTTTGTGCGCGACGGACTCTTTCGTAAAATAACGAGCATTTCGTAGCGTGTAAGGCTTCAAACGTTTTAGTCATGTGTTTAGGTTTCATTTCTATTTTCAGTTATTCATGCCGGGTTACCTAGACTTTTTTCTCTTGACTTAGGTTTATCCGGGAGTCTAGATGTTACGCATCTTCTCCGTCAATGCATAGGGCGAAGCTCACACACCTTGCAAATCACGCCAGTGCCAAGTAAATAAATATTGTTAGGATAAATAGTGTTGCTTCACTGGCTTTTACGCTCAGATATTGAGGTAAGTACTAACATTAAATAGAAAAACTTACATAGGTCAAAATTCTGCTCAGCTGAGCGTCTATGCGAAGTCCCGTTCAAAACTCTCGCAGCACGAGATTCGAGTCCTAATAGCGGCCATACAAACAATATATTACAATTTCTGTTGGTAGAAATAAAAAATGAAATAAACAAAAAGTGTTTTTTTTTTTTTTAGAAAATCGACTTCAAACTTGCAAGTCTTTCTTTAGAAAAACTTGCAAGTTTGAAATCGATTTTCTAAAAAAAAAAAAAAAAAACTTTTTATTTATTTCATTTTTTTGTTTTCTTCTTTTTTTCCCATGTCACTGTTGCATGTTTTTCCCTGGTTGCTGTTGTTTGTTACCGTATGCCAATTGTAAGGCTGCAGAGGCCTTGTCAAGTCAAAACTGTTTTGTCTTTTTCCTCTGCAGCCCACATCACAATTTGATGATGATGTAAATAAAATGATTGATTGATTGATTGATTGATTGATTGATTGAGTCCGTACGCGCACAAAATAAACCGTACTTCCTAAGCGTCAGATACTAAACCGTACATGTGTATATGCACTGCATATCTGAATTTGAAATAAGAAAATATGAAAATTACATGTCAAGTTCGGTATTTCGAACTCAAAGCCGAAAGCAAAAGGCCCCAGAGGAATTCTCTAACGATCTGCATTCCCCCGTTTTGGGAGGAAGTAAGCGCTGTGCCCGCACTTGTGGATACGGACTTCGAAGTAATTTTTTTTTAAGTACACTACTCCAAATTTTATTAATGTTTATGGTTGGATATTGAGGTAACTGCTAACGATAAATAGAAAACCTTACATAGGCCAAGATTCTGCTCAGCAGAGCGCCTGTGCGAAGTCCCGTTCAAAACGCTCATAGCACGCGTTTCGAGTCTTAATAGCGGCCATACAAACAATATATTACAATTTCTGCTGGTAGTTTCTGATAGACCACTATAATAACTAACTGTGAATAAAAAATAAAAGAAATAAAAAGTGTTTTTTTTTTTTAGAAAATTGACTCTAAACTTGCTAGTTTTTCGAAATTTTCGTTATTCAGGCACATGTAGCGCATTATATACTTATCGCAAAATATTGAAATTATACTCAAAAGAAAGAGCTTAATTTGAGCTTTGCGTTGATATAAATATCATAAAAATATGTTGATTAGGTCACACAGCACAGCTTGCTGAACTTCGTCAAATATCGTAGCAGAGAGGCGGTTTGACAAATAAAAAAATCATTAAGAATTTTATGACCTAGACGCTTAATTAGCATGAAAAATCCTATGTCTAGAGTGTTCCCAAAAAGTTATATTGATGTAGCGTAAAAAGTAGGGAAAAGGGATGGAGTGAAACATGGCACCTCTGATAAGCTGGAAAAACGTCAGTTTCCACCTTGGCCGCTTCAACGGTCCGTAACTTGAGAACCAAAAATCCGACGAAATTGCCGTTTGCGTCTTCTTTTATTATAGGAATTGCCCCAAAACGTATATTTTTTTCGTCAAAATAAAAAATTCGACCCTAAATCCGTGCCTGAGTTGAGATGAAATCACCCATATATATATATATATATATATATATATATATATATATATATATTATATATATATATATAATCTTTTTCATTTTTGCGCGCGCCGCGACGACGGGCGACGAGGACAAAATCTTTGAAAAATATTGCGCATAAAGCAATCGCTTTAAAATAAAAGTGGATGAATGACAATAATTGGGACCCGGAAAACCCACTAGGCATGAATCCAAGAGCATAGGAACTCTGGCATGCACACACAGGTCAGGAGACTAGGGAGAAGAACGATAGAACTGATGCTGACAATATTCAATAGATACGACAAAGGACTCTAAGCACAATTTACACGCGTCGTTTCCGGAAACGCGGGCAAAATCGCTCCCCCGTAAACTACGTACGCATCGCACAGAAAAAAAGGTTGATGCCGGAGTGGTCTGCGTCAAAGGGCCCATTAAAGGGGCACTCAAGTGGTTTTTGAGTTCCGCCCAACCTCGGATCCATCCGAAAACGAAACCACTCTCATTGTTCCTCGCACGCTTATCAAAAGGATCTCGGGCCAATGGCGTTGGACGACGTTCCGTCGCGCAGTGATCCCGAGGGAGCCGCACCGGCCGAACTTCTTTGTCATTCGAGCTTCGATCATGACGGAGTTCTCTACGCTCGAGGACCTGACGCCGCTAGAGGTTGAAATTCTTCGGCGGACAGCTGACCTGGGGATGATTTCCTATGACGCCACTTCGACGTGCGATGTGGACGATAGCAGCGCTTCGGAGACGTGTTCGGGTTCCGAGGACGACGAAACGCAGGCCTTTTCGGGCGTTTTTCGATTTGCGGTTGGGGCAAGTCGTAACCAAACCAACGTTTGGCATCGCAGCGTAACCTCTGGTACGTGATGTCAAACGATGTCGCCACGTTGGGGCCTCGGGAGGAGGCTGGTTCAGACATGTGCAACGAGCGCGTTACCTACGACTGCGTCCGTTGCAACCGGAACGACCGCTCTGCGCCGCGCGTACACACACCAGCAACCACTGCAACAAGCGCAGCGGGTCGTCAGCACGGCGACCGCTTCTACGCCGCCGTCAGCTGTTTCAGCGGCGCCTCTAAAAAGGATACGCACTGCCACTCAATGCCGTAACAGAATATAGACATACAGTTTTCTATAACCTAAAGCTTTATTTCTTTTTTTTTTTCATTATAGGCTTGCAGGGATACAGTGGATGAAAGAAAAAGATTCAGTAAGCCGTCTTGGACGATCACGACTCTAATACACGACTTTGCCAATAGTACAAATATCTCCACACGCCTTTTCTACGATTATAAAAGAGGATGTAATCTTAGTAGCGATATAGCAACGCTGAAATATAATTTCGTGATCAGATAGACGTTGCGAGCGTTCAGGATTGCTAACACTAATCACTTTTCTCCGATGATGAAAACGCATGAAAATTCGCATCCTCTATACGGTAGGCGCCAGTAATACCTTGAACTTGAGCACACGCATGAAATGAGCCAAATGAGAAATCCGGGCGATGTTCGAGGACACAAATGCTTAGAAAGCACCACTGTAGTCGAAGTAAACAAACACGACGGCACGGGCGTTTCTGCTGTCTTGAGAGTGCCGCCACGACATCGCCGCACGAGTAGGTGGATCTTCCCTTCTAGTCCGTGCTGGGTTATCATAGCGACACACGACGAAAATTCACAGTCAATTAAGGATAGCGCTTTTACGCGGAACGATGAGCTTCCACCACGCCGACCACGCAAACGATCCCCACCGACGCCATGCCCACGACCGGCATGCAACGCGCGCAACCAGTTCTCCTCGACCTGTGATTGGTCTGTCGCTGCGGTTGTTTCCAACGCAGCGGGGAAAGAAAGGCCGCCAAAATTTTCAAACATACGATAATTTCATTGGTCGGCGCAGGAACAGAAAAAAGTCCGCACGTATTTTATTCCTGCGTGATTAATAGGCGCTTCTGCCTTCTAAAACTGAAGATACTCATTCACTGACACTTCCTTAACGCCATCGCACCAAAAAGTTGCTTCCCCAAAAACCGCTTGAGTGCCCCTTTAATGATAATTGTTACCTTTCAATATAATTGGGTAATTAATTAATTTAAAGTAATGAAATCGGTATTTATTGATTTTAAAGGGATGGTTTCAACGAGAATTTTGCTGGGCATCATCGAAACTACTAAATATCCCCACGTTACAATGATATAAGGCACGCGCAGCATTTCAAGGCGTTCCGAAAGAAATGCTCAACTGGGACGCGTTCCTAGGTTTCGGTTTCTTATCGAAGCGCATCTCCGCGCGTGCAATCCCGCCCTCCCGTGTCGAAAACGCGCAACGTGCGTGCGGCGTCACGCATCTCACGTAGAAGAGGCTAGACAAGAAAGCCTCCGGACTGTCACACGAGGTTTGCCTTTTTGACGTCGGTGCCAGTGTGAAGACGCACCTTTACATGCGATGCGTGGGGGAGCGCTTACGTTGCGCGTTTTAGACACGGGAGGGCGGGATTGCCCGCGCGGAGATGCGCTCCGATAAGAAACCCAAACCCAGAATTCGGAACGCCGTAGAATGCTGCGTGTGGCTTACATCATTGTAACATGGGTGTATTTAGTAGTTTTCGATGATGCCCAGCAAGATTCTCATTGAAACCATCCCTTTAAAATCAATAATTAACAATTTAATTACTCAAAATAATTTAATTACCCAATTCTATTGAAAGCCACACAGACCACTGCGGCAACAACCTTTTTTTTCTGAGCGATGAGTAGTTTTCGCAGGGGCGATTTTGCCCGTGTTTCCGAAAACATGTCCTGTACCTGCGAACGGAAAGGAATTTTAATATACGTCGTTACACACACATGAAACAGCGGACTAAAAATGGTGATGACAATGTGCAATCAATAATATGACGAGGGGACACGCCTTACAATAGGCAGTTTTCTCTATTTTTTTTTTTTCCTGGTATATTTGTTTACGGAACGACGCCGTTTCGTTTCTTTACGAGCACTTGTGTGCCGGTAGCAGCGGCCTTGCTGGAAGCGGGCCGCGGGCCCGGCTTCATTAAAATGACCGCGGCCAGCCACGGGCCGGTCGGAAGACCTCTGCGAGCAGGGGTTTGGAGACCAACGGTTTAGACTATGGTGTCGGAGGCAACGAGGAACACGGGTTGATCACGAGTGAGCTGCGTCCAGCGGGGACTGGGGTTTAATCAGTATAGAATACTTGTTTGTTTCTTTTAATTGACGACGGAGATTCGGCGCTACGGCCTCGCCATCTCCAGGGTGTTGGTCGGTGCGCTGCCATTGTGAGTTGGGCGGGGAGAAATGCATCCGAGATTAGAGTTGTTGACGTAGCCCACACGACATAAAAGACAAGGCGTCTTTTTCTCCCATAGTGTCAAAAACGCTTCCCTCGTTTGCACGAACGAGTCTACTTTAATATAATAATAATAAAAAAAACAAGTTGTTAGCATACTTTTCGTAATATTCACCGATGTTTGTTTGCAAACAAGCTCACTACCACCCCCTATCGGCGGACCCCTGCGCGCTTCCGGTTTTCCTCTTCTTTTCCATTTGTCTCGCCTCCTTTTGTTATTTGCACTACTTTGTGCAATGCACTAATGTTCTTACAAACGTACAGGCCGGCTTGCTAGAACCAGCGTCTCAGCTGAGACTGGCTGAAGCACTGCCAAAGCCAGCGCACGAGCTGAGCGGGACTCAAGCTGCGTCTCAAGACGCTCGCGCGCCCCAGCCTTTGCAGTGCTTCTCTGAAGGAAACTCTTCTTATCCGATCGCTGTGCGTTCCTGAAGAATAAATAAATACACTACCGGAAGTCTACTGGGGCACCAAATACTGTGGCGCCCTCGTGATACCAACTCCCACCAAATGTGGTGAATAGGAGTATATATGAATGGACCACGCTTCCACACTATAATGATTAAAAAGTGGTTTTGAGCAGTGGCGTGATACTTTTTTCTATCGCGTTATTAAGCCGACACATGTCTACTAAAACATCGAATGATGTTGACGTCCTGATAGTACTCATATACAAACGCGCTGAGGCAAAAACATGGCAGAGAGATATATGCTTAGGTATACGAGTTTTGTTTATTGAACAAAGAACTAATTTGTTAACATAAATAAGGAAGTGAACACCCTAACTTTAGAAGCAAGCATCGTTTGATGACGAACAAAAAATAATGCTGAATGTTTTCGATGCAACGAACTGCCCTTCTTTGCGAAATGAATAACCTTTCTAAGTTTGTCTTAGTTGTTGTACCCCAAACTAGTAGACAGTAATGTAGATGAGAATTCACTAAAGCATGGAATAACTGGAGCCGTAACCAGTTGTAGACTATAGCAATCTGAGTTTATAGAAAATCCTCATAGATCTGGAGATGCTTGCATGAATTTCATTGATAATGGGGTGTCCAGCTTAATTTTTTTTTTTTTTAAAGAACTAAAAATCTAGAGACGTGAACACGCTCAATCGCAGAGTTCTGGAATTTTAAATGAATGGTTGTCGGGCTTGCCTTGCGGCTTAAACATCACGAATTTCGTTTTATTAACATTTAATTCAAGTTGATTTGAATCCAGCCACGATGACAACTCAATCAACCACGTGTTTGTTACTGTTTCAAGATCACGCAAATAGTTTCTTCTAAAAAATACACTCGCATAATCAGCATACACAACTTTATCACCTGTTTGAGGTGTATTTACACTATTTAATATATAAAATAAAAACAAAACAAAAAAAAACAACGGGCCTAAAATAGGCCTTTGCGGAACGCCATATGCGATTTGCCCCGGATTGGACGGGTAACCAATAAAGCAGGTATACTGTAACCGACCAAATAGATAGCTTCGGACCAGATCTAGTGCTACGCCTCGAATTCCATAAAACTGCTGTTTATAAAACAAGATATCGTGCTTTATCGAATCGAATGCCTTTCTGAAATCGAGGAATAGTCCTATATACTGTGAATTGCTTACTTTCAAAATTATTTATTATTTTTGTCCTTAATATGATTCAGACCTAATTCTGTACATTTGTTTTCCTGAAAGCCGTATTGTTCCTTAGCAAAAACGTGCCTTTCATTAAAAAATTATTTAGCCGAGTTTTTATGAGATTTTCAAGTACTTTTGAAACAGATATACGTAGAATACCGCGCATCAGCCCATTCCACATTAAGCGCCCATTCCCAAATTTGTATGATCTGAGGAAATACGGGCAGTATATTTATATGTAAAATTGATGACATATAGAACAAACGCCCATCCCCCACTTTTTTTTTTTTTTTGCGATTATCTTTAAAGTTTGAGTGGACGCTTGCCCGGTATTTTACGGTAGGTCTATAACGGTTTATGTTGTCAAAAGAGCCTCCCTTATGTAGAACAACCACTCGCAATTTTAATTTCGTCAAGAAAAATGCCTGTAATTCATGCATTATTGCAAATATGCTGCAGCTTTACTTAAACCAAAAGATTTAAGTAAAGAATGTATTTCTTGCTTTCCGCTTGGTGTCAGAAAAATATAATACACAACTGTAGCGAAAATATATTTGTCTATGTCTTTTTCCGGACAATGTGGTTTCAGCGATGCACCAGCGCTCAAAAAAGGAGGGTTAAATTGATTAGCTAGAGAAGCACCACTATATTCGAAGCCACCAAAAGTAAGTGTACCAGGGATTTTAGTTTGGATTTCCAATAAGAATTCCCACTGCCCTCCAAATTTTTTGGGGGTCATTTGATAGCGCTGCAAACTTATCTTTATAGTATTATACTCGTGCTTTCTCAAGATCCAAGTTCAATTTCTTTCTTTTTTGTTTGTATTCAATTAATAGTGTCTGATTTCTTAGTCGGATAAATGAGTCGTATAGTTTATTACGTTCGCTAATTCTTTTATACAGCTCGCGAGTAACCCCAGATTTTCTTGATTTAGTTGAACGTGAGCGCGTCGGTTTTGATAACTTGTTCCGTCCTTGTCCGTCCTTTCTGTTTATTCTTTATGTAACAAGTTTTCTTGATTTCTTATGTTTTCTAACAGATTGAAGTGGAAATGCAATACCGTAAATGTGCTTCATTTGACACAGAAATATGTTATAGGATAAATTTGGGTTTACATCATTGTAAACGTCATTCCAATTGGTACCCTCTATTATGGCACGGAAATCAGCTAAGGCTTCTACACGACACAAAACAGTCACGTGTACGTTTTTTTTTTTTTTTTTTTTACAAACTTGAGGGTAAAACATCATATCGGTAGGTGATCGCTTAGATAAACTGTACCTGAAATAACATTACCTGAATCATGACTGGAAACGCACAAGTCAATTAGAGTTTCACTTTCTGACGCTCATCTTGTTGGTGCAGTAATGACACTGGAGCAGCCAAAAGATTCTATGACGTCACGGAAACTTCGGCACGATGAGCCTGATGATAACATGTCAATATTAAAGTCACCCATTAAAACAACTGGCAGATTTACACAGGACACATAAGCAAGGAGTTCACTTACATAATTTAAATATTCATTTATTTCGTCCGTAGGGAGTCGATAAACAAAATCAATCAGTGACCCAAGGCATTTGACATCAATTGACTCAAAATGGTCAATATATACATTTGAAAATTCGGGACAAAGAATATATCCATGGCTATCTCTAAAACAAAGTGAAGTTCCCCCAACTCTTCTATCACTTCTATGAACCCCTTCAGATTTATATCCTGGGAAACTCATCACATCATCTTTGCTATTAGAGAGTTTTAGTAGATCGTTTTGGCTCTCCCGCTACGCTATACGCTAGAGTGACGACGCTACTGCGCATGCGCGTTGCTAGCGGAAACATTGCGGAGCTGCGGAAGCTAGCGGAGGCGCGCTATCTGACCAAAATAGCGAGGCGCGTAGCGCGGCGTGCTAGCGTGGGTCTCGCGAGAACGAGTCTTGGCGAGATAAGGGAGAGCCAGCGAGGCACTCAGTTCAAGATGGCCACCACGCCACACCGCGCCTGTCCGGTCCGTGCGCTTCGCGATCGTGGTTCTGAGGGATGGATTATATATTGCTGCTGCAAGAAGTACCCGCGACAAAGCCGTTCCACGACTGCAACAGGTAGCGATTTATGACAGACATGCTAAATACGACCACGGGAAAAAAAAAAAAGGAAAAAAAAAAAAAGCTTCGCAGTCCGTGGTGTTGTGAGCGAAGGGTGCGGCCTCCTGCTCGACCGCTTTGTCGTGAGGACAAAACCGACGAAGGAAGTGAACGAGCAGGCGGATATGAGGGATTTTGTGGCGTTTCATTTTCGGTGAACAACGACACAACAGAAAAGCTACGGTTGTTGTCATCTAGTTTTGAAGATTTTTCTCGGTGGCTTTGGCGCTTGACTCATATCGGATTGGCTTGGACAACTTGGCCGTCAGTTGTAATCATTTACAAACATAATAGACATTACCTTACAAGAGAACCAACGATTAGCACGTTATTCAATAAAGAACAAAATATTCTACTACGATAACGACGTTAATAAAACATTTGCGAAGAATTGCTTTACAAATCTGTTTTACCCAAGCCTTAGTGTCCGACAGAGCCGCTAGTGGCGTTGCGTTAGCTCTTGTAATGCTGTAATCCATAGCGGGTGGCGCAGAGTTGCGCATTCAGCCTCGGCGGGTGGCCGTAGCGCCGGCTTTCCTGCACGCCTTGGATGCTTTGTTCCTCACGTGAGTAAATTTGGCGAATAGCGGCGCCGCGCGCGCCGCCGCGCATGGAAACCAGGAGAGGAGGAGAAGGAGGGCGAAAGCAGGGGAACATACGCCGGGGCGCGAGCAACGTCGGCGGAGCGACCGTAAAGGTGGCTTTCTTGCACGGCGCCGGATGCTTTTCTCCTCACGTGATGCATCTCGGCGAATAGCGGCGTGGCGGCGCGGGGAAAACAAATGCGCAACTCTGGCTCCCGTAGGGAGCCTATAGACGCTTTCAGGCAGCTGTGCATGGGCGCCGCCATAACCGACCTTCAGTTTTTGTTTCCTCTTATTTCGTTCGCTTCACATCATCATTACCACAGCAGGACAGGTTATTGCCACTTTAGCTGCTACTGCGTCCTTCTCCCCAGCATATGCCTTTGTGGAGGCTCGTCAACGCCCGCTTCAGTGGCTAGGAATCTCGGTAAGACAGGAGAAGGTCGGCAATGGCGGCTCACTCTAGCGCGAGTCGAACGCGTGTTTAAAGCGTCTATACAGGAACTCTACGCTACTGCGCTACTCTGCTCCGAAGGAGCTATATAGTGCTCTAGCGTTACACGTTTACCGCGCCACCGCGCATGAATGCGATACAAAGCGGTGAGATCGTTTTCACGCTCACCACTGTGCTCCTGACTTTCTCGAGTTCTCCCTATTCAAGAAACAGGTACTGTTCTAAGTTCTTATACTTCGTTTCAGCTTAGTCCAGATGCAGCCGATGCTACGAGCGCGAGCATGTGGCCCTGAACAGTGCTTGCACTGCACGAGCGCGCGTTCTTGGCAGGGACGCTGATGACATTAAACGAAAAACGGAATCGTTAGGTGGTGGCTTCTAAATCAACTTCAGGAGACCCTCCTCACGGTCGGTCGTAGCTTTAGCTAACTGACCGGTCTCGTCGAGTTTTCATGTCTGTTTTCTTCGCGCCTATATTTTAAATGCTGTAAAGTGGCTAGCGAAATGAGCTAGAACGTGCAAGCGGCGACCACAGGCAGTGCAAACCACGCTTTCGCACGGCTGCCGTGCGTGTGTCGGGGGTTGGAAGGTATCGCGTTTAAGCACCCCCACTCGCTGCCTATATAGACCGACTTCTTTAATCTCCACAAGCTGCTTCTCGCCAGAAATGAGGGCTGCATACTGCTTCGGAGAGCGAGTCGTCTGTTTCTTGCGCAAGAGTTGCGGTGACGTCAGAAAGACGCCGAGCTCTGATTGGCCCTGATTGAAGGATAGTGGGTAGACCTCAAAGCAAGCTGTCTTGAGGTCTGCCCACTATTTCTCTCTCAAAACCAATCAGAGCTCGGTGTTCTAACGTCACCAGAACCCCTGGAAAATAAGCAGACAAACTTGCACTCCGCATATACAGCGTGCCCACAAATCCAGATGAATCCTTTGAAGTGACCGGGTAAATCGGCTTGGTAACGTATCGTGCTATGATTTACCACAGAGGTGCCCAAAGGTAGTGGATGCATCGCTTGAAAATTTAAAAGAACAAACTAACCCGAGACAAAAGTAAGAAACAATAACTGAGTTTTTCTACCTACGGCGCCTGTCTACTCTGCACGCGCCCTATGACTGGCACAACAACCGACAGGTGGCGGCAGTGGCCCTCAACTCAAGCTTAGAGAGCTTGTATTGCAGAGTGTCCAACTGCTCGATCAGGGTCACGTGATATATGGGTCGCGTTTGCACAATATGGGCTGCAAGCAGGTCTCGAAAGTATTGATGTCTGCAAACGTCTTCGCCTTCCCTCCTGCTTTCCCCCCCCCCTTCCCAACAGGAAAGATTGTAAATATGGTTGCATGTACACTTGTGACCAATCTCCGGAGGAGGCATCAGCCATTAAATTGTGACCCCTCCCCATGGTCTGAGATGAACCCTCTCCTCAAAAAGCGGGCCCCTTCGAAAGTCACGTTCCGATTATTAAGTAGTCGGAACCACTGCACGATGGCGGAACAACTGACATTGTGGAGCGTGCAAGTCATTCCATAAGATAGCGAACGTCAACGTCGGAGCACAGCCAGCGCCAGAAGCCGACGAGCCAATCAAACAATGTCAAAAGTGCAATGTCACTGCGCTCATCATCTTTTTCTGTGGGTGTGTTTTGACCTTTTAATCCAATCAAACTGATCAAATGTCCTGTGGTGTTGCTGTTTTAGTCTGCCATTGTACAGGGATTCCACAACTGTAAACAGGAGTCAGTCTTTCGAAAGGAGCCTATACAGGCTCTCTGCTCAAGCTCACCACCCGGTCGTGCCCAAAGCAGACAATGTTCTTGTATCAAAAGCGGCAGATGCTCAATAAAACATATTAACTGGACAAATGAATAAAACCAATGGTTCGTCTAGTAATTTCAGCTGCATGCTGTCTGCTTTTGGTGCAACTGGGTGGTAAGCCGATGTTGCCATTTGTCGGTCATTGCGCCAGACAGAGGGTGCGTGGATGGGCACCATAGGTAGGAAAAATAAGTTTTTTTTTTTTTTACCTTTTACTCCGGGTAAGCTTGTTTTACTGAAATTTTGATGTGATCCTTCCACCACCTTCGGGCGCCTCTGGGGTAAATCATAGCGTGATACGTCACCAAGCCGATTTTTGCGGTCACTTTAAAGGCTTCATCTGGATTCGTGGGCACATAAAACATGTATAAAACGGGATGTCAAAGCCAACGTTACAAGCTTCCTAGAATGCCTGGTGCCTTTGCATGGCGCATGCGCTTGGTGACTCTCGCTACTCCATCAGCCTGCCCAAAGGACGGATGTGGTGGAACCAGTGGAATGTTGGACGTACATTACCTGAAGTGGAAAGGGATTCTAGCGTGGTTTTTATTGTAAACATAAAGTTTGCACAAGTCTGCGCAAAAAGAGCGTTGTTTAAAAAGGGTCCTTCTCCACTGTTTGTGGAGGCCGGTGGTGCTAGGAATGCTATCTGATCGTACCTGCTCGCGTGCAGGCAACGGAGAAGAACCGATCTCGAATGCTGCTTTTTCGTGGAACTTGTCAACTGATAGATGTAAGAACCTTGTTCAGAGCTGTGGCGTAGCCGTGTGTAACACTGTGGGCCCAGAATGCAATCCTGAGTGCTGCGGGTACCTATACATACTGACGATGAACGCCCTACGCTATCGACAGCATGTTCAAAATATGTCGACTAAACCTTGTAGGACTATAGGAAGCCAAGATCCACCACTAAATGAACTAAATTGCATGAGCTCCACGTCGTGGATATAGCCATTTCCACTCAAGGTGCACGAAGTCGTGCGTTTAGCATCACTCTAACATAATACTACTGGCAAATGCCGAGCATCCGCCCATAGGGTGACCACCCGTCCCGCGACTTGCGGGACTGTCCCGCATTGAGGGCTCGTGTCCCTTGTCCAGCAAGAAATGTTGAAATCCTCAAAATGTCCCACATTTCACACTGTTCTAAAATTCACTATGCAAACCATGCCGCTGCCAAACAACAACGGGGCACGGGGAAGCTGGGAGGTTGCTGGTAATCACGCGAATCACGATGATACGCCATTTTCTATCCAACTCCCAAGCATTGCGTAAAGCGACTGACGTTGTTGCAGGAAAACCGACGTGCATGCGCCGTTTGCCTCTCTTAGTGGCAAAATATTGCGAGAGAAAATTGCTCGCTAAAAGTTGAAAAATAAATTCTTGTAACTATTTAAAATCCTGCTGTGTCAATGCAAAAGGCTTGCTGTGGAAAGTGTTTATCAGTGAAAACGACCACACAAGGCAAAAAAACTGCAGCTCGCAACGGTAAAAAAAAGGTAAGGTTCTAAATTTGTGTAGGAGCACATTGGAAAAAGTAAGCATCGACAGGAAACAAGAAGCTGAAAAAGATTTACTCTTTCTTCTTTCCTTTTCATTCATTGAGTTCTGCTGCAGTCAATTTTATGTGTTCAACTTGGACACATTTAATGACATATTTGGCATTAAATTAAGAACAGTTGTATAATATGCTTTCGGGCAAGACAGGATATTAAATGTGTTAGCAGAGCTACATTTCGTGGTGTATGTTAAATTTCCTCTAATAGTTCTTTTTTGCAGTTGCGGCTATAGTGATATCATTCTTGTCAGCTTGTCCGGCAATTTGATAGCAGGAAAGTGGTCGCCCTATCCGCCCATTCCAGAATAAGTGCCCACCCCTCTATTTTGTAACCTTTCGAAAGTACTCAAAAGACATATATTTAGAAATTGTTCAATGGGCGCCTGCTCAGAACTTTAGAGTAAAAATATGAAGACTACCACACGTGGACTTAATATTATTTTAAGTATGAGCATATGCACCACTCGGATTCACATTATATCAGCTGCCATTGCGGGGGCCTTGCCGCTGAGCGCGTACCTTCTGCGGCATTTATTTCGCACATACAAATTTGTTTTTTTTTGGCAAGTACAAGTACATCATCGCCAGTGACCACCGGTGACGATGTCGCACGCAAGCGTGTCTATTGCCACAATTGTTATGCTGGGCATCACCTATTTTGTGCTACATTGTCAAGGCCAGCGCAGCTTCCGCGGTGCTCTAATTTTGTCGAAGCTAGTTGCGCGAGCGGAGTCCACATGCTCTCACAGCAGTGCAGGGCTGCTGCCCTTTGGAAGCTTCGCTGGCCGCGACAATGTAGCCCATAATAGTCGACGCCAGGTAGTTGCAACGATTAGGTTTCGTAAATATAGAACACTCAGCTAGAATGTCCTTCCGGCGTTTGTCACTGTCGTACAATAAGGTGGAGCCTCCTCTGTGAACAGGAACTTGGGAGCTCTCTCAACAAGCGGCGGTCGACGCTGATGGGAAACGATCGTTTCGGCCACCGGTGCAAGAGTCCTTGGCAGTTTTGACGATGTTTTGTGCGAACTTTAGCTGGAAATCATACTTCATTTTCTTTAAGCGCGGATCTCTTAGGCAGCCTAACTTACCAATCGTTTCCTCTTTTGAAGCCTAGTTAATCGTAACAGTCGGCAAACTAGGCTGCCAAACAGACCACATGCTCGAGGGAAATAAAGTATGATTTCCGGCTCAAACTTGCACCGAGTTTCGTCGGAACCTCCGAGTTCGTGGCATGCGGGCGGCTGAAGAGACCGCTTCCTGCCCGACGTCGAACGCCGCTGTCTCAGCGCACCACTGCTCTTTCAAAAGCGCTCCCCAAGCCCCGCCCGAAGAGGATGCTTTGCGTTATTGCAGGTCAGTGACATCAATATCGAAGCTTCCACCATTCGTTTGGTACCTACGAGTACATCGTAACATGTATATTCTCTCCTGCTCGCGTTAGAGCTGATCCAGTATAGTGGATGCACAGCTCCAATGTATATGTCACTCCACTGTAAACTACGTGCTGGTAATGTAAAATTTGAGCACCGCCTGAAACATATGCAAAAACAATGATCCAACGGCTAGCCAGCCTAATTTGACAACAGGCATTGCATTGAGCTCACATCACTCTCTAGGGTATGTTTTTGTTTGCTTTCTGGTGGGTGGTAGGCCTACGTTTTTGTGTTTGCAGCTTGCCTTCAGCTTGGCAAGAAATGTTCCTCGACAACTGATCCTGAACGCGGTTACAAGGGTGGAGGGGTGTCGGTGACCGAATCTGTTAACGCACCGCAGCTCTGATAATGTAAATGAAAACTCGTGCTGCAGAACCCCGGGATCTGGGACTCAATCCCCACTCCTGCCCGTTTCAGTCTGGATAAGCATTTTACCGGCGTGCTGTCTGTATCATCGCTGCATGATGCACGTTAAAGACCCCAGGGCAGCAGTCATACTGTATCTACAGCAGAGACACCAGACACCCATTAGGGCTGGCTAACTTCTCACTGTCTAAACAAACATGCAACATGATTACAGTTGCGGGAGCCTCGAGGAGAGCGGCTTGACTTCGACAAGGCGGCGTTGGACAAGCTGTCTTACGAAGCTGATCGCATCTAGCTACTTGTATGGAGCCGATTCAGTCTTCCATTAAAGGTAAGTTTTTCATTTCAATCTTTTATAAACATGGAGCGGTGGTTGCGTCTAGACTACAGTCGGTCGTAGCCTAGAGGAGTGCCTCTTGTACAGCCGTCTGCGGACTCCTAGGGTTCATGCTAATCGGTGATCTTCCATTAGGGACACATCCTCAGTACAGTCCAAATCCCGAACAAAGGTGTACACGGTAATACGGGTTGTGTTTCAAGGGGAAGGAGAAAAGCTGTGAAATAGGAATTTTAGGAGAGGTTTGTGGCAGTGGCAGATGAACATTGGGCAAGTTAAGGGGAAACACTACTCCGGAAGGCTAACTTTTGAACCGTTTGTCTTATTTGCATGAAATTTGCAGGGTGTACTGGTAGCACTGGACAAGGATGCTGTGGAAAGTGTCAACCCTATAAATTTATCCCACGATGAGTTACATAAAAGTTCATAATAAAAAAGTGTATCTGCTGAGGAAAGCTATCGTTTCGAAAGGGTAATGAAAATGGCCAGTTTTTTTGCTGGAACATACAGCAGAATACTTGCTTCAGACGACTATGAAAAGAAATTTCAAAAATTTTAAAATTTATTCACAAAAAAAAAAAAATATGGAAAAATTTTTTTTTTTTTGTGTAACATTTGATTTAAAAGAAATATAAACTTTTTATAACAAAAGAGCATAAAAATGCAGAAAGTAAGTTCACAGTCGTGTTCTCCAGAAAATTTCAATATAGAAAAACCAAAATATATCTGCACGCATAATTTGATTATGAAATGATAGCTTCCCTGAACTGATATTTGACACTAAAAAGGGAAGCTGAGATAAACGCGTTTGAAGTTTCAAGATGGATTTTTTTTTTTTTTTTCACTTTGAATGTCACTAGAATCCGCCAGCTGCATAGGTGACACCTTCTTCCTCAACCCTCTTCTGCTCTGCTGCTACTGCTTCTAACTTCCTTCGCTTGTGGGCAGTCTTCGAGGTATCCAGCGCCTTTGCCTTGGCCTGCGTGATCTTCAGCTCAGTTGCTTTCCTCGTGTGCTCCAGATGGTGGCTTCCAGGCTTCATGCTCATCTTCTCGAGCACCCTCTCGAAGCCCTGCGGACCTAGGTTAAACTCGAGAACCGCCATTGCAGCAGTGGTTTCGACAGTACTATCGGAAACAATATGAGCGTGAACGCGCCTCCGCGTGTCGCCGCTACCTGAGACGCCGCCCTGCCGCGCCGTTGTGAAGTTTTACGCATGCGTGTAAAATTCCTGTCGCTGTTCTCGCTTTGACTGTTAACCCCCGTCTGTCGTCTGCTATGCGCGCGCTGGCGGTTGCTTGCGCTGTCGTCTGCTATGCGACTCGTGTATTGCCGTCGCAACTCAGACAAACAACTTAACATGATTCAGGAGTTTCCTGCGCGATAATGCAATGCCCACAATTGATACATGATAAGTAGCTGGCTTTCATCTGGTCGAGATACAGCGATAACATGCAAATAGATTCAAGACAATATCTGCAAAGCTTAGCGTCATGTCTAAGGGCGCATGAAGGCAGCCATGGCGCGGCGTCCTCTTCACAGGGCCACAGGTGACGAATTGTGGCGCTTTGTCCTGGATGAAGGGGAAAAGCTGCGGAACGAGCGGAATTTTGTTTCCGTTCTGTTCAGCTCCCTTCCTTCCAGGATGAGAGCCGTCGTCGCTGCTGGAGGCGAGATGATATCGTACTAATGCTCTGTTCTTTTCTTTTTTAATTTGATTGCCGAGAGATGTAAAAATGCAACCTCTTACTGACATTTTTGTGAAAGTCAGCGTTGGTTCTGTCCAGAAAGGACAGTGTGAGCCTTCAATAGTTCTCTCTCTTTTTTTTTTTAATCAGTTTTGGTTGTGTTTAGAAAGAACACAGTATGAGCATTCTACTAATAAGCCTGTCGAGCCCATGGCCCACGGCATAACAGATGTTTTCACGTGTTAGGGCCTTGTGTTCAAAGAATAAAAGCATTGTATTTCACTGAAGACTTTCGTGCAAATTAACCCCATTAAAGCTGTCCAGGGCAAACACAATTCGCGTAAGAAGCGCGGGTGTCCGCCGGAGCACGCAATGTTGTGCGGCAGACGACAGCACAAGCGCCCGCCAACGCAAACACGAGTCGAATAGGAGACGACAGAGTGAGCGGCCGCCAGTGCACGCACGAGTCGCATAGCAGACGACAGCACGAGCAGCCGCCAGCGCGCGCATAGCACACGACAAACGGGGGTTAATAATCAAAGCGAGAACAGCGACAGGATATTTACACGCGCGTGCATCAAGCAAGATGTGGATAAGTGCGTGCTATCGGACACGGGGGATTTTGGCTCTTCACGGTCGGGAATAAAAGCTATGGGTTCGTCATGACACCCTTGTTTGCTTCGTCTTCCTCGCTGTCGCGTCGCTGACTATTTCCCAGAGCACCCTAGCTCTGAGCATGTACGGCATTTTTTGCGAACACCCTCTAATCAAGATGTACAGTGTACATATGACCTATGAGTGTTCTTCAGGTCTGTCATCTATGGCCGTGACACAGGGAGATAAGGCCGGTTGGCCCATTTGGCTGAAAGCCCCGATAAATTACACCATTGTCCGGTGTCCAGGCCTTATCTCTTTTCGAAGGAAGGGCAACCAACACCGGACACTAGTGAAACTCTCAGCCTGCATTTACTTAGTTTGTTCCCAAATCTAACTGTCCGTAGTCCGGATCACGAGTTTCTATATTAGCGAGACAGAATTGCATAGGGAGGATCGGTCCCTCCCCCCCATATTGTCTGTATAGCATGGCATCCATGTTAGCAAGACATGATTTCATCGCATTCTGAAATTCTTTCACTCGTAACTAGGAGGAAGTTGTTAAGTTATTGCTAGGGCTCCGTGTTTTCGGATAAATCCGAAAAACTCCGAAAAACACCCGCCGGTTAAATTTTTGTCAATTCGGATTTATCCGATAAACTCCGAATTGTTATGTGCCCATGCCGCCACCCCCCCCCCCCCCCCCCCCAACAAAAAAAAAAGTAATTTTTTTTTTTTTTTTTACAATTTGAGCAGTTTAGGGTCAATGGTCCTGGGAAAATGACACCATAATTATCTTTCAAGCCTCGGACCGTTGTCAAAAAGGGGGTCTTACGGCTCGTCTCGTCAAGGTTGGTTTAGGGAAACAGGTCATCGTACCATTCGTGTCACGACAAAAGCCACTCTTTTGGTTTCCAGTTTGGGCCATGGGATTTGGGATTTAGAGAAAGGAGAGGGTATGTTTCTGGGGTAACAGTGAAAGCTATGGACCATAGAGATTGTATAAAATACGGAAGAGGGGCAGTTGACACTTCTCTATTACATCCTTACCCACTCCACCTCGCGCGGCCGCGGGATAGATTGATGGGATGACTACGAGCTTCCTTGCGGCTACCTGCGGCAGTTTATTGATTTTAAAGTATCGACGTTTATCGATGCCACACTTGTGTGCGACGTTTGTCGTTGGACAAATTAGTATTGCCAATGACACCAACGCCAAATTCAACTGAAGAAATCTTAATTGATACAAGCGCATTTTATTTTTTATCTGGCATACGTTTGCATCCGGTTATTATTTATTATTTTTAATGGGAAACACTGCGAAATTAATCTCCGAATTTCGGAGAATTCGGGATTTACGAAAAAAAAAACTCCGAAAAACACCCTCCGAATGTCACGAAAAATAAACTCCGAAAACATGGAGCCTTAGTTATTGCCAATTAGAAAACCTCATATCTTAGTCTCCTGAAATCTTGTTCTTGTTTCCCTCTCTGATTATTGAGGTATCCAGCCTCCAAAATGTATTCAGATCCGGATTCGAGACCTAAAAATACAGTAAAATGTTATTATGTTGCCAGGAAAAGAAAATTGTAAGGAAACAGGATGAACTTTTCAGAACGTGCTTCTCAGCACCATGGGTATCAAACTTAATAGACATAACTAAATAATTATGCACATTCTGTGTGTAGTAAATAGAAGATATGTAAACTGTGATTTAGAAATAAAAATATAAGGTTTAAAAATCAATTTTTTCCTTGTATTTTCGTTTTTAAAGGAGCTGTGCAACAGTTTCAGTGCTTTGCTTAAATAATTTGAGAGTTGGTGTCTCAATCTTTTTGAAGTGAAGAAAAAAATGCTTTTGCCTGCATGTCCTAGCTTTTATTTTAAAAATTGGCAAAGGTTGAGGTTTTCAGCACCTCTCAACTCCTTCACCATCTTCCGAGTCACGTGCGCTGTGACGTGAAAGGGGGACGCGCGGGGTTCCGGTGAAGCTCTCTTTCTAGAGCCATCAGTGAGCAGCGAGAACTCACCCGCTTGCAGCCACGTGATCACGTGCTTGCGCAGCGCGATCAACATAGCAAAAGAAGCAAAGTCCGGGTCCGTCCATTCTTGTCCTGCTCTGCCCACATACTCCTCCGGCTTCTGGCGGCTGTTCGTGGTAGCAGATAGAGCTGACGGTTTTGATGACCTCGGATAGATAGTGCCACTAAAACTCCATGTAGTAAAGAATTTGTCGATGATACCAGGTTTTTGATGCATTTATATTTGTTGGAATGACAAGATTTATAGATAAATTATCTTTTATGGAGCAGGTATTTGCACAGCTTGCTATCTTTTTACAAGTTTTTGACGTCACGCAGCGTGGTTCTCATGGCCACCGCTCGCAGCTGCAGGCCATGAAATATTCGAAATTTCACCTCGTAATTACACCGGGGAATCGCAACATTTTGAAGGAAGATGTGTTTTCTGTCCTGTGTTGCAAGATAAACAATCCCGAAAGTGGAAGATGCAAATTCTCTCAGCATTGGCCTTTTTAAAGGCTAGGGGCTCTCCTTAATTACTGGTGTCAGTTGTGTTTGAGTGCTTCCGTGAAATTCGTTCAAAAGGCACCAACATGTTACACTGCATAGCTTCAGCAAGACTGCATTGATGGCTACTCTATTCTAAACTAGATGGCTATTTTGGTTGAGTATTTCTTGTGTGTACTAATATACGTGAGGTTTTTTCTTCTAGGTGATGGAGCTGCACCGTTGGGGAAATTCAGCAGCCCATTGAAAGTCACAGAGGACATCTCGTTCAGATGCTGTTCCTGCACCTATGTCACCAGAGATCAGCGTGGAATCGTGAGCCACCTGGTTACCCATGGTGATGAACAATTCAAGAGCCAGTATCCTCCGGTGTCCTCTGGCTCTAGGTCCAAAGTGCCAAGCAACACTCAAAAGCTCAAAAGCAATAAGTTGTTCAAGTGCACGCTTTGCCCCCATGCCTTCCCTTGGAACTCAGATTTGAAAAGGCATAACCAGACACACACCGGTGAAAAGCCATTTAAGTGTAAGCTTTGCCCCCAAGCTTTTGCTCGGAATGCAGATCTTAAAGTGCATAATCAAACACACACTGGTGAAAAGCCATTTAACTGCAAGCTTTGCCCAAAATCATTCGCTCTGAATTCCTCTCTGAGAAAGCATATCTCGACACACACTGGTGGGGAGCCATTTAAGTGCAAGTTTTGCCCAAAAGCCTTTGCTCAGAATGCAGATCTGAAAGTCCATAATCAAAAACATATTGATGAAAAACCATTTAAGTGCAAGCTTTGTCCCCAAGCCTTTTTGCGGAATGCACATCTGATAGACCATAATCAAACACACACTGGTGAAAGGCCATTTAAATGCAAGCTTTGCCCAAAAGCCTTTGCTCGGAATGCAGATCTTAAAGTGCATAACCAAACACATACTGGTGAAAAGCTATTTAAGTGCAAGCTTTGCCCCCAAGTTTTTGCTCAGAATGCACATCTGAGAACCCATAATCAAACACACACTGGTGAAAGGCCATTTAAGTGCAAGCTTTGCCCCCAAGCCTTTGCTCAGAATGGAAATCTGAGAGACCATAATAAAGTCCACACTGGTGAAAAGCCATTTAAATGCAAGCTTTGCCCACGAGCCTTTGCTCGGACTTTAAATCTGAAAAGGCATATGCCAACCCACACTGGTGCAAGCCATTTAAGTGCAAGCTTTGCCCAAAAGCCTTTGCTCTGAATTCAGATCTGAGAAGGCATAAGTGCAAGGTTTGTCCCCGACCCTTTTTTTAAAGTTGTTGTCTGAACTGCCATTTTCGAACACAGTGTTCAAAAACTTTACAGATGCGCACATGCTGAATTTCTTGCGGTTCGCCTGTTAGTTGAGGCTGCCATACTTTATAATGCGTAATAATTTCACTCGAGCAAAATTGTATGCCATTTTCATTTGTATGTTCATATACCTGAGTGTAAGATAAATCTTAAGGCATTGCTCAGATTAGTAGTTAAGCTCGCCTCACTGTAGCGCTTATGCGCAATGGGTCCTGCAAAGGCCTCTAGTATCCTACGTCATTTTCTAAACGGTCTTCCATGATCGGGCACGTGCCAACAGTTGAGGTTGACAAACCCCAAGGGCATTTTCATAAGAACGCTGGCAGCAAATAGCCCTTTCAAATGCCACAATATCTGGGAAGGTTCAGTTTGCATTCCAGTGTGGCAGTTCACAGAGCCACACTGTCTGGCATTTTGCTCCCGAGTCTTTCATTCAAATGCCACCGTTTGTCATCACGCAAATGTATTGGGGAGTAGGGAATGATTCCTTGCCAGTTGCAATCTAGAGGCTGGGCAATGTAATGGGAAACTTTGTCTAACGTTTTTTAGAGCAGCTACTCTATGTTCTGCATCTGAATGCAAATTGGGTCATGTTTTAGCTCTTGTTCCCAGTTCCTTTGCACTCGCTCGGGGTGCACTCCTTTGAGGTGTGGTTCATGATGTTTGAAAAATGTCTTTATTGTTTTCTTTCAATAGAACCTTTTATGTGGAAAAAACAAACCTGGAGAAAATGAACATGATTAGGAAAATGTAAAATTCAGTTTTGTTATAAAAAATAAACGGTTGGCAGTTTCAATTTTGACACTGTTGCTTCTTCCATCATTTGTGGCTTTGCATACTAAAGTAAGTGTGAAGGAGGTTTTTCCGAGATTTTCTTGTTTTGGTGTCCTGTACCGTGCGAAGGCCTTTCTGTACCGTATGCCTCGATGGGGGACATTTCCAAGTGTGTGATGTCCAGCAGCGCTTTCTTTTGCCGATTAGGACATCGCTAGTTGAATAGACCTAGTGCAAAATTGCCCAGTGGTCTGACAACAATGAGGGCATCTCCATTTTAATCTTGGCAAGCGTGGTCGGTATCGAAGCACGGGGGAGGCATCGAGAGAACCTTTTTGGCAGTGTGCGATAGCGGGGCAGTTGTGTTTTCCGGTTTACAACCATGGAATGTAAACGAACATGGAATGTAAACAAACAGTTTAAACAGCCTAATGCAACTGTCTTACGAAACTCTCGGAGGCCTGTGCACTTCTGGCAACAACCTCATCGGAGCAGTGGAGCAAGTCCTACGCCTTCGCTGTGGAAGCTTGCACACTGCCTTCTTTGGTGCGGATGAATGTCTGCGATTCAAGATACGTAAACTGGGGCCTTTTTGTTTAACATTGTAAATATGTGCGGTGCTTAATGGTTGGTATTCTAATGGGTGCTGGTGTATTGTACGTGCGCAGGACGAGCCCTCTGCATGCATTTTGTAGCGCCCTCTGACGAGTCGTTGGCTCGGAGGCGTCTCTGACTGTGTCAACGGACTGTTGCGGTAGGTTGTTTAAACTGTTTGTCCACATTCCTGGTCGCAAGGCGGAAAACACAGCTGCCTCGCCATCGCACACTGCCCGTGCAGTTGTCTCCGATGCCTCCACCGTGCTTCAGTACCAAGGACGCTTGCCAACATTAAAATGGCGACGCTCTGAGGGTTGTCAGACCACCACGCAAATTTCGCATAATGTCTATTCTTGCACTGCCCAGCAGGCTGTGCCATAACTCGACATTGTACCCATTTTCGATTTTGCGTAATGCCTCTTCAGAACTTCATTCAGAGAACTTGCAACTAAGACTCCCCCACTCATTCCCTTTCCGTCACGACTCTGGCTCTCGGAATCGTGCATTTGTACAGCACCTGCTTTGAGACATCACTCTCCCCAATGTTTGGGTTCTTTCAGTATTTTATTGCTTCGTGTTCTTGTTTCTGGCTGTTGTTTCGATGTAATAAATGCTAAACAGCTAATGAGAGAAAAGGAGGAACCGTCGTAAAACGATTTGTAATAAGCTACTACCAAATATCCCTGCACACAACCTTGCGCGCGTTGCATCCTTGGTCATGGAGAGGAGTGACGTGACTTCAGTTTCTATTGTCCCGTCGATGAAGTAATGAATCTCAGTACTGCACGAAGATGAAGTCGGCGCTCGCTTACATTGCACCCATTCATATTCATGACAGTCGTTGTTGAAACACTGACATTCAGCGGCCGTAAGAACCTGCCTAGACGTAGCGAGGAGTGGGAGTACGGCGGCCGCGTGCCATGCTGTTCAGGCGGCCTGGCTACCGCTTTAGAGCGCATCGTAACCCTCCCTGCTTACTGATTATTTAAGAAGCTTGGGTCATTGGGGAGACAATGGAACAGATTAATCGGTTCAGTATACTTGTTTCATGTACTATCGTAGTTCCGTGTTTACCTGCACACAAGCTTTGGCACCTTTGGAGCCCCCCAAAAGTTTGCTCCAGCATTTTTTCTGTACTGGTAGGCAACACCAACGGTATTATAAATTTATTTGATAGTCACATACCTATTTAAAATTGGAAGCACTGTCTTTGGCCTAGATAGGATGTCGTGAAGGAAGATTGGAAAATCAAAACCGAAACTGCTGCCAATGGGATCCCAAGACGCTTTGTGCGGCACTATGCAGCTATGATCGCTTCAATTTCGCGAGAGGTCTCTTTTGTCCAAAACAAGTTGTACATGCAAGTGAGATGCGAGAGGAAGCCACCTGCTCTCGCTGCAATGCAGATCTGCTGCACTTTGGAAGCTTCGCTTATGCAAAATGCCTTATACAGAATACGAAAACAACCTCTGGGCACTGCCATTTTGCTGCTGGCGTTGGTAGCTCATCTGATAGTGGAGCCAGGATGGGTGAATGAATTCTAACGTTGTACCCTTTATATCGGGCGGTAGCTTGCGCCATCTAGCCATGATGAGGCATACCCACGGTTTCAAGACTGGCACCCAAGCGAAGTGTTTTCCATCGAAGGTGACCACACTATCTGTCAAAGCGCGGCTGTTTGCAAACGTCTATAGCTCCAACGAATAGGTGTCTTAAATATAGGACGCTCGACTATGAATCTTCGGTGTTGATGTCGCCGGCCTGCAACAAGGCGGAGCCTCCTCTGCGGGCGAGGCTTGGGGAGCTCTTTCAACGGAGCAACTGTCGGCGCAGAGTGGGGAGAGGTCACTCATGTTGTCAGCATGTTATGAGCCCTTGGAGGTTCTTACGAGACTCGGTGCAAGGTCGAGCCTGAGTTTATATTTTATTTTCTCCGAGCAGAGCGAGGGGTGATTGTGCAAAGTATGTTCCGTTTGGCTGCCTAGCTTGCTGACCGTTTCCTGTTGGAAAGACTATGGGTAATTGAAACAGTTGGCAAGCTAGGCTGCCAAACAGACTGCGCGATCGGTGAGAATGAAGTATAATTTCAGGCTCGTGCTTGCACCAAGCCTCGTCGGTACCACCAAGGGCTTGCAGCATGCCAGAGGCCGAGGCAGTTTCTCTCTAAGCGTCGACCGCCGCTCCCTCAGCGCCCTGCTGCTCAAGTGAAAGAGCTCCCCAAGGCCCATCTGCAGAGGAGCTTCTGCCTTATTGCTGGCCAGCGACATCAATACTCACGCTTGCGTCTTACCTTAGGTATATAAAAGTGTATAGTAACATCTATATTTTCTTCTGCTCATGTGAGAGCTAAACCAGTATAGCAGATGCAGCATCCCCAAAGTGTACTTCACTTCATTTTAACCACATGCCTGTATGTGGTGAGACACTTGAGACAGTTGCAAAAAGGATGAGCCAGCAGCTAGCACACCTATATACGGTCTAAGCTTGTTATAACAGATCTTGATTTTGACCAAGATTTTGGTCTGTTGTATGCAAATATGAAGTTAAGTCGATGATATGTAGAGGAAAACCAAACAAACTTCACAAATCAGTATGTTATATTCAAATGTCTGTTGTAACCAGGTCTGTTGTAATGAGCTTAGACTGTAATTTGACAACGGGCATTGCATTAAGCTCACCGTGGCTGACAACAATATTCCGAAGGATATGTCTGTTTACCTTCCAGTGAGTTGTTGATCTACTCTTTGTTCAAGCCTGCCTTCAGCTTGTCAGGAAATATTCCTCATCCACTGGTTCCAGACTTCGTTACAAGGGTGGAGGGAGGTTTGTGGCCAGGTGTGTTAATGCACCGAAGCTCTTCTATTGTAAACAAATGCTCCTGCTGCAGAACACCGGGATCTGGGATTCGATCCCCACCTCTGCCCGGTTCAATCTAGATGAGCATCGTACTGGCGTGTGGTTGTGAATCATTGCTGCATGATATTCGTTAAGGACTCTGTCCATCAAGCTGATTGGTACGAAGATGTCGCTGAGTCGTCTACCCTTCTCCTGGCTGAAAACATTGCTCCCCTTACGAAAACGAATTGGTAAGAGCTCGAAAAACGTGCAAACATCCAAGCACAAAGTGCTTTACGTTTGCATTTTTCGTGCGACGTGCGCATTTTCCGCCTGCCTTGCACAGTCGGAGAAACAAAAGAAAGAAAGAAAAAAACGGTGTCGGGTTTAGCCAGATGAATTTGGCCACTCTCTCCTCTTCATTTCTCCCTCCTCCCGAGTCCACATGTTTGAACTATTAACTATGTGCCCTTGTTTAAGTTTCGACCACTTCTGTCTTTTTTTTTTTACTTTATTAAAAATA
The DNA here is from genome assembly GCA_013358835.2 of Ixodes persulcatus. NCBI lineage: Eukaryota > Metazoa > Arthropoda > Arachnida > Ixodida > Ixodidae > Ixodes > Ixodes persulcatus. The sequence continues at coordinate 47,712 of JABSTQ010011466.1, read as the reverse complement.
TATATGCTGCAGTAAAATATTGATTGGGCAGTCTTCTGACACCATATTCGCCTAACAAAAACTGGCTGAAAATATTTTTTCATAAATTTGGGGTCAGTGTTTCTTTTGAATGTCGGGCCCCGTACATGTTTGTAACTGTGGCCTCTTGCCACTGTCACTTTCCTGCTGATGTGTGTAGAGCCAACACCTCCTAGATAAGAAAGCCGAGGTGCTGAATTTTCCTGATGGGACAGGACTACACTGATAGGACGTGTTCCAGCCGAGCGCTGATGCAGCACCGTGTCCAGTCTGTGGTGATTCAGCAAACTTCAGCACTTTGGCTTTCTTATCTACGAGGTGTTGGTGGTAGAGCATCTGCTGACAGTGGCATAGCAACCGGGGCTGACAGTGCCCCCCCCCCCCCCCCCCCCTCCCGCTCTACTGGTTGGTTGCGATCTCGCGGTGTGAAACTTATTGTATTTAAATCATTGAGCCACAAGATGGCGCCACTGTCCACCATTGCACCCGTGTTATCAGGGTCGCGTCCCGTGGCGCTTCAACCCTATGTTGTTTACCGTTGATTAAAAAGGGAGTGCGCTACACCACCAACCGGGTCGGACATCTCCTTCCTTCTGAAGCTCCCGCGCCCCTGCCTCGTCGGTCACCACCTCGGCATGTAAGAACCTCGTCTCTTACGCAGGCCCACGCAGGCACTGCTCTTCTTTATTTTCACGGGTGACCGCATTTTCTTTTACTACATTTTTTGGCGACGAGCATTTACAACAAAAGGGGGAAGCGGGGGTGCTACGAAAGACATTAGGTTCATGGGCCCTGCGTGCTGGATGGCCTAACTACGCCACTGTCTGCTGGTCAAGCCTGGGGGATCTATGGGTAATGAAGGCTCTACAGCTTAGTAGCTTGGACCGTCTGAGATAAAAACAAACCATAAAAACTGACCTCCCTCATCCCTCCGTCCCTCAAGCCAATGCATTTCTTTATTTGTCACCAGGCCCTGGAGCTGATTGCCAGGAAGACCTTTAAAACATATAGCAAAAAACCCCTAAAAACACCCCCTCCGGCCTCCTCCCCATCTTGGGGCCTGAGCTATGCGAGAGGAAGTCCCAACGAGAAATATAAAAATAAAAATAGATTTAAAAATAACTTTTTATAAAGGAGCTGCGCAGCAATTTCAGTGCTTTGCTTAAATAATTTGGGAGTTTGTGTCTCGACCTTTCTGAAGTAAAGAACAAAAAACCGCTTTTGCTGCATGTCCTAGTTTATTTTAAAAATGGACAAAGATTGAGGTTTTCGGCACCTCTCAACTCCTTCACCATCTTCCGAGTCACGTGTGCTGTGACATCCAATGGGGGTCGCGCGGGGTTCTGGTAAAGCTCTCTCTGTAGAGCCATCAGTGAGCAGCGAGAGCTCATCCGCTCGCGACCACCTGACCACAGGCTGGCGCATCGCAAACAATATGGTGAAAGGAGGAAAGTTTCATCCGGGTCCGGCCATCTCCGTCCGGCTCTGCCCCCGTCCCCCTCCGGCTTGTGGCGGTCTTTCGCGGTAGCAGATAGAGCTGAGGGTTTTGTGGACCTAGCATAGAAGGCTCCACTAAAACTCCGTATAATAAAAGTTTTTGTCAATGACGCATTTATATTTATGTTGGAAAGACAAGATTTATAGAAAAGTTGCCTTTTATCGAGCAGGTATTCGCACAACTTGCTATCTTTCTACACAACCCCCATTGACATCATGCTGCGTGGTTCTCCATGTCCGCCGCTCGCGGCTGCAGGTCGGGGAATATTCTAATTTTTGCCTCGCGATTACGTGGCCGAATTGCAACATTTCGAAGGAAGGAGGTGTGTTTTCTGTCCTTGTGACAAGATAAACATAGTCAAAAGTAGAAGGTTCCAATTTTTTCAACGTTAAAGTCGTTGCACAGCTCCTTTAAGGATTTTCATATTTCAGAACACCGAACTCCCCTGAGAAGGGATATTGCACCCAAATTTTGACTGTGATAGCGACCTTCTACGATTCCCGGTGGCACTGCGCTGCTGCCTTCTCTAAAGTCCCTCAATGTTTTTTCACTGCATTTTACGAAAAAATATCCAGGGACGTTAGCCTTCTCACCCAGTCGGTTTCTGCTTTGGTGTCTGGAACGCGTCTCCGACTGGTGTGTTTACCGCGTCCAAAAAAATGGTCCTTCAATTTCCGCCTGATGACGTCGTAGGAGTGTCACGCCGTCGCCAGTCACGATCCTGGTGGCGTCCCAACCTCTGTGGCATATAGACCTTTTCATCTCAGTAGTTACCCGACCGGAGGACAGAGGGCGCTGACGCACTCGGCGCCATTGGGTGGCTTCAATTTGGTTGGTTTCGGTCTCAGCGCGCTCTCGGCTCTGTTTGTGTGTTATATCATTCTTGCCTAATTTCGTCATACAAATGTGCCCGTTATAGCGGACAACTAATAAAACTGTGGTACTGAGCCAATTGGAGAACCACGATGTGGTTTCGAGTCATATTCCCGGACTTTTTTTGCGAACGCTTTACGATGCATCTGGTCATGTTGGTCGCTAATTTCGGTCAGGTTCGGCGGCGTAACGACTACGATGCACAAGGAGGGTTCCATCTTCTACGGCCTGACCCACTGACCCTAGTTTCCAAAAAAAAGACTAATGAAGAGACTACTGAGTAGATATATAGTAAAAATGCAGGTCCACAACCTGATTAAAAACCTCCTAAATCGCGAAAAACACACAAAGTCGCAAGTTCACTGACTGATTTTCGCGGACACCAACTTTCTGTGAACTTTAGAAGCTCGAAATGTCTTTTATAATACGCAGATATTCTAAGAAATAAGTGATATTGTCTCAGGCTGTCTTCTTTAAAAAAATTAAGTACTCGGATATATTCGATGGTCCGCGTCCTAAGTCGGGTGGGAAATTCCTTTAGCTATTGACCTTGCTAAAGTACTTACTAACAGCATTTAACAACGTTGGCGTTAGAAAATGAACTATTTGGTTTACTGACATTTGATTACGACGTGCTTGGCACATGAGATAAGTGAGGCCCATCAATTGAAATCTGAAATTTTGTCTTTGTACAAACTTTGCCAAATAAAATTAAGGGTACGAGAGAAGTGATCTCTCGTACGTTTGGTTGAAGTCGAACGCTAAGCACGACTTCATGAACCTTCATGACAGATCTCATCTCCATGCACACTGATGCGATTTAAAATCAACAACTCTGAACTTGGATGATTTTCCATGTATATGGCTCCTTTTCGGCATCACATAATGCGAGCACTATAGCACTCTCAAGCTGCCTGTGACAGATTATTTAACAGGGGTCTTTGTGTTTAAAATAAATAAAATTCATTAATTAAATTTTGTATAAAAATGTTAGCACCCTTTAATGACTGCAGATAGGTGAAAAAATTCATAAATAAACAAATCAAGCAAACGTTTCTATTGCAAAAACGATTTAAGACCGTCTAACAGAGTTAGGTGTAATGTCGTGCACAAACAAATCTCCCAATGTGGACGTTACCATTATCCCAAGCATCAGATAAAATGTGAGTTAAACGTTTATCACCTGTATATCTTATATGTCATATATAATCAAAAACGACTATTTTAAATTTGGTATGAAGGCGCGGCCGAAGGCTTTCAGGAAACGCACGTAGCTTCATAGGCTGCGTTGTATTTTGGTCAAATGCGTTATTATACATATACATTGTACTATACTTATTTCAAATATTCCGCCACTATCACTGTGTAAATTTAAGTTGTCATAAATAATTGGGCTCAATATGCGCCAGGTCTGACGCTGATTTCTGTACCTCCTCCCTCCTCACGCGTATCCGGTACGCCGACGGTGAAAATAGTCAAAATCGGTTACAAAATTAACTGCATATGTAGTCGTGCACATAATGATGGCATGCAATTAAGTTGTAAATGTAAGCATCAGGCGGCAATTTACAATAAGGCGAGAAACGCGGTGAAACGCGACGAAAAACGCGAATGCCGCGCCTTCGCCAAGGCGCGGAGGGGAGAGGGGAGCGACGAATTGAAACCACCTTATGGCGGCCGCATCACGTGGTTTCAAGATGGCAGCGCCCATGCAACGGAGGCCGAAAAGGTCTATACGTTAGATGCCTGTTCTGCTGCAGGTCTCTCTCCAGTGTGGCAGTCCACTTGAGCTTCGACAGCCAGAAGTTGGGACGCCGTTGCGACAGCGACACTCGCGTTCGCTTGTGCTACTCGCAGCTTCTCGTTTGCATTTGAGCGATCAACCGCCAGGACTGCCACATGCAACAACAGCATGACACTTCGGCTTCTGTGACGTCATTTGTTGCCACTGCGGACCACTTTTGATGTATGGGCAGCATATAGGACACTAAACACACCAGTTGAAGACTCGCTTTAGGCGCCATAGTCTCCGCCAGTTGTAAAAGATTTGATATCTTCCATAAAACAAATAAAGAAAACATGTTTGTCTTTTGTGTAACTTATCTTTGGACACTCACCCTAGAAAGGATTAGGTCTCAGTGATTTTTTAGGGGCAAAGCTCCTTAGGGGCTAGCCATGTCCGTATGTCCGTCCGCCATTCGGCGTCGGGTGCTCGTGCTCCTGCTCGTGAGCTCGCAAGCACGTAAGCACATGCTCACGTGCTCGTGTAGGGCAAAAAAAAATGAAAAAAGATGAAAAAAAAAATGACGAAACAAAAAATGTTTGCGCAGTCGACAGGATTCGAACCTGTGCGGGGAGACCCCAATGGATTTCTAGTCCATCGCCTTAACCAGTCGGCCACGACTGCGGGACGAGTAGGGTGCTCTGAGATGTGGTAGTAACACAAGAGCTGGGGATGTCAAGGATGAAACGTTGCATGTAGCCGCTCAACGTCTATACAGGAGAGGGCACTGTGGTCAAATGCGTACATAATCGCGTTAAACTTTGCATGCATTGGCTCAACGTTTATAGACGGGAGGGTGCTGCGGTCAAATGCTCAAATGCGTATATAACCACGTTTCATACCACACACTCCCTTTCTGACATGGATGAAAACGAACGAAAGGCTCGGCATGCTGCGGCTCAGTGTCTTCACAGACAAGCACCACCAGAGCTTCGCCCCAATCAACATCATTCACCACGTGGAGATGCGGTCAATTTTTTTTACTTTTTTCTCTGCACTGGCTCTTTGCAGACATGTACGTAACGCATTACTAGTAACAAGTTATACTTCTACTCGTTTACTTTTTCCGGTAACGAAACATGTTTACCGTAAAATACTGGGGGAGTCCCACCCCGCTTTCACTGAAAGCTGGGTTAATCTAGACATGGGAACTTGCCTGGTCAAATCGGGCAATTAACGTATAATTTGCAGAACTCCCAAGTATGGGAAATGTGAATGGCGGGCGCTTGAACGAAGTGGGCGCTCCTATGCTTCTATTGCGACAAAGGCAGATGGGCAACTTGAAAAACGACTCAACAGTATGACAGTATAGCAACGTTTCTTGCTGAACGCGTCAGTCGAACTCTTCAGCTGGGAATGTCATTCACCCAGCAAACAAGCTAAGGTTCGGTGCTTGAACCTTGTAGAATCGTCTACAGATCGAATGTAAACCCGGAGGTTGCCAACACGGAAAGGCACAGAACCCATTGTTAACTTCAAACTTTAGAAGCAGAGATAACAAAAGACAGAAGAATCCTAGATTCACCATCCCTTCTAGGAGCACGTACAACACTGCCGTTCCTTCGAGCCCTTGAGTAGAACAACTCTTCAGTGTGCCGGAGATCTATTCTCAAAGAAGCGGTAAAATATAACCGATAAAAACTTCGAGAGGCAGCCACTGCTTAAGTGCAACGACTACTGAAAAGAAAAACAATAAACCTTGAAACAAAAAGCAGTTGTGTATTTCGTCGTCAAACTAACAGAAAGGTAACTCGTTACCTTTGAGGTAAAGTAACATGTTCTTTTTGACACTCAGTAATGAGTAACATATTTAGGTGCTTTTTGAGCAAGTAACGGTATTTAGTTACTTTTTTGGGGTCATGTGTGCATGTCTGCATCGATATTATCACTTTCTCCACTGTTTGGGTTGTCAATATTTTGTTGCTCTGTGTTCTTGTTCTTAAAAGCATCAATCCAGCCTTGCCCAGCGCTAGGTTGGTAAATGAAACTGCAAATAAAAATTATTATTATTAATAATATTACCATATTACTATTATTATTGTTGTTTTCCTCCCCCTAGCAAATAGTTCTCTAAAAGCAAGCAGTGATAGCATGTAAATTTAGAGGGAATTTTCCTGCTAAATTTAGCTCGGAAACTTTCACTCTAAATTCAGTGAGTCAACTTTGCCCTCTAAATTTAGTGGGGAATTGACGTGACGTGACCTCAGCACCAATTCAGTTTCCCCGCTAAATTTAGCGGGGAAAATAAACCATGTCTATGTCATGTCACCCATGAACAAATTCAGTTTCTCCGCTAGATTTAGCGGGGAAAATTGACTTCACGTGACATCAACACCAATTCAATTTCCTGCTAAATTTAGCGGGGCATTTACGCCTTGCGAAAACGGGCGCCTAAGAACATAGAGTTATTACAATACACGCTAGAGGCTCAGCTGGCGCTAGTGTCTACGGGACTTCCGGTCGCAAATTGAAGCAGACAGCATGCAGTCTACTTTTCCAGTCTTCCTGTGTATTCCTATGGGAAAAAGCACGTGAATTTTGTCTCTTTGCCGGAAAATAACATGAATAACTTTCGTTATTTCGGTTGTACCGTGTACCTTTATTAATATTGTGGAAGTGTAATTGCTTGAGTTACAGCATTTTCTCTTTACCACTGAACGATGTTAAACTTCGCTATATTTCAGGCCCAAACCTCTGTTCCATGGCAGGTAAATAGAAACGAGCGACGATTCTAAGCAAATAACGATCGAAAGGAATGTAGAGTGTGTTCAAGGTTCGCCAGCATTCCGCTGGTGCTTATATATATTGCTAATATGCCCGTTCTGTCACTATATGAAAATGACCCCGTCGTGCATCTTTACGAATGGTTAAAAAAACGTTTGAACGTAAAGGATAGAGTATGTGAACTACTAAAGGTATGTTTTCTTATTATTTCCTTTGTCGGGCAGTTTTTATCGGGCACCTGTTTCATGGCTTCTCCCTATTTGCAAAGATTTGGAGCGTGCGGGTGATGATTTGAACCCAGAACAATTAAGCATCTTCGCACATATTCATGAGCAGAAAGAATAAAGCAGTACAGTCAAACCTCGATGTAACGAAGTAAGTAAAATTCGGAATTTACTTCGTTACATTGAAATTTCACTACATAAAAATTCGGTGCAAACGTTAAAGAAAGTTTCCCCAAATGTTTCTTGGGTGCACAAAACTCACCGAGGACGCCTTTATTTCGGTTGAAAGTAGTCCGTCATCTTTTTCTGGGCCACTCTTGACATTATTATTGGCACCACTCGGAATTCACATAGCCAGACAGCCTGCATCGCGTCTTCGTCTTGCTGTGTGTTCGCGAACCGCCTCAAGACATCGATTGCGTCCACCACTGCACGGTTACTGGGCACATCGCAGGTGTCTTGCTCATCAGGCCTGATGTCGTCGGCGTCTTGCGAGTTCCCACGAACATCGCTAGCTATCGCCTCGTCGGTCACCTCCTCCGTCTCAATGACAGCAGAGTCGGCGTATAGAAAGTCGTTGAGGTCGACGTTGTCAGGGGCGGTTCCATCACCTTCAAGGCTCCATCGACCAGGACAACGAGAAACACACGCTTTCAGTTAGGCCTTGAAACGAACTACGCAGAGCGAACAATTCCGCCAGACGAAACAGCGGCGGCTCTAGTGTCCTCTAGTGGACGTTCTATACACCACACTCTCCAGAGTCGGCCCGTTTAACCCTTTGCACTTTATCGGGGGCCCGTTTCAGCGCGTGTACTTCCCAAAATCTCCTTTGGGACCCAAAAGTTTGTGCCGAATTGTTCATGAAACTTCGTTACATCGAAATTTCCGCAAACGATACTTCGTTACGTAGAGGTCAAAAATACATGGCGTGCATACAGCTGCGGTTAGAAAAGGTTGTGCACTTCGTCACATCGGGGGTTTCGTTAGATAGAAGTTCGTTACATTGAGGTTTGACTGTACTTATTTATTGCAAATCGGACAATATTACGTGACTCAATTTATTTTGATTGTCTGCAAGCACAAGGAGTTACTTATCCAGTGTTACTTCGTAGTTCCTGTCGTCTGTCTTGGTTTTCCACATGTCCTTCGTTCGTTTGGCACGTATATCACCCATGCTGGAAAGCTTCAACGCCGTGTTTGCGCTAACAGTGTCCGACAGTGCACATAAATGCATGTACGAAGCGGTTTTAGCACCGTTTTTCATGTCAAGATTTTAAAATAAAAACGCCGTAACTGACCAATTATTTCGTCTGCGTGACTGGGAAATGTTCCAAAGTGCCTAGTACGTACGAATTATTCGTGATATTTGTTCTTATAATCGAGCGCAGAGAGGAAATGCACTCGCTTTTTTCCATAGAAATGCATTACCGGAAGTCAATTTCCGACTGCTTGCTGTCTGCTTCAATTTGCAACAGCACACTAGCGCCAGTTGAACCTCTAGCGTACATTATAATAACTCTATGCCTAAGAACTGGGCTCTAAAAGTATTATAGTATTAGTATTATTACTAATATTACTATTATTGTTGTTTTCCCGTGCCTAGCAAATTATTTTCTAAAAGTAAGCAGTGACAGCATGTAATCTTGGTGTAAACTAAATACTGAGAATATGCACACTGCCACACATGCACGGTTGATTATTATTATGGTACTATGAGCATCTCTGTGACCTGCAATTAAATGTCACTTACGGTGGTTGCATGCTGCTGACCCTATATTTTTGTAGTATTTACTTTGCTCCACTGAAATTGTTTTTCACAGTAAGCGCAAGTAGAAATTATTATATAACTACTGACATGCAAGGCCATGTATATTACCAGCACTACTAGCTGCAACAATTTTCTGTGCGTTAAATTTGCAACAAGTCAGTCGCCTAACCCCAAGAACAAGTAATGCTATGAAGCAACCTATGCCACAAAATATAACTGGGTCCATTTTGTCCTAGTTCGTATTTGGGGCTATCTTTTACCAAGGAATCCAAGGTATCGAGGAGATTTATATATCTGCCTGCTATATGCAAATGTTCTTTATTATTAAAAAGAAAATGAATGCGCAGTTTGTCAAGACATTGCAGCCTAACATCTGCATAATCGCGGCGGGTCAGGCCTGTTGAGTGCACTTCTGCACTCTGCTGTGCGCCTGTGCGCATGTGCACTGCGGAGAGGCAGCTTTCGAAAAGTATGAAAATCGTAGTTTAGCTTCAAGTGAATATCGAATAGCGTATTACCTTGAATTGTTAAAAAAAATTCGAGTCTCTTAGGTATTTCGTGCGATGCCAGTAACAAGACTCTCCCACTAAACATGGATGTCTCGTAGCCGGCATGAAACAGCTAGAAAAAAATCCAATGTGGAGCGTAATTTTGTCTGCTTCCTGCACAGGGAATGTCGAGCTATTAGCCCCGTGCGCGACCGAAAGCGTCGCTGTGGTCGGCCTTCCACGATTGGCCGAACGCTGACTATGACGTCGGAAAGGGGATTTATCATCGAACGTGCATTTAAGCAACCCTCAAGATTGACGGTACTTAGCACCTATTAATCTGGCTCGTTCAGAGCATGCGCTCTAGACATCACCCACAAATATGGCGCCCGTGAATACTCCTTATAGCGTAGACTGCTGCAGGTTAATGGTATATTCGGCTGGTCGCTTTTCAGCTCTGGAGCGCCTGAAAGCCGGTGTGCATTCGGCTGGTCGATGCCAGGCGCTCCAAGTATATTCGGCTTGTTCTTTCGGAGCGCTCTCGAAGCTTCGACTCTCGCGTCCTCCGAATCGGAGTGGTTTGAGGCGCTCCGACTTGGAAGTGGGAGCGCGCGAGAGATCTGGCTGCCGACCGGTCACGTGACTCCAGCCATTCCGCCATTTTGCTTTTGTGTTGGAAGCGGACGGCGAGAACGCGGCTACTCCGCAGAAAGAGGGCTGCAAAAAACAGCCGTCAGTCACGACGCCGTCACCGTTGTGTTGTGCTCCCAAATGAGGTCAAATGTCGTTGAAACGAAGATGTTTAATGTTAGGGGGTGGCACCGTCAGTGCTGCTGGCGAAGCTAGCAGACAGCGACAACACCAGCAGCTCGGACGACGACGACGAGGGTCGTGTTTACGAATGCCGAGTTGTTTGATGCACCTTGTACGGTGCCCAAGGTCAAGGCTTATGTTTCTATAGTGCGAACCTACTCGGACAAAGCGGTAAGAACAAAAATACGAGAGTTTTCAAGCTGTAATGTTGTCTTTTTTATAGTTTCGCAGGAACTTCCGCTTGGCACGGCTGGCTTGCGATGACCTGATCAGCGTCCGCGTTGACGGCTGCCATTTTTCAAGGATTAACGGATGGTTGGATGACTGAATACCAGAGCTGAATACCACTGAATACTACATGATACTACTGAACCCTTTGAATCCGAGAAGCAAAAGTTCCGCTAGAGGGCGGCTCGCGCCGTCCACTAGTGGCGCAGGCCACCCTCTATCCGCTAGGTTTGCCGCTCTGAAAAGTTGAGGAGCGTTCGGCTGGGCGCGCCGATTCTCTCGCTCCGATGCGGAGGCGCTCCGGGATCTGGTAGCTCCGACTCTGATAATTGGAGCGCTCGAAAGTGACCAGCCGAATATACCATAAGAATGGTAGGACAAGATTCCCCCCCACAAGGCCACTGCAGCCACTGTTTCCAGATTAGCAGAAAAAACGCTGGAGAGGACCGGAAAAAGGGGGGGGGGGGGGGAGGAGGGACTGCCAGTTCTGCTGAGAAGAGAGCTTATTGACATTGACTTATTCAACAAACAGGTACTGTCTCAAGTCTGAATCGATAAGTGCGTTCGAGGTTCTGCTCACGGCCGTGCCTTGACTTTTGCAATGTCGGTTTTTCGCGCTTTGATTTTTGTTTTCTCGGTGCCCATGAACAGGGTCACCTGAAGCCGTAAACAGAGGGCGCGCTCGCTTTACTGTTTTAAGCAATAAACAGTCAGATCATAACTTTAAAAAAAAAATTCACGAGGCCTAAGACGGCTTGAAGGTTCAAACAGGCCCGGAATACGGGACCCGGGCCAGCCCGGGTTCGCTGTCACCGGGCCGATCCCGGTGACAGCGAACCTCCGAAGACAATCGCGCTCTTTGACAACGTACTTTTGGCGCCGTTAATCTCGGGACATGTCGCCCGACCGCTCTTCATCGCTGCCCCAGCGAGAGTGTCCTCCTCTTTTGCTGGGTCTGCTCCGCGCAGTCGTAGCTTGGTCGTAGCCACTGCAGGCCGGCGCAGCCGTAGCCTTGGCTATTGTAACGTGTTCCGGGCGCCCGAGCGAGAGAAGAAGCGAGAAAAGAGCGAGCGACGAGCAAAAAAAAAAAAAAAAAAAAAAAAAAGAGAAAAGTAGGGTGACGTCACGGCGACGTCAAATATGCTGATCACCCACTCCGGCAACTGTTCACTCGGGGCGCTCTTTCTGCGCTCAAGCGTAGGGTTCTTGTTTTCGCCGCCTCAAAACATGGCGTTACAATCGCCGCCTCTACTGCTGCCGGGCCGCCCCTACTTGTCTTTAGATGACGCAAGTTGTCCTGTCGCGTCCTAGGCGGCCGGTTCGCCGCCGCTGCCGCTGCCCCCCCCCCCCCCCGTTTTCTTGCCTGGTTTCATTTCTCCTCGATTTCATTCTCGTCTTCTGAGGCTCTTATTTTATATCTTTTTTCATAAACCACTGTAGCGCAACTTCAGAGAAGCTGCTCCTCAACTGGGTAGGAGGCAAGGAGCACACATTTACTTTTCATACATTCTTTATTATTTACACAGATCTCATACATAAAATGGAAGATATATACAGATAATAAATTTACGGAACAATAGAACAGATGACACGAGAAACACGTAAGAGCACAAGGAAAGAAATATACATTAATAAAAGATATCGCACCACCACAGTTTTGATCAGCAGAAACTTCAATGTTTTGTAGACAAAAAATATGATTTGTTTTGTTACTCAGCTGATAGGTGACTTGTTTTACGGTTTCTGTGCTTTCCTATCAGCTGTAGACCTTTTCAATCGAGGGTTTTGCAGATCTCTTATTTTAAAAGGCGTAAATTGACCAGGGTTTATAGCAGAACATCTGGAGGAACTTCTAGCCGATTGCTGGACAGAGAAGGTCTCCGACTGTTCTGTCATGAAAGCACTACGATTTTTCATCACATCATCCTTGTATACCAGATTGAAAATGCACGCCAGAAAGCACTCAAGCTTGCCCACAAAAATAAGACAAGGGTCTGTGGGCAAAAAGAGAGCACCAAAAATGCCTGTGTCGTCCTGTGCGCTTAGCACGTGGTACGGTTCGATCTGCCTGCGAATTTCAGGTGCAACGTCGCTCATACAAAAGAAAAAAACGAAAACAAACGTGTGTTAAGTGCTGTGTTCACGGGGTTTCTGCCGCACAAGACTGAAAATCGCTACCAGGATTGCACAACATGAAATGGGCTTAAAACGAAGAGTAAAGCTATACGCACTCCGGAGTGCACTTCGGTCGGAAATGGCTATACGCACACCGCGGAGAAATCGTGCCATTTGGGTCACCGTTTTCGAACGGCGCGTGTATCACTGGGGAGCTCGTTAACACAGCCCCCCGCCTGCGTTCACGCCGCTTCGCGGCGACAGTATCGGCTGCTAATTACAAAACTTAACCAGTACACGCCGCTTCGCGGCGTCCAGCCGGCAACACAAGCCCCGCTGTCCCCGATCGCACCTCCGGAAAGGGAGTCCCATACCATCTAGTTCTGCGAAGTTTCGGCGACAACATTCGGTTTCCTTAGTGGTCATCGCAAAAAGAAATGTCGTAAATATCGCCAAATGCCTTGACAAAACAAAATGTTCCAGAAAAAAAAAGGGAAAAGAAGTAGGCTCACCGCGAATCGAACCCGCGTCCACTTGCGTACAAAGCGGACGTCTCAACCCCTACGCCATGCCACCGCTTGGAAAAATCGCTGTGACCATTCGTTTTATGCGAGTTCAGCGGAGTGCGTATAGCCATTTCCGTCCGAAGTGCACTCCGGAGTGCGTATAGTTTTACTCTAAAACGAAAGCGACGAAAAACGAAACTTTACCTCTCGCTTCAACGACAAGACTTTCGACTTGCTGGAGTTCCCGCACCATTTCGCAGCGTAGTAGAGCCAAGGTATAACTTTCGGAGTCAAATTAGCACGGACCGAGCGAACATCACGTTTTCCGCATAACACTCGGAGCAGACGATCACGCTCATCGGATGTCGGCGACCGTTGCACCGGTGGCACCGGTTGCCATGATCACCGGCCCGGCGGCAATGTCGATCGTAACGCCATATTTTGAGGCGGTGGAAACAAGAACCCTACGCTTGAGCGCCGAAAGAGCGCCCCGAGGAAACATGGATGTTAACGGCTGTACCCGTCCTAGTTGGCGGAGAGGGGGATCAACATATTTGACGTCATCGTGACGTCACCCCTGGCCACTGTGGCCGTAGCCTCGCGCTCCGGCCGTCCGAGCGAGCGAAGAAGCGAGAAAAGAGCGACCGATGAGCGAAAAAAAAAAAAAGAGAAAAGTAGGATGATGCCACGACGACGTCAAATATGTTAAAGGGACACTGACAGGGTATTTATACTCGCCGAGGTTTTTAGTTGTACGTGACATATGAGAGCCCAACTACCCAGAACGGAATTCGCGGCTCGAAATTGTTTCTTTCCGCCCGAAAACCGCCGATCGAGAACTGGCCGGTTTGGGTCGCGCTCACTCTATTTCCCGTGGTCACGGGCCATTTTCAAAGGTTTCGACGCGACCACCAAATTTAATCAAAGTCGTGGGTCATATTCGCAACTCCAGCGCGCCGCTCGCCCTCCCGCGGACGAACGGAGAACCAGAGGAGCGGGGACGGCAGCGGCGGCGGCGGCGCGGAAACGGTGGCAGGGACTGTCGGCCTTGATGCGTGAAGCCGTTTTAACGAAAAAAGTGAGCGCGTTAAAAAAGGAAATCTTGTGTTTCGCCTTGCAACAGCCTTGCACGAAGGACCGGGATGTTTTATTTTATTAGGGGCTTTTCGTGTATCGCATACGCTGCGGATTTCTGGTCTTGTGCATGGCCGCCAGCTCAATCTGTGCTCAACGTGACGGAAAACGCTCCCGCTAATAATGAAGAACTCTATAGTACGGTCTACGGAAAGTCTATTCTTTGCCATAAGTAGGAGAAAACTCGTCGCGCAACGGTATGTAGAGCGATACAAATCGGGAATGGGTTCGCGTTCTAAGGCCGTTACAAGTAACATGACCATTTATTCCAAGCACTTTTCAAAGTTAAGATACGCGTACTTGATTTCAGGTAATTACAAAGCAAATAAAGAAATGCTCGAAGCATTTTAAGCGCGTCTGTGTTAGCCAGCCGTTCATGACGAGAGCTAAGAACGCGCAGTTTTGGCCAGAGGGACCGCAATGTGGCAAATAACACGGTACAAAAAATGTACGGTATATTAAAATATTTATTTTTGATAGAGCAATACATAAAACCCCTAAACACGCCGATTATTTTAATAGGCAGTTTTTGCATGGGATACGACACCCCTGAACTTCAGTTGGACGTACAGCGCACTGACGTTCAACCGGCGCTACCAACTTTCACGAGCGGCTTGATAGCCGAGTTGTACAACTTACTAAATTAAGCAAGTGTAAATGACTGTAAAAAAAAGTAATCGGGATTCTTTGGGCTTTACTGCAAAACTTCGGTGTTTTCTTTTTTTTTTCGGTACTCTTTGATGCATACTTTAGTTGTTTAATATCTTATATTGCGCCGTCATCAAGCTTCTCGTAAAAGTTGGGGCCGTCAGTTTGACGTCAGTGGGCTGCACGGCGAACCCAAATTTTGGAGTGTCGTACATGTGACAAGGAATGTAAAGACTGCAACATTTTTTTTTTCTTTGTTTTCTTAGAGTGAGGAGCACGGCAACGCTTCTGGCGCGCACTGAAAATTGTGCTTCAAAGGCGCAGCGCGAGCTTGCGGTTGTAATGCTACACCGCGCGGTAGCCTGCGGTAACAAACAAGTTTGATTACGTGTCGCAATACACTAAAACCGAGACGGTGAGCAGCGAGTTGTGAGGCTGTGACGCAAAGACACTAATACTGTGAACGCTGCTCTTCTGAAGCTTGTCGGTTACCGTTCGTGGCTCTCTTTTTATAGCACTAATGGCCAGGCAAAGCGCAAACATATCTTCATCACCCTCAAAAATATACTGCCACAAACAGTAACGTGGCCGGTGCCTAAAACTCGCTCGCTCACCAAAAAGCTTCGCAATTTGAGGTTTCGGCAACTTTTAAATAAGAGCATGCTCGTTTTCCTAACGTGCATCAGCATCTCCGTGTCACCTGTAATATGATCCCTCCCTGACCGCTTCGCATTTGTAGACAAATAAATCATTTTTAGCGCGCTGGATAGCGTCAGTGAGCAGGCGCACGGGGAGTCCTGGAGAATCTATCCCCGTCTCTCCCGCCATCTTGGAACTACCGCCCCGCCACCTATAGGGCGTTGGAGTTGCGATATCACAGTCAATATTAAAAATATATAAAAAAGACATGAAACCCATTTTTTTTTCTGGCTTCCAAAAAGCTGCAAATATGTTGATTTCAAAAAAAAAAAAAAGGTAGCACAGACAATCGGAAGGATTCTGTGCGTTCACTGCATAATTCTCAACATGGCGTCGTTTCGCGTATCGTGGGACTAGCGGATGGCAGCGGACGACGGCGTTGGACCTCTACTTCAGAACTGTCGTTCATAGTACCGGCGAATTCTGTCTTCCTTCAAAAACAAAATTTTGGACTGATCAAAAGAACTGATATTCATCCCGTACGACACGCCCGACCAGCAAGCCGATTGCACGAAGACGTCGCCGAGCCGCCCTCCCTTCTCGTGGCTGAAGATATCGCTCGCCCAAACGTCAAGCACGAAGTGCGTACTTCGAGTTGAATACGCACGTGTACGGGTTCTTTACGAGGTGCGAATGTGGCCTATGCGTGGTGCTGCCCGACTTCAAGCCGGGAGTGCATGTATTGAAGGGAAATCGGCAACAAACTTCCGACATACAGTCTACCGGCTCTATTTCTACCAAGAGAACGATGAATGGAAAGAAATAGTTAAAAACCTCAGTCAGTCGATTATATAACATGCAGCTACTCGTGGAGAAAATATTACCATAGCAAGATGTCTCCCTTGCTAAGGTCATGCAGGTGCCCTACCACCTTAGTTAATTTACGTATCGTTTGCTTAAAAGTTTTTGCGTCATTGACAAAAGTCGTGACCTGTATGTATTGTACATAATTTGTACAAAATCGAACACTGTTGATATTGTGTAAAGAGATGTAAATAAATGTTTCAAAGTTTTAAATAAATGTTTTGACACCTGCGAACTCAATGTAGTCACTTTCAACAGAAAGTAAGGAGCATATGAATCGGGTAGCGTCCGCTTTTCGAGCTTCGCGTAACTGTTCTACAGGAATTGCAGCCAGCCAGTGATCCCGACCCATTGATCTTTCAGAAACTTGTACACTCTGCCACTGCCGCACAATGCCACTTTCAGATGCAGGACATGTGAGGCAGTTTTTCACGCAACATCTTGGGAGTATTCTTTTCGGAGCCGATCATGGGAATTCACCACGGGCACTTACTACTAATTTCCAACACTTAAATGTACAAAACAACTCATCTTGAAGTACAGAACAGCGAGCGGAATAAACATAACTGCAAAGGAATCGCACGGCGAACGAACGCATTTCTGTTAAAACGGAGGTTCGGGCGAGTTGGTTGTTCTTGACTGACAAGGAAACAGCGCACCCTCGAAACAAGCACTCTAAAGTTTCATGCACACAAAAGAAAGAGCCAATTACACAGCGCTGACTGACGACTCTTGGGTATATTTACAATTTTCGTTTTCGTCTTTCTTTGTGGACTGGGATTTCTATGGAAAAAATTGCCCTTTTCTTCTTCCTTCTTCTTCCTGTGTTTTTGTAATAGGATACTAAACCATAAAATTATTGTAAGGCTAAGTACTCTAGTTCTTTTTTAGATAACATTATAGAAGGAGTGCTGACACATCTCTCCTCTTGTCTGGCAATGTTCTCTGCTTCCATAATTTCTCTTGTTAGCTTGTCGTAGTTCCTGCCTAACACTGTGCATTTCTCCAGCTGCGCTGAGCAGCCACAGTCTCGACAGTGAATTCCCAGGTGTCCGGAGTTTTTGTGGGTGATAGTGCAGTTGTGCTCACAAAAGCGATCGTTAACGCACCGTCCGGTCTGTCCAATGTATTGTCGGTTACAGGAAAGAGGGAAGGAGTAGACCACCTTTTTGGTACCCTGTACAAAGTTGTTTTTATGTTTCTTCTTGCACCTGACTGTTGACGATCCGTACTGTAGTGTGCTGTAAATAATCTAGATGGCGTTTTCAGCAGCTGCGCGTGCCACGTGCGTGACAGCGGCACGCGCTGTCACCGGAATTTATGTACATGTTGTAAATAGAAGCAGTCTTGATTGAAACTCCGAGCTGGCGTGACGTGTCTTTCTTTCCCCGGTGTGGCCGCTTGGTCCCCGGCCACCGACCGTCTCGCGTCCCACGCGCCACCAAATGTAAGCCTTCCAGTATCTTCACAGTCCTTCCGATGCGCTGTCTTTATCGTAGCATTCCATGTCTCTTCTCCCCCCTTTCATAGTGGCCCTCCGCGACCACTACATTTTGGCGACGAGGTCTTTTCATGCATTTTTTTCATTTTCGCCTCTCGTGAGCTTTTTATCAGACTCCGTCAGTAGGGTTCGGCGTAACGCGTTCGAATGGTTCTTTTCCTTTTACGCATGTAGTGCGCACAGCACGGAAGCGTTTTCCTCTTTTCCATGACTCAGGAAACTTTTGTCGTTTTCATTTGGGGTGAAATTTTTAATAATTTTGTCAATCTTTGAAACATTGTCTCGTAACAGTAAGAGGATGGCGACGGTTTTCTTACCGACGCCACCAGCATTTCTTCCCACGCCAGGTGCCCCTGCGCAGCCTTGGCTAAGTTGGAAAACGTCGTTTTTCAATTATCTTGTGACCATAGAGGCAGATGAAAGCTCTCCGAAGCGCAAGCGCGCACTACTGTGGTCGTTGCTTGGCTTGGAAGGGCAACGAATAGTTTCAACATTTCCTTCAACAGTCCCCGCCAGCAGCGCGGCCGTTTCCGAATTTGATGAGCTCGTAGCGGCACTTGATGAGCATTTTGCTGCCAAAGCTAACGTTGTCGTCGAACGCAGGCAATTTCTCACCCGCGTCCAGTCCCCGGGAGAGAGCGTCCTCGACTACCTTAGCGCACTCAGGCAACTTGGTTCTTTTTGTGATTTCGGAGAGTCCCTTGAAAACCGCATCGCGGAAGTCTTTTTGGCCGGTTTAAATTCATCCGAAGTACAAGATCGGGTAATCCGAGAGTCTGCGGGAGCTGGACAACCTAGCCTCGAACGCGTTGTGTTCCTAGCACAGCAGTTCGAACAGGCGTCTCGAGATTGCGATCGGTACCGCCAATTTTCCTCCAGTTTATCGCGTTCTGGAACGCCGCACGCCGTTCAGGTCGTACAAGGGGCTTTTATTCAGCGTGAACAAGATGGCCGACATTCGAATTCGAATTTGAACATCCAAGACCAAAATGGAGAGCGGTGGCATGCCGTTTCCTCCTCCCCCGCAAATGTTTCCTTCTCGCCGCAACACCAGTCGCGCGCACACACCCGCGTTTTCGTGAGCCGAGTACCGCGTGATGCTCCGCCGGGCGCGCGCGCTCTTGGGCACGGGGCAGAGTCGTGTCAGTTCTGCGGTCATCGACCCCATCCACGTGAGGAATGTCCTGCTTCAGGAATGTCTTGTTTTTCTTGCGGCAAACTAGGTCATTTTTCAAATGTTTGCCGGAGTTCTCCCCCATCATCTGCTGCCACCGATCGTCGTCAGCTGACCTTTCCGCCGGGACGTGGCCGTGCCGCCGGTCGCCGGTACCAGCGGCTTGGAGTTGGCCGCAACCAGACACCCAGCCATGGAATCGTCACATTTCCTGACGAGGAGGAGCAGCAGCCGAAAGTTTGCACCGTCGGATCCCCGGAGGTCCTCCCCGAAGGACGTGCGGACCGGCGTCCACGGAATTTCACCGCTGATGTTCAGGTGAATGGATCTACATTAACCTTACTCATCGATACTGGCTCCGAAGTGTCAATACTTTCCGAGAGCATGTTCAACAATATCAACTCCCAGCAGCAAATTCGGCTAAGGAAACCACCGCGCACTCTTGTGCACTACCTCCGAGGGTCGATTCCAGTCGTGGGATGTTTCCAGACCAAAGTCAGCTTCAAAGAACGCTCCTCCGACATCCTTTTTTACGTCGTTCGCAATGGCCGATCCCTGCTTGGGACAGATGCCGTGCATGGACTGCGTTTAATTTTATCGGGCGCGCCACTCAAGTGCTTCCATGTCAATGCAGCTGACCATTGCTCGGCCATCCCGGGACATGTAAAGTCGGCTGGAGTCCCGCAGCCCCCATGTACGGTGGAGCCCAGTTCTCCATCGCATCCTTCAAGTTCTCCCTGCAAGCACCCTCCACCATTGTCCACTGTTGACGACACTCAGCCGTCCACGTCGTCTGAGTACTACTCAAGTAGAGGCGTTTTCGGAGACCAGACTTCAAGGGATCCGTCAACGTCGGGACCATCTTTGCAACCTTCGTCGGTGAGCGATGCATCGAAATTACCTTCTGGTTTCGAAGAATTTGAGGATCTCTTTTCACCTGAGCTAGGGTTAGTTAAAAACCAAACTCACACAATCACAGTCCGGCACCATGTCCCGCCGGTGCAGGCTAAACTTCGCCGCTTACCGATCACGTTGCGTGATGCCGTCAGTGCAGAAATCCAAAAACTCGAGCGCCAAGGCGTTATCGAGCGAATAAACGCATCAGAATGGGTATCTCCCATTGTAGTAGTTAAGAAGAAAGACGGTGGAATCCGTATGTGTGTCGATCTGCGGGCGCCAAAGCAGGCTGTCGTTATAGATTCTTTTCCGCTTCCGCACATTGATGAGCTTCTGAACTCCCTCAGTGGAGCTTCCCATTTTTCTAAGTTAGACCTTGCGTCTGCTTATCACCAGGTCCGCCTCGACCCCAAGAGTCGTGACTTAACGGCATTCATTACCCATGAAGGGCTTTTTCGTTTCAAACGAGTTTGTTTCGGTCTGGCGTCTGCACCAGCGGCCTTCCAACAGGTCATGTCCAAGATATTAAAACACTGTCCAGGAGTCCAGTTTTATCTGGACGATGTCATTGTCTATGGTTCCTCCCAGAAGGAACATGATAATAATCTCAGACAAGTCCTCAAATGTATTAGAGAGGCCGGCATGAAACTCAATAGAAAAGCCGTTTTCAATGTTTCTGAACTGTCATTCCTTGGTCATCGTCTGTCTGCGGAGGGTCTAGCACCCCTTTCGTCAAAGATAGACACTGTCCTTAATTTTCCAGTTCCATCGGAACCTTCGCAGTTGAAGGCCTTCCTAGGTCTAGTAGAATATTACAGCAAGTTTGTACCTCACTGTGCTACTATCGTAGAACCCCTCCGAAGGCTTCTGCGCAAGGGAGCATCTTTTGTCTGGTCGTCCGACGTAGAGGCCAGTTTTCAAAGTGTCAAGTCCTGTCTTCAACAGGCACCCATTCTTGCAATGGTCAATCCAAATCTTCCAGTTGTCGTCTCCACAGACGCGTCCAATTACGGACTAGGTGCTGTTCTCCAGCAACAGCATGGGAAGCAACTAAAGACTGTTGCTTTCGCTTCCCGCTCTCTCTCCGAAGCAGAGCGGAAGTACTCAGCAGGAGAGAAAGAAGCCCTCGCCATCCTGTGGGTTTGCGAGAAATGGCATGTTTATCTTTGGGGTCGGCATTTCGAAATACAGACCGATCATCAAGCTCTTGTCACACTAATGTCCACTCAGGGGACAGGTGTCCGTCCTCGACGCATCAGTCGTTGGACTGCTAGACTTTTCAACTATAATTTCACAATGAAGTATCGTAAAGGCAGCGACAATGTAGTTGCCGACGCTCTATCTCGCCTACCGGTCACAGATACCGAAGAAGGCATGGCTTTTGAGGAAGAAGTGGTTTCAATCGTCTGTGCATGCCTCACAGAGAAAGAATTCAAGGAAGAAACTGCAAAAGATCCTGTATTACCGATTGTCATGACATATCTTTCCAACACATGGCCTTCAGAAGACAGGTTGCCTTCTGAGTTCAAACCATATTTCGTTGTGAGAGACCAGCTCTCAGTCACTGATGCATTGTTGTTCCAGGGAGAGAAGATAGTGGTCCCGTCCACTCTCCGTGATCAGGTAATTGATGTAGCACATGAAACACACCAAGGTATTTCGCGCACCACCAGCATCATCAAGGAACTTTACTGGTGGCCGCATCTAAATCAACATGTCAGGATCAAAGTTCAGAACTGTTCGGTATGTCAGTCGACAGACAAGCCTGCAAAGGCATCTCCTGCACCTCTTCAACCAGTCGAATTCCCCACCCGTCCATGGGTAAAACTGGGTATGGATATAGTAGGTCCCTTTGAACGAGCCCCCGCTCAAGAGAGGTTCTTCATTACATTGGTAGATTACCACAGTAAGTGGCCTGAAGTGGCACCAGCCCACAACGTCACGACTGCCACAGTCATAAAGTTTTTGAAGTCTGTCTTTGCCCGCGAAGGTCTGCCGCAAGAGATCACGACAGACAATGGTCCACAATTTATTTCAAAGGAGTTCAGCGATTTCTTGAAGACACATGGCATCAAGCATGCAAAGTCATCTCTCTACCATCCCCAAGCTAATGGGCAGATAGAGCGATTCAATCGAGTTCTTAAGTCTGTCATTCAGTTGGCTCTCGTCCAACATCGTCCGCTTTCTGAAGCCATTACAGAATATCTTGGTGTATACCGGAGTACGCGCCATGCCGCGACTGGAGAAACGCCAGCAAAATGTAGTGGTCGCGGAGGGCCACTATGAAAGGGGGGAGAAGAGACATGGAATGCTACGATAAAGACAGCGCATCGGAAGGACTGTGAAGATACTGGAAGGCTTACATTTGGTGGCGCGTGGGACGCGAGACGGTCGGTGGCCGGGGACCAAGCGGCCACACCGGGGAAAGAAAGACACGTCACGCCAGCTCGGAGTTTCAATCAAGACTGGTTCTATTTACAACATGTACATCAAATTCCGGTGACAGCGCGTGCCGCTGTCACGCACGTGGCACGCGCAGCTGCTGAAAACGCCATCTAGATTATTTACAGCACACTACATCTTCTCCTCCCTTAATAGAAAAATAAATGTTGGATAATTTAGTAGGGAAGAGAAGAAAACAGCTTACTCCTTAAAGAACATACAGAGTTCACGCACACACAGAAATCCTTTTTTCACTAACATTCAGTTAAACTGAAGCGTGTATAAAAAAAACACTAGACTTATAAAACAAAATTCTGCATATGGGAATAACACTAAATGTCAAATGTTCTACTCGTAGTGGGACTGGGTGAACAAAAATCTAACACATAGTCTCTCAATCGTGCCGGCAGACGTCTCTGCCGCCTTGGGCGATGATTGTCCGACGGAGATGCCTGGGGAGCCGTAGGGGTGGACGGCTCCGATCCACCACGATCACTTGCTGTTGGTGACGATTCTAGTGTCACGTCAAGACTCTCTCCAGAGCCCTCTGTTAAAGTATGGGCCACTGGAGGCTCGGAAAGTGTGACAACTTCTGGAGCCACGGAGTTCAGGGACTCCGCCGAGACCGTTGCGGAGCTAGATGACGGCAGCTCGCTCCAATACCCAAGTCCCAGTTCGGATGAACTTGATGCGGTGCTCACTATTGCACCGCTCCAAGGAACGGAAGGTTCAGGACCCTCCTGGACAGCAACCCTGGGGGCCTCTTGGAAGACCGCAGCCGGGGCAGCCGGCGGGACTGGTGGCTGGCTGCTGGCTTGATTGCCTGATACGGCGGCGCGGAAGGCCGCTTGGAAACCGAAATCAGGAACTGCACCGGGGACTGGGGTGGCGGAAAGGCCACCGAAGACCAACGCATCTTGCACGGCACAGGGTGCCGCAGGAGCAGGAACGTGAAGGGCAC
Source organism: Ixodes persulcatus (assembly GCA_013358835.2). Taxonomy (NCBI): domain Eukaryota; kingdom Metazoa; phylum Arthropoda; class Arachnida; order Ixodida; family Ixodidae; genus Ixodes; species Ixodes persulcatus. The sequence goes on along the minus strand of JABSTQ010011466.1, from coordinate 24,414 downwards.
CGGGTACTGCCGGTACATGGGCAGCACCAGGCACCACAGCTACATGACCAGGACCAAGTGTCGTAGAAGCATGGGCGGCAACAGGGGCCGTCTGGACAGGACGGCAGCAGGGGCCGCAAAAACAGGACCGGCAGCAGGGGCCGCAAAAACAGGACCGGCAGCAGGGGCCGCAAAAACAGGACCGGCAGCAGGGGCCGCAGATATTCAATTGGAATGTTTTTCACTTTACACGAGCTTACTGGCACTAGTGGGACTCAAGGATACTCGCATGCAATGCCACTGGCCAAGAAACTCCTTTGTTGCGGTGTAATTTCAAGGACAAAAGCGATCATTTTCATTCAATCTCTCCCTTGCAAAATTCGATGACGTAACGCGGGGATCGCAGTACACCCGTATGACGATATTTGAATGCGGTTCATAGATTGGACCCGAGCATTGCGTGGGCACTCGATTTAGGCTCGTGATAATTGATAGCTCGAGAAGCATTCGAGTAGTGGCCCGTGTCCAATCGCTGCAACGACGACAATAGCCGAGCCATAACAATGTCTGGAACTCAGCGCGTGTCCTGTGCTTTGCCAACCCCAGCGCGTGGCTATGATCAACATTGGCGGCATATAATCGGCTCCAGATCACGTGGCCGCTTGTTCTGGCTGCGAGTTGAGGGCGTGAACGCTGCTCGTTGTTTTTTAATTTTTTTTCTGGGACTTCTAATGCGTCGGGTGAAAAACGAAGGCGTGTTTCATAGGTCATTAACGTCAGGGATCCGTTCTAAGCGGTATTTGCGCAAAGTAAAAAAATTGTTGCATAGCCCCTTTAAATGTACAAAACAACTCATCTTGAAGTACAGAACAGCGAGCGGAATAAACATAACTGCAAAGGAATCGCACGGCGAACGAACGCATTTCTGTTAAAACGGAGGTTCGGGCGAGTTGGTTGTTCTTGACTGACAAGGAAACAGCGCACCCTCGAAACAAGCACTCTAAAGTTTCATGCACACAAAAGAAAGAGCCAATTACACAGCGCTGACTGACGACTCTTCGGTATATTTACAATTTTCGTTTTCGTCTTTCTTTGTGGACTGGGATTTCTATGGAAAAAATTGCCCTTTTCTTCTTCCTTCTTCTTCCTGTGTTTTTGTAATAGGATACTAAACCATAAAATTATTGTAAGGTTAAGTACTCTAGTTCTTTTTTAGATAACATTATAGAAGGAGTGCTGACACATCTCTCCTCTTGTCTGGCAATGTTCTCTGCTTCCATAATTTCTCTTGTTAGCTTGTCGTAGTTCCTGCCTAACACTGTGCATTTCTCCAGCTGCGCTGAGCAGCCACAGTCTCGACAGTGAATTCCCAGGTGTCCGGAGTTTTTGTGGGTGATAGTGCAGTTGTGCTCACAAAAGCGATCGTTAACGCACCGTCCGGTCTGTCCAATGTATTGTCGGTTACAGGAAAGAGGGAAGGAGTAGACCACCTTTTTGGTACCCTGTACAAAGTTGTTTTTATGTTTCTTCTTGCACCTGACTGTTGACGATCCATACCTGATCAGAAGTTCCTACGAAGTCTTCACCTTCTTCCATAAGCATCAGGGCCGAAAAAATCTCAGTGTTCTCCATCGATATCAAGGACCTGTACTATGCCCTGCCCCAAGACCGTCTTCTACAGTGCAGTGAGGAGAGCATAGACACCTACAGCACTATTGCATTCCAGAATGCATCAGGCATATTCCAAGGAGTATTTTTGAACTTGATTAACCTTAACATTAAAAACGAGCGTGTTGGTAAATATACTTAAACAATCGGAAAGAATAAACACAAATTCGGGACGAAAACAGACGCATCTATCTCAAATCCACGTTCGCTACTTGGGATAGTCACACATACCTACAAAAGCAGGGAGTCTGCATAGGATCATGCATTGCCCCTGCCCTTAGCGACCTCTATCTTGCCCACCAAGGCAGACAGTTACAGCACACCCTGAATACCTCAAAAGTTATAAAAGTCTTCTGGTATGTTGACAATTATTTAATCGTGCTAGAAACCGATGATCACGACTTTACGACCATGGTTGTTGAAGTTCTAGACAGCTTTAAAGGCTGCATGAATCCTTTGGACATTACGCACAAACTTCCAGTTGAACACTCGTTAAGATTCCTAAGTCTTCGACTTTTTATTTTACCTTATCATGTCTGCTGGTCCTATGAACCTAGGGGGAAAGAGCCGCTTCTACCTTTCAACTTGGTGCACCCAAAACTTGTTAAGCAGATCATAGCGCGGTTAAGTCTCAACAACGCAATTACAAAATCGTGCTGCCATTCCATGCAAACAAGCTTCGACGGGCAAGTCTCTCGATTAAAATGCGCAGGATATCCAACCTCCTTACTAACATCAGTGGCCGAAAGACTCATCAAAGACATCAAGCAAGGGGACCACATTAAACAAAAATAAAAAGACAGGGCCGAAAAACCGATCATTGTGCCATACATTCACAACTTTTCCCACGGTCTAAAGAAAATAGCTAATAGAGTTAACCTGGAAATCGTCTTCTCAGCCCCTAACAAACTTCATAGCTTGTGCAAGAGAGTAAACACACCCACAAGAACCACAGTCAGGTGCACGAAGAAACATAAAAACAACTTTGTACAGGGTACCGAAAGGTGGTCTGCTCCTTCCCTCTTTCCTGTGGACGACAATACATTGGACAAACCGGACGGTGCGTTAACGATCGCCTTTCGTGAGCACAACTGCACTATCACCCACAAAAACTCCGGACACCTGGGAATTCACTGTCGAGACTGTGGCTGCTCAGCGCAGCTGGAGAAATGCACAGTGTTAGGCAGGAACTACGACAAGCTAACAAGAGAAATTATGGAAGCAGAGAACATTGCCAGACAAGAGGAGAGATGTGTCAGCACTCCTTCCATAATGTTATCCAAAAAAAACTAGAGTACTTAGCCTTACAATAATTTTATGGTTTAGCATCCTATTACAAAAACACAGGAAGAAGAAGGAAGAAGAAAAGGGCAATTTTTTCCATAGAAATCCCAGTCCACAAAGAAAACTGAAAATTGTAAATATACCGAAGAGTTGTCAGTCAGCGCTGTGTAAGTGGCTCTTTTTTTTTTGTGTGCATGAAACTTTAGAGTGCTTGCTTTGAGGTTGTGCTGTTTCCTTGTCAGTCATGAACGCATTTCGTCTGCTACGTGCGGAGAAAAGAAAAAAAAAAATGCAAGGTCGGGTGTAGCTACGTGACTTCCGCCACTCACTCTATTCTCCACTTCTTCATGAGGTGCGGGAGTTTCGGTTTCGAGCAGTTGCGTTTTTTGGCTTTATTAAAAAAATATGTGACTCTGTACCAAAATATTAATTGGGTAGTATTCCGACACCATAATAAATCGCCTGACAAAAAAGGGAAAACAAATTTTTTTTTGGGGGGGGGTGTCAGTGTTCCTTTAATAACCCATTCCGCACACTAGGACGGGTACAGCCATTAACTAATGTGTTCCCTCGCGACGCTCTTTCTGCACTCAAGCGTAGGGTTCTTGTTTCCGCCGTCTCAATACATGGCGTTACAATCGCCGCCTCTACTGCTGCCGGGCCGCCCCTATTTGTCCCTAGATGGCGCAAGTTGTTCTGTCGCGACAAAACCTATTGAATGATTTAGAAGATTATAGTGACCTACTACAAACAATGTTTATTGTAAGCAGTGATAGAGTGCAGGCCAGCTGGTAATTTATCGACATCATGTAAACCCTGAGATGGGGAACAATAAAAAAACGGACGAACACAACAAAATCTCAATGATATTTTGTTGTGTTCGTCCGTTTTTTTATTGTTCCCCATCTCAGGGTTTACAAGATCTCAATGTTTATTTCACAATGTCGTTTCAAACCTTTCTAAAAAAAAAAAAAAAAAAAATTTTGCTTTTTATTTTTTGGGGTAAAAAGCAAAACTTTTGCAGCTGGGCACATATGCTTCAAGTCTTTTGAATTAAGCCACAGTACCTTCGCCTGTTTTTCCCAAAATTTAAGGTGTCAAAAAAAGTTTAAAAAATAGCTATAGCAAAATAATCGTGCAAAATACTTTTACATCACTAGTAACGAGCCTGTACGAATTTTTTTATGCCCAAATAGCGAGTAGCCTTGCTGCTGAGCACATACCGTCTGCAGTACCCATCTCACACAACCGAATTCGTTTTTCTCGGCAAGTTCAAGCAGGGGGGATTGCCGGCAGGGTACAATGATGTCACATGCGAGTAATGTGTAATTCCACAGTCAGTAGCTGCGACAATCATGCCGTACGTTCAGTACTTACGGATGATCCCTCTTCTCCCCTGCTGGCGCGAGACCAGGTGCAGTGATGCGGATTCAGCTTCCTCCAAAGTTTATCGCTCTGTTGCAGACCATACCGGCTGTTTCTGCGAACACTTTGAAAAATCCTATCAAATAGTGTTGTTGAGATAATGAGGAACTCTTTTCGGGAACAAACTACCGGCCACGGGTTGGTTTCATGTAAACATATGAAACCATATGTTTATTTTCACAAATTAAAGTTTATTAGTACATTTTAGGTAATTATTTCACTAATTAGTGTGTTTTTGTAATCCCTGACATCCACTGTGGCTGGCAATTTTTTCCCGAAAAAAGTCTAATTTTCTCAACCACTCTATTTGAAGGGATTTTTGAAAGTATCCACAGACACGGCCGGCATCTGAATATTTAGCAACGCTTGAAATGTTTTGTGTAAACACACAAAACATTTCAAGCTAGCTTGATATGCTTGGAAGGTGCACTCACTTTCTTCTTAATTAACGTATTGCTCTTTGCCTTTGGTCCTAGTGATCTCAAATGGTCCCGTGCATCCTTCGTGATCTTACGAACCTGACCGCTGACATCAATTTGAATGGAACCAATCCAGTCCTCAAGTCGTGGTAAGTCTTTCATTTCAACCTCTTTCATTAACAGAGTACATTGGCAGTGTCTATTAGTGTTGCGGAGTTGCCAATTTGGAGTTGGAATGAACCTGTAATGATTACGCACTTTCGCAACCCCGGAACCGAATGGGAATGCAATGGCGGCAGCAGGAAGGGGACTGGAATGGGAATAGAATTATATGCCTTTTGCCCGTAATGGGGTGGGAATAGAATGGGATCAGTTCTTATGCGAGCTGTGTCCATTTTCATTTAGGACCTACCTGCTGATGGCGCAATTCGCTGGCGCATGGAAAGTTTCTACAGCATCATTGCGCCGAGGGTGGCTGACGGCTTGATTATGTCATAGGTTTATGCTCCTTCGAGGAGGACTAAAGGAACGGCAGCGACGACATGGAGACAGCTTCATTAGATCAAATAAGTGTATTGTGCATGTCTATGTGCAGCATAAATTCGAGTCGGCGTGGAGGCTACAGTTCAATACTTTGTTTCACGTTACGATGAACCGTAAGGAACGCTACGAGCCACCAAAACCAATTCACATCTCGGAGGGTGTTACGTGCCCTCCCAGTTTGGCGGAACGGCGCAGGTACTGCAAAGTGACGAGACAAGCTACAATCTTTGCATTGACTAGTGTAGCTCGTAGCATCCATTGCGGTACGTTGCAAGGTGAAACTCTGTGAGGCTAAATATCTATTCGTTATGTGTGTTGGTGTGTTTCCTTGCTGCTAATCAATATTCTTCGAGGAAGGAGAAAGCGAACATACACATCAACACAAAAACAACAAGTTGACGGCCGTCGCCCCGTTTGTTCCGTGGTGGACAAAAAGCACCACTGATAGAATAGAATAGAATAGAATAGTTTATTTCAGACATACATGTGTCATACATCTGTCTGGGGGGCTGCAGCAAAAGTAGGCAACAAAGCCCTCTGACAAGACTGCCAGACCCCCCCCCCCCCTCTTATAGCAGTCAACAGCAACAGCGTTCAATAATTAAGCAACAAGATTGAAATAAACATAGGCATCAGTAAACCATTCCGATCAATATCATCCATATAAACATATGAACATAAGCAATGCGTCACAATAAAAACCAGAAAATAGGTAGAACCAAACCAAAAATAAATCGTGAAACAAAAACAGGAGAAAACTGCATTCATTGAAATTAACATCGTCATTATCAACAATATCATCCGACGCACGTCTGACATTAAAGGGATACTGAACCAAGGAATTTAGTGTCCATAATAAGTGGCGCACGTTCTTTCCACGAGCCAGCAGCCGCCGGTGTGCGCGAGCACACGCAACACAAATGACGTCAAAGACTCCCATTCGCGGTTAAGATGACAGTGAAATGTATGAGCTTCGGGCCAAAGGAGAATAAAGACAAGTTTTTCATCTACAGAATGGTGTCTGGTGTAAAAGGTATGCGATTAATTAGTCTAACAAGCACGTAGCTTTCACTTGTAGAGATGAAAAGCCTGTCTTTATTCTGCTCTGGCCCGAAGCCCATGCATTTCACTGTCCTCTTAAGCGCGAATGGAGATCTTTGACGTCATTTTCGTTGCGTGTGCTCGCGCACACCGGCGGCTGCTGGCTGGTGGAAAGAACGTGCGCCACTTATTATGGGCACTGAATTCTTTGGTTCAGTATCCCTTTAACACATCACAACACTTCATAATACCATGAAAGAAAAACATATTGAAGGCACTATATTTGCATTAAGAACACATAAAAGTTACATTTTCTTAATAATCTAAGGTAGGCGATCAACTTCAAGGAAATATGTTTTGACTTTTTTCGTGAACGCGTGGATTGTTCTACACTGCTGTGCTATTTGTACAATGCTTGGATGTTTATTTAGTAGGTTGGGAATTTGGTAATCTAGTTTTTGAGTTCCATAGTTAGATCTAACATTTGGTTTTGTATAATTGGTACGCCTGAGATCATATTCCGCAGGTTTATGAAGATAAGTATCAAGGAAATGTGTCTCACCATGCTTGATCTGATCAAAAATTATGATCGCCAATTTATGAGAGACTACATGTTCTATTGGTAGTAACTTGTATTTTTTGAATGAGGGTGCTGTATGTTCGATGTAGCATAAATTGTCAATAATTCTTACAGCCTTCTTTTGTAAAAGGAATATTTTCTCAGTGTTTGTTTTTGTTGTTGTGCCCCACACTAAAAGACAATATTGTAACCGAGAATATACAAGAGCGTAGTACAGTTGTAGTTTGAGCCAGTTCGGTAGTAATTCCCTTAGTTTGCGCAGCATTCCAATTGAACGTGAGATTTTACATCTTAGGTTATTTACATGATTTGTCCAAAAATAAGCACTCCTCAAACCATACTCCAAGAAATTTGTGTCGTAGTAGACTCTATTGTTGAATTTAGAAAGTGGATATGTGGTTTATAGTGTAACGGTTTGGTCTTTGATCTAAATATTACATATTTTGTTTTCTTTGTGTTTAATTCTAGCTGATTAGACTCTAACCATACAGATAGTTGATTAAGCCAGCTATTTGCAGTTTCTTCAAGCTCTTGCAAATTATCTTCGGAAAAGAACACGTTAGTATCATCAGCATACAATATAATATAGGGAGTAAGCGGCATGTTAACAATATCATTTATATATATTAGGAATAGCAAAGGTCCAAGGATGGAACCTTGTGGAACGCCGTACTGTATGCGGGAAATCTGCGATCTAAAACCATTCGGGACAGTAAATTGAGTTCTGTCGAATAAATAGTTTTTGATAAGGTTAAGAACTATTCCCCTTACTCCATACCGTGGTGATTTTCCTATAAGAATGTCATGCTTTATAGAATCGAACGCTTTACGAAAGTCTAAAAATATACCGAGTGTTTAAAGGTGAGACTCCATATTACTTATTTTTAACTTCATGTTCAACTGAGCCGATTTTCCTTTCTGGAATCCATATTGACAAGGTGTTATGATATTTTTGTCGAAAAAATATTTAGAAAACCTACTGTTTATCACTTTTTCAGCGATTTTTGAAAATAATGGCAGTATCGAAATTAACTGATAGTTATTTAGATTACTTAGTGCACCTCCTTTATGTATGACACATACCCTAGCTTTTTTCATTTTATGAAGAAATATGCCTGTTTCAAGGATTCTGTTACATATATGGGCAAAAGGATAACATATCAGGTCGTTTATTGCTTTGACGGGAGCTACAGTCAGGTCGTCAAAGTCTGACGCGGTGTTGTTTTTTAATGAGATAATTATGTTTCTGATCTCGCTGTCAGTGGTTGGTGCCATAAAAATAGAGTTAATTTGATTCATATTAATAAAAGTTTCATAGAGATTGCTGTGAATTACTGAAGGAGCACTAGTGCCAGCAGTCAAAAAATGGGAATTAAACTTCTCGGCCCATGACTCGTGCGAATAGGTCTGACCTTCAATTGTGAGTTCGTTTGGAATGACCTTGGGAACTGACGATAATAGGTCTTTAGCTATACTCCATATTTTTGGGGCTATTTTGGACAGATAAAAATTTATTTGTGTGATACATGATTTTTGCTTTCTTTAGATCTGCAGCTAGTTTATTGCGCACTCTTCTGTACTCGGTTAGGACTTCAAAGTCTTTAGTTTTTATAAACTTATCGAAGAGCCTGTTTCTTGTTGTTATTCTCTTGTATAATTCGGTGGTAATCCATGGTTTCTTGGATTTACTGTGCTCCTTGTACTACAGGGAACGCTGTGTCATAATGTCCTATTATCTTAACTACAAAGTTAAGATAAGAGGACAAAGTTAAGATACAAAGATCCCGGAACAAAATGCAAAACTACTAAAGCCGAATCTGAACCGAACCGCAATGATGACGGGTTCGACTCCCTACTTTTAACCAGCCGTTCTTCTAGTTTGCATGGAACACAAATAAAGAGTTTGAACTGAACATGTTAAGAAATCATAAGAGTCGGACAGCAAACGTAAACGTTTGTTTTAAGGCAGGTCTCATAATATGGTGCTACAGTCCCCTCTGCTGGCGCCATATAACGATTCCACTTTGTCAGCGATCTTCTGTTCTTGCTGCAATGCACGGAGATTTGGGGCTGCTGTATGCGACGTCGCTTCTAACAGCGCACTAGCGGTGCTGTTGTGCAAGTGTTCGAAGCAGAGAGCAAGATAGCTTCTTGTGCCACGCACAAACTAGACAGTTTTAAGGCCTTATCAAACAAACATGCTAATCATGTATCTGTGAAGAGTACACGGTCTGTTTACGAAGAACATGGGTTTTCATTGTTGGTGTCTCTTGCGACTTGTGAACCTTTTACGCTTGATCGTGCAATTCAATGTCTGAAGTGACACCACACTCTTAAGAAAAAAAGGGTATATTATTACATCCCAAAACTTCCGTTCGACCCACAGTGCACTAACGTTGAACCGACGGTACCAACTTTCACAAGCGGCTTGATAGGCAAGTTGTACAACTTATTAAAATAGCTGATGTATGTGTGATTGACTGCAAACAAAGTAATTGGGGTTTTCTTGGCCCTACAGCACGGTGTAAGATACACTCTTTAGGTGAGGACAAGGCGGGGCTGAATGCGTGGCGCGAGGAATCAGATAGCGTTCGTTCGACGGGCGTCCGAAAGACTGCAACATTCCACGGCCACCGTGTCCGCGGCTGACAGTGTCGCCGGCGGCCGAACGGCGAAACTGTCCGAGAGCGAAAAAAGTTATCTCGTTGCCATGACACCCCGGTATAACCGTGGTCTTTCTGCATGTGAGCCAACCTCGCTGGAGCTCTGCGCGTGTGGAGCATGAGGCGGCACGAGCCGTCTTGTGCACTGCTGCCTGCCTCTTACGTCTTACACCGTGCCCACGGGTCGACGAGTCATCTGCCGGCACCGCTTGAAACCATAGTGAGAGAGAGAAAGAGAGAGAGTGAAAAGCGAACTTTATCGGCACGTCGCGAGGAGTGCGCTGTCCTCACCTGAAGAGTATTATCTTACAGCGTGCCCTACAGCAAGACCTCAGTGTTTTTTTTTTCTATAGCCTTTGATACATACTTTAGCTGTTTAATATGTTATATCGCATAACTCTCCGTTTGATAACATCAGCAGCTTTATGCTGCTTTCTTCCAGTAATGCAACGTGGCTGTCAGTGGCCATTTCTTTGCATTCAGGAATTGGAGGAATGAAATTCGGTCATTCCAGGAGGGGGAATGGGCCCAGTGTATCCATTCCGAGGAGTTGAAAGGAATGGAATTGTAGAAAACTAATCTCCCGGAATGGAACTGGAATGGAATAGGGGTGCCCATTCTGCAGCACTGGGGTCTAGACTATTCGCAACTCCAGCGCGCCGCTCGCCCTCCCGCGGACGAGCGGAGAACTAGAGGAACGGGGACGGCAGCGGCGGCGTGGAAAAGGTGGCAGGGGCTGTCGGCCTTGATGCGTGAACCCGTTGTAACGAAAAAAGTGAGGGCGTTAAAATAGGAATTCTTGTGCTCCGCCTCGCAAGAGCGTTGCACGAAGGACCGGGATGTCTAATTTCATTAGGGACTTTTCGTATATCGCATACGCTGCAGATTGCTGGTCTTGTGCTGGTGCATGACCGCCAGCTCGATCTGTGCTCAGCGTGACGGAAAACGCTCCCGCTAATAATGTAGAGCTCTAGCGTTCGGTCTGCGAAAAGTCTATTCTTTGCCCTAAGTAGGAAAAAACTAGTCACGCAACGATATGTCGAGCAATACACGTCAGGAATGGGTTTGCGTTTTAAGGCCGTAGGAACATGATAATTTATTCCAAGCACTTTTAAAAGATAGATCAGGTAATTACAAAATAAATAAAGAAATGCCCGAAGCATTTTAAGCGCGCCTGTGTTAGCGTTCGTGACGAGAGCTTAGAACGGGCGGTTTTGGCGAGAGGGGCCACATTGTTGCAAATAACACGGTTCAAAGAAAAAAAAAGGCACGGTATATGGTATGCATTTTTGGTAGAGCAATAAATAAAACCCCTAAACATGCCGATTATGGTAATAGGCAGTTTTAGCACAGCGTTACCGCAGGCTACCGTTGTCTACCATGAGCAAGGCAACGCTCCAGGCACGCGCTGAAAGTTGTGCTTCAAAGGCTCAGCACGAGCCTCCGGTTGTAATGCTACACCGCACGGTAGCCTCCGGTAACAAGCTTCCTATCAATAACCATAGAGCAGTTTGGTCACGTGTTGCAATACACTGAAACCGAGACGGGCAGCGAGTTGCGAGCCTGTGACACGAAGGCATCAATACTGTGAACGCTGCTCTTCCGAAGCTTGACGGTCACCGTGTGCGACTCACTTTTGAGAGCACTTATGGCCAGGCGAAGCGCAAACACGATATCTTCATCACCCTCAAAAATATTTGCCACAAACAGTGACGTGGCCGGTGCGTAAAATGCACTCGCCCACCACAAAGCTTCGCAAGCCGAGGTTTCTGAAACTTTTAAATATCAGCATGCTCATTTTGCCAACGCGCATCAACATCTCCGTCACCTGTTATATGATCCTGCCCTAACCACTTCGCTTTTGCAGACAAATAAATCATTTTTAGCGTACTGACCAGCGTCAGCGAGCAGGCGCACGGGAAACCCTGGAAAATGTATCCCAGTCTCTTCCACCATCTTGGAACTACCGCCCCGCCACCTATAGGGCGTTGGAGTTGCGAATAGGCGGTTAAAATCTAGTGCAACGCTCCTTTTTTAGTTTTCCGCGGACTCCTAGGGATTTGTGCGGATTCGCTGATCCTTCACCAGGGACGCATACTCACTCGAGCTCAGTCGAAGATGTGCATGGTAATGCAGGTTGGGCTTCGAAGGAAGGAAGGCTAGGAGTACAATTCACTTTTCGGAGAAGTTCACGGCAGTAGAGGAAGAGGCTTTCTTCCAGGTTCTGGGCTAATGTTGGCAACAAATGAACAGCATAGAAGGCTACCTCGACTTGAAGACTGGGTCGGTTACATCCCTGCGGGACTCCCTCTTGCGTGGATCCAGCCCAAAGTTTCAACCCTGTACCCTAGTGGGTCCGGTACTAGAGTAACACCGACAAGGTTTGACCAGAGGAAAATTGGCGACTCCCTCGCCGGAAGGAGAGGTGGGGGGGGGGGTGATGTTTTAGTTTTTTTGCCCAATCCCCCAAAGCTCATCCTGGTGATATCCCACACTGCCTCGTGATAGTTAGGGAGAGAAAATGGGCTTAGAAGGGCGGGAGCAATGACATATTTGTCTTTTTAGACAGGCTAGGTGGCGCAAGCTACTGCCCATTACTAAGGGTGTAGCCATTAACATCCATCCATCCATCTGTTAGTCATTGCATCCTAATTTTTGTTTTCACAAATAGTGCCACAAAGATTTATTGAAGATTTGTGTTTTACACTAACATTAGAGAAAACATTCACTTGTCCTCCAGATGTTGTATGTTACTCGCACAATATATATTCATGGTTATTTGATCTGTCCTATCGATAGTTCTTCAGTATCTCGTACATCTCGGAGAGCAACAAACATCTGGAGCCCAAGTGAATATTTCCTTTAATTGTCGTACAAACTGACAGTTTCCAATAAAGTGTTAGAGGTGTCATAGAGCTGGTAGAATGTTTTTGGTGATTTGTTGGTTTTAAATCATTCTCAGATATATGGACCAGGCTAGACGAACAGGTAGTCCTGAACATGTGCCCCGATACCTGCAGCAGATTGTCTTTTCTTTGAGAAGCAAGTGCTCTTTCTTTTCACCCAAGGGATCTGTTCTCTATAGTCTTTGATACATACTTTAGCTGTTTAATATGTTATATCACACGTCTCTGCAATTGATAACGTCAGCAGCTTTATGCGGCTTTTTTCCAGGAAAACAATATGGCTGTCAGTGGCCATTTATTTGCTTTCAGGAATTAGAGGAATGGAATGGGGGAGTCTGGTCATTCCAGGAGGGGAATGGGCCCAGTGTCTTCATTCCGCGGAGTTGAAAGGTGTGGAATCGTAAAAAACTCCAATTTCCCGTAATAATATTGGAATGGAATAGGGGTGCTCCTTTTTCTGTTCTCTACGGACTCCTAGGGTTTTGTGCGGATTTGTTGATCCTCCACCAGGGACGCTTCCTCAGTCGAGCTCAGACGAAGATGTGCAAGGTAATGTGTGTTCGGCTTCGAAGGAAGGAAGGAAGGCTAGGAGCACAATTCAAATTTCGGAGAAGTTCATGGCAGTAGAAGAAGAGGCTTTCTTCCAGGTTCTGGGCTAATGTTGGCAACAAATAAACAGCATAGAAGGCTGCCACGACTTGATGACTGGATCGGTTCCATCTGGAGCAACGGGGGACTCCCTCCTGCTTGGCTCCAGCCCGAAATTTCAACCTTGTCCCCCAGCGGGTCTGGCACTGGAGTAACACCGACAAGGTTTGACAAGAGGAAAATTAACGACTCCCTCGCCGGCTGGAAGAGGCCGGGGGTGATGCTTTATTAATTGTTTTGCCCAATCCCCCAAAGGTCATCCTGGTGATATCCCACACTGCCTCGTGATAGTTAGGGAGAGAAAATTGGCTTAGAAGGGCGGCAGGAATGATATCTTTATCTTTTTAGACATAAGCTAGGTGGTGCAAGCTACCGCCCGTTTCAAAGGGTGTAGCCATTAACATTTATCCTTCCATGTGTTAGTCATTGCATCCTAATTATTTTTTTTTTTCATAAATAGTGCTACAAAAGTTTATTGAAAATTTGTATTTTACACCAACATTAGAGAAAACATTCACTCAGATCGTCCAATAAATAAAAGGTGCAACGAGCCGCGACTCCGCAGTCTTCGAGCGCGGACAGTCCCTGTCACGCGTGCGTTGGTTTACAGCTTTTCACTAGAATCGCATAATTTTCAAATCATTCGATTTAAAGCTTTTCACTAGAATTGCATAATTTTCAAATCATTCGATTTAAAGCTTTTCACTAGAATCACATAATTTTCAAATCATTCGATTTAAAGCTTTTCACTAGAATCGCATAATTTTCAAATCATTCGATTTAAAGCTTTTGACTAGAATTGCATAATTTTCAAATCATTCGATTTAAAGCTTTTCACTAGAATTGCATAATTTTCAAATCATTCGATTTAAAGCTTTTCACTAGAATCGCATAATTTTCAAATCAAAGATGCATACATCTGACTCTTCTGCACAGCGAAGGAGCTTATATAACAAATCACACTTGAGTTTGTACGAAAATAAAATATTGATTGAAATATTAATAATGTTCGCCGAAATATAACTTTAGCCTGAACCCAGGTTTTAATATCACAGACTAGTAACACAGACGTCTTGGTACAGCATAAAATATTTAATAATTATAATAATAGTGTTTATCATTTCGCTTTTAATCTTAGAGCAGAACCCTTACTGACGTTAATTTTTGGGTGCATGCAAGCTCGTAAAGAGGCGGTTTATATGAGAGTCTTGTACGAATTCCAGCAATGACCCGCTCACAAATCTAAAAAGAGAAGAAAAAAAAAACAATAAATTTCGAGTGTGTGTCAGCGGAGGACTCCAGACCTTTTCACATGGAGCCATACCCTGGGTTTGGTTACACATCAATTTCGGAATTGTCACTTTCAAAGTTCGAGAGCCAGATTTTTCTTTTCAGCATGCAATAAAGCGTCTGTTTGCGACACGATTAAGGTAAGACGTGAAACATAGCATGAAACCACTGGTACCATTATTTTGATTTTGTTGCTCGCCTATGCCGTCGTTCGCAGCAGCGCTTCTGTGTGTCTGCCCAAACAGAACATTTTGAACAAATGGGAATGTCCCCAGGTGTGTTGGGTGATCGTAACAAGTCGGACGCAAAACTTGTTTTCTTACCTTATCATGAGGGTTCTATAATCGAAAATATCTTTTTGACGTCTGTGTCTGCAACTGTATCTATGTGAATATCATTCACGGGATCGCCGCAGTAGGTAGGCGTTGTCACAATCAAAATATCTCCAGTAATCATGGAAAACACCGCTCGCCTTTTTCGGGGCACGATCAAGCACGAGCGGCACAATCCTTCACACCATCCTTCATATACGTCTGGCAGGTGTAGTGTAGTTTAGATTTTGGCCAGCTCAAACAGTTACGGCGACAGTGTGCACTTGATGAAGCGATCTTGTTCTCGCACATGCTCTCCCGTGCACGAAAAGCACAAAACAATTACCTGTCTCGGCTGATTTGTGGGCATCTAACTTTGTTGAATATCTTTCGTGTACACAAGTTTCTGCCGGGACGTCAGGTAGGGCCACAAAACTTTCTCCATGGAGGCCGAATAAAACGAGATGTGGTGCTTTTTCTTGGTGCTGTATGGTCTAGAAACACAGTGATTTATCTTGCGTCCGGTTTTCGACATGCCTTTTCTGATTTTCCGCCGAGAAAATCTTAAAGGAGTGCTGCTCACCCTTGCTTATTGAAATACACGCAGGAAGTTGGTCAGCCAGAAGTTATCTCGGCCATAGGAAGTTCCGCCATTACTTGTTTATGTTTACCTTGAAATACCATGTATACACCACAACCCTCCTGGGTTAAATAAAGAATATCAATATCAATACTTTGAACTCCTAGAAGTCCTGCTATCATCATTTTTCTTCCTTGAGGGCCTGTGGGACTTTATACACGTTTGCAAGTCCGGCCTCAGGGCGCCGCCATCTTGCCCAGTGGGGTGCACTTGGGCGCGGCCATAATCCCATTATGACGCCTTAGCAAGGCTTTGTAATCGGATTAGGACGCGTTTAAGCGCACCCCAGCGAGCAAGATGCCAGCGCCCTGAACCCGGACTTGCAAACGTGTATACAGGGGGGTGGCAATAAAACAAAACGTGCAGTAAACACAAATATAACACTATAAGCTAGTTACTAAGTTAATTCCTGTTTTTGTTGCTTTGTATAACAATGTTCTCCGGTATGTAACCCACTTTTTGTTTCTTCCTTTATATAGTGTTTCTTTCAGCAGGTACCCCCACCTTGTGTAATGCCCGTAAGGGCCTTCAAGGTTTAATAAATGATGATGATCATGATAAGATAAAGGGTAATGGATACAACACATTTAGAAGTATCATTTATAGAAACAAACTTGTGAGGTGCTGAGTCCCAATCCTCGATAGCCAATACAGTGCAGTCCACTTATAACGAAATTTTAAATGCGGAAAATCCGATCGTTATAACCGATTATCGTTGTATCCGGACTGACCCTGAAAACTGCCCAAAATAGTTCCCCCAAGCAGAAGGTTACTCACCCGTGTTCACTGAAACACACCATAGAAGAAGCGCCGCAATATAACAAAGTTTTATTGTAGGGTCGTCGGCAAGCACGCAATGAAATGGTGTTAAACACGCTCAAAAGAATCCCCGCTTGCTGGTACAGGTCCTCCTCGACATCCTCGTACAAGGCTTCCCTAAGCCTTTTCCGCTGGTCGTCAAAGCCGCTTGTTCCAGCCTTCTTCATTTATGACGTCCCTGAATTTCAGGATGGTCGATATCATCGACAGAGAGTGCTCATACTTCCGGACGAGACTTCCGACCTTGAATCCTTGCCGCCAATCACGTAGGATTTGCTTTTTCTCCTCGAAGGAGGTAGCTTTTCGCTTCGTTGGAGCCATCTTTCACGCCAGCGACGCGGGGAAGAGGAGGGCGGGGAGGGGTTACGAGGTTACGGGTATGATGATGATGATAGCGCCGAGGTTTTAAGGCCGCGCGCAGCGCCTACTCACGGAGTATTCGGTCGGGGCCCATCGGCGATGATTGCGTCCGCCGATCTCAGTCGTTTCTTCGCGGAATTTCACAATTTTTATCTCATTTTCTGTTGAATATTCTTAGTAAACACATTCTACACTATCATTTATTGATCGTTATATCCGATATGCCGGGAAAAATGCATCGCTATATATGGTTTATTTTTACATAGAACCAATGCAAAAATTGATGCTTCTATAAAATCGATCGTTATAACCAATATATCGTTATAAGTGGTATCGTTATAAGTGGACTGCACTGTAGTAGTGTGGAAGTCTGGTGAGGTATAGTTGATGATCAAATTGAACATATTTTCCATGGGTGATCTAAACAAGAGCAAATATGGTGGGGAGGTGATAATAATTGTGTATTGTGATAGAAAATTCGATGAAGGAGAGACAGGCGTGACACTCGGCAGCGAAGGGAAAGTGAATAAAGGTTAGTCGATTGGCGTACTAATCCTTATATTCAATATATGTTGAGTAGTTAGAAATAACACGACTGGCTTTGTTTTGAATAATTCTATATGACTTGTGACGTATAGCTGCCATGGAGACCATATAGATGCGGCATATTCTAACTTGGAACTTATAAGGCCCGCTTCAGACGGAGCAATTTCACCCAGCAACTTGACGTCGCAACACCAGCAACACGGGTTGTCCGCGTTCACACGCAGCAACCGAATTGCTCCGACTTGCTATCATCATCATTCACTTTGAATTTTCTTGTACAATTTAGACGCCCAGCTACGCGCTAAAAACATGTTTTTATATCTTTGAATGGCGTTGAGGATACTAACTCATCTTTCTGAAAAGATTTATTTCCAAAAACGATCGATTTCAAACCAGAACCAAGTCTTTAGCTGTCATCATCACCACCACGGGGGTGTCACGTGAAAACATTGCGTCCCTGATTGGCTGCTGCCGCTTCAAACGGCTCGAGTTGCTCGTCCGTTTCGAGCTGGACCCGATCTCAGCAATTCGTGTCAATCTAGGGAAAGCTAGGGAACAACCCGCCAGCAACCTCAAAATTGCTGGAAAAGTTGCCCCATCTGAAGCGGGCCTAAGAGTAATATACGCTGGGTAGTCATTTTACCGAGGGTGTAGCAAGTTTGAGGTTACAGCGCAGTACGCTTAGTTTGTTTCACTCAGGCTTGTGCCTATCTCAGATACTCTGCTTAAAATACTGTGTTTAAGAGGTGTTGGTAGTATTTTTGTTTCTTTCAAATATTTTTCATTCAGAGTATTTGCTACTCTTTGTCTTAATTATACTTTTCACTATCTTTTACTGTTTTGAAGAGTATGGGCACGAATGGTTGAGCATGTGGCCATCCATATATTGTGTACTAACTTGAGGCCCATGAAACAGTATGTGGAGAGGGGAAGCTGCGAGGGGGTGCACACCGGAGAAAGCGCACATTCTGGCAGCCGCCTCTCCACTCCAAGTTTTATCGGCCTCGAGGTTGCGCTGCATGTATCGATGGCCACACGGTCCGCCAGCTCCAGCTTATACTGTTTGCGATTGTACTCATCATCTTCTAGCCTCTCTGATGAACTTGCACCAAAACTGCCCGAAGCGGTGTGCAGTGCACCTCGGTGGTGGTGCACAGAGTCAGTGCAATTTCGAAGATAAAATGAGCTGCGCTGGGACGCCTTTGTCTGCCTGTCGAAAATGGGCAAGTGCGTGATAACAGATCATGTGTCTATCTACCTAGCCCCCTCCTCAGTTTCTGTATTTCTTTTCATCGTATTGTCCTCTCTTACTCTGGCATTTGTCCCCAAGATTTTTGGTTGTTTTTCATTTATTCCTTTGCTGGGATCTGGGCAGTGTGTGCAAATGAAGCGCGTCATGTTCTTGCGCTAAGGCGCAGTTCAAACAGACACATATTTCTCTTGCCTCGGATCACATAAAAAGTGCAGCTTCCAGTGCTCATGTACTGAGCAAGATTTTGTTTTGTTTGGACGGCCGTCTTGAAAACTTGAGCATACTCACAATATGAGCGAAGGTGGGAGAGGACATGCAGCAAGGCATAAACTGACGAAGGCGCTTCGGCCACGGGTGTTATGCGGCAGCTACAAGTGCCTCAGGTGTCGAGAAAATAGCATATTGTTTGCTCTGTGACACGACCAATATGGTTACATTGACAACATCGATCGTTTGTAGGCGCGAGATGTGTCGCACCATATGTGAATAGCAGCGTCAACCGGACAGTTTGCTTCTGTTTTCCTCCCACACATCGGAAATAGCAATTTTTGCTTTTCTTGCATTTTTTCCTGCAAAACCACTCACCAAATTTGAGTATGACAAATGCACCACCCAAACACATCTGTGTTGTAAGATTCACTGCATTGCGTTTATTGGCTTATTTATACTGCAGAAGTCACCACCCTGGTATTTTCTTCTGGAAGCCCTAGAGCTGGCGCCAGCGTGGATCAAGCAAGATGAGATAAGCGCGTGCTATCGGACACGGGGGATTTTGGCTCTTCACGGTCGGGAATAAAAGCTATGGGGTCGTCATGACACCCTTGTTTGCTTCGTCTTCCTGGCTGCCGCATTGCTGACTATGTCCCAGGGCACCCTAGTTATGAACATATACGGCATTATTTTACGAGCGCATAGCACTCGCGAAGACCCTCTAACCAAGGTGTACAGTGTACATATGACCTATGAGTGTTCTTCAGGTCTGTCATCTATGGCCATGACAGATAGAGAGAGAGAAGGGCGGGTGGCCCATTTGGCTGGAAAGTCCCAATAAATTACACCACTGTTCGGTGCCCAGGTTTTATTTCTTTTCGAAGGAAGGGCAACACAACACCAGACACTAGTGAAACTCTCGGCATGTATTTACCCAGTTTGTTCCCGAAACTAACTGTTAGCAGTCCGGATCACGAGTTTCTACATCAACGAGACAGAATTGCATTGGGAGGATTGGGAGGTTGCTAGGATGGCATCCATGTTAGCAACACATGACTTCATCGCATTCTGGAATTCTTTCACTGGTAACTAGGAGGAAGTTGTTAAGTGATTGCCAATTAGAAAACCTCATATCTTAGTCTCCTGAAATCTTGTTCTTGTTTCCCCCTCTGATTATTGAGGTATCCAGCCCCCAAAATGTATTCAGATCCGGATTCGAGATCCAAAAATACAGTAAAATGTTATTATGTTGCCAGGAAAAAAAAATTGTAAGGAAACGGGAAGAACTTTTCAGAACGTGCTTCTAAGCACTATGGGTATGAAACTTCATAGACATTACTAAATAATTATGCACATTCTGTGTGTAATAAATAGTAAAAATATCAGGTTTAAAAATCTATTTTTTCCTTGTATTTTTGTTTTTAGTGGAGCTATGTAATAATTTCAGTACTTTGCTTAGATAATTTGGGAGTTGGTGTCTGGACCTTTTTAAAGTAAAGAAAAAAAAAGCTTTTGCCTCAATGTCCTAGTTTTTATTTTCAGAATTGATGAAGGTTGAAGTTTTCAGCACCTCTCAACTCCTTCACTATCTTCCGAGTCGTGCGCTGTGACGTGAAAGAGGGACGCTCGGGGTTTTGGTAAATCTCTCTCTAGAGCCATCAGTGAGCAGCAAGAACTCACCCGCTCGCGACCACATGACCACATGCTTGCATAGCGCGGTCAACATGGCGAAAGGAGGAAAGTCCGGGTTTGGTCATCTCCGTTCGGCTCTGCCCCCGTCCTCCGGCTTCTGGCGGCTGTTCGCGGTAGCAGATAGAGCTGAGAGTTTTGATGACCTTGGATTGATGACGCCACTAAAACTCCATGTAGTAAAGATGTTTTCGATGATACCAGGTTTTTGACGCGTTTATATTTATGTTGGAACGACAAGATTTATAGAAAAATTACCTTATATCGAGCAGGTATTTGCACAGCTTGCTATCTTTTTACAAGTTTTTGACGTCACGCAGCGTGGTTTTCATGGCCACCGCTCGCAGCTGCAGGCCGGGGAATATTCGAAATTTTGCCTCGTAATTACACCGCAGAATCTCAAGATTTTAAAAGATGTGTTTTCTGTCCTGTGTGCAAGATAAACAATCCCAAAAGTGGAAGATGCAAATTCTCTCAGCATTAGCTCCTTTAAAGGCTAGGGACTCTCCTTAATTACTGGTGTCAATTGTGTTTGAGTGCTTCCGTGAACTTTATTCAAAAGGGAGCAACATGTTATACTGCATAGCTTCAGCAAGACTGCATTAATGGCTACTTTTTTCTAAACTAGATGGCTATTTTGGTTGGGTATTTCTTGTGTGTACCAATATACATGAGGTTTTTTCTTCTAGG
The DNA here is from genome assembly GCA_013358835.2 of Ixodes persulcatus. NCBI lineage: Eukaryota > Metazoa > Arthropoda > Arachnida > Ixodida > Ixodidae > Ixodes > Ixodes persulcatus. The sequence goes on along the minus strand of JABSTQ010011466.1, from coordinate 3,451 downwards.
TGATGGAGCTGCACCGTTGGGGAAAATCAGCAGCCCATTGAAAGTCACAGAGGACATCTTGTTCAGATGCTGTTCCTGCACCTATGTCTCAAGAGATCAGCGTGGAATCGTGAGCCACCTGGTTGCCCATGGTGATGAACAATTCAAGAGCCAGTATCCTCCCGTGTCCTCTGGCTCTAGGTCCAAAGTGCCAAGCAACACTCAAAAGCACAAAAACAATAAGTTGTTAAAGTGCAAGCTTTGCCCCCATGCCTTCGCATGGAACTCAGATTTGAAAAGGCATAACCAGACACACACTGGTGAAAAACCATTTAAGTGTAAGCTGTGCCCCCAAGCTTTTGCTCGGAATGCAGATCTAAAAGTGCATAATCAAACACACACTGGTGAAAAGCCATTTAAGTGCAAGCTTTGCCCAAAATCATTCGCTCTGAATTCCTCTCTTAGAAAGCATATCTCGACACACACTGGTGAGGAGCCATTTAAGTGCAAGTTTTGCCCAAAAGCCTTTGCTAAGAATGCAGATCTGAAAGTCCATAATCAAAAACATATTGGTGAAAAGCCATTTAAGTGCAAGTTTTGCCCCCGTACCTTTGCTAAGAATGTACATCTGAGACGCCATAACCAAACACACACTAGTGAAAAGCCATTCAAGTGCCACCTTTGCCCAAAAGCCTTTGCTCTGAATTCAGATCTGAAAAGGCATAACAAAACACACACTGGTGAAAAGCCATTTAAGTGCAAGCTTTGCCCAAAAGCATTTGCTCGGAATTCATATCTGAGAGTGCATAACGAAACACACACTGGTGAAAAGCCATTGAAGTGCAAGCTTTGCCCAAAAGCCTTTGCTTGGAATTCAGATCTGAGAAGGCATAATCAAAGACACACAGGTGAAAAACCATATAAGTGCAAGCTTTGCCCCCAAGCCTTTTTACGGAATGCACATCTGATAGACCATACTCGAACACATACTGGTGAAAAACCATTTAAATGCAAGCTTTGCCCAGAAACCTTTGCTCGGACTTCAAATCTGAAAAGGCATATGGCAACCCACACTGGTGCAAGCCATTTAAGTGCAAGCTTTGCCCAAAAGCCTTTGCTCTCAATTCAGACCTGAGAAGGCATAAGTGCAAGCTTTGTCCCAAGCCTTTTCTCGAAGTTATTGTCTGAACCGCCATTTTGGAACACAGTGTTCAAACACTTTACAGATGTGCACATGCTGAATTCCTTGCGGTTGACCTGTAAGTTGAGGCTGCCATACTTTATAATGTGTAATAATTTCACTCAAGCAGAATTGTATGCCATTTAAATTTAGATGTACATATACCTGAGTGCAAGATGAAGCTTAAGGCATTGCTCAGATTAGTAGTTAAGCTCGCCTTACTGAAGTGCTTATGCGCAATAGGTCTCAAAAAGGCCTGTAGCATCCTACGTCATTTTCTAAACGGTCTTCCATCATCGGGCACATGCCAGCAGTTGAGGTTGGCAAACCCCATGGGCATTTTCGTCAAAACACTGGCATCAAATAGCCCTTTCAAATGCCACATTATCTGGGAAGGTTCAGTTTGAATTCCACTGTGGTACTTCACAGAGCCACACTGTCTGGAATTTTTCTCCCGAGTCTCGTTCAAATTTCACCATTTGTCATCACACAAATGTTTTTGGGAGTAGGGAATGATTCCTTGCCAGTTGCAATCTAGAGGCTGGGCAAGGTAATGGGAAACTTTAACGTTTTTAGAGCAGCTACTCTCTATGCTCTGCATCTGAATGCAAATTGGGTCATGTTTTAGCTCTTGTTCCCAGTTCCTTTGCACTCGCTCGAGGTGTATTCCTTTTAGGTGTAGTTCATGATGTTTGAAAGATGTCTATTGTTTTCTTTTAAAAGGCACTCAAGTGGTTTTTCAATTTGTGTTTTGATGATGACAGCTGAATTTAGATGCCCGAAGTATTCCTAAAAACCAAAAAGTATAGTCATACGGTGATTATTTCTTTAATAAAAATGTAATTGAAGGCCGCCAAACCTCGGATCCATCCGAAAACGAAACCACTCTCATTGGTCATCGCACGCTTATCAAAAGGATCTCGGGCCAATGACATTTGACGATGTTCCGTCGTGCAGTGATCCCGAGGTAGCCGCATCGGCCGAACTTCTTTGTCATTCGAGCTTCGATCATGGCGAGTTGTCTACGCTCAAGGACCTGACGCCGTTAGGGGTTGAAATTCTTCGGCGGACAGCCGACCTGGGGATGATTTCCTATGACGCCACTCCGACGTGCGATGTGGACGATAGCAGCGCTTCGGAGTCGTGTTCGGGTTCCGAGGATGATGAAGCGCAGACCTTTTCGGGTGTTCTTCGATTTGCGGTTGGGGCAAGTCGTAAAGCGCGCTCCAAACCAAAGCTTCTTTTTGCGCGTGTAGGTCGTGCGCGCTGCGGATGTGACGTATTTCGTGACGTCGCGCCGCTTCTTCGCTCCTTCCGGGCGCGCACAAAAAAGTTGGAAAATTTCAACTTCTTTCCGGACGCGCAAAAAGAAGCGACGTGACGTAGTAGGGCGTTCCTGTCTCCCGGCCAATCGGTGGAGGGCACTGCTCCGCGTTTCTTCGCCGTGTCTCCGCTGGCCGTCGGTCGGGCGCAGCCGCCGCAGCCTAAGCAGATTATCTTCGCAGAAGTTGCAAGGTCAATTGGAAGTTGCCTGCGAGAATGGCCCGTATGGCTGCATCTATGAACTTTGCCCCTGTTTCCGACGCGAGGAAGGTGACCGAAAAGAAGGCTGCTGCGGACGCGCAGAGGCATGAAGAAGCTGCGCAGAAGGCCGCAGAAGCTGCCGTCTATGATGACCAAACAAGTGCTTTCAGTTGCTCGAGCTCGTCCAGAGAACTACCCTTGGTTGTACGGGAAGCTTCGGCACGACGACAAAGACAACCCGAAACGGGAGAACGTCTCGAAGGAGGTCGCCCGTCTGTTGGGCATCGTGCGCTGTAAGTACGGTTTTGCAACCCTTGATATCGCGTTTTCGCATTTTGTGTTGCGCGCATGGTTTACTTGATACGTGATGGTGTTGAATTGTTTTTGTAACAATATTGCGGAAACGTTCATTCAAAAATCGACAGACGAAAACGGTAATATTTGTAAATACCCAAATGCTTTCTTTTTCTTCACGTTTTTGCGTTGTTTTGACGGTTGTTTCAACCAAAAATGAGAAGGAAGATAATCCCTGCGTCGCCTTTAATCCTCTTTTTGTTCAGCCTACGAGAAAGTGTTGTCTCGGTTGTATGGAAAAGGCTGAACTCCATTTGTGTCCTTAAGACAATCAGTCCTATTTAATTATAACTTTCGATTGAGCCGAGCATGTTTAAAATACTTCTCCAAACGAAATGACAAGTTACAGTCCCATACCATACCGGCCGAACCAAATTTTTACGATTCTTCCTTTATAGATTTGTTCCAATTGGC